>JASDDO010000031.1:200849637-201548538 GCA_030015575.1 Agapanthus africanus | reverse complement strand
GTTCTCCTTACGAGTCGTGAGGATCTCGCAAGTGTAATTTCTCCTTTGGAATCGTGGCGATCCCTAAGTGTGTCGCTCCCTTGTGAGTCGTAAGGATCTCACGCATGTGGTTTCTCCTTACAAAGTCGAGAGGACCTTGCAAGTGTCTTTTAACGAGATTGCGCCCTTTCGGGTTTTCACAAAACTCGCCGGTAGCCCTGTTGTTTTTACTCATGGAGCCCTTTCGGGTTTTCATCCGTGCCCGTTTTTCTCATGGACATACCATTTTCTTTTTCTTTTCTCTTTTTTTTAACGAGGCTGCGCCCTTTCAGGTTTTCACAAAACTCGCCGGTAGCCCTGCTGTTTTTACTTACGGAGCCCTTTCGGGTTTTCATCCGTGCCCATTTTTCTTTTGGACATACCGTTTTCTTTTTTTTTTCTTTTTATTTCCTTTTTTTGTATCAGCTTTGGGATGCTGCAATCCACCGTAGTTTATCAACATCTCGGTCAACGGCTAGTTTTAGGACGTAGTGGTCCATTGTTAGTTTAGGGACGTTTCGGTCCATTGTTAATTTAAGGACTTTTCGGTCCGTCGTTAGTTTAAGGACGTTTCGTCCGTTAGCTGGCTACTACTTATAGAGTTTGGTCTTAGGAAGATAGCGAGCAGACATAGTCGTCGTCATCTATCATTGACCTAGGCCGTGACTCATTAGGCGTAGTATTTCTTCAGGAAGCGACCATTTATTGGCCTGAAGGGCCTTTCGCCATGCATGTCCATGAATAGATAGGCTCCACCTTGGTAGACCTTGTCTATAATGTATGGGCCTTCATAGTTCGGCTCGAATTTTCCCCGCTTGGCGCGATTGGGGATTATAGGTCTTTTGACCACTAGCACGAGTTCTCCTTGGCGGAATGTCCTCGGCCTGGTCAACCTTTCATATGAGCGCGTCATCTTTGCTTTATAAGCTTCCAGATTTTGTTACGCCAGGAGCCGGGTTTCATCAAGGGCATCGAGCTCCTCGAGGCGAAGGTGAGCGTTCTCTTCGTCCGTTAGCTCGTAATGAACTGCCATTCGTAGAGAGGGTAACTCTATCTTGAAGGGGAGTACCGCTTCTGTACTGAATACCAACGCGTATGGCGTTGTGTTCGTGGACGTCTTGAACGTAGTTCGATACGCCCAGAGAGTTTCTTGCAGTCTCTCGTGCCAGTCTTTCTTATTTCGTGACACCGTCTTTTTCACGATCTTCGTCAAGGTCTTGTTGAAGGCCTCAGCTAGACCGTTAGCTCGGGGATTATAAACTGAGGAGTATCTCCAGTCTATGTTGTGCTGTTGTGAGAAGCGGCTGATCTTGTGGCTTCTGTAGGCTGGCCCATTATCGGAGATAATCCGTCGCGGAGTTCCAAACCGATAAATGACGTGCGTCTTGAAGAAATGGAGTATATTCTCGGTCTTTACTTCCCTCAGCGATACTGCTTCTGTCCATTTGGAGAAGTAATCAGTTGTCGTCAAAATGAAACGATGTCCTCTGGACGATGCCGGTTCGATGGGGCCGATTATGTCAGTTCCCCACATTTCGAACGGCCAGCTATCCACCGTTGGATGCAGTGGATTTGGATGTTGATGGATAAAGTCACCATGGATCTGGCACGAGTGGCTTTGTTTCGCGTATTCGAGGCAGTCCTGGATCATCGTGGGCCAGTAGTAGCCCATCCGTTTAATCTTCAACTTCATCTTCGGCCCGGCTTGGTGAGAACCACAGAGTCCATCGTGGGTTTCTTGGACGACTCTCTTTGCTTCTTCAGGTCCCAGGCATCTTAACCACAAAGAATCAAACGACCTCTTGTACAGAGTATCATTGACGAAGGCAAAAGATAGGGCTCGCTTCATGAGCTGATGTTTTGAGGACGCATCTTCAGGTGTTCGATGGGATTTGAAGTAGTCTATAAATACTTCTCTCCAATCTTCAACCGTTTCTTGGTCTTTTATTTGCATAGCTATTTGCTCGGTCGCTCCTTTTTCTTCGGACGACTCCGGAGATATTTCTGCCGGTGTGAGGACCCGTCGGCTTTGTACCACGATTCTTACGTCATCGAGGTTCTCATCGGAAAATTCTTTAGCAAGCTTGGATAATACATCCGCTTTGCTATTTTCCGCACGTGGTATTCTTTCCAAGATGTAAGAAGGTATTTGAGTCAGCAGTTGCTATACTTTCTCGCCGTACTTTACCAACTCTGGTTTGCACGTTTGGTAGTCGCCGTTTACTTGACTAACGACCAGTTGGGAGTCTCCGTATATGAGAAGGTTTTCAATCCCCATGTCGATAGCGATCTCGAGGCCTTCTATCAAAGCTTCATACTCGGCTTCATTGTTCGTCCCCGGCTCTGTTAAAGAGAAAGAAAAGCGCATTATCCTTCCTTGTGGGGTCACGAAGATAAGGCCTACCCCTGATTTGATTATGGGCGTGTTCTGTTTGCGATTCTTCATGGAAGACGCTCCATCAAAATAAAGTTCCCATCGGGTGCCACTACCGTCTATCGTGTCAAACGCATGCTCGTCTGGCAGTTCGCAATTCAAAGGAGAATCAGCAGGTATTGGGTGCTCAGCGAGGAAGTCGGCGACGGCTTGTCCTTTCACTTCCTTAAAAGGATGATAGGTTATTGAGAACTCCATTAAGAGCAAGGCCCATTTAGCGAGCCATCCCGTCAATATGGCCTTTGACATCAAATATTCGAGAGGATCCACCTTCGATATGAGACGGACTTCATGCGCCAATGCATAGTGCCTGAGTTTCGTTATCGCGAAGATCAACGCTAGGCAGTGTTTTTCGATGGGAGGATAATTGCTTTCTGCCCTCAGAAGAACTCGACTCAAGTAATAGAGGGCTCTTTCTTTCCCTTGGTCGTTCTCTTGTGCCTATAATGCGCCTAAGGAATCTTCAAGGGCGGTTGTATACAAATGAGAGGCTTTCCCTTGACCGGAGCAGCCAGTACTGGCGGGTTCTGCAGATACTGCTTGATTTCGTCCAGCGCGCCTTGGCATTTATGATCCCAGACGAACGGGGTTCCCTTCTTCATCAGGTGACTATAATGACGACACTTGCCAGAGAGATTGGCTATGAATCGCCGGATATACACGAGCTTCCCTTGGAGAGACCGCAATTGCTTGAGAGTCCTTGGCAGGGGCATCTCCATAATCGCCTTGATCTTTGACGGATCTATCTCGATGCCTCGGTGTCGGACGATGAATCCCAGGAATTTTCCTGAGGACACTCCGAACGCGCATTTGAGAGGGTTCATCTTCAAGTTGTATTGCCGAAGGCATTGAAATACGATCTTCAGATGCTCGAGATGTTCCTCGTATGATTTGCTTTTAACCACGAGGTCGTCGATATAGCATTCGACGATTTCATGTATGAGGTCATCGAAGATCCTTGTCATGACCCTCTGATAGGTGGCACTGGCGTTCTTTTGAATGAAGGGCATCACCTTGTAACAGAATATACCCAAAGGGGTCCGGAAAGCGGTCTGCTTCTGGTCTTCGGGATGCATCTTTATCTGATTATATCCTGATGAGCCGTCCATGAAGGAGAAGACTTCGTGAGTGGACGTGTTATATATCATCAGCTCAGTGACCGGTAATAGGAAATCGTCCTTCAGGCCGGCTTTATTGGGATCCCGGAAGTCCACGCATATGCGCACTGTCCCATTTTTTCATCACCGAGACGATGTTGGCGATCCATTCAGGATACTGGACCTCTTGGATGAAGCCAGAGTCGATCAGCTTCTTGACCTCGGCGTTAATGCTCATCTCAAGCTCAAGCCGCATTCTTCTCGGTGCTTGTTTGATTGGATTGACGTCCGGAGATATTTCCAACTTATGCACCGTAATCTCTGGATCTAATCCTGGAATTTCGGAATAGTTCCATGCGAAGCAATCTTTATGCTGCATGAGCACGTCCTTTAGCGTAGCCACCCTTTCTTCAGATAACAGCTCACTGACGAATGTCGGTCACGGGTCACTTGTCGTCCCCAAATCAATCTTCTTGAGGTTATCTGCAGTAGTATGTATTCCATCTTCTAGCTCTTTCGGCGGCGGTGGAAATTCTGAGATCACCTCGTCATCATCATTTTCGAAGCACCAGGGGAGGTCATCCCTATCCTCAGGCTCTTCTTTTTATAGTGTTATCATATGACAAGTACGAGCTCTCTTCCATGACCGATGTTGATTTGGTTCTACTCTCGCGGATTTGGGTTCATGCTTCTGCGGTGGTGTTATCCTCCAACTGTTGGATAGAGCGAACTTGCCAAGCTGATATTGGTCTTCGACCCAGTTCTTGAATGTGAAGCAATCTTCGAGAGGGTGTCCTATTGCTCGATGATAAGAGCAATAGTCTGGGTGAGAGACTTCGTTGTCTTGCTCGGGGTGTTTAGACTCCGGGAGTGTAAGCATTTGATGTCTTATGGCAAGATCAAGTATCTTCTTTGTCTTGTCTTGAGGAAAAGAGTATGCTCGACTCATCTTCTTCATAAGGGACAAATCCGGACCGCTCGATTCCCGATCGCGTGACTTCTTGGTCCCGCTTTGTCGTTGTTGAACGCCTTTTCCTCTCTTTGACTTGTTTCTGCCTCTGCGTCGGGCCTTTTGTACAACAGGTTGACAGGGAGGGGCATTTTCATCTTTCGCAGCCTGTTGAAGAAGGCGTTGCGTCATGGCTTTCTCGTAGATGGCCATTTCGCGATTATGGTCGTCTCAAACTTTTTGACCAGCTTCCCTTATAAGCTTGTCCATTTGTTCTTCGAACAACGGACTGGGCACTTTCATGTCGGGTGCTCTTTCTGGTTCAGGGTTAGCATTCTCCCATTGAGCATCTCCTTCTTCATCAAAGTCATGTACGACATAGCAGTCGCAGAGTAGCTCCCGTTTCTTGGACCGAACATATCCAAGCCCGATCGCTTCCATTCTCCCATTGGGCAACTTGTTCTGAGTTCCGGGAACGTTCCAGATCCTGTCATAGAACTTAGCTTTTCGAGCGGTCTGTTTGAAGGGTATCCCTTGGCGCTTCAATAGCCTTTTCAAGCCTTCTGTGTAATATCTAGGCAGACGGATGGGCTGGAGCCTGTCGAGCGCAGAATCGACGCCATGCCAAACTTCTTTCTCCACTTTTGTTTTCATAGATCGGTAGAATAGGATTGCCTGTTCACCTTTTCGCCTGGGAGGGACGTAAAATGTTTGTAGCTCTTACAAGCTATAAGCTTCAAGTGTGTCGAGATCTTTGTAGTGCTCCCGCGGAATCATGGTAATTTGCAAACTCTGATTATCACCAGCGAATGCTTGTATTGGTGGCCGAGCGGAGAATATAGCATGGACCTCATCTTCCGAGTCGCTGCCAAAGATCAACACAGGAGCGGATGGTCCTGGCTTGTTGTGCTGGGGTGGGCCTGAATAAACTATCTCTTCCTCTTCTTCAGTATCACTCCCGAAGACGGGAATGGTGATGATAGCTTTGTTTTCCGGTCTGTGACATCTCTCTGTGTCTTCGAAATCTGGCAAGAAATATTTTGCATCTTCATACTTGCGGACTTCGTTTACGGAGAATGGATTCAGCTCTCCTTTTACGGTATACTCGAGACCATCCTTAAAGTATTTCATACACTGATGTTGCGTAGAAGGGATGATGTTGTACTCGTGTAACCAAGGCCGGCCGAGCAAAGCGTTATAGCATGTCTTGGCATCAATGACATGAAATTTAATATCCGTGATAAGTAGCCCGAATCGAAATGTCAATATCACAGACCCGAGAGTCCGCGATGATTGGGAGTCAAAACCAGAGATGGTGATTTTATCACGAGCAAGATGCTGGACGCTCATGCAGATTTCCTTCAACACTCGCACGTTAAGGAGATTGACGGAAGACCCTTTGTCGACCAGGATTTTGCCTATCTTTATATCGTGGCAGTACCCTGAGACATAGAGGGGACGGTTGTGCTCGCACGTCCCAAGGAGGAGGTCTTCGTCACCGAAGGCGATATCGGCTGTGTGTACTTCCTCCAGCTCGTTCTTCATCTTTTCTTCGGCGAGAAAAGCTTGGAATTGCTCTGGGTCTTGTAGCGCTTTGATCAATAAATCTCTCGCTTCTTTGGATAGTAAAAGGGCATCGAGAATGATGAGTTGTGAGGGAAACTTCCTCAAGTGCGCCGAAACGTTATAGTCCACCTTACTCTTCTTTGGCGGGTCCTTGGCGGTCAGCTCTTTCATGACTTGGTCATCCAGGGCGATATCCTCAGAGACCTTTTCTTTTCCCTTATCTTTTCTACTTGTCGGTCCGAGATTCTTTTCTGGAAGCGTGCGATTGCGCAGATGAATATTTTCACAGGCCTTCGGTTCTTCCTCTTTCGCCAAGGCGGGTTCTTTAAAGAGAGGGCCAAGAGTCATCTCCTCGTCAGAGTCGCTCCCGAAGGTGAGAACCCGCGATCCTCCGGTGTTGACCGTGCGACAGTTACCGGTAGTTCTTTTATGCTCTTCAGTCGCACTTCTCTGCTCCCGACGAGTTTTGCGTTTCATCCGCTTAAAATGTTGCCGGTGAGCAACATATCCCTGCCACCATCTTTTAAAAGCGTCGCATTCTTCGGTGGGGTGCGAAATCTTTCGATGATATGAGCAGTAGCTAGGATGCATCTCTGCTTCACCGGGAGTGTTTCCTTCGGAGGGTGGTAGCTTCATTCCTTTTGATATGGCTTTAGCAAACCTTTTCCTCATCTTGAACTTGTTTTTATCTTCGACGGATGTTCCTTGATTTGGCGGGAGTGTCTCGACTCTTTCGTCTAGCCGTCGGCATTTGGCTCTTTCAAATATGGCCATCTCACGCTCCCGATCGGCTTTACTTTTCAGATGAATCTCATTCAGGAAGGCGTCGATCATTTCGTCTGACGGCCATAGAAGTTTCGATTCGGGACCAGCCCCCAGTCTCTCTGTGCAGGGAGCTTCTTCATTGTCTAGCGATGAATGAGAGATCACATGGCAACTTGCTACGTAATCCTCAGATCCATCCGATGAGTCTTCTCCATCATCTTCGTCCCCAAGGACATGGCCGAGGAACTCTTGAAGCGTGATTGGGGTTATCGCCTTCTGGTTGTACTCTTCCAGCGCGTCAATCTGCTTCTGTAAGTCCATGCGCTTGTCGCCAGGCTTCACGGGCTTCCTAGATTTCATCTTCTTTTTCGAAGATTTCGACGGCTGGGTATGAGCACTTTGGCTATCACTTCCAATCTTTGGAGTCGGGCGCGGCTTCAGCATCCCTTCGATAATATGGGGTTCCAGCGGATTCTTCCACCTGATCGCCGGGCATGTCTGGAGATCATTCAGCATCCTTTTTGTTTTGGCTGAAAGCACGACCTCCCATGGAGCTTCTTCAACAAAAGAGCACGTTGCCCCCGGTGTGTCCATCCTCTTAGGAGTGTGCGGTTGTGGTGGGCCCAATTTCCACTTTTCGGACAGCGCGAACTTGCCCTGTTGTTACTGATCCTCGATCCATCCCTTAAAGATGAAAAAATCTTCGATTGGATGGCTTACCGTTTGGTGGTAAGGGCAATAATTGGGATTATTCACTTCGCTGGGTTGCGGTGGTCGCCTTGGATTTGGCAAATTGATAAGCCTGTTGTGCACCGCCAGCTCGAACAGCCTCTTCATTTTATCCTGTGGGAATGAGTAAGGGCGCTTCATTTTCTCATTGTAATAGCGCCGTCTCTCCTCCAATTGATCCGTTAGTCTTGGAGCAGTGGGCTGCTGTTGGGTGTTTGCAACGAAGGTCACCTTCCCTTTACCCTTTTCGTTCTGTGGTTCCGGCTTTGGAGGAGACGGTCTATGACCCATCTGATCCATCTGGGCTAGCTTGTCAATTAAAGCCTGGAATGTGGTCGGTTTGAAGAACATCAGGAACTGTGAAATAGTTGCATAAGGGTCTAGAGTGCCCACGAACATGCCCACCGCTGGTGCTTCTTCGATGCGTTGTTCGCACTTTGACCACAGATTCCGCCATCGGATTGCGTACTGAACCCACGTCTCGCCCGGCTTCACCCTGTCATTGATCAATGTCGTTATCGAGGTGCGTTCACTTGAGCTCTGTAGGGTTTCCTTAACACCTCTATTAGGGTTTTGAAGCATCATACATGCTATAACAATAAAATTTTGAGGTGCTAAGCAAACTATACTATGAATCGAACTAGAATTTATGAAGTAACTATTAATAGTATCAAATTTTAAGACTTAAGTTATACTAAGTGATGAGACTACAACCTTTGTAGACCTCTTTGGAAGACTCCTTTTCTTTGGAAGCGTTCACTTGATCAACTCCTCGTCCACGACGATCCACCCGAAGCACTTTGCCCTAAGCTTGATGCTTCCTTCGATCTTTGAAAATCTTGAAGCACAACACCCTACACAAGATAGCAAAGGTTGTGTAGGATGATGAAGTGGTTGCTATTCTTATTTAATACCTTTTCTTTTTATTTCTCTAACTCTATTTTAACAATTAAAAGAGAGCTAGAGTGAGGAGGAAGAAGATGGCTCTCTCTTTTTCTTTTGGAGTGAATAATGATAATGATGAAAAAGAAAATGAGAGAGAGATATATATCATATCATAACCATGACTATAGTTAAATCATATCTAGATATTTTTATTTAGGGTTAAAGGCAAAAGGAAAAAGAACCATGGTTGAGTTAAATTCAACCATGGAAATGTGTAGAAAAGTGTAGAAGGAATGACTCATAAATCTTTTTCTTTTACCTTTAACTTTAATGAAAATATCCATATATGTATTTATCTACAATTTGATTCTTATATTGCCATCCTCTTTGTATCATCAACCATGATACATTTCATGTGTATGTGTGTATCCACATCAGCATGTACATATACATGCATGTATCCATAAGAAGAAAAGGATTTAAATAAATAATATAAAAGTCAATATTAAATCAACACTTGATTTAATAAATCGGTCATATCTTATACGACCCGACTAATATTAAATTCCCGATTAAAATACAGTATCACATACTTGTATTTAATCGAGCATCCGCAAATATCTCATATACGCACCACTTCGTTTCGCCTAAGCCGAGAAACTTTTATGTGGGACTCTAAGACTCGTCAATACGCTAGCAGTAGGTGATGATCATATCAAACACCCACAAGCCGCAAGTGGTCAGCTAAACGTAATGGCTATCCGGGTATTGAGCGATCAGAATAAGAACAAGCGAACCTGTCAAAACTCCTATCAGTCCATCTGGCAACACTTACTGTACAGTCCGGTCTTTTCGTCAGATATGCTGCATATCGAGTCTAAGGATGGAATTGTCGACCCCAATAACTCAATAAGTCATGCCGGTATATGGTCTATAACAGGTCGAGAAACTTACTGATAACACTAATCAGTAATATCTCAGTAGCCCTGGCCAGGGACTTCCCGTTATAGCCAATCGTGCACAGCACAGCATCAACCCCCTATACCGGGAGAGATGAAACCCGTCCTATCGCTCACTGTCTCCATATGCCTCGAGATTATACCCAAAATCCACCTGTTTGTACGACTCAGTAGAGCCGCAGTAGGGTGGAGATCAAAGTACAGTAGGAGGACACACAAGACTCTATGACGATCTCGGGTCTACAGACTAACCTGTACTAGTGTCATCTAAGAAGATCTATCCGACGTATGATATAATAACATATAGGAGTTCTCGGTGAGTCCGTTCAGTGTACCCAGTCTCACTGAGCACCCGTATACTATCTTCGGTGTCAACACACCAGACGGATATGGGATCATCCATCGCCCATCATATGGAACAAGAATGGTATACGCTAGTCTAAACTGGAATATCGATGCCCTATCTCGATATACCTACGACTAGGAACATTTCAAGGATATGCTTATAAACTACAGATGTCCCACTAGTATGATCCGCATCAAGCCAATATCCTTAGGGCTTTATCAACATGTAGTAAATGAATATAAACATGATCAAGTGAACATATGATAAAGTAAAACCAGATAGCATACTATCATGTCGAGCAAGACTGTCCTCTGAATATATATATACATATCAGTACATACACTATCTCATAATGGCCTCTAGGGCATACATATATCCAACAATCTCCCACTTGCACTAAGGCCAGTTATTGGCATATCTCATACCCAACATCTCAAAAAGTCGCTCATGCTGCGGCTGAGGGAGGGCCTTGGTGAATGGATCCGCAGCGTTGTTCTTTGTGTCTACTCTCTTAATCTCGATCTCGCGGCTATCAACTATCTCCCGGATCACATGATATCGCCTCAGGATGTGTCTGGACTTCTGATGGGTCCTGGGCTCTTTGGCCAACTCCATAACCCTATTATTGTCACAATACAAAGGTATTGGATCAATAATGGTTGGAACTACTTCTAGCACCGCGATGAATTTCCTCATCCAGACGGCTTCCTTGGCAGCATCATTTGCAGCAATATATTCATCTTCCATCGTTGAGTCTGCAATGGTATCCTGTTTGGAACTCTTCCAACTCACCGTCCCTCCATTGAGGGTAAATGCAAACCCTGAGATAGACATGCTGTCATCCTTGCCACTCTGGAAGCTTGAATCGGTAAAGGCCTCCATTTGGTGATCCCCGTTACCACCACCAAGAACAATTCTTTAGTCCTTCGCAAGTACTTAAGAATGCTCTTCACAACAATCCAGTGATTCTCCCCTGGGTTTGACTGATACCTGCTTACTACACTAAGTGCATAAGCAACATCAGGGCGTGTACATAACATCACATACATTATCGATCCTACTGCCGAAGCATAGGGGATAATGCTCATGCGAGCTCTCTCTATATCAGACTTTGGGCAATCGTCCTTTGAGAGAGTGACTCCGTGGCAAGCGGGTAAGGCACCTCGCTTGGAGTCTTCCATACTAAACCTCTTTAGGATGGTGTTAATGTACTTGGTTTGGGACAATCCCAATAACCGTTTGGATCTATCCCTATAGATCCGTATACCTAATATGTATGTGGCATCACCCAGGTCCTTCATGGAGAACCTTTGTGATAAGAATGATTTGACCAACTGTATCTTAGTTGTATGTATGCCGTAGAGGCCAGTATTGTACAGATGATGTATATTATATTAGATGCTTGGACATATATAGAGATGACTTTCTTGCTCGATATGATAGTATGCTATCTGGTTGCTCTTTATCTTAATATGTATACTTGTCTCTTTATACTGTCTTATAGTTACATGTTGGTAAAGCCCTTAGGATGTGTACTTGACTACCTGGACTATGATGCGGATCATACTAGTGGGGACATGGTAGTCCATAAGTACATCCTTCAAGGTCCCTAGTCGTAGGTGTATCGAGATGGGGCATCGATATACAGTGTAGACTAGCGTATACGCTTCTCGACCCATGAGATGGGCGATGGATGATCCCATATCCATTGGTGATTGGCATCAAAGATGGTATACGTGTGCTCAGTGGAGACTGGGTACACTGGACGGACTCGCCGAGAACTCCCAGATGGTATTATACCTCACGTCAGATGGCAGTTCTCAGGTGAAACTTGTGCAGGTTAGTCTGTAGACCCGAGATCGTCATAGAGTCTTGTGTGATTCCCACTGTGCTTTGATTTCCACCTTACCACGTCCATGAGGGCGTGCAAAACGGTGGTTTTTGGGTACAGTCCCGAGTCACATGGAGGCAATGAGCGATTGGAGGGGTTTCGTCTCTCCCGGTATTGGGTCTTGATGCTGCGCTGTGCTCGATTGGCCGTAACAGGGAAGTCCCTGGCCAGGGCTGATTAGAGATTTACTGGTAAGTGTTACCAGTAGTTTCTCGACCCGTTATGAGCCTCACATCGGCACGACTTATCGGTTATTGGGGTCTGACGTTTACCACCCCTAGACTTGATATGCGACATATCAGACGAGGAGACCGGACTGCACGGGTAGTGTTGCCGGTTGGCTCGACGGGAATTGTAGCAGGTTCGCTTGTTTTCTTCTGATCGCTCAATACCCGGGTGGCCGTTACGTTTAGCTGACCGCTTGCGGCTTGGGGGTGCTTGATATGATCATCACCCACTGTCGGCGTATTGACGAGTCTTAGAGTCCCACAAAGGAGTTACCTAGTCCATTCGAAACGTTATGGTGCGCGTATGCGATATGCGCATGGACCCGGTCAAAATGCGCGTATAAGATACCGTATATTGATCGGGCAGCTTGTTTTTGGTCGGGTCGTATGTGATATGTACGGATTGATAAATCAAGTGTTGATTTATCATTTAACCATTAGTTTCTCCCTAGAAATCCTTTCTTGTATTTATGGATGTATGCATGCATGTATGCATTCTTTCTTGATTCATGCACATATGGATGTGCATGTACACATACATACATACATCATCCTTCTTGGTTGTATATACATAGAAAATGGTGGCAATATAAGACTCACACCATGGTTTTATATATATGTATTATTATTGCATTTGTTTTAAAACAAAAAGAAAAAGGAAAGGATAATTCATGGTTTCTTTCTACACTTTTCTTTGACCTAACCATGCTCACCCACCATTTAACCTTGGATTAACTTTCCTTTTGTGTTTCAACTCAAGTTCAATAATATCTTTATTGTTTAACCATGGTTTGAGATGAGAAGTGGAAAATATATATTCATATATTTTCTATTTTTCAAATAGGATTATCTTTCTCTGTTGTTTTAAAAAGCCATCATCTTCTTCAACCTTGCTCTTTTGCTCTCTAGATCTTTCAAGTGAGCAAAATACTCAACAAGATAGGATTTTGAAGTGAGAAAAAGAACCACAACACCATTCTACACAAGTCTTGCCCACTTCTTTAGAGTGTTAGCTTCATTTCATTCTCTTGATAAAGTGAAGTTGCAAGCATGGACAAAGCGGACTCCGGGTGGATCATCGTGGACCTAAAGGAGTTCAAGCGGACTTTCTCCAAACCCCAAGTAGCCGAGGAGTCTAGCGTAGGGAGCTACAAAGGTTGTACTCTCAAAATCCTATCTTAACCTACTTGTGATGAAGTGTTGTTTTAGAAACCCTAATTTTTCTAGGATTGATTCTTTGTATGCTTACTTAGCACCCTAAAATTTTAATCTTTGGTACATGTGATGCTTCCAAAACCTTCATGAGGTGCTAGGTAAACCCAACATTGGTATCAAAGCCGACATAGAACATTAGGCGACACTTTAACGAAGTTAAAACTCCGATCGAACGAAAATACGGATTTTCGGGACACTCTCTGGACATTTTTTCAAAACTGTTATTTTTCAGAATTAAAAATATGTAAAAAATACAGCAGGTAATTATAAGACACTCTGTAAAAAATGAAATCCTAATAAGCAAATTCCACCGCGGAACCGCGGCTTAAGCATGCTTAGGCCGCGGCTCCGCGGCCGTTCTAAGCCATTAAGGCTTCATTTTTGTACAGTGTGCTTCTTGTCTGCTTGTAGATGTTTTTGGGTATTTTTAATATGGTTTCAGTGACATATGTTCTGGAGATTATTTTGGACTCGGTGATTCGATCGGAATTTTGATTACGTGTTTCTTTCCGGGTAATTTAGAAAGTATTGAATTGTTCGAACGAGTATCATTTACTCATTTTTTCACGGGGTTTAAATCTTTCGGAAATACGTGCAAGTTTTTTGGTGGACCCTCTAGAAGACAACAAACCTTAACTCGATTATATGACCGTTTTGAACTGCCTCTTGAACCTTAGGGTTTGGGGCAGTACGGCGTGCCACATGTGAGGCGTTGGCTTGACCCTTCTACGGCAGGACCGCTACTACTGTGTCACACTCCGGGTTTTTGAACTCCGCTCAAGTGTTGAGCTTTAGGGAATTTTGGGTATTTGGTCATTCTTTCAAAAACTTTAATACTGTCTATTTATCTGGAATGTGATACAATATGTGGAATTCATATAGTTAGGCATGAAATACGAAATACGTGATATTTCACATTTATGATGTCTAAAGAGAATGTGGATTCCAAATATTGTAGTTTTACACTTTCTTTTCTGTGACCGTAAGTGTAGTATGTCGATATCGCCGGTTTCGTTGCTATACATCAACGACAATTGGGGTACGCATACTTACTTACGTTGATGATATATGATATTATGTGTTGCTGAGATATGATGTGCAGGATTGTCGCGATTGAATAGCCGGGGGGTTTTATGTGAGATGAGAGTTTTATATTTTCATTCATGTAAATTCAAATGTAATATTCTTTTATTTGGGGCACTTCCAGGTTGAGGTTGATGCCACCAGTGTTGTATATTATTTTCTTTTCCCCATTAGGATGGACCCAAGGAGGGGAGCACAGGTGACCGGGTTCTGGGGTTCAGTGGGAGGCCATCTCGAAGAGTCGAGACCGGGTCTCCTAAACTCCAGAATTGGTAGGGTCGCTTGCCGCTCTCGTAGGGGTCCAGGGTGTGGGCTTGGCTATTCATCGCGACTGTGGAATCCGTATTTTCTATTGTTGGCTAAATACTAAACACGGACGTCCTAGCATATCCCACATTATATCTATGTTTCTGCTGCGATATCTGTGATGTGATCATTTGATATGTTGTGATGGATACAGTATATAGTATATATGATATATTATATAGACGTTACTTATGTTTTACACCCGCACTAGTCCTGCCCTGCTCTGTCGTTAGTTACCTAACCTAACGGTGCACGAGGGGACATCGTGGCGAATGCAGATGGCATAAGTGTACGTCGTATTTATCTGTGATGTTTAGGTAACTTAATTGATGGGACTTCATTAATGTGATTAATGAAAGAAAAGAAACCTTAAAGATGTTGTAGAATCAAATTTTTCATAAAAAGGGTAGCTACAGCTTTTCTTTGCATAGCGATATATATGATATATCCCGCACCTTATTCGATGAGGAAAGAGCCGAGATCCCTTCACCGGGAGTGACCTCTTTAGCGAAACTGGCAGATGCTACAACACTCGGTTTGCTTTTGATTGCTTTTGGAGTTTTGCTTTGCATAGTGATATATATGATATATTCTGCACCTTATTCGATGAGGAAAGAGCCGAGATCCCTTCACCGGGAGTGACCTCTTTAGCAAAGCTAATAAAACCTAAAAATCACTCCATTTCAAAATTCACTAGATTCTACAACGATATCAAGTTCATTACGCAATAGGTTTTCAGAAAAACCTGTCGTAGCCCTCCGTCATTTCAGATAAGTTGTATATAGTATTCGTGCTACATTTGTTGGCTTTCGTCAAGGTGTAGTGTGCGGTAGCTATATACTGCTTATCTGCTGCATATGATGCGACTGGATTAGGGTAGTCGTACGGCTTTGTTGGCTTTCGTCAAGGGTCGTGCGGGTGGGTTTAATTCAGTCAAGAAATGTACGGGTTGAACTTGACTAGCGGGCTATGGTTTGTTGGCTTTCGTCAAGGTCATAACACGTTAGGGGAAAAATATTATCGGGAATTTCAAGTGTTGAAATTTGCAATGAGATTGCATACCTTCTATGAGATAGTTGGATCCCGATACCCACTGCGAGTAATTGTTACTCCTGGGAGAGTTTTACACAGGACAATTAGCCGATCAAGTAGGTGTCAAGAAAGGTGTCAACGGGGTTACACCTCTGGGAAAACGAGGTTTACTTTAATTAGGTCCGTGCGAAAGCACGGGGAACCTCCCTCAAAGTACCGACACTGGCCTGGCTAAAAGATCGGCGAAGTTGTAGGGTGTAATTAATCCCGGCTAGTATTTCCTTTTAGGGTTTGAAGGAAGATTTGATAAAAACAGTGGGAGCCATCCTGATTAGATAAGATAATAACCAATCTGATCATGCAAGAGCATACGCTAAAGTGTTTTTTTCTTTCTCTCTCCAGGTAGCGACCATGTCATGCCTTAATCAAGATAATAATATGGATGTATTGACCGAACCCGCATGTTATACTGTGCTGGGGAACGTTGGTTCCGTTCTTTCTTATAAGAGTTATAGGATTGAACAGGACATAGGGGAATATCAGGATTCCCATGCCACCCGAATGAAGAAAGTACATGATGATGCATTTTCTTCGGGTGTGTTCGTTACAGAGAACTGTTTCTCCATTTGCCCTACGTCCTGGGTATTAGATACCGGGTCAGGATCCCATATATGTAATCAGTTACATGGGCTTAAGAAAGGTAGAGAACTTGGAGAAGGTGATAAAGACATAAGGGTTGGAAATGGTGCAATTGTTGCAGCTAAAACCGTCGGGGAATATGACCTTGTATTGCCAACTGGTAATACATTGATTCTGAATGAATGCTATTACATGCCGAACCTGATATGCAACATTATATCGGTTTCTTTGTTGAGTAAAGAGAGATATAATTTTGTATTACAGGATAATGTTATGAACATTTTCCTTAACCAAAAGTTGGTTGGATCAGGCACGTTGTGCAATGGCATTTATGTTCTAAATCAATCAACAGTTCTGAGCATAACAAACACACACAAGAGGAAGAGTTCAGAACTGAACGAATCCTTCTTGTGGCATTGTAGATTAGGTCACATCAATGCGACACGACTAGCTAAGTTGCATAAGGATGGATATTTGAAACCGTTCAAATTTTCATCTTATGACACTTGCCAGTCATGTCTCAAAGGCAAGATGACCAAAACTCCGTTTACGGGACACGGAGAAAGAGTTACCGAACTCTTGGGACTGATACATAGTGATGTATGCGGTCCCATGTCTACACATGCCAGGGATAGTTCTTCGTACTTCATTACATTCACTGACGACCTCTCAAGATACGGACATGTGTTCTTGATAAGACACAAGTCTGAAGCTTTTGAGAAATTTAGAGAATATAAACAAGAAGTCGAGAACCAAACCGGAAAAAGTATTAAAATCCTACGATCTGATCGAGGAGGTGAATACTTGAGCAATGAATTCCTGGACTTCCTAAAAGAGAATGGGATTCTCTCTCAGCTGACTCCTTCATATACACCACAGCACAACGGTGTATCGGAACGGAGGAACCACACCCTATTAGATATGGTGCGCTCTATGATGAGAACAGCTGAGTTACCTATTTCCTTCTGGGGGTATGCGCTAGAGACAGCCATACATGTACTGAATATGGTCCCAACCAAATCTGTGCCTACCACTCCATATGAGATATGGAAAGGGAAGAGACCATGTCTTAACTATGTTAAGATATGAGGTTGTCCAGCCTATGTCAAACGACAAAATCCGGACAAACTCGAGGCACGGTCTGTTCTATGCAAATTTGTAGGATATCCCAAGAATTCACAAGGGTATATCTTCTACCACACTGAGGAACAAAGAGTATTTGTTTCTCGGCATGCCACCTTTTTAGAAAAGGAATTTCTTGCAAAAGAGATTAGTGGTCATGAGGTAGAACTGGGAGAGGTTCCAGCTACAAAAGCTGCAACAGAAGATCTGGTGGAACCAGAGGATTCCGTAGTTCCCGATGAACCCCAACCACTCCGCCGATCTAGTAGGGTTTCTCACCCACCTGAGAGATACTATGGTTTTCTCATGGATGGTGGGAGAGAGGATTGCATTATGGAGGATGATGACCCAACTAGCTTCGAGCAGGCCATCACGAGTGGGGACTCAGTGAAATGGCTGGATGCAATGCGGTCCGAGATGGAATCCATGTACACCAACAAAGTATGGACTTTGGAAGTTGCTCCTGAAGGGGTAAAACCCATTGGGAGCAAGTGAATCTTCAAGAAAAAACTTGGTGTAGATGGGAAAGTGGAGACTTTCAAAGCTATACTTGTTGCAAAGGGTTTTCGTCAAAGACCAGGTGTGGACTATGACGAAACCTTTTCTCCAGTGGCTATGCTTAAATCCATCCGGATCATGCTTGCCATCGCTGCATATCATGATTACGAAATCTGGCAAATGGATGTTAAGACCGCCTTTCTAAACGGTGATTTAGAAGAGTGCGTGTACATGACTCAGCCAGAGGGCTTCGTAGATAGTGGGAGCAGCGGGAAGGTGTGCAAGCTGCTTAAATCCATTTATGGATTAAAGCAAGCATCGCGGAGTCGGAACATCTGCTTTGACGTCGTTATCAAAGAGTTTGATTTCGTCAAAAACGTAGATGAACCTTGTATCTACAAGAAGGTGGCAGAGAGTAAGGTTGTCTTCCTCGTATTGTACGTGGACGACATACTCTTGATAGGAAATGACATTCCTATGCTGCAATCGGTCAAGCTCTTCTTATCACAAAGATTCTCAATGAATGATCTTGGTGATGCCTCCTGCATATTGGGAATTAGGATCTATAGAGATAGATCCTAACGGATATTGGGATTGTCCCAATCCAGGTACATTGACACCATACTAAAGAGGTTTAGTATGGAAGAATCCAAGCGTGGGAACTTACCCACGATCTCTGGAGTCACTCTCCCCAAAGAGATGTCTCCCAAGACTGATTTTGAGAGAGCTCACATGAAAGGGATACCCTATGCTTCGGCTGTAGGCTCTATCATGTACGCGATGCTATGTACCAGACCCGATGTAGCATACTCACTAAGTGTAGTGAGTAGGTATCAAGCTGATCCTGGAGAGAGTCACTGGACAGCTGTGAAGAGCATTCTCAAGTACTTACGTAGGACTAAAGAGATGCTCTTGGTGTATGGTAACGGAGAACTCCAAGTGGAGTCCATTACCGATTCGAGCTTCCAGAGTGATAAGGACGACTCTAAGTCGCAGTCGGGATTTGTCTTTACCCTTTACGGAGGGGCGTTCAGCTGGAAAAGTTCTAAGCAGGAAACCGTGGCAGACTCGACGATGGAGGCTGAATACATCGCTGCCAATGATGCTGCCAAAGAGGCTGTCTGGATCAAGAAGTTCATTACTGAACTTGGAGTGGTTCCATCCATTGAGAATCCAATACCTTTGTATTGCGATAACAATGGAGCGGCGGCTTTAGCCAAGGAACCCAGGTCCCATCAGCTATCCAGGCATATTCTGAGGTGGTATCACCTGATCCGGGAGATAGTTGATCGCCGGGAGATCGAGGTCAGGAGGGTTGACACGAAGAATAACACAGCGGATCCACTCACGAAGACCATTCCCCAGATACAGTTTGAGAGACTCTTCGGGATGCTCGGTATGCGATACTACAGCAGCTGGCCCTAGTGCAAGTGGGAGATTGTTAGTTGTATGTATACCCTAGAGGCCAGTATTGTACAGATGATGTATATTATATTGGATGCTTGGACATATATAGAGATGACTTTCTTGCTCGATATGATAGTATGCTATCTGGTTGCTCTTTATCTTAACATGTATACTTGTCTCTTTATACTCTCTTATAGTTACATGTTGGTAAAGCCCTTAGGATGTGTACTTGACTACCTGGACTATGATGTGGATCATACTAGTAGGGACATGGTAGTACATAAGTACATCCTTCAAGGTCCCTAGTCGTAGGTGTATCGAGACGGGGAATCGATATACCAGTGTAGACCAGCGTATACGCTTCTCGACCCATGAGATAGGAGATGGATGATCCCATATCCATTGGTGTTTGACATCAGAGATGGTATACGGGTGCTCAGTGGAGACTGGGTACACTGGACGGACTCACCGAGAACTCCCAGATGGTATTATACCTCACGTCAGATGGCAGTTCTCAGGTGACACTTGTGCAGGTTAGTCTGTAGACCCGAGATCGTCATAGAGTCTTGTGTGATTCCCACTGTGCTTTGATTTCCACCTTACCACGTCCATGAGGGCGTGCAAAACGGTGGTTTTTGGGTACAGTCCCGAGTCACATGGAGGCAATGAGCGATAGGAGGGGTTTCGTCTCTCCCGGTATTGGGGGTTGATGTTGCGCTGTGCTCGATTGGCCGTAACAGGGAAGTCCCTGGCCAGGGCTGATTAGAGATTTACTGGTAAGTGTTACCAGTAGTTTCTCGACCCGTTATGAGCCTCACATCGGCACGACTTATCGGTTATTGGGGTCTGACGTTTACGACCCCTAGACTTGATATGCGACATATCAGACGAGGAGACCGGATTGCACGGGTAGTGTTTCCGGTTGGCTCGACGGGAGTTGTAGCAGGTTCGCTTGTTTTCTTCTGATCGCTCAATACCCGGGTGGCCGTTACGTTTAGCTGACCGCTTGCGGCTTGGGGGTGCTTGATATGATCATCACCCACTGCCGGCGTATTGACGAGTCTTAGAGTCCCACAAAGGAGTTACCTAGTCCAGGCGTAACGTTGTGGTGCGCGTATGCGATATGCTCATGGACCCGGTCAAAATGCGCGTATAAGATACCGTATATTGATCGGGCAGCTTGTTTTTGGTCGGGTCGTATGTGATATGGCCGGATTGATAAATCAAGTGTTGATTTATCATTTAACCATTCGTTTCTCACTAGAAATCCTTTCTTGTATTTATAGATGTATGCATGCATGTATGCATTCTTTCTTGATTCATGCACATATGGATGTGCATGTACACATACATACATCATCCTTCTTGGTTGTATATACATAGAAAATGGTGGCAATATAAGACTCACACCATGGTTTTATATATATGTATTATTATTGCATTTGTTTTAAAACAAAAAGAAAAAGGAAAGGATAATTCATGGTTTCTTTCTTCACTCTTCTTTGACCTAACCATGCTCACCCACCATTTAACTATGGATTAACTTTCCTTTTGTGTCTTAACTCAAGTTCAATAATATCTTTATTGTTTAACTATGGTTTGAGATGAGAAGTGGAAAATATATATTCATATATTTTCTATTTTTCAAATAGGATTATCTTTCTCTCTTGTTTTAAAAAGCCATCATCTTCTTCAACCTTGCTCTTTTGCTCTCTAGATCTTTCAAGTGAGCAAAATACTCAACAAGATAGGATTTTGAAGTGAGAAAAAGAACCACAACACCATTCTACACAAGTCTTGCCCACTTTTTAGAGTGATAGCTTCATTTCATTCTCTTGATAAAGTGAAGTTGCAAGCTTGGACAAAGCGGACTCCGGGTGGATCATCGTGGACCTAGAGGAGTTCAAGCGGACTTTTTCCAAACCCCAAGTAGCCGAGGAGTCTAGCGTAAGGAGCTACAAAGGTTGTACTCTCAAAACCCTAGCTTAACCTTCTTGTGATGAAGTGTTGTTTTAGAAACTCTAATTTTTCTAGGATTGATTCTTTGTATGCTTACTTAGCACCCTAAAATTTTAATCTTTGGTACATGTGATGCTTCCAAACCCTTCATGAGGTGCTAGGTAAACCCAACACTGTAGGATAGGAATGCCATTCCCTATCAGAAGTATGTCATCCACGTACAATACGAGGAATGCGACATTTGTCCCTACAGTCTTCTTATAAACACAAGGTTCATCTGGATTTTTGATGAAATCAAACTCTTTGATAATATCATCAAAACAGATGTTCCAACTCCGTGATGCGTGCTTTAATCCATAAATGGATTTAAGCAACTTACATGCTTTACCGCTGCTCCCACTGTCAATGAAGCCTTCTGGTTGATCCATATAAACGCATTCATCTAAATCACCATTTAGGAATGCAGTTTTAACGTCCATCTGCCAGATTTCATAGTCATAGTGAGCAGCAATAGCAAGTAGGATCCGAATGGATTTAAGCATGGCTACCGGAGAGAAAGTCTCATCATAGTCCAAACCTGGTCTTTGACGAAAACCTTTCGCTACCAACCTTGCCTTATAGGTCTCTACCCGTCCATCTACACCGGTCTTTCTTTTAAAGATCCATTTGCAACCCACAGGTTTTATCCCGGAGGGTACATTTTCCAAGGTCCATACTTTGTTGGTGTACATGGACTCCATTTCGGATCTCATGGCATCCGGCCATTTCACAGAGTCACCACTCGTGATAGCTTGATGAAAACTGGCAGGATCATCATCATCCATGATGCAATCTTCTCTATCACCATCAATGAGAAAACCGTAGTATCTCTCCGGTGGACGAGAAGTCCTACCAGATCTACGGAGTGGCTGAGGTTCATTAGATTCTGTTATAACTTCAGGTTCAGCCAAGTCGTCAATTGTAACTTGTGTCTCTAGAACCTCTTCTAGATCTACCACATTGCCATTTGTATTATTTGAAAAAATCTCATCTTCTAAAAAGGTGGCATACTGAGAAAAAACACTTTTTGTTCCTCCTTGTGGTAGAAAAAATACCCAAACGAATGTTTAGGATATCCTACAAATATACATTTGACTGATCGTGTCTCGAGTTTGTCTGGATTCTGCTTTTTAACAAAAGCCGGACAACCCAAAATCTTAACTCTTTTAAAAGATGGTTTCTTCCCATGCCATATCTCATATGGAGTGGTAGACACGGTCTTGGTTGGAACTTTGTTTAACAGAAAAGCTGTTGTTTCCAATGCATGCCCCCAAAACGAGAGAGGTAACTCAGAATCACTCATCATGGATCGTACCATTTCTAGTAGGGTACGGTTCCTACGTTCTGACACACCGTTGTGCTATGGTGTGTAAGGTGGAGTGAGCTGAGAGAGAATCCCATTCTCTTTTAGGAAGTCTAAGAACTCAGTACTTAAGTACTCTCCACCTCGATCAGATCAAAGTATCTTGATACTCTTTCCTGTTTGGTTTTCTACATCATGTTTATACTCCTTGAATTTCTCGAAAGCTTCAGACTTATGCTTTATCAAATACACATGACCAAATCTTGAGAAATCATCAATAAAAGTTATGAAGTAAGAAAAAACGCCTCTTGCATGTGTAGACATTGGTCCGCATATATCACTATGTATGAGGCCTATGAGCTCAGTAGCTCTTTCTCCGTGTCCTTTAAACGGGGTTTTGGTCATTTTACCTTTGATACAAGACTTGCAAGTTGCATAAGATTTCTACTCAAATGAATTTAAATATCCATCTTTATGAAGCTTGTTTAGTCTTGTTTCATTAATATGACAAGTCTACAATGCCAAAGAAAAGCTTCATTTATTTCTAAAAATTTTCTTTTATTTTTGTGTTGTACGTTGAAAACTGTGTGTTGATTAAGGACGTATATCCCGTTATTTAATGTACCACAACCAATCAACTCTTGATTAAGTTTAATGTTCATAACATTGTGTTGCATAGCAAAATGATACCCTTGATTGTCTAACAAGGAAATAGATATAATATTACAAAGCATACTTGGTACAAAATAACACGGGTTCAAAACCAATATACAACCCGAAGACAAACCTAGGTGATACTCTCCTACTGAAACTGCATTTACATTGGAACCATTTCCAACTTGGAGAGTATGATCACCTGTCTTCAAAACTCTTCTATTTCTCAACGCCTGCACAGAATTGCAAATATGAGAACCCGAACCGGTATCCAATACCCAGGAAGCAGAGTTAATAGAAAAACAGTTTTCAATTACGAACACACCTGAAGCTGAAGCATCACCATGCTTCTTCTTGAGTGCTAGGTACTCAATACAGTTCCTCTTCCAGTGTCCCGTCTTCTTGCAATAGAAACATTCACCTTTCCCCGATTCCCCAACCTTGGGCTTGCCTTTTCCCTTCACCTTTTTGACTCCACCCTTAGGTTTGGTAGGTTTCTTCTTCATCTTTCCCTTGGCCTTAGCCTTCGGGTAAGAGGAGGAGGATTGCCCAACACTCATAACGGGAGTCTTCACTTACTTCAGTGTGCTCTCTGCACTCCTTAACATATTAAGGAGTTCAGGCAGTTCCTTCTCCATGTTGTGCATATTGAAGTTAACGATGAACTGAGCAAAGGTGGAGGGGAGAGACTGCAGAATAATATCTGTATACTGTTCATTGTCCATTGTCCACCCAAGGTCCTCAAGCTCTTCTATGAGAGCTATCATTTTCAGAACATGGTCTCCTACTGCTGTGCCAGCGGTCATGCGCATCTGAAACAGTTTCTTAGACGCTTCGTATCGTAATACGCGAGATTGCTCTCCATACAACTCTTTTGTATGGAGGAATATGGCTTTTACGTCCATATTCTTGTGCTGCTTCTGATGTGTGTTATCCATCGATGCAAGCGCGAGGCATTTTTCCGTGGCACAGTCAGCGTCCTATGTCTTGCGGATTTCCTTATCCGCAACTGAAAATTTAGGACCTAGGGGGGCAAGGCTGGAGCTATAAGGACATATGATACTTTATCATAAGTCAAGTCTATGTTTAAATTCCTCAGCCAGTCTTTATAGTTGGTCCCATTCAGCTTATTTTTATCTAATAAAAGCTTAAGTCCTGCCATGGGTATCTGCCATTAAGAGAGAGAAAAGAATACGCTCAGCGAAAGCTCTTGCAAAGATCAGATTGGTTATTATCTTGTCTAACCGATGTCTCCTACTGTTTTTATCAAATTTTCTTTAAAATCTTTTAAAAAGAAAACTAGCTGGGATTAATTACATTCCACAACTTCGCTAACCACTCATCCAGGCCAGTGTCGGTACTTGAGGTAGGTTCCCCGTGCTTTCGCACGGACCTAATTAAAGTAAACCTCGTCTTCCCAGAGGCGTAGCCCCGTTTTGCACCTTTCTAGACACCTACCGAGTTAGCTAATTGTAAAGTGCAAAATTCTTCCGGGAGCAACATTTGCTCGCAGTGGGATCGGGATCCTACTATCATATAGAAGGTATACAATCTCATTGTAATTTTCAACTCTTGAAATTCCCGATATTATTTTTACCCCTAGTACTTATGACCTTAACTAAAGTTAACATATCATAAGTACTAGTCAAGTTCTTCCCGTCATTTCGTGATTAACTAGACCCACCCATATGACCCTTAACTAAAGTCAACATAATCATATGAATGTCCTAACTAATATGCATCATATGCAGTGTAGGAAGACATCACTCAGCTACCGTACAATGCGCCTTAACTAAAGTCAAAATACGCAGCACGAATACTAAGTACTCTACTTCCTAAAATGACGGAGGGTTGCGGATAGTTTTTAAGAAAACTTTTGACGCTTTGAACTTGATATCGTTGTAGAATCTAATGGGTTTAAAAGGAGTGGCTTAAGCTCCGCATTTTGAAACTTGCTTTTTCATAAAAGGCCGAGCATGTTTAAAATCTGATTCCACAACATCTTTTTAGGTTCATTTATCTTTTACATTAATCTCATTAATGTAGTCCCATCATTTAAATCCTAAGCCATTACAGAAAGAAACGAAAATATAACATATACTTATGCCACTCGCATTCGTCACAGTGTCCTGATATGCACCGTTAGGTTACTTAACTAACGGCATACCGGGACGGGGCTAGTGCGGGTGCAAAACATAAGTAACGTCTAATATATATAAAATATATAAAATATTGCATTCGTCTCAGATATCTATTAAATGATCACATTAGATAATAAAAGCAGCAGAAGCTCATATAGGATATCTAGGAGGTCCGTATTTTGTATTTAGCCAGCAATAAAAATACGGATTCCACGGTCGCGATGAATAGCCAAGCCCACACCCCTAGACCCCTACGAGAGCGGCAAGCGACCCTACCAATTCTGGAGTTTAGGAAACCCGGTCTCGACTCCTCGAGATGGCCTCCCACTGAACCCTTGAACCCGGTCACTTGTGCTCTCCTCCTTAGGTCTATCCTAATGCGGAAAAGTAAATAATATACAACACTGGTGACAACAACCTCAACCCGGAAGTGCCCCAAATAAAAGAATATTACATACAATTTAATTTTACATGAATGAAAAGAAAACTCTCATCTCACATAAAACCCCCCGGCTATTCATTGCGACAATCCTGCATATCAAATCTCATCGACACATAATATCAAATATCATCAACGTAAGTAAGTATGTATACACCGATCGTCGTTGATGTATAGCAACGAAAACCGGTAATACATACTACACTTACGGTCACAGAGAAATAAAATGAAAAAAAATACAACAATTGGAATCTTTAACTGCCTTTAGACAACACAAACCCGGAATATCACATATACAAGATTTCATGCCTAAATAATGTAAAGCTTGCATTTGGTCTCATTCAAGAAAACACTTTTTCAATCCAAACCGGATAATTCAACAAGATTTCCGTTTATCCCGAGACCGAACTGCTAGATTTACACGCAACAAACAAATTTGTAGATTCCAATTATTGTATCATATACTTTTAAACTAGGCGCAGTTAAAACATTCGATCGAACGATTTAAACAACCACAGACTGCTCTGAAAGCTCAACACTTGAGCAGTTTTGAAATATTCCATAAACAGCAGCAAACACATACGGGCCTGCACAAGAAACTACGGCCCAGGAATCACCTACGGCGCCGCGGAACCGCCGCAACAAGGCCACTATGGCCGCGGTTCCGCGGTCGTACGGTCGATTTAGGGCGTCGTATTTCTGGTGGGCCCATATATTTCCCTGCTTAATTTTTTACATATTTTTAATTTGAAAAAATCCAGGATTTTAAAAAATTTCCAGAGAGCACCCCCCGGGTGTCGTTTTTCGTCCGTTCGATGTTTTCAACGTCATCTAGGTTCTTACAAGGCTCTAGCATGGCTCTGATACCACTGTAGGATTTCCTTAACACCTCTATTAGGGTTTTGAAGCATCACACATGCTATAACAATAAAATTTTGTGCTGCTAAGCAAACTATACTATGAATCGAACTAGAATTTATGAAGTAACTATTAATAGTATCAAATTTTAAGACTTAAGTTATACTAAGTGATGAGACTACAACCTTTGTAGACCTCTTTGGAAGACTCCTTTGCTTTGGAAGCGTTCTCTTGATCAACTCCTCGTCCACGACGATCCACCCGAAGCACTTTGCCCTAAGCTTGATGCTTCCTTCGATCTTTGAAAATCTTGAAGCACAACACCCTACACAAGATAGCAAAGGTTGTGTAGGATGATGGAATGGTTGCTATTCTTATTTAATACCTTTTCTTTTTATTTCTCTAACTCTATTTTAACAATTAAAAGAGAGCTAGAGTGAGGAGGAAGAAGATGGCTCTCTCTTTTTTCTTTTTGAGTGAATAATGATAATGATGAAAAAGAAAATGAGAGAGAGAGATATATCTTATCATAACCATAACTATAGTTAAATCATATCTATATATTTTTATTTAGGGTTAAAGGCAAAAGGTAAAAGAACTATGGTTGAGTTAAATTCAACCATGGAAATGTGTAGAAAAGTGTAGAAGGAATGACTCATAAATCTTTTTCTTTTACCTTTAACTTTAATGAAAATATCCATATATGTATTTATCTACAATATTATTCTTATATTGCCATCCTCTTTGTATCATCAACCATGATACATTTCATGTATGCATGTGTGTATGCATATCATCATGTACATATACATGCATGTATCCATAAGAAGAAAAGGATTTAAATAAATAATATAAAAGTCAATATTAAATCAACACTTGATTTAATAAATCGGTCATATCTTATACGACCCGACTAATATTAAATGCCCGATTAAAATACAGTATCACATACTTGTATTTAATCGAGCCTCCGCACATATCTCATATGCGCACCACTTCGTTTCGCCTAAGCCGAGAAACTTCTATGTGGGACTCTAAGACTCGTCAATACGCCAGAAGTAGGTGATGATCATATCAAACACCCACAACCCGCAAGCGGTCAGCTAAACGTAAGGGTACCCGGTTATTGAGCGATCAGAATAAGAACAAGCAAACCTGTCAAAACTCCTGTCAATCCATCAGGCAACACTTATCGTACAGTCCGGTCTCTTCGTCAGATATGCTGCATATCGAGTCTAAGGATGGAATCGTCGACCCCAATAACTTAATAAGTCATGTCGGTATATAGTCTATAACAGATCGAGAAACTTACTGATAACACTTATCAGTAATATCTCAGTAGCCCTGGCCAGGGACTTCCTGTTATAGCCAATCGTGCACAACACAGCATCAACCCCCAATACCGGGAGAGACGAAACCCCTCCTATCGCTCACAGTCTCCATATGCCTCGAGACTATACCCAAAATCCACCTGTTTGTACGACTCAGTAGAGCCGCAGTAGGGTGGAGATCAAAGTACAGAAGGAGGACACACAAGACTCTATGACGATCTCGGGTCTACAGACTAACCTGTACCAATGTCACCTGAGAACTACTATCCGACGTATGATATAATACCATATAGGAGTTCTCGGTGAGTCCGTTCAGTGTACCTAGTCTCACTGAGCACCCGTATACTATCTTCCGTGTCAACACACCAGACGGATATGGGATCATCCATCGCCCATCATATGGAACAAGAATGGTATACGCTAGTCTAAACTGGAATATCGATGCCCTATCTCGATATACCTACGACTAGGAACATTTCAAGGATATGCTTATAAACTACAGATGTTCTACTAGTATGATCCACATCATTATCCCAGTAGTCAAGCCAATATCCTTAGGGCTTTATCAACATGTACTAAATGAATATAAACATGATCAAGTGAACATATGATAAAGTAAAACCAGATAGCATACTATCATGTCGAGCAAGACTGTCCTCTGAATATATATATATACATATCAGTACATACACTATCTCATAATGGCCTCTAGGGCAAACATATATCCAACATGCTCGCGAATCGCTAGGTGAACAATAACTCCATTTCTACGAAAGTTTTGACGTAGTCGTTTGGAAGTTCGGAGTACCACTCAAATGCCGTCTCCGATAAGCTGCCGACGAATTGACGGAGCAAAAGTTTATCATCGCCCCCGGTGTTGCCGCACAGGGCTCTGAACTGGGCGACATGCTGGTGGGGATTGCCTGTCCCCTTGTACACATGGAATTTGGGGATTGTGTATCCCGGCGGGTATTTTATCTGGACATACCAGCCCGGATATGGTCGCCCAGTTTTGACAACTTGGCCGGCTGCTTCATTTTCCTGGTGGACTCTTATTTGCTGAGCAATATAGTCATCCAGGGCAGCTTTAGAGATTGTTTCCTCTTTGGCTGTTGACAGAGCTGACAAAGGATTCGATGTTTCCCCTTTGTCGTCTTCAGTAATGATCGGAGGGTCTTCGGCTGGAGGATACGGCTGTATCATCATCCCGACCATGCCTTGGAAGAGAAGTTCCATTCGCTTTATATTATCCGCCTGCTCTGCGGCTTCTTTGTCCTTCTTTTCGAGTACTCTGTGAAGGAAGTCAGCATCGGTTTCTTGTTCATAACGCTGCTCCGATGACGCCTCCAGGCTTTCTTTTAGTCCGGTGAGTGCGGCCGTCGCAGTCAGCATCTCCTGAAGCTTCTACTGCTGTTGTTCCTGAGTTCTTGTGATGGATCGGGTGAGTGGTCGGTGGCCTGTAGAAGCGCGGCTATCCTCCATCCCGTATGCCATGTAAATAGTATGGACTGTTATGCCCCCTGACTTAGGGCGCTTGGGCTTAGTGCCTTTGACATTTATCGCAGGCATGTGGATCTCCTCCGTCCTTCTCTTTTCATGAGTGGTCGAAGTTGAGGGGGCCGTTGTAGTGGGCACCCAGGTGGTTGTCGTCCTTTGTGCTTTAACATGACGGTTTTCTTCCTGTCGGACCTTTGCCCTTTTCTGTCGGCGAGGGCAATCTTGATCGACTACCGACTCTCGGACTTGTCGCCAGATTTTGTAAACTTTGGAAGACAGTCATTGAGGGGACTGCTCCCGCTTCATTTCTGCAACATTCTCCACTGGAGGAGGATATCTTTTCAGTACGGCGGTGGGAGAATTCCTGCGCACCTTATTCAGTAGCTCGAAGTTGTTCCCAGTTGGAACAGCAGCATTGATTTCCACCGTTGGGGCTGGGGGAGTTAGCCCAGCGGGGGAGTTGCCCCCGGCCTTCCTTACTCGGCTCCCTTGGCGACGTCGAGCGTGTCGAGCTGATGGAGTTGGTTCGGTGACGAGGATGGCTTTGTCTTGCCCCCTGTTCAGGTGAGGGGCTGTTGCCGGTGTCAGCCTGTTGAAAACTGATGTCCTTTGAGTAGCAGGAGCGGGAGTGGGAGTGGGAGTTAGGACAGTCAGTAATGTAAAGACCGACCCCTTGGTAGGAGAAGTCGCCTTGACGACTTCAGGAGCATGGTTGGTTACTCTCTTCGGAATAACCTTTTCTTGAGGTGCAGGCTTCATTGTGGGCCCACAAGAATTTTGGCCCAGTCTGGCGAAGACCGAGGAGCTGGAGCTGGACGACCCGTTGAAAGGTGTCGCAGTAGGTGTACGCCGATCAAAGACCGACTTCTTGGGAGCTTCCGATGTTGGCACATGAACGGTGAAGCTCGTTGGCGGGAGCATGGTGTTCATACCATAATATTGCATTATTATATTCCCCATTCTAGTTCTTTTTACAAATAAACAGGTACTTTTGACCCATGTCTGCTACATAGTACAGGTTACAGGTTCTTGGATCTAAAACAGTGAAAAAGATAAAAGACGATGCAAAAGTGGAACTACAACCAACAAATAGAAGGATCTTGATCAAGCCTACATAAAAGATAAAGTTCACAAAGTACAAGGCAGCGCAAGGTCCAAGATCGCGAAGCCACGTTTAAAGTCCACCACAATTATTCACTGGAAAATCTGGAAGAGAACCAGAAGCTATTTTAAAGAAATAACCAAAGAAACAGGAAGTCCAAGAATCCCAGAAGCAGCCCACAAAGAATCAACAGAGGATCTTCCTATTGGGCTGCGGAACCGTGGCCCAACCCCTGCTGCGGCCGCGGTTCAGCGGCCATCTAGAGCCCAAAGATAAATATTTTTTTACCTAAATGCATAGCGGCGCTGACTAGTCAACCTAGGGGTATTTTGGTAAATGCAGACATGCGGCAACTGTAAACCTAGGGTTTTCTATGTCTTATAAATAGATACCCAAACTCTTGTATTAGGTTATGCCTCGCTTCATTAATAAAATTCGGATTTCTTTTGGAGAGCATCAATTTGTAAGTTCTTTATTTTCTGCCCTAAGTTAAATTTCTATTATTTCCCTAGTTAAATTTAATTCCTTGCTTTGGTTAGATCTTTTATTCTCTGCCCTAGATAAATGTTCTTCAATTCCCTAATGACCGAGTAGTCTCCTATCTTGTTAGGGTTAGATTTGGGGAAGGTTTGAGAGATGAAGATCTCTCACCCCTTTCTTGCCAATCACATATAATCAATAGGACTCCATCCATACATGCACACACTGCTCCCTACGACACCCTATCCCACGAGGTAACGGTGATACCGTAGTATAAAGGCCCGGTTGTGATTGTTTTCCATGAAGGTTAGGGTAAGGATTGATAAAGGAAGGACAAGAACCTAGAGGAAGAAACATCTTTCTAAATGATTCTAATCCCCTTTATTAATAATTACCATAACTCCTAATAAGATCTTAATATGAGTATAGAAAGCGGTGAGATTTATAGACTTTCCAAACTTAACCTAAACCTAACCCTAGCAAGATTTAGATTTAGATTAATTTAGTTTTTAGATTTAATTGATCCATTCACACCGTTTGGAATTAACTCGTAAGAGCGACTAGGAAATTCACAACATCTCTGTGGACCGACCCGTACTCACCGGCTAGCTACCAAGCGATGCCGTTCTTGATTGCGGTAATATTATTTTTGATCGTATAATCTCTCAAAATCAAATGGCGCCGTTGCCGGGGTTGCCGTTTTATTTCCTTTTTGCAATTTCGGGTTAATATTAAATTAAAAAACCATAAAAACTGAAAAATCACAAAAATATAAAAATATATCATCTGTTATTTTTGGAAGGGTATTTTTGTGAATCTTTGCAGGATCGACGGATCTGGAAAAATCCAGAGTGCGAAACAGAAAAAGGTAGATCAGAACAGAAGGCAATTGGATCAAAAGAACATCAGAATTTTTTCAGAGAACTGAAGCCTCAACGCCGCCGCCTTTCCTCCGCGCAAGCCGCCTCCCGCCGCTAATCTGCGGTCCTTCTGGTTCTTCATCGCGCTAAATTTTCACTGTTTGTTTCCTTTTCCCCCCCTCTGCAACCTAAAATATATCTTTTGTCAAATCTCCAGCAGGATTCTTTGCGCTTAAAAATCTTCCCCGTTCTCAATAACAAATCTTGTGCAGGCTTCTTTGCGCCGCGCATAAAATAAAAAGATTTGATTGCAAGTGATTTACTGTTTTGTATATCTTTAATCGGACTTTAAGGGGCTTTTGACCAATTCAGATTGGGTAGGGATTTCATCACCCTTCCCAGGACCCCAGAAATAACATAAAACATTTGCATTGACCAATCTTTAATTAAAAAATACTAGACTCAGCCCTAAGGACTTCGAGCTCAATAGGACAGAGGACTAGTTATAGGCATCAGCCGTTAATCCTAACCTGACTTTGTGGTGTCTAGGAAAGTGTGTCTAAGGCAAGTGGTTACTTAATTAGGACCGCTACTTGGGTGGGGATTTCATCACCCTTCCCAGGACCCCAGAAATAACATAAAACATTTGCATTGACCAATCTTTAATTAAAAAATATTAGACTCAGCCCTAAGTACTTCGAGCTCAATAGGACAAAGGACTAGTTATAGGCATCGGCCGTTAATCCTAACCTGACTTTGTGGTGTCTAGGAAAGTGTGTCTAAGGCAAGTGGTTACTTAATTAGGACCGCTACTTGTAGAGGGGAGCCTCCCACTCACCTGGCACTTACCTGGCCGCAATTGGCGGTGAAGAGGCGGTGAAGAGGTCCTATTTCTAGCCCTTTGGAACAGTTAGGAGCTGTCTAGCTGACCTAGGTGACCCTAGATCTAGGCCTGATTGTGCATTTCTGGTTGATTGCATTTGTGTCTAAGCCCTTTATCGAAAATCTTTTTCTGCAAAAAGTTACAAAAAAAGGAAAATTTTTATAAAAAGACTTGCAACTTTTGTCGCTAAGAAATCTGTGCACCCCAATCTTCTTTCTCTTCTCCCTCTTACATCATGGGTACCCCACCTCATAAATCTCTTGCCAAACTTTGGTATCCTGAACCTAACTTTTTTTCGTACGTCAATTGTTTCGGTCGATTTAAGGACGATCCCTCCATGCCCAAAATTTCGTTGAAAGATCAAATAGAAGCGTTTAGGAGAAACAATTTGACATTGCAATCCACTTTGTGTCAACCATGTCAACCTTCACCACTTCTTATGTTGACACCACTATTTCGAGTCCTATTGTAACTCCTAAACCGATGTCTATTGCTGAGCATATTGCACAATCTCGTAGCCGATCTTTCACTCCTCTCCACACATCCAGTTCTAGGGATCAACAAGTCCATTCACCTTTTTATCCAAATGTTGATCATATTCCGGTCCTGTAAGTGCACGGCGGCGCCCCGGCCATCAATCCGACGGCCAAATGCGGAAGCGAAAAACATTGATTTTGCAAACTAGAAAACCGGCACCACCGCGCACTAAACACCCGGGTCGTGCCATTAAACTAGTCCAAGCTAACTACAAGATGGGGAAGAGATATACCGAGTGATCCGAGTCCTCCGGTCTTCTCGTCGTCGTCCCGATCTCCCGCGGAAAGTTCTGTCTCCACCTCGTCGCCGGAAGTGCACCACATCGCCTGCATCTTTTACGGGCTCCCACCTCTATACCGAGGCAACTCGGGCGCGAAGTTGACTAGCCGACGCGTCCAAGATTTGTTGTAGGCTAGTGTAGAGTCTATGTCTCATTGAGGTTTAGTTGCCATGGAGGATGGAGGAAAAGTGTAAAGAAAATTGGTGCTTTTCAATTTTCTAGCAAGGGAAAAAAGAGATGAAGAATAATGTGCCACCACTAAATGAAAATCACTCTCATTTTTCTTTTCCTCTCTAAGATTGTGGCCGGCCTCTCTCTCAAGGAAATGGTGGAGGGAAAATGAATAAAACATGGGGGAGGTGAGTGTAGTAAAAGGTGGAGGGTGACCACATCCAAAGCAATGATAACCATGTCATCTCTAAATCTAATCAACTCTAATCACCATTTAATGCAAAAGGTTGATACAAAAGGAATCTCATCATGATGCCACACAATTTCAAAGGACCCCTTCCACAAATACTAATTTGCACAATTGCAAATTAGTCCCTCCATCGGAAAATTCCGGCCGGGAAAGAACAAAGGAAACCCGGCCGGAACGGAATGCAAACTGGCAACTCCAGAAAACTGGTCCCGTAATAAATCATAGGAAAACCCCGCTACTGCAAATATGTAACGCCTTGAAAAGTCGTTTTGGTGTTTTCCTGGAAATCGGTGAAAATTCGGTATTTTTCCGAAAACCGTCCTTTTTGTTATTTTGCAGTTTAGGACTAATTATACCTAATTTGGATAGGTAATTGCTAGTTTTTGGTAGCAAATGAGTTATTTATGAAATTCTAGTCGTTTAAAAATTTTCCCTAATATTTCAATTTTTAATATTATTTTAAGCCGGTAAGAAAATACATTAAATTAGCGATAAATACAAATTTAAATGGGCTAAATTTAAGCTTTAAAATCATGTTAATTAAAATCTAGTAGTAACATAAATTTTTAGTATTTTATTTCAAGTTTTAACTAATTTTTATGATGGAAAACGAAATTTATTGAATTTAAGCTTAAACTTGCAATTTTGGCCTTATAGGGGGTCTTTTTGCAAAAAAAATTTTTGTGCACTCTCACACACACATCCTCACATGTCCTTGGCTGGCCCAAACTGCAGAAATTCTCCCCCTCTCTTTTGTTTTAAAAACTCTTTTGTTAAGAAAGAAGTGAGTTGATGTGTAGGTTTTAAAATATAGTATGTTGAAGGTATGGTGTATTAACTTTGGGGGAGTTTGACCAGTGACCATTCCCACACCCCACACCACTCCCCTCTCCCTTTGCTTTGGCCGAAACCAGCAGCCCCCCTCCCTCATCTTTCCTCTCTCTTTTGTTCACAAATTCAACTCAAAATTCAACAAAAATCAACAAAAATCAACAAATCCTTCACTATTTCAACACAAAACCTTAATCCATCTCTTCTCACACCCACTTTAGTTTAAATTTTGGAGAAAGGAGGCATCTTTGGAGGCAAATTGTTCTTGCTAGATCTCTAGTTGAGGTATAAATTCTTCCTAATTAAATTCTTTGGTTACGTTTCTTAAATTAAATTGTTTTAGTGTTAATTTAGTGTTAGTTTCATTCTAGATTTTTAAAAGTTCATGGTTGAAATTAAACTAGGGTTTTATAAACCATTATTGAGTTAATTAAATCTATTTTGCTATCTAGTTGTTGCTAATCTAAGTTAATGAGGTTACTTTATTTGTGTGGGCTTCAAATTAGTGTTAATTTGGTATTGTCATGTTTAGTTTTGGATTGAAATTGCTAATTATGAAAATCAAGAAAGGTTTTGTTTAAGGAAATTAGGTTTTTAAGCATTGCTAATGGTTTAAAACTAATGTAGTGGCTATCTATGGTTAACTTGGGTGTTTGCGCGAGGTTGTGTGCACTTTATCGCAAATCCGCGAAGTTTGCACGATTTTGGATGTCTTTTGTGCTTACTAGTTTTTATTAAATTTTTCTGCTGAGGTATTTGCGATGTCTTGATGACATTTTTAGCGTATCCTATGACTTTTAGGATGTGTGAGTGCGGATTTTTGAGTGTTCGGGTTTTAGTTTTTCCGGGCGACCAAATCGACGATTCTAGTTAGTTTTGCGATTTTCGCGTGCGTTCCGCGCACCTGTGCACGTTGTACCTAGCTTTTGAACGTTAGTATCTTCGTTTGGGTTTTGCGTCGTTCTTGATATGTAACCTTATGTTTGGTATTGATGTAATTTCCAGGTTCGGTCGCGGAGACGTCAGACGCGGCACGAAAGGGTAAAGCGGTGATTGGACATGACTAGCTAGGGATTCCGGTGAGTAGATGTAACATCTACGGGGGACTATCGTTGGATGGCGCAAGTCGACCGATAGTTTTAGTAGCTTAAAAAGATTCTTAGTAATGTTAGTAATTAGGGGTGTAATACTTGTATGATTATTTGCTACATTCATGCCTTATATTGACATACATATACGAACCCATTCTATAGGACACATGCACCATTGCCAGGGTTTTTATATGCAGCACGAGCACTATTCATGCTTACACACACACCCTGGTAATTGCCATGCCACCACACTAGATAACCTTTAAATTGAAACCTTTTAAAATAATTGATACTTAAACATGTGCTATTGCCTTTAATTCCTTAAAATGAAATCGTAGGATTGCTATTCATGTGCATGTACCTCATCATATTATTTGTTCATGCCTAGTCTATTAATCATACATCGCAACATGATTATTGATACCATATGCATTCATTATCATTGACATATGCACTTATGAGGACTTCTTGAGATTTTATGATATTTCTGGATTTTGGGGGAAAGCCGCAAAATTTCTAAACTTATTACTTTTTTTTAGATATGTAAATTGCGGTTTTCTAGTGATGTAAGTGTCGTCCACTATGAGTTTGCTGTGCTTTTCGAGATCCGTGTCGAGGAGTGGAGGAACCGTCACGGGTACATGGTGGGCCCGGTAAGGTACCCCAGGGCAAGAGGAATGTGTTGTTGACGTTGAGCCTGGCAGGGGATGGATTACCTACCGGTGACTGTTTTGGCACGGCGGATATCCAGAGGACACCGACCGTGGCCGCGAGATGATGAGATATTGATATTTGAGATGGGTTAGCCGGACGGCTGAGGCCAGAGATACTTTGATATGAGATTTGAGACAGTTTTGAGGTGTCGTTGCTGGACACGGATTCTGTTTGGTTCTATTGGTACTGTGCTGATTTTTCAAAGGAGATTCCTAAAGGGAAAAGATGATTTCTTATACTTACATATGAGGATCACGAGTATATTTATATTACATACATACTTGCTAGTATAGCCATATTGCATACATACCTGTTATTATATCCTGCCATACATGTATTATAGATGCTAGGATGCTTGTGTGCATACTTACGATAGCCTGTGTAGATGTTATTTATTACTCACGAGTTGGAAAGTCACCCCCGTTGTGCCACAGCCTTTTGCAGGTTCGCTCCGTCAGTACAGTAGCGGCGGGCGCACTTGCTTCTTTTTCCTCCTTTGCCTGGACTCGAGGTTTTGCTCTTAGGTGGGTTATATCATTATTTTTGTACCACCTTGTATATTCTTTGTATCTAGTGTACTCCATCTACTGTATCTACCAGTATTGTTGTATATTGACCTAGAGATGAGACTGTGAGATTTGTGGACTTTTTATGCTGTATTTTGGGGTCGAGCTCACTTGAGTCGACATGTTGTTTTTCTCATGCTTCCTTATGATTATTTCGCATGTTGTTGCTTTACATTGCGTGGGATTTGTGACCGCCTTGTGGCGAAGAGCTAGCTCCCGTTTGGGGATGCCTTGTTTGTTGGATTCATATATATTCTTGTTGTACCCATTTTGGGGGCCAGTATTTACAAAGGAGACTCTGACGAAATTTTCGGAAAAATTGATATTGTTTTAAAAAAGGCTTTATATGACTTATTTGATAAACTCGCTTTCAATTGATTGGGTTTTCTTCACTCTTTTGCTTATTTGGTTTTGGTTTCTGGGCTTTGGCTTACTTATTTTACGGATGTCTTGAGACGTTTCGTAACTTAGGTGCCAGTCACGTTCCGTACCCTGCGGGTCGTGACAAAATACATGCCCGTATTTGTATTCCCACTGAACACAAATGCAAAGAGACAAAACTACACTGTACTATACTAGGATCCGGCTTAAACCAAAGCCGTCTAGTAATCTCCGTTCGATCCTGATCCGTGCAATACCGCACGTATCCGATCGAACCTTGCCATATATCTATACGGCCTCTAGTACTAACCGTCCGATCCTGATCCGTGCAATACCGCACGTATCTGATCGGACCCTGCCATATCTCCATACGGCCTCTACAGCGTTTCGCCCGAAAGCTTGAGTAACTGTAAGTGTGGTGGACTCTAAAGGCTCGTCAATACTATGGCTGTGGATTTAACCACTAGCACGTCAGAGGTATAAGCCAATACGTGACGGGCCACCAGCTATTGACAAAAAAGGGACGTCGATGAGCGAACTCATCCTGACACCCAACTGAGCCTGTCAGTGACAATATCCGTACAGTCCGGTCCGTTCGTCTATGAGCATCGCATGGCGGGCCAAGGGGGTTGGTAAAAGTCAGACCCCCAAAAGCGGTACAAGTCGTGTCGGAGTGTAGCCCAGAACACTCTGAGATACTACTGGATTACCTACCAGAAAATCTCCTGCCTTGGCCAAGGACTTCGTGTAATGGCTCTCCTAGACACAGCGCGAACTCACCCCCAATACCGGGAGAGACGAACCCCTGAAGATCCTCTCACTGCCTCCATGTGGCCCGGGACTGTACCCAACAAAAACTTGTTTGCACATCTCCTTTGAGCGTGGTAGGGTAGTAATCAAAGTACAGTGGGAACTCACACGAGACAAATGACGATCCCCAGGTCGATGAACTAACCAGTACACATGTCACCAGGTAACTGCTATCTGACGTCAGGTATAAGACCAACTAGCATGTTCCCGGCGAGTCCTGTCCGGTGTACTCATAACCCAATGAGCACCTGTATACATCTTAGGTGAACCAACTGACACCAGTGGCTTGTGAGACCGGCCACCGCCCCTCGTCGGGGTCTCGACTGTATACACTAGTCTACTCTGGAGAATCGATGCCCTGTCTCGAAACTCCCACGACTAGGGACCTTTTAAGGATGTGTTTATAGACCACCAGCTCCCACGTATATGATCGCCCTCATACTGCTGGCAGTCAAGCAAGAATCCTAGGGGCTCTATCAACGTGTAATAGCGACCTGTCAGGTCACCTAAAGCAGTACACGACGATAAAGGTAAACCAGATAGCATACTATCATCTCGAGTAAGACTGTCCTACCGGGATAGGTCCTCCCTCAATCATTGCAATCACGTACCTGTTATCCAATAATTGACTTTGAGAGAACTATCTCCAACAATCTCCCACTTGCACTCAAGGCTAATTATTGCGATGTCGCATACTCACAGCCCGTGTGATACCGAACACCCAACTCCTCTACTAGTCAGTCTCACAAAACCCGTTTGCGAAACTATTGCGTTCGAGGAATAGCCTCAGTGAGTGGATCCGCTTGGATGTTTCTTTCTATGTCTCTCAATATCTCATGTTCGCGGAGAAAGCCATCTCCCGAAATGAGCAATAACTGTCTAAGAATGTGTCTGGATGTCTGATGGTAACTAGTTCATAAATGAACTCCAAATCCAAATTTCTTAGGCTGTATCGATTTACTGAACTTAATCAGTATCCTGCGCCATGCCTCCCTCAGTATCTGCCTGGATCACCTATCCAAAATACTGCCCCTCGTCAGAAGGAAAACTATAACTCTGACGATCATCCTGTCGTCCATGTCACCTTAGAAGCCTGGAATGATAACTGTCTCCTGAATGAGGCTGTCGTTATCATATCCCTAGAACATCCACTTATGTTCTAAATCTGCTTCCGACTGTTTCTCTAGGATAGGATCAATATCGACTTATTGCATCTACTGCAAGAACAACATCTGGCGTGGTACTTGACATCTCATGATTGACTCAAATGCCTAAGCAAGTGATCTGCCAATCATGCACATCCCTCTCTACTTTAGTCTATAAGACACCTTTAGAGAGGGTGACTCCATCACCTGCAGGTATACTACCGTGCCAGGAGTCGTCCATTCTAAATACTCTTAGAATGCTGTCTAAGTACCTAGATTGGGAAACCACCCAAATCTAGATCTAAAAATCTAGTAACCAGTATGTCTGATATAATGTCCAAGTCCCATGTGGAGAAACAACTGTGTGACAACCAAAGAATAACCGATCGTAGTATAGGAATATCCTTTCCTACTCTGTGTATGTCATCCAAATACCAGGACATCACACCCTACTACCTTCTTAACAGATCCATCCCCTATTCTGATGAAGTCAAACCTGTGACTGTCACATCAGAAATACATGATCTATCTCAGCTATATCTGCTTTAGTCTATAAATAGACATAAGCCACCTCTCCACCAATGCTTCCGCTGCTCCCACTGACTATGACAACCCTCTGGCAGAGTCATATAGACATGCACTTCTAAAGCTAGTTTAGAACGACGCTATACTCATCCTCCTGCCGGATCTCACAGTCTGGAACAACAGCAATGGAAAGTCTGGGTAAACAAGAACCTCCCTGTCACCATCCTTGAGGCTACCGGAGTACATCTCGGGTGCCTGAGGTTACCCACCTTATCTGCGGAGTGGCCAATGGAATGTCAAGCCAGATTGAATCTTTAGGTTCCTATGAAATCATCAGTAATCGTTTGGGGTTCTGGAATCACTTCCAGTTCTACCATACTCCCACTACTGTTTTTCTGAAAAAATCCATTTTTTTAATAAAACTGTGGCGTGTCAAGAACAATATCACTATTGATCTTCTAGATGGTAGAAAGTCAACCCTCGTCATAGCCTGGGTCAACCCACAAACAGCCATTACAGAAACGTGCCTTGAGATATCCAGAGTCTGGTTTTAAGCATAAGCCGGACAACTCCCCGTACCTTAACATCGTTAAGATATGAACTGTTCTATATCCAATATAGAACCAGAGGCACTGATTTAATTGAACCAGATTCAAATCATGCAGCTGTCTCCAATGCATGTCAACTAAATGGAAAAAGGCCGATCAGCGTCACTCAACTTAGGAATGCTTCCAATTATGAGTAACCTGAAAGAGAAGCAAGTTCTCTTAATCATCACTATCAACTGAATACCATACACAAGTATCTACATCTTCGATCACTTTGAAGAATCCCGATACTTGCAATACCTGGTTCTCTACTTTATTCAAATACCTAGAACTTCTCAAAATTCGGACCCTGTGTTTCCACGAAACACCTGTCTAAAAACTAGAGAAGTCATAAGTAAACCGAATATAGTACGAGGACCAACCCCTCTGTCCTGATGGACCCTGGACAACATACAATACTCTGTATAAGTCCCTTGAGTCTGATAACTCATTCACTGTGTGTCGTAGGTTGAAAACTGTACTTATGGTTAAGAAGAATTACACCGCTGTTTAATGCTCCTTACCTAACCATCCACTGATATAGGTAAATGTCATAGACATAATTTCAAAAAGGTATATCTCACTCTATGAAAATAGACGTACAGATATATCGATTTGAAATTGGTGCATAACAGCGGATATTCAAAACCAAATATTTGCCGACCGGCAAACAGCCCAGGTGACTTCCTCAAATATCATCGATTACAACGAATCCCGATATAATGAGGATGATCACCCAATTCCCAATAACTTACTCCCACTCATCATCTGTAAAACCATACAGATGTGAGAATCATGCCTGGTAAAAACATACCTTGGAGCAAGTGTCTAATCGGGAAATCAGTTTTCCTTTAAATATACACTGTGAAACTGAAACATTGAAATGTTTCGATGGGGTATCCTGGTATTCCTAGTAATGCCTCTTCCATTATCCAGATTCACAACTGTAACCGTATATCTCTTTTCCATCTCTCCAAATCCCTTTATATGCCTTTAGTCAATACCTTCTGTACACCCCTTTAGGCCAAATGGTTTTCTTCCTTCCCTACCGTTCGGCACCAGCCTATGGTTTGGAAGAAGACTATCCAATAAGCATAATGGGTGTACTGTCCTAATCCTAGAAGCACTTGCAACGCGAGAGAAGGTGAAGATAAAAGACACCTGAATGAACTTTATTCCTATTTCTCCTGGACCAGGATCCATCCCCGAACTGGAATAAGTTCCTTTCGAGTTCGTATATAACCATACGATGGATTATCCAATGATCTGGGATCTTCGTAGCGATACGGAGTGTCCTGGAGAAATACAAAGGTGATTTAGGATTGGCGAAGAAATATTTGTATGGTCGTGAATGGCAGTCGCAATTTACTTTGAGTGTCCTGGAGAAATACAAAGGTGATTTAGGATTGGCGAATAAATATTTGTATGGTCGTGAATGGCAGTCGCAATTTACTTTGCCCTCTTACTAATCCCTTTCTTTGTCTTAACTTAATACCTTCTGTACACCGTTTAGGCTAATTAGTTTTCTTCATTCCCTACCGTTCGGCACCAGCCTAAGGTTTGGAAGAAGACTATCCAATTTGCGTAATAGGTGTACTATCTCCTAAGCCAAGGAGTACTCGCAATCTGAGAGAGAAGGTAAAAGGAGAAGACAACTGAATAGTCCTATTCGTTTTCTCCAGAACCGGAAACCATCCTCGAATTCCTTCGAGTTCGTATATAACCATACGATGGTTTTGTCCAATGGAAGTGGTCGTTCGTAGTAATACGGGGTGTCCTGGAGAAAAGGGTAAAAGTAGGAGTGGCAATGAGGTTTGCAACTCTGACAATCCAAAAGCCAGTGTTAAGAAGGTTCGGTCAACTTGGTCACTGAGTCATAGTCTAGGGTCGGGTCAATGGTCGCTGCCAAAGAGAGAGAGAAAAGAAACACTCAGCGTGCACTCTAACCTAGATCAGAATGGTTATCACTTTATCTAATCTGGAAACCTCCCACTGTACCGTCAAATTCTCCTCCAAACCTGAAAGAAGAATTAGTCGGGATCATCCGAGGAGTAAACCAACTCATCAGTGGGAATCGGGATCTAACTATCATCGCATGATAACGTGACGGAATCCGCTCACGGTATCACATTCCAGAAGGTATCCTCATATCTGGCAAGTTTCAGTTCTTTTGAAAATCCCGATGTGGATTTCTGCCCCATGCTCTTATGACCTTGACGAAGGTCAACAAATCATAAGTCACGTGTCAAGTTCCACCCGTCATTGTCCAGGTTAATTTGAACCCACCCGTACAAGCCCTTGACGAAGGTCAACAAGGCTATACGACTGTCCCAAACCAACGCATCTATCTATGCATCAGAAAGGTAACAAACAGCTACCATACACTATGCCTTGACGAAGGCCAAGAAACATAGCATGAATACTGCGTGCTACCCGTCTAAAACGACGGAGGGCTACGAATGGTTTCTGGCGAAAACCTTTAACGTAATGAACTTGATATCGTTGAAGGAACGGATAGCTTTTTAGAAAATATAGCGACGAAAACCTTTACTAAAGAGGTCACTCCCGGTGAAGGGATCTCGGCTCTTTTCCCGTAGAATGGGGTGCAGGATATTCCAAATGAATACCACGATGCAAAGCAAAAGTAATCGGCTATAGTGAAATTAATGCCCTGACGCAAACTTCTGTCCAAGGGGTCACTCCCGGTGTAGGGATCTCGGCCCTTGCCTCGTCGACTGAGGAGCAGGATATTCCAAATGAATACCACGATGCAAAACAAAAGTGAACGTCCTTGCAATAACAGCTTTTTGAAAAGTGTTCCAACAACATCAGATTAGGTTTGTTTTTAACTTGCATTGATCCGAATCAACGCAGTCCCATCATTTGATCACACCACAAAGAACGAAAATATACTGATGTACGTATATGCCATCCGCATTCGCCATTGGGTCCCTTCATTACCCGTTAGGTTAGCTAACTAACGACAGAGCGGGGACCGGACTAGCGCGGATGCAAAACATATACAACATCTACTAATATATATACCAATATATTATATTCGCTCAAGGCGTGATAAAATGCAACATCACAGAAATGTACAGCATCACAGAACAATACAGATATCTGGGATCCCCGGGTTTCATAGAGCCGCTACTGAAACCCGACGTTCCCCTGGTCGTGTGGATAGCCTGTGCAATGAAATCCTAGACCCCTACGGGTGCGGCAAGTTACCCGCCAAAACCTGAAGCGAGGCAGCCCCCTTCAGCACCGTGAATGGACCACCCAACACTTCACGGAATCCGGTAACTTGGGCACCCCTCCTGGGTCAACCTGTACCCCCTACGAGTGCGGGGAATAGCCTGCCAATTCTAGAGTGAAGCCCCCTCCGTCTCAATGCCATGAGATGCGGGCCCATTGCCCTCTAGAATCCGGCTATCCGTGCACCCTTCCGCGGGATAATCCTAGTACAGAAAGCAAAATATACATGCAACGGATACACCGACCGCAACCTGGTCGTGCCCCCAAAATAATAATACAAACAGGCAGTGACGGCAGTCCACATGTCGGACGCTCGCCCCGCAATATCAAATGTACATAATACAACAAAACTGTACTACCACTGCAACCAGGCTATCCCCACGACCGATCCGCAACATCACAGCAATACATAGAACATTAGCATGAATGTCATGTTCGCAAATCCGTCTAACCGGGCTATAGCAGTTAGACAGGATTTACCGATCAAGTGACATTCACGGTCGCAGATATAATGTAAATACTGTGAACTAATGTGTTTAAAATATCCGATCGATCAAATTTTAACAAGTGGGCCCCCAAGTACTACTGTAGCACATCAAGAAATTCTGGGCCCAAAATTAATATTCCAAAAACCTTACAATCAACCCAGAAAGCAACAGCAGAAATTTGACGCAGTGATCACACTATAGTGCGGCGGAACCGCGGCGTAAAGGGGGTTTTGGCCGCGATTCCGCGCTCCTATAGTCGACTCACTGTGTCGAATTTCTACAGAACTCTTAGAACTTCCATTACATCACTTTTCTACAACCTGAAAAAATTTTCGAGCCAGGAAAAATTCGACAGAAAACTGATGTGAAGAAAACACGGGTTTTTGGAATTTTGGTCGATCGGAAATGTAAAACACATTAGACAAAGCTAGACTATGTTAATGGCGAGGCTCTGATACCACTGTAAGTGCACGGCGGCGCCCCGGCCGTCAATCCGACGGCCAAATGCGGAAGCGAAAAACTTTGATTTTGCAAACTAGCAAACCGGCACCACCGCGCACTAAACACCCGGATCGTGCCATTAAACTAGTCCAAGCTAACTACAAGATGGGGAAGAGATATACCGAGTGATCCGAGTCCTCCGGTCTTCTCGTCGTCGTCCCGATCTCCCGCGGAAAGTCCTGGCTCCACCTCGTCGCCGGAAGTGCACCACATCGCCTGCATCTTTTACGGGCTCCCACCTCTATACCGAGGCAACTCGGGCGCGAAGTTGACTAGCCGACGCGTCCAAGATTTGCTGTAGGCTAGTGTAGAGTCTATGTCTCATTGAGGTTTAGTTTCCATGGAGGATGGAGGAAAAGTGTAAAGAAAATTGGTGCTTTTCAATTTTCTAGCAAGGGAAAAATGAGATGAAGAATAATGTGCCACCACCAAATGAAAATCACTCTCATTTTTCTTTTCCTCTCCAAGATTGTGGCCGGCCTCTCTCTCAAGGAAATGGTGGAGGGAAAATGAATAAAACATGAGGGAGGTGAGTGTAGTAAAAGGTGGAGGGTGACCACATCCAAAGCAATGATAACCATGTCATCTCTAAATCTAATCAACTCTAATCACCATTTAATGCAAAAGGTTGATACAAAAGGAATCTCATCATGATGCCACACAAGTACAAAGGACCTCTTCCACAAATACTAATTTGAACAATTGCAAATTAGTCCCTCCATCGGAAAAGTCCGGCCGGGAAAGAACAAAGGAAAACCGGCCGGAACGGAATTCAAATTGGCAACTCCAGAAAACTGGTCCCGTAATAAATTACAGGAAAACCCCGCTACTGCAAATACATGCCCGCATTTGTATTCCCACTGAACACAAATGCAAAGAGACAAAACTACACTGTACTATACTAGGATCCGGCTTAAACCAAAGCCGGCTAGTAATCTCCGTTCGATCCTGATCCGTGCAATACCGCACGTATCCGATCAAACCTTGCCTTATATCTATACGGCCTCTAGTACTAACCTTCCGATCCTGATCCGTGCAATACCACACGTATCTGATCGGACCCTGCCATATCTCCATACGGCCTCAACAGCGTTTCGCCCGAAAGCTTGAGTAACTGTAAGTGTGGTGTACTCTAAAGACTCGTCAATACTATGGCTGTGGATTTAACCACTAGCACGTCAGAGGTATAAGCCAATACGTGACGGGCCACCAGCTATTGACCAAAAAGGGACGTCGATGAGTGAACTCATCCTGACACCCTACTGAGCCTGTCAGTGACAATATCCGTACAGTCTGGTCCGTTCGTCTATGAGCATCGCATGGCGAGCCTAGGGGGTTGGTAAAAGTCAGACCCCCAAAAGCGGTACAAGTCGTGTCGAAGTGTAGCCCAGAACACCCTGAGATACTACTGGAATACCTACCAGTAAATCTCCTGCCTTGGCCAAGGACTTCGTGTAATGGCTCTCCTAGACACAGCGCGAACTCACCCCCAATACCGGGAGAGACGAACCCCTGAAGATCCGCTCACTGCCTCCATGTGGCTCGGGACTGTACCCAACTAAAACCTGTTTGCACGTCTCTTTTGAGCGTGGTAGGGTAGTAATCAAAGTACAGTGGGAACTCACACGAGACAAATGACGATCCCCAGGTCGATGAACTAACCTGTACACGTGTCACCAGGGAACTGCTATCTGACGTCAGGTATAAGACCAACTAGCATGTTCCCGGCGAGTCCTGTCCGGTGTACTCATAACCCAATGAGCACCTGTATACATCTTAGGTGAACCAACTGACACCAGTGGCTTGTGAGACCGGCCACCGCCCCTCGTCGGGGTCTCGACTGTATACACTAGTCTACTCTATAGAATCGATGCCCTGTCTCGAAACTCCCACGACTAGGGACCTTTTAAGGATGTGCTTATAGACCACCAGCTCCCACGTATATGATCGCCCTCATACTGCTGGCAGTCAAGCAAGAATCCTAGGGGTTCTATCAACGTGTAATAGCGACCTGTCAGGTCACCTAAAGCAGTACACGACGATAAAGGTAAACCAGATAGCATACTATCATCTCGAGTAAGACTGTCCTACCGGGATAGGTCCTCCATCAATCATTGCAATCACGTACCTGTGATCCAATAATTGACTTTGAGGGCACTATCTCCAACAGGTCCAACCATCCAATTCCTACCAGTCCTACCCGACTTTCCCACCTTCACTAGACATTGCTTCTACACAGCCATTTGTGAGTTTCACGTATCAAAACCATTTCGAATCTTTTACCGAAACCCCTTCACAACCCATGTCTAGTTTGGAACAGTCGTTGGAAGCTTATATTTTAGCAACAAACAAAATGGTGAGGAATATGGATGCGTCCATGGCCTCCCTTATGCAACCCAGTGAACCGGTAGCTAGTTTCCAACTAGCTCCAAATTTTCCAATGTATGAGGAGGCGGTTGGACAGAGTGAGAATTTGAGAGGAGCAAGTGAGTTCTACACCTTTCCAAATCAAACCTACCCATACCCAATTGAAGCCTACAACTCCGGTTTTCGTTCGATTGTCCCAAATGATTCAAAAGTTGAAAATAAAACATCTAACGAGTTGTGTGACTTTGCAGTGCTTGATTTGCCAGATTGTGAAGAATCTCTTTCGAGTGAAACCACACCTAATCCTTTCGATCTTTACACCTCCAATCTAGAACCTGAATTGATAAATATCCATGCTTTTGATGAGGTGTCAGAAAAAATTGATTTTCACTTGATTGAGGATATAGACGCCGGGAATATTTTGGATGATGAACCCGTCGATTTGATTGAAATTTTATGTCCAATTCATCATCCCGAGTCATTAAATGTTTCTCCCGAACTTCATATGTGTCGTGATTTTGATGATAATGGCATGGATAGGCTAAATTTTGAGGAAAATTTTGAGGAAATTATTCAGGAGGAACCAATTTTGTTTGATGAGTCGGATTTCCCAATTCATCATGTCTCTTCCACTGATTATGTACACCCTCCTGAATCTTTAACTGATACCCTTCCTTACTCACTTCCTTCCGTCCTCATTCCGACATTGCAAGAGACCGTTACGCTTTCATCTCCAATACCAAGTTTGACGTACCCATGTTTGCTCACGAATCTTGATGGATTTAATCTCATTTTTCCGCGGCTTGATAGATTAGCACAATCGTTTTTACACATCGATCATTACAAATTGTGCTTATTTATACACTCCACCCCACCCTCAAGTTCGTATTCCCACTTTCTTTGGTTCTACTAGTCTTCCTTTAATGATGCCGAGTGTTGATGAATCACAATCCGATATTTTGAGTTCGATAATTTTCAATTGGACCTTCGATGACAGTTTCGAAGTTATTTTCGCCGACGAACTCGCATTCTTAAACGATACGAATTTTTTGATTAATCAACCTCCACTTGAAGAAGTAGAACCATTACCATTTCTTTTTCCCTTCCTCCATTCTTCTCCTCCACCGAGACCGTATACTGCTTCTATCTCGACACGGTCTCGTGTGCTTCTCATCTCATTTCTCTACACCCCATTCTTTCACCAACTCTACCATTATCACGATAGAATTTTTGAATGGTTAGTGCTAACATTTGGCTTGTGTAAGGCCTTGCTTAAGTTTGGGGGGAACCTTGTTGTATATATATTATGTTTTTTCTTTTAACAAAAAAAAATTATAAATAAATAAATAGGGGAGTGCCGACATTCTGACCCTCTTGGTGTGGCATGACAGTGAGGACACTATCAAGTTTAAGTTTGGGAGTGTGCTCGGTAAGCCTTCTTCCTTCACATTCATGTGTATATTTTTGCATTTGCATACTTATTTTAAAAACCCATAAAAAATTTAAAAATTTAAAAATCATAAAAATTAATGTTTTCAATTTTGGCCATAATTGACTTGAGTTTGACAAATAGGTTAACTAGCTAGGAACAACTAGATCTTAGACTTAGTAAATTAAAAACCCTAAAAATAACCTTTCTTAAAATTTAACGGTAGAAAGTATATGTCTTTGTAGTTTATTTTGAAATAGGCAAATCTTGAGTTCACTTCTTGGGCTAAGTCAAAACAAAGGAAAAGTATTGATATTTTTATTAGAGTATAAGTTTGAAAAATAATTCCTTGCTTAAGTCTAGATTCTGAAAATATATACCCTACAATTTGCACAAACACGCACCTTGAAACTTGGAATAGTAGAGGAGACCTTGAAATGCTCTTGTCTAAAGTCCTTGGTATGAAGAAAAAAAAATACAAGTGTGAATAAAGAAAAAAAATGAACACTGGTTTTTGTGATTACTTAAGGCTGCAAAAATAGAAAAATATTTAGCGAGGGTGCTTCATCACCTAGTGCCTTAGACCAACTGGTTTGGGAGTCACTGCTAAAAAGCCTTAGGTGTTACAAGACTTGGAAGTACGCTTTATAGTGCAAACGCATTTTGTAATCGGTCGTTGGTGCCTCAAGAAGTATTAACAGTCGCATGAAGGATGTGTAAGAAAAATTCATTTAAAAATTCACCAATTAATAAGTGCTTTGGACAACGGACAAGAGTATGATTGCTTGATTTGAATTTCCAAGTGTAGGGGTGATATATACACACACGTAGGTGTATGTGATTGAAGTTTTAGATGAGAGATAGGAATGAAGAATAAGACTTACATCTTTAAAAGAGACGATAAAAATTCCTAAGTTGAGATAGAACCCTAGAAGGAAAACTTAAGAGGTGCCAAAAGCTAAATAGGTCTGCAGAACATATATAATCTTAAGTTAAATGATGAGGAAGTGTGAAGAATACGGGTGGATAATTTACGAGTCGACGATAATAGAATTTCTTGTTAGAAAACCTAATTCGAGAATTAAAGTCAATGGACAGAATTGATATGATTTTTTGGGTAGTATCCGCTGAAAACCCTCAGGAGACAACACTCCTCCTACTAGGGACACCTAGAGGTTTAACGGCTTGTTGCACGAGCTCAGTAAAATCGTGTTTCCCTGCGAAAGTGAGGTTAGGTATTTTGTCGAGAATAAAACTAAGTTTGCTCTAGGACGAGCAAAAGATAAGTTTGGGGGTATTTGTTCATACCATAATATTGCATTATTATATTCCCCATTCTTGTTCTTTTTATAAATAAACAGTTTCTTTTGACCCATGTCTGCTACATAGTACAGGTTACAGGTTCTTGGATCTAAAACAGTGAAAAAGATAAAAGACGATGCAAAAGTGGAACTACAACCAACAAATAGAAGGATCTTGATCAAGCCTACATAAAAGATAAAGTTCACAAAGTACAAGGCGGCGCAATGTCCAAGATCGCGAAGCCACGGTTAAAGTCCACCATAATTATTCACTGGAAAATCTGGAAGAGAACCAGAAGCTATTTTAAAGAAATAACCAAAGAAACAGGAAGCCCAAGGATCCCAGAAGCAGCCCACAAAGAATCAACAGAGGATCTTCCTATTGGGCTGCGGAACCGCGGCCCAACCCCTGCTGCGGCCACGGTTCAGCGGCCATCTAGAGCCCAAAGATAAATTTTTTTTACCTAAATGCAGAGCGGCGCTGACTAGTCAACCTAGGGGTATTTTTGTAAATGCAGACAAGCGGCAATTGTAAACCTAGGGTTTTCTATGTCCTATAAATAGATACCCAAACTCTTGTATTAGGTTATGCCTCCCTTCATTAATAAAATTCAGATTTCTTTTGGAGAGCATCAATTTGTAAGTTCTTTATTTTCTGCCCTAAGTTAAATTTCTATTCTTACCTTAGTTAAATTTAATTCCTTGCCCTAGTTAGATCTTTTATTCTCTGCCCTAGATAAATGTTCTTCAATTCCCTAATGAGCGAGTAGTCTCCTCTCTTGTTAGGGTTAGATTTGGGGAAGGTTTGAGAGATGAAGATCTCTCACCCCTTTCATTCCCATCACATATAATCAATAGGACTCCATGCATACATGCACACACCGCTCCCTACGACACCCTATCCCACGAGGTAGCGGTGATACCGTAGTATAAAAGCCCGGTTGTGATTGTTTTCCATGGAGGTTAGGGTAAGGATTGATAAAGGAAGGACAAGAACCTAGAGGAAGAAACATCTTTCCAATTGATTCTAATCCACTTTATTAATAATTATCATAACTCCTAATAAGATCTTAATATGGGTATAGAAAGCGGTGAGATTTATAGACTTTCCAAACTTAACCTAAACCTAACCCTAGCATGATTTAGATTTAGATTAATTTAGTTTTTATATTTAATTGATCCATTCACACCGTTTGGAATTAACTCGTAAGAGCGACTAGGAAATTCACAACATCCCTGTGGACCGACCCGTACTCTCCGGCTAGCTACCAAGCGACGCCGTTCTTGATTGCGGTAATATTATTTTTGATCGTAAAATCTCTCTAAATCACATGGTCCCGAAAAATAACCCTATGGTGGCTTGAGTGACCTGTTCCACGGGCATCATGAATAGGGAAGCAGCTTGGGGCCCGTAGGCTATGCCTCCAGTTGAGGCAAGACGAGGGTTGCAGTTGCATGTGGAACACTTTGAGCAGGTGAACGCCATTGATCCTTTGCTTTCTACACCAAGAAAAACGCCAAATCTTAGTATCTCGAAACCCAAGGGCAACCATTAGCAAACCGCGATTGGTTCGCGAACACGACACACGAAGTGTGGAGTGGAAAGAGGAAAAGGTCCCACCGGGCGTGCCAGAATCTGTTTACCGCCGAACACAGAGATGCGAACGCGCAGGTCCGCCTTGCCTGAAATTCGGGGCAGATGCTAATTGGTGCTATCCGTCCACCTCTCCGAAGATGCCAAGTTAATTTATGAGACCATGTATCGAAGGTTTAAACAGATGCGGACGATGTAGTAGACTTCGTCAGATTCCCCCTCGTTTGAGGGGTTTTTGATTGTGGGGGACGCTCTTCCCTGCAGGCGCAAGCCCCTGCAGTTAATTATGCTACCGCATCGCGGTAACAACATTCTCCTTCTCCAGATGGTCACTTCGTGTCGTGGGTGTTTGTTTTGTGTTCGGTTTCCCGTGGATTGTATATGTTGGATATAGTGCCCTCAAAGTCAATTATTGGATCGCAGGTACATGATTGCAATGATTGAGGAGGACCTATACTGGTAGGACAGTCTTACTCGAGATGATAGTATGCTATCTGGTTTTCCTTTATCAGTCGTGTATAGGTTCAGGTGACTGATCACTATTACACATTGATAGAGCCCTTAGGATCTTTCTTGACTACCAACAGTATGATGGCGATCATATACGTGAGAGTTGGGCAGTCTATAAGCACATCCTTAATAGTGGTCCCTAGTCATGGGAGTTTTGAGACAGGGCATCGATACTCCGGAGTAGACTAGTGTATACAGTCGAGACCCCGACGAGGGGCGGTGGCCGTTCTCACAAGCCACTGGTGTCAGTTGGAGCACCTAAGATGTATACAGGTGCTCATTGGTTTATGAGTACACCGGACAGGACTCGCCGGGAACCTGCTAGTTGGTATTATATCTAGCGTCAGATAGAAGTTCCCTGGTGAAATGTGTACATGTTAGTTCATCGACCTGAGGTCGTCATTTGTCTCGTGTGAGTTCCCACTGTGCTTTGATTTCTACCCTACCACGGCTCAAAGGAGTCGTGCAAACAGGTCTTTTTTGGTTATAGTCCCGAGCCACATGGAGGCAAGTGAGCGGATCGGCAGGGGATTCGCCTCTCACGGTATTTGGGGTGAGATCGCGCTGTGTCTAGGAAAGCTATTACACCAAGTCCTTGGCCAAGGCAGGTGAGAATTACTGGTAAGTATTCCAGTAGTTTCTCAGGGTGTTTAGGGCTTGTCTCCGACACGACTTATACCGCTATTGGGGGTCTGACGTTACCATTCCCCTAGGCCTGATATGCGATACTCATAGACGAACGGACCGGACTGTATGTATATTGTCACTGTTAGGCTCAGTAGAGTTCCAGGATGAGTTCGCTCATCGGCATCCTTTGAGGTCAGTACATGGGCAACCGTTACGCACTGCTAGTGCCACTGACGTGCTTGTGTTTAAACCCACTGCCAGGGTACTGACGAGTCATTAGAGTCCTCCACAGACAGTTTCCCAAGTTCGGGCGAAACGTTGTAGAGGCCGTATGGTTTTATGGCAGGGTTCGTAAAATGCACGTGCGTTTACGCACGTGTCATATTTCGGGCAGATAATACCGGTGGGCTTTGGTTTAAGCCGGATCCATGTATTATACTTTGTAGATATAATATCTTTGTCTCAGTTGCATTTGTATTCGGTCGTAATACAAATGCGGGTATATTTATACAGTTACGGGGTTATCCTGAAATTCGTTTCAGGATCACTTTTGGAAGTTGCCAGTTTTCTATCACCCGTCTTAAACATTTAGTTTAATGCGGATTTATCTTTTCTTCATGAGGGTGAGTTATGAGGTGAGTCATGAGTGTGGAAGCTTCTAGATGGTGACTAGGTTCATGAATCATTGTTTGCATTAAATGAATGGATGACTAGGTTTAGTGAGTCATTCATTGCATTAATGTGGTTTTGTTCTTGCTTAGATATTTCTTCATGATCTTTTATCTTATGGTCACCTCTTCTACTCCTACACTCACCCCCTCCTCTATATTATGGCCGGCCCCTCTTTTGGAAAGAGGAGATGGTTGTTGATTAAAAAGATTATAGTTTTGGTTCATGAAAATTTGTATGCTCATTTCTCATTTACCTGATTTAATAGGCAACTTCATTAACCGTTCATCCATGGTTTTGGATGAAGCGAGACAAAGTATTCTACTCATTCTCTACATCAATCTTGGACATGTTGGCTAGCAAACTTCATGTCCGAGTTGCCTCGGTTCTGAGGCTGGAGCACGTTTAAAGATCCGTAGATGTGGTGCCACCTCGACGAGGAGCCAGGAGATCGGAGCAGCCGCAACGGAGCGTGGGATGATGGTTAAAGAACGAAGGACTCGGATCGTTCGGTATAACCTTTCTACCCACTTTGTTGTTTGTTAGTTTAGCATTAATGGCAGATCCGGGTTATAGTATGCGATAGCGCCAGTTATAAAAGTTTTTGTTCCGCATTTGGCGTCAGAATGACGGCCGGGGCGCTACCGTAGACTTACATGGTATCAGAGCCACGCCATTAAGTTTTATTAACTTGTTCTAACGCGTTCAAAACAACGATCGAACGAAATTTCCGAAGCCACGATTTTAGTGTTAAAGTTTCTGTCGATTTTAAATACTGGTCTGAAAATCATTTTGAGCATCTCAGAAAATCGTCCAGGCTTTTCTAAGAAAACTGGTGAAATTTGGTCACGTGATATTACGGTACTGCCGCGGATCCGCGGTCCAAACCAGGGTTTGGCCGCGGATCCGCCGCCAGATTGTGAGATCAATACTCCTTATTTCTACAGTGTCTTCTACACAGTGAATTGTAGTTTCTGGAATATTTCTTTTGGGCCCAGATTTTATTATTGTACTGCAGATGTACGTGGGGCCCACTTCGGGATGTTTTGTCGATCGAAATTTTAAACTTGTTAGTTTACAGTACATACATTATATCTCCGACCGTGAATGTCATTCGATCGGTAAATTGCAACTAATTGCTATAGTCCTTTTAGACGGATTTGCGAACGTGACATTCTCGTTGATGTTCTGTGTTGTGTTGTGATGTTGCGGATTTGTCGTAGTGGATAGCAGTGTGCAATGGTATTGCAGTTTGGATTTATTTGTACATTTGATATTGCGGGGCGAGCGTCCAACATGTGGACTGCCGTCACTGCCTGTTTGTATAATATTCTTTTGGGTCATGATTGGGCTGAGGTCGATGTACCCGTTGTACATATTTTTCATTTCTGTACTAGGTTTTACCCTGCGACGGAGTGCACGGATAGACGGGTTCTGGAGGGCAACGGGTCCGCATCTCATGGCTTTGAGAGGCAGAGGGGCCTTACTCTAGTATTGGCAGACTATTCGCCGCACTCATAGGGTGTACAGGTTGACCCAAGGAGGGGTGCTCAAGTTACCAGATTCTGTGAAGTGCAGGGTGGTCCATTCACTATGCTGTAGGGGGCTGCCTCGCTTCAGGTTTTGGCGGGTAACTTGCCACACCCGTAGGGGTCTAGGTTTCATTGCACCGGCTATCCACACGACCAGGGGAATGTCAGGTTTCAGTAGAGGTTCTGTGAAACCCGGGGATCCCAGATTATCTGTATTGTTCTGTGATGCTTGTTACTTTTCTGTAATGTTGCATTTTATCACGCCTGGAGCAATTATTGTATATTGGTATATATACTAGTAGATGTTGTATATGTTTTACACCCGCGCTAGTCCAGTCCCCGCTCTGTCGGTAGTTAAGTAACCTAACGGGTGATGACGGGACCCAGTGACAAATGCGGATTGCATATACGTACATTTTATTTTCGTTCTTTTCTGGTGTGATTAATTGATGGGACTGCGTTGATTCTGATCAATGCAAAGGAAAACAAACCTGTTTGGATGTTGTTGGAACTGTTTTAAAAATTGTTATTATAAAGACGTTTTCTTTTGTTTTGCATAGTTGTATTCAGTTGGAATATCCTGCACCTCATTCGACGAGGCAAGGGCCGGGATCCCTTCACCGGGAGTGACCCCTTGGGCAGAAGTTTACATCAGAGTAATAACTTCAATATAGTCGATTACAAGTTTCTTTGCATCGCGGTATTCAGTTGGAATATCCTGCACCTCATTCCACGAGGAAAGAGCCGAGATCCCTTCACCGGGAGTCATCTCTTTAGCAATGGTTTTCGCCACTATATTTTTATAAAAAGCTATCAGGCCCTTCAACGAGATCAAGTTCATTACGTTAAAGTTTTTTCGCCAAAAACCAGCCGTAGCCCTCGTCATTTCTTATGGATGGTCAGTAGTATTCAAGCTATGTTTGTTGGCTTTCGTCAAGGCATAGTGTTTGGTAGCTGCTGGGGTATTCATTTGTTGCATAGATAGATGAGTTGGTTTGGGACAGTCGTATTACCTTGTTGGCTTTCGTCAAGGGTATGTACGGGTGGGTTCGAATTAACAAGATAATGATGGGCAGAACTTGACATGTGACTTATGATTTGTTGGCTTTCGTCAAGGTCATAAGAACATGGGGTAAAAATCATATCGGGAGTTTCTAAAGAAACTGAAACTTGCCAGGCATGCGCATACCTTCTGGAGTGTGATAACGTGAGTGGATTCCGTCACGTTATCATGCGATGAGAGTTGGATCCCGATTCCCACTGATGAGTTGGTTTACTCTTCGGGTGATCCCGATTGATTCTTCTTCCAGGTTTTGAAGAGAATTTGACAGTACAGTGGGAGGTTTCCTGATTAGATAAAGTGATAACCATTCTGATCTAGGTTAGAGTGCACGCAGAGTGTTTCTTTTCTCTCTCTTTGGCAGCGACCTTTGACCGACCCTAGACTATGACTCAGTGACCAAGTTGACCGAACCTTCTTAAAATATTAGCTTTTGGATTGTCTAAGTTGCATAAGTCATTGTCACTCCTTCTTTTACCCTTTGCATTTCTCAGAACACCCCTTATTACTACGGACATCAACTTCTATTGGATAGATCCATCGTATGGTTATATACGAACTCGAAGGGACTTCTTCGAGGATGGATCCAGGTACAGGAGAAATAAAATTGGTTTATTCAGTTGTCTTTTATTATCACCTTCTCTCAGGTTGCGAGTACTCCTTAGTTTAGGAGAGTACACCTATTACGCTTATTGGATAGTCTTCTTCCAAACCATAGGCAGGTGACGAAAGGTAGGGAATGAAGAAAACCAATTAGCCTAAGTAGGGTGTGCAGAAGGTAATATGTAAAGACAAAATAAAGGTATTAGAAAGAAGGAAAAGTAAATTGCAACTGCTATCATTCACGACCAAACCGCGTACTTTATCGCCACTCCTATTTCACCTTTGCTTTTTTCCTAGTTCGGAAGAAATAGAATAAGGTATTATTCAGTTGTCTTTTATCTTCACCTTCTCTCAGGTTGCGAGTACTCCTTGGTTTAGGAGGGTACACCTATTATGCTTACTGGATAGTCTTCTTCCAAACCATAGGCTGGTGCCGAACGGTAGGGAATGAAGAAAACCATTTAGCCTAACGATGGTGTACAGAAGGTAACGACTAAAGACAAATAAATGGATTTGGAGAGATGACAATGAAATATACGGTTATAGTCATGAATTGGATTATAGAAGAGGCATTACTAGGAATACCAGGATACCCCTACGGAACATTTTCATGTTTCAGTGCATTGTTAAAGGAAAACTGATTTCCCGATTAGATACTTACTCCAGGGTATGTATTTACCAGGTATGATTCTCACATCTGTATGATTTTACAAATGATGAGTGGGAGTAAGTTATTGGGAATAAGGTGATCATCCTCATTATATCGGAATTCTTAGTAATTGGTGATATTTGAGGAAATTGCCTGGGTTATTGCCGACAAGCATGTATTTGGTTTTGAGTATCCGTTGTTGTGCACCAATTTCAAAATGATATATCTGTACGTTTATTTTTATAAAGTGAGATATAACTTTTTGATATTATGTCGATGACATTTACCTATATCAGTTGGCGATTGGGTAAGGAGCATTGAACAACGGAGTAGTTCTTAACCATAAGTACAGTTTTCAACCTACGATGCACAGGTTTTGAGTTATTCAACTCAGCGGACTTATACAGAGTATGGTATGTTGTCCAGTGTCCATCAGGACAAAGGGGTTGGTCCTCGTACTATGTTCTGTTTACTTATGACTTCTCTAGTTTTTAAATAAGTGTTTCGCAGAAATACAAGGTCTAAGTTTTGAGAAGTTGTGGGTATAGGAATAAAGTAGAGAACCAGAGATCGCAAGTATCGGGATTCTTCAAAGAGATCGAAGATGTAGATTCTTGTGATTGGTATTCAGATGATAGTAATGGTTTTGAGAAACTGTTTCTCTTTCAGGTTACTCATAATTGTATGGATTCCTAAGTTGAGTAATGCTGATTAGCCTCTCTCCATTAAGTTGATATGCACTGGAGACAGCTGCATGATTAGAATCTGGATCCAATTAAATAAGTGTCAATGTTTCTATATTGGATATAGAATGGTTCATATCTTAACGATGTTAAGGTACGGGGAGTTTTCCGGCTTATGCTTAAAACCAGACTCTGGATAACTCAAGGCACGTTTCTGTAATGGAAGTTTGTGGGTTGACTTGGGCTATGTCGAGGGTTGACTTTCTACCATCTGGAAGATCAATAGTGATATTGTTCTTGACTCGCCACAGTTTTAGTAAAATGGATTTTTTCAGAAAAACAGAAGTGGGAGTATGGTAGAACTGGAAGTGATTCCAGAACCGCAAACGATTACGGAAAATTTAATAGGACCTAAAGATTCAATCAGGTTTGACATTCCAATAGCCACTCTGCAGATATGGTGGGTAACCTCAGGCACCCGAGAGGTACTCCGGTAGCCTCAAGGACGGTGACAGGGAGATTCTTGTTTACCCAGACTTGACACTACTGTTGTTCCAGGCTATGAGACCTGGCAGGAGGTTAAGTGTAGCGTCATTCTAAACTAGCTTTAGAAGTGTACGTATATATTATTCTGCCAGAAGGTTGTTGTGGTCAGTGGGAGCAGCAGAAGCATAGTGGGCAAGTAGCTTATGTCTATTTATAGACTAAAGCAGTTATAGCGAAGATAAATCATCTATTTTTTGTCACAGTCATGGGTTTGACTTCATCAGAATAGGGGATGGATCTGTTAAGAAGGTAGTAGGGTATATTGTCCTGGTATTTGGATGACATACACAGAGTAGGAAGTAAAATTCCTATACTACGATCGGTTGTACTGTGGTCGTCACACAGTTGTTTCTTCAGACATGATATGGATATAATATCAGACATTCTGGTTACTAGATCTATGGTTTTAGATCTAGGTTTGGGTAGTTTCCCAATATGGGTACTTTGACAGTATTCTAATAGTATTTTAGAATAGATGACTCCTGGCATGGTGGTCTACCTGCAGGTGATGGAGTCACCCTCTCTAAAGGTGTCTTACAGACTAAAGAGGAGAGGGATGTGCATGATTGGCAGATCACTTGCTTAGGCAATTGAGTCTATCATGAGATGTCAAGTACCACACCAGATATTGTTTTTGCACTAAATGTGATAAGTTTATATTAATCCAATCTTGGAGAAACATTAGGAAGCTGTTTTAGAACATAAGTGCATGTTCTACGGATTATCATTCCAGGCTTCAAAGGTGACATGGATGACAGAGTGATTGTCAGAGTTATAGTTTTCCCTCTGATGAGGGACAATATTATGGACAGGTGGTCCAAGAGGATACTATGGGAGGCATGGTACAAGATACTGATTAGGTTCAGTTATCGATACAGTCTAAGAAGTTTGGATTTGGAGTTCATTTATGAACTAGGTCCCATCAGATATCCAGACATATTCTAAGACAGGTATTACTCGATTCGGGAGATAGCTTTCTCCGCGAACTTGAGATTAAGAGAGACATAGAAAGGAACATCATGGCGGATCCACTCATTGAGGCTATTTCTCGAACACAAGAGTTTTACAAAAGGGCTTTGTGAAACTGATTAGTAGAGGAGTTGGGTGTTCGGTATCACACGGGCTGTGAGTATGTGGCATCGCAATAATTAGCCTTAAGTTCAAGTGGGAGATTGTTGGATATAGTGCCCTCAAAGTGAATTATTGGATCGCAGGTACGTGATTGCAATGATTTAGGAGGACCTATACCGGTTGGACAGTCTTAATCGAGATGATAGTATGCTATCTGGTTTGCCTTTATCAGTCGTGTATAGGTTCAGGTGACTGATCACTATTACACGTTGATAGAGCCATTAGGATCTTGCTTGACTACCAACAGTATGATGGCGATCATATACGTGAGAGTTGAGTAGTTTATAAGCACATCCTTAATAGTGGTCTCTAGTCGTGGGAGATTCGAGACAGGGCATCGATACTCCGGAGTAGACTAGTGTATACAGTCGAGACCCCGACGAGGGGCGGTGGCCGGTCTCACAAGCCACTGGTGTCAGTTGGATCACCTAAGATGTATACAGGTGCTCATTGTGTTATGAGTACACCGGACAGGACTCGCCGGGAACCTGCTAGTTGGTATTATACATATTGTCAGATAACAGTTCCCTGGTGACATGTGTACAGGTTAGTTCACCGACCTGAGGTCGTCATTTATCTCGTGTGAGTTCCCACTGTGCTTTGATTTCTACCCTACCACGGCTCAAAGGAGTTGTGCAAACAGGTCTTTTTTGGGTACAGTCCCGAGCCACATGGAGGCAAGTGAGTGGATCGGCAGGGGATTCGTCTCTCCCGGTATTGGGGGTGAGATCGCAATGTGTCTATTAAAGCCATTACACCAAGTCCTTGGCCATGGCAGGTAAGAATTACTGGTAAGTATTCCAGTAGTTTCTCAGGGTGTTCAGGGCTTGTCTTCGACACGACTTATACCGCTATAGGGGGTCTGATCTTACCAGCCGCCTAGGCCCGATATGCGATACTCATAGACGAGCGGGCCGGACTGTATGTATATTGTCACTGTTAGGCTCAGTAAGGTTCCAGGATGAGTTCGCTCTTCGGCTTCCCTTGAGGTCAGTACATGGGCAGCCGTTACGCACTGCTAGTGCCGCTGACGTGCTTGTGGTTAAACCCAGTGCCAGGGTACTGACGAGTCATTAGAGTCCCCACAGATAGTTTTCCAAGTTCGGGCGAAACGTTGTAGAGGCCGTATGGTTTTATGGCAGGGTTCGTAAAATTCACGTGCGTTTACGCACGTGTCATATTTCGGGCAGATAATACTAGTGGGCTTTGGTTTAAGCCGAATCCATGTATTATACTTTGTAGATATAATATCTTTGTCTCAGTTGCATTTGTATTCGGTCGTAAAACAAATGCGAGTATATTTATACAGTTACGGGGTTATCCTGAAATTCGTTTCAGGATCACTTTTGGAAGTTGCTAGTTTTCTATCACCCGTCTTAAACATTCAGTTTAATGCGGATTTATCTTTTCTTCATGAGGGTGAGTCATGAAGTGAGTCATGAGTGTGGAAGCTTCTAGATGATGACTAGGTTCATGAATCATTGTTTGCATTAAATGAATGGATGACTAGGTTTAGTGAGTCATTCATTGCATTAATGTGGTTTTGTTCTTGCTTAGATATTTCTTCATGATCTTTTATCATATGGTCACCTCTTCTACTCCTATACTCACCCCTCCTCTATATTATGGCCGACCCCTCTTTTGGAAAGAGGAGATGGTTGTTGATTAAAAAGATTATAGTTTTGGTTCATGAAAATTTGCATGCTCATTTCTCATTTACCCGATTCAAAAGGTAACTTCATTAACCGTTCATCCATGGTTTTGGATGAAGCGAGACAAAGTATTCTACTCATTCTCTTCATCAATCTTGGACATGTTGGCTAGCAAACTTCATGTCCGAGTTGCCTCGGTTCTGAGGCTGGAGCCCGTTTAAAGATCCGTAGATGTGGTGCCACCTCGACGAGGAGCCAGGAGATCGGAGCAGCCGCAACGGAGCGTGGGATGATGGTTAAAGAACGAAGGACTCGGATCGTTCGGTATAACCTTTCTACCCACTTTGTTTGTTAGTTTAGCATTAATGGCGGATCCGGGCTATAATATGCGATAGCGCCAGTTATAAAAGTTTTTGTTCCGCATTTGGCGTCAGAATGACGGCCGAGGCGCTACCGTAGACTTACAGTATACGGAGACTAAGTTATGCTTTCTGTAAGTCGATGTACAACACCCCACGACTTGCGGGGAGGCGGAAATATGAAAAACGATCTTGTTCTTTGCTTAAACATCGACTAACCGCAAGAATCGAAGCTAAACGATAACTAACAACTAACATAGGAGTTCTAAACTACTATGTGAAGTGATTATACCTGTAGAACCTTGTTCTTCGTCTTTACGAACTCCACCTCCTCCTCGGCCTTCTCCAAGTAGTAGACGATCCACCACGAGAGCTTTACTCCAATCTTTGCCTCTAAACTTGAGGCAACTAGGTTTCTTTAAGTGCTAATCAAAGTACCTAGATGATATAGAGTGAGGGTTATGGATTAAGTAGTCTAACTAATCCTTTTACTCAACACATGAGAGGGGAGGATTAGGGTTTGAAGAGAGGAAGCTTGAGGAGAGAGAATGTGAGAATGATAATTGATATGAGTTATCATAATATATATGAAGCATTAATATTTATCAATAAAAGAAAATCAAATGATGAATAATCATGCTTTATAAATATCTAATGGCGATTCATTACCATGAGTCATTAAGCATTTATGATGCATTAATGACATGGATGAATCACTCATATGACTCACTAATCTCATTCAATGTATATGCCACCTTAACCTCCTTAGTCACCATCTTCTAGAAGCTTCTCGCGCAATTACGAGAACGCCCCTCTTATCCGTGAAAACACGGAAAAACTTTCGACTGTATAAATCCAATAACCGGATCCTAGTAACTGGCTTAAACCAAAGCCGACTAGTAAAAACTGTCCGAAAGTCGTACGTGCGTAAACACACATATGCGCCCGAACCCTTGTCGTAAAACCAAACGACCTCTATATCGTTTCGCCTGAAGTAGGGAAACTCTCTGTGTGGGACTCTAGAGACTCGATTACTACGCAGGCAGTGGGTTTAACCACAGACCGCAAGCGGCACTTGCTGTACGTAACGGTCCCCAGGTATATGTCGATAAGAAGGCCGATGAGGAAACCCATCCGAACTCCTACTGAGTCTGATGTGACAATCTCCGTACAGTCCGGTCTGTTCGTCTAAGACTATCGCATATCGGGCCTAGGGGGCGGCAAGCGTCAGTCCCCTAATAGCGGTATAAGTCGTGTCGGAGCGAAGCCCATTACACCCTGAGAAACTACTGGAACCTACCAGCAAATCTCCCTTGCCCTGGCCAGGGACTTTGCGTAATGGCTCTATAACACAGCGCGATATCAACCCCCAATACCGGGAGAGACGAATCCTGTCTAACCGCCACTGCCTCCAAGTGCTCGGGACTGCACCCAACTGCTACCTGTTTGCACGACTCCTTTGAGCCGTGGTAGGGTAGCAATCTAAGAACAGTGGGACACACTCGAGGCGAAGTATCAGTATCAAGTCTGCGGACTATGCTGTACTCATGTTACCTTGGAACTGTTCACCGACGACTGGTATAAAACCAACCAACAGTTCCTTGTGAGTCCTGTCCGGTGTACCCGTAACCTAACGAGCACCTGCATACTATCTCCAGTACGACGTACTGACGGCTGTGGGACAGACTATCTCCCCAACTGGGATGAGAAGCGTACACACTAGTTTACTCCGGAGTATCGATGCCCTGTCTCGATAATCTTACGACTAGGGACCTGAATAAGGATGTGCTTGTAGACTACCCAGCCCCCACTACTGTGACTGCCATCACAACGCTCGTAGTCAAGCAAGATCCTAAGAGCTCTATCAATACGTATATTCACATATTAAGATAGAAAAACTAAGTTGCATACTACCATGTTTAGCAAGACTGTTATATACATGTGAATATCCCAAGCTTCCATTAAGTAATATACAAACTAGTATGATACAGTAATGGCCTTCTAGGGCATAAACACTAACAATCTCCCACTTGCACTAGGGCCATGAACTAGCGTATCGAAGACCGATGATCTCGAGTAGCCTCTCGAACTGAATCTGAGGTAGGGCCTTAGTGAATGGATCAGCAATGTTATCCTCTGTATTTACTCTCTTTACCTCGATCTCCCGGCGATCTACGATCTCCCTGATCAGGTGATACCGCCTTAAGATGTGTCTGGACTTCTGATGGGACCTGGGTTCCTTCGCTAAAGCTATAGCGCCGTTGTTGTCGCAATACAGAGGTATTGGACCAACACTGGTAGGAACCACCTGAAGTTTTGTGAGGAACTTCTTCATCCAGACAGCTTCTTTTGCGGCATCGCAAGCAGCTATGTACTCCGCTTCCATCGTTGAGTCAGCAACGGTGTCCTGCTTGGAACTCTTCCAACAGACCGCCCCTCCATTGAGGGTAAAGACATAACCCGACATGGACTTGGAGTCATCCTTGTCACTCTGGAAGCCGGAATCAGCATATGCCTCCATCCTGAGGTCCTCTCCGCCATAAACCAAGAACATCTCCTTAGTCCTCCTCAGGTACTTGAGAATGTTCTTTACTGCTATCCAGTGATTCTTCCCTGGGTTTGCCTGATACCGGCTTACAACGCTCAATGCGTATGCTACATCTGGTCTGGTACATAACATCGCATACATTATAGAGCCTACCGCAGAAGCGTAGGGTATAATCGACATGCGTTCCCTTTCCAAATCAGTCTTGGGAGACATCTCTTTGGAGAGGGTGATTCCGTGACAAGCCGGTAGGTTACCGCGATTAGAATCTTCCATACTGAATCTTTTCAATATAGTGTCTATGTACCTGGACTGTGAAAGTCCCAACATCCTCTTTGATCAATCACGATAGATCTGGATCCCCAGAATGTAGGTGGCATCACCCAGGTCCTTCATGGAGAATTTCTGTGACAAAAATCTTTTGACAGACTGTAGCATAGGAATATCATTTCCTATTAGGAGAATGTCATCCACGTATAAGTCGAGGAATACAACAACTCTCCCTACAATCTTACTGTATATGCATGGTTCATCTGGATTTTTGATAAAGTCGAATTCTTTGATAGTATCATCAAAACAGATGTTCCAACTCCGTGATGCCTGCTTTAGTCCATAAATGGACTTAAGCTGCTTGCATACTTTTCCGCTGCTCCCACTCTGATTGAATCCCTCTGGCTGATCCATATAGACGCTCTCTTCTAAATTTCCATTTAGAAAGGCCGTCTTTACGTCCATCTGCCAGATCTCATAATCATGGAAGGCAGCAATAGCAAGAATGACCCGAATGGATTTCAGCATAGCCACTGGAGAAAAGGTTTCGTCATAGTCCAAACCAGGTCTTTGACGGAAACCTTTTGCAACAAGTCTAGCCTTATTGGTTTCAACCTGTCCATCTACACCAATCTTCTTTCTGAAGATCCACTTGCATCCTACGGGTTTCACCCCATCTGGAGCAGTGTCCAAAGTCCATACTTTGTTAGTGTACATGGACTCCATTTCGGTCCGCATTGCATCCAGCCATTTTACCGAGTCGCCGCTCTGAATGGCTTGCTGGAAGCTAGTAGGGTCGTCATTATCAATGACGCAATCTTCTCTATCCCCGTCTATGAGAAAACCGTAGTATCTCTCGGGCAGATGAGACAGCCTACTACTTCTGCGGATAGGCACTGGTATGTCCCTTTCTTCTGAAACTTCTTGTTCTACCTAACTTTCCGTAACAGCTTGTGGTTCTGGAATTTCTTCCAGTTCTACTGCGCTCCCACTCTTCTGATTTTCTAAAAATTCAGTTTCTAAGAAGTGGGCATGACGAGAAACAAAAACCTTTTGTTCCTCTGCGTAATAGAAATAATATCCTTTGGAGTTCTTTGGATATCCCACAAGCTTACACTATACTGAGCGTGCCTCGAGCTTGTCCGGATGTTGCTTTTTTACAAAAGCTGGACACCCCCATGTCCTAAAATGTTTTAGACAGGGTTTCTTCCCACTCCACATCTGATATGGTGTGGTAGGCACAGTCTTGGTTGGAACCTGGTTCAAAAGATATGCAGCTGATTCTAGTGCATAACCCCAGAAAGATCACGGTAACTCAGCCTTACTCATCATGGAACGAACCATATGCAATAGGGTTCGATTCCTCTTTTTCGATACACCATTGTGTTGTTGTGTGTATGGAGGAGTAAGCTGAGAGAGAATTCCATTCTCTTTTAAGTAACCCAGGAATTCGGCACTTAAGTATTCACCACCTCGATCAGATCTCAGTGTCTTTATACTTTTGCCTGTCTGTTTTTCCACTTCATTCTTGTATTCATGGAATTTCTCAAAGGCCTCGGATTTATGCTTCATTAAGATGATATATCCATACCTAGAGAAATCATCCGTAAAAGTAATGAAGTAGGAATAACCACCTCGCGCATGTGTAGACATTGGACCGCACACGTCACTGTGTACGGGTCCTAAGAGCTCGCTCGCTCTTACTCTGTGTCCAGTAAACGGAGTCTTTGTCATCTTTCCCATGAGACAAGATTCAAAAGTGGCATAAGATTGATATTCGAACGGATTCAAATATCCTTCTCTATGTAACTTTGTTAATCGTGTTTCATTGATGTGACCTAGTCTACAATGCCTTAAGAAAGCCTGATTTATTTCTGGAGACTTTCTTTTAAGTGTGTTCTGGACATTGAAAACCTGAGCTTGATTCAATACGTATATACCGTCTTCTAATGTACCGGACCCAATCAGAACTTGATTTAGGTGGATGTGAACTACATCGCTTACGAATGTAAAGTCATATCCCTCTTTTGAAAGTGAGGACACTGATATGATATTACAATTAAAACTAGGTACATACAGACAGTTAGGTAGAATCAATATCTTCCCACTTGTCAAACCTAGGCGATATTCTTCCACGGATTCAGCGTCCACGCTCATTCCGTTTGCAACTCTGAGAGACAAATCACCTATCCTTATAACTTTACGGTTTCTCAAAGCATGTAACGAATTACAGATATGAGATCCTGCTCCGGTATCTAGTACCCAGGAAGTAGAGTTAATTGACAAACAGTTCTCAATTACAAACACACTTGAGGCTGATGCCACAACATGCTTCGTATCCTGGCTACTGGCTTCCAAAGCCCTACAATCCTTCTGCCAATGTCCATTCCCATAACAATAGGAACATCCCTCCTTACCTATTCCAAGTCCCGAAACTTTTTCTCTTCCCTTTCCTCCTACTTTGCTGACACTGTATATCGGTTTTGTAGAGGTCTTCTTCTTTTCACCCTTTGCTTTCGCCTTGGATGAAGAGGAAGAAGGTCCCCTATTAAGCAGAGCTTGTGCCTCCCTGGTTTCTTTCAGGGTGTAAGTAGAGGGTAGGGACTGTGGAAATAAGTCAGTATATGACCTGTTTCCCAACGTGGTCTCCAGGTCCTTGAGCTCATCAATATAGCAAGTCATCGTAAGGACGTCGTCCCTTATAGATGACCCGTCAGCCGACCTCGCTTGAATTAATTCGTTCGAGGCCTCATATCTTGCGATATGAGATTGCTATCCATATAAATCGTTGTTATGGAGAAAGCTGGAAACAGAGTCCATCTTCTCGTGATGCTTCTGGTATATACCATCAACTGAAGCCAACACGAGGCACTTGGCTTTCGCTTTATCCTTATCCTTTGTCTGACGGATATTCATATCCGCGACGGTGGAAACTGGACCTGGGACGGCGGGATCTTGAGTAGCAATAGGGTGGTCCAGCTTGTCATAGGCAATGGTCATCTGGACAGACCTTTGCCAGTTATATAAGTTAGATTCAGTCAACTTGTTATCTAGATGTAACCTAGTCATGGTCACAAGGTCGCTGTAATGAGAGAGAGAGAAGAAAACACTTTAGCATGATGCTCTTGCAAGTTTAGATTGGTTTTTAATTTATCTAAACTGGATGGCTCCCACTGTTTCTCGAATCCTTCCTCAAACCATAAAAGAAGAATTAGCCAGGACTATTCTCACTGTACAATACTTGCTTAACCGTTCAGCCAGGCTAGTGTCAGTACTTCGAGGGAGGTTTTCCAACGCTTTCGCGAAGTTCCTTAATTAAATAACCTCTTTTCTCTGGGGGCGTAGCCCCGCTGACACCTTTCTCAGCACCTACTTGGCCTATAGCATTGATCGTTAAGTGACGAATCTCCTGATAAGTAGCATATACTCGCAGGAGGATCGGGATCCAAATATCATCGTATGATAATGTTGAAGGAATCCTACCAACATTCATCAAACTCCAAATGGTATGCATCTCTTTGCAAATTTCCGTTTCTTCAGAAATTCCCGATATTGATTTTTGCCCCATGTTCTTATGACCTTGACTAAGGGCCAATAAATCATAAGTCACATGTCAAGTTCTGCCCATCATTATCCTGTTGATTTGAACCCATCCGTATATACTCTTGACTAAGGGCCAAACAAAGTAATACGACTGTCCCAAACCAACTCATCTATCTATGCAACAAATGAATGCCCCAGCAGCTACCAATCACTATGTCTTGACTAAGGGCCAAACAAACATAGCTTGAATACTACTGACCATTCATAATAAATGACGGAGGGCTACGACTGGTTTTGGCGAAACCGTGAACGTAGTGAACTTGATATAATCGAAGGAACCTGATAGCTTTTTTAAAAGGAGCGGTTAAAGCTCCGCAATTAAATATTCTGCTCTTTTAAAATAACCGAGTGCTTTCTTTTAAATTGTTCCAACGATTCAACTTTTGGTTTATTTTCTTTGCATTATAAATAATGCATCCCATCATTAACCTATCATTGCAGAAAACAACGAAAATACAACGTCTTCATATGCCATCCGCATTCGCCACGGGGTCCCGTCATCACCCGTTAGGTTACTTAACTAACGACAGAGCGGGGGCTGGGCTAGCGCTGGTGTAAAACATAAGTGACGTCTAAATAGCTATCATATATAGATATTGTACATTCGTCAGACGCAATAATAGGCATTCCAGATCTCATATGAACTTTATTGGATTTGCAAGCAATCCGTGTTTGTTTAGAGCCTGCAACAAAAGACGAATTACACAGTTGTGATGAATAGCCATTACCCCACCCTAGACCCCTACGGGTACGGAAAACTACCCGCCAAATACCCGAAGTGAAGCGGTCTCCCTCAACAAAGTGAGTAGGCCACTAAACACTTCAAAGTACCCGGTAGTTTGTGCACCCCACCTTGGGTCTATCCAAAGAGCAAAAACAGTAAAATGAAATAATACAACGGTGGCTACAACCGCAACCTGGATGTGGCCTGCAAAATAATATTACAACATATTACAATTACATCGAATGAATTAAAATAATAACCCATCACAAACCCTGGCTAAACATCACAACAGTCCAATACAGTTCACATCCACAAACAGTAAAAACCATTACAGAAATGTGCAATCCCCTGCCAACCGACATACTAGTAGTTAGGGGAGGTTTACGAACACATTATACAAACACAGATATAATCAAATTAGCAAACATCGCAAAATATCGATCGAGCAAAACACTATAGATTCTACTCCAATACTTCTCTGTGCACCTGAGACTTGAGCAGAAAACTAAACATCCAGAAATATCGCTGTTAACACCAGAAAGTCACTAAAGAAATTTGGGCCGACTCGGCCCTAACTCGGCTGCGGATCTACGGCGGATCGAATGGATCCACCGCGGTTCCGCGGCAAGTTAGCCGAGTTACGCGACCAAATTTCTTGAATACCCCTATAATTTCCTGCTTGTTATTCTGCAGGTCCCTGAAAAATTTTTAGGGCCTGTTTAAATTTCAACATAAACTGTGTAAAACGATGATCTTTCCGGTTCCTTTTTGCGTTCGAAATACTTACGACTTTGCTAATGAGTTAATTATTGTTTAGCGAGGCTCTGATACCACTGTAAGTCGATGTACAACACACCATGACTTGCGGGGAGGCGGAAATATGAAAAACGATCTTGTTCTTTGCTTAAACATCGACTAACCGCAAGAATCGAAGCTAAACGATAACTAACAACTAACATAGGAGTTCTAAACTACTATGTGAAGTGATTATACCTGTAGAACCTTGTCCTTCGTCTTTACGAACTCCACCTCCTCCTCGGCCTTCTCCAAGTAGTAGACGATCCACCACGAGAGCTTTACTCCAAGCTTTGCCTCTAAACTTGAGGCAACTAGGTTTCTTTAAGTGCTAATCAAAGTACCTAGATGATATACAATGAGGGTTATGGATTAAGTATTCTAACTAATCCTTGTACTCAACACATGAGAGGGGAGGATTAGGGTTTGAAGAGAGGAAGCTTGAGGAGATAGAAGGTGAGAATGATAATTGATATGAGAAAATGAGTTATCATAATATATATGAAGCATTAAGATTTATCAATAAAAGAAAATCAAATGATGAATAATCATGCTTCATAAATATCTAAAGGTGACTCATTACCATGAGCCATTAAGCATTTATGATGCATTAATGACATGGATGAATCACTCATATGACTCACTAATCTCATTCAATGTATATGCCACCTTAACCTCCTTAGTCACCATCTTCTAGAAGCTTCTCGTGCAATTACGAGAACGCCCCTCCTATCCGTGAAAACACGGAAAAATTTTAGACTGTATAAATCCAATAACCGGATACTAGTAACTGGCTTAAACCAAAGCCGACTAGTAAAAACTGTCTGAAAGTCGTACGTGCGTAAACACACGTATGCGTCCGAACCCTTGTCGTAAAACCATAAGACCTCTATATCGTTTCGCCTGAAGTAGGGAAACTCTCTGTGTGGGACTCTATAGACTCGACTACTACGCTGGCAGTGGGTTTAACTACAGACCGCAAGCGGCACTAGCTGTACGTAACGGTCCCCAGGTAGATGTCGATAAGAAGGATGATAAGGAAACCCATCCGAACTCCTACTGAATCTGATGTGACAATCTCCGTACAGTCCGGTCTGTTCGTCTAAGACTATCGCATATCGGGCCTAGGGGGAGGCAAGCGTCAGTCCCCTAATAGCGGTATAAGTCGTGTCGGAGCGAAGCCCATTACACCCTGAGAAACTACTGGAACCTACCAGCAAATCTCGCTTGCCCTGGCCAGGGACTTTGCATAATGGCTCTCTGAAACAGCGCGATATCAACCCCCAATACCGGGAGAGACGAATCCTGTCTAACCGCCACTGCCTCCAAGTGCTCGGGACTGCACCCAACTGCTACCTGTTTGCACGACTCCTTTGAGCCGTGGTAGGGTAGCAATCTAAGAACAGTGGGACATACTCGAGGCGAAGTAGCAGTGTCAAGTCTGCGGACTATGCTGTACTCATGTCACCTGGGAACTGTTCACTGACGACTGGTATAAAACCAACCAACAGTTCCCTGTGAGTCCTGTCCGGTGTACCCTTAACCTAACGAGCACCTGCATACTATCTCCAGTACGACGTACTGATGGCTGTGGGACAGACCATCTCCCCAACTGGGATGAGAAGCGTACACACTAGTCTACTCCGGAGTATCGATGCCCTGTCTCGATAATCCTACGACTAGGGACCTGAATAAGGATGTGCTTGTAGACCACCCAGCCCCCACTAGTGTGACTGCCAACACAACGCTGGTAGTCAAGCAAGATCCTAAGAGCTCTATCAATACGTATATTAACATATTAAGATAGAATAACTAAGTAGCATACTACCATGTTTAGCAAGACTGTTATATACATGTGAATATCCCAAGCTTCCATTAAGTAATATACAAACTAGTATGATACAGTAATGGCCTTCTAGGGCATAAACACTAACAATCTCCCATTTGCACTAGGGCCATGTACTGCCGTATCGAAGACCGATGATCTCGAGTAGCCTCTCGAACTGAATCTGAGGTAGGGCCTTAGTGAATGGATCAGCGATGTTATCCTCTGTATTTACTCTCTTTACCTTGATCTCTCGGCGATCTACGATCTCCTTGATCAGGTGATACCGCTTTAAGATGTGTCTGGACTTCTGATGGGACCTGGGTTCCATCGCTAAAGCTATAGCGCCGTTGTTGTCGCAATACAGAGGTATTGGACCAACACTGGTAGGAACCACCTGAAGTTCTGTGAGGAACTTCTTCATCCAGACAGCTTCTTTTGCGGCATCGCAAGCAGCTATGTACTCCGCTTCCATCGTTGAGTCAGCAACGGTGTCCTGCTTGGAACTCTTCCAACAGACCGCCCCTCCATTGAGGGTAAAGACATAACCCGACATGGACTTGGAGTCATCCTTGTCACTCTGGAAGCCGGAATCAGCATAGGCCTCCATCCTGAGGTCCTTTCCGACGTAAACCAAGAACATCTCCTTAGTCCTCCTCAGGCACTTGAGAATGTTCTTTACTGCTATCCAGTGCTTCTCCCCTGGGTTTGCCTCATACCGGCTTACAACGCTCAATGCGTATGCTACATCTGGTCTGGTACATAACATCGCATACATTATAGAGCCTACCGCAGAAGCGTACGGTATAATCGACATGCGTTCCCTTTCCAAATCAGTCTTGGTAGACATCTCTTTGGAGAGGGTGATTCCGTGACAAGCCGGTAGGTTACCGCGCTTAGAATCTTCCATACTGAATCTTTTCAATATAGTGTCTATGTACCTGGACTGTGAAAGTCCCAACATCCTCTTTGATCTATCACGATAGATCTGGATCCCCAGAATGTAGGTGGCATCACCCAGGTCCTTCATGGAGAATTTCTATGACAAGAATCTTTTGACTGACTGTAGCATAGGAATATCATTTCCTATTAGGAGAATGTCATCCACGTACAAGACGAGGAATACAACAACTCTCCCTACAATCTTACTGTATATGCATGGTTCATCTGGATTTTTGATAAAGTCGAATTCTTTGACAGTATCATCAAAACAGATGTTCCAACTCCGTGATGCCTGCTTTAGTCCATAAATGGACTTAAGCAGCTTGCATACTTTACCGCTGCTCCCACTCTGAATGAATCCCTCTGGCTGATCCATATAGACGCTCTCTTCTAAATTTCCATTTAGAAAGGCCGTCTTTACGTCCATCTGCCAGATCTCATAATCATGGAAGGCAGCAATAGCAAGAATGACCCGAATGGATTTCAGCATAGCCACTGGAGAAAAGGTTTCGTCATAGTCCAAACCAGGTCTTTGACGGAAACCTTTTGCAACAAGTCTAGCCTTATTGGTTTCAACCTGTCCATCTACACCAATCTTCTTTCTGAAGATCCACTTGCATCCTACGGGTTTCACCCCATCTGGAGCAGTGTCCAAAGTCCATACTTTGTTAGTGTACATAGACTCCATTTCGGTCCGCATTGCATCCAGCCATTTTACCGAGTCGCCGCTCTGAATGGCTTGCTGGAAGCTAGTAGGGTCGTCATTATCAATGACGCAATCTTCTCTATCCCCGTCTATGAGAAAACCGTAGTATCTCTCGGGCGGATGAGACTGCCTACTACTTCTGCGGATAGGCGCTGGTATGTCCCTTTCTTCTGATTCTTCTTTTTCTACCAAACTTTCAGTAACAACTTGTGGTTCTGGAATTTCTTCCAGTTCTACTGCGCTCCCACTCTTCTGATTTTCTAAAAATGCAGTTTCTAAGAAGTGGGCATGACGAGAAACAAAAACCTTTTGTTCCTCTACGTAATAGAAATAATATCCTTTGGAGTTCTTTGGATATCCCACAAGCTTACAATGTACTGAACGTGCCTCGAGCTTGTCCGGATGCTGCTTTTTTCCAAAAGCTGGACACCCCCATGTCCTAAAATGTTTTAGACAGGGTTTCTTCCCACTCCACATCTGATATGGTGTGGTAGGCACAGTCTTGGTTGGAGCCTGGTTCAAAAGATATGCAGCTGATTCTAGTGCATAACCCCAGAATGATCGCGGGAACTCAGCCTTACTCATCATGGAACGAACCATATCCAATAGGGTTCGATTCCTCCTTTCCGATACACCATTGTGTTGTGGTGTGTATGGAGGAGTAAGCTGAGAGAGAATTCCATTCTCTTTTAAGTAACCCAGGAATTCGGCACTTAAGTATTCACCACCTCGATCAGATCTCAGTGTCTTTATACTTTTGCCTGTCTGTTTTTCCACTCCATTCTTGTATTCTTGGAATTTCTCAAAGGCCTCGGATTTATGCTTCATTAACAAGATATATCCATACCTATAGAAATCATCCGTAAAAGTAATGAAGTAGGAATAACCACCTCGCGCATGTGTAGACATTGGACCGCACACGTCACTGTGTACGAGTCCTAAGAGCTCGCTCGCTCTTACTCCGTGTCCAGTAAACGTAGTCTTTGTCATCTTTCCCATGAGACAAGATTCACAAGTGGCATAAGATTGATATTCGAACGGATTCAAATATCCTTCTCTATGTAACTTTGTTAATCGTGTTTCATTGATGTGACCTAGTCTACAATGCCATAAGAAAGCCTGATTTATTCCTGGAGACTTTCTTTTAAGTGTTTTCTGGACATTGAAAACCTGATCTTGATTCAATACGTATATACCGTCATCTAATGTACCGGACCCAATCAGAACTTGATTTAGGTGGATGTAAACTACATCGCTTACGAATGTAAAGTCATATCCTTCTCTTGAAAGTGAGGACACTAATATGATATTACAAGTCAAACTAGGTACATACAGACAGTTACGTAGAATCAATATCTTCACACTTGTCAAACCTAGGCGATATTCTACCATGGATCCAGCGTCCACGCTCATTCCGTTTGCAACTCTGAGAGACAAATCACCTATCCTTATAACATTACGGTTTCTCAAAGCATGTAATGAATTACAGATATGAGATCCTGCTCCGGTATCTAGTACCCAGGAAGTAGAGTTAATTGACAAACAGTTCTCAATTACAAACACACTTGAGGCTGATGCCACAACATGCTTCGTATCCTGGCTACTGGCTTCCAAAGCCCTGCAATCCTTCTGCTAATGTCCATTCCCATAACAATAGGAACATCCCTCCTTACCTATACCAAGCCCCGAAACTTTTTCTCTTCCCTTTCCTCCTACTTTGCTGACACCGTATATCGGCTTTGTAGAGGTCTTCTTCTTTTCACCCTTTGCTTTCTCCTTGGATGAAGAGGAAGAAGGTCCCCTATTAAGCAGAGGTTGTGCCTCCCTGGTTTCTTTCAGGGTGTAAGTAGAGGGTAGGGACTGTGGAAATAAGTCAGTATATGACCTGTTTCCCAACGTGGTCTCCAAGTCCTTGAGCTCATCAATATAGCAAGTCATCGTAAGGACGTCGTCCATTACAGATGACCCGTCAGCCGACCTCGCTTGAATTAATTCGTTCGAGGCCTCATATCTTGCGATATGAGATTGCTCTCCATATAAATCGTTGTTATGGAGAAAGCTGGAAACAGAGTCCATCTTCTCGTGCTGCTTCTGGTATATACCATCAACTGAAGCCAACACGAGGCACTTGGCTTTCGCTTTATCCTTTTCCTTTGTCTGACGGATATTCATATCTGCGACGGTGGAAACTGGACCTGGGACGGCGGGATCTTGAGTAGTAATAGGGTGGTCCAGCTTGTCATAGGCAATGGTCATCTGGACAGACCTTTGCCAGTCATATAAGTTAGATTCAGTTAACTTGTTATCTAGATGTAACCTAGTCATGGTCACAAGGTCGCTGCAATGAGAGAGAGAGAGAAGAAAACACTTTAGCATGATGCTCTTGCAAGTTTAGATTGGTTTTTAATTTATCTAAACTGGATGGCTCCCACTGTTTCTCGAATCCTTCCTCAAACAATATAAGAAGAATTAGCCAGGACTATTCTCACTGTACAATACTTGCTTAACCGTTCAGCCAGGCTAGTGTCGGTACTTCGAGGGAGGTTTTCCAACGCTTTCATAATACAGAGGTATTGGATCAACAATGGACGGAACCACCTGAAGTTCTGTCAAGAACTTCCTCATCTAGACGGCTTCTATTGCGGCATCAGATCCGGCGATATATTCCGCTTCCATCGTCGAGTCAGCAACGGTTTCCTGTCTGGAACTCTTCCAACACACCGCCCCTCCATTGAGGGTAAAGACATGACCTGACATGGATTTGGAGTCATCCTTGTCACTCTGGAAGCTGGAGTCAGCAATGGCCTCGATCTGGAGGTCTTTTCCGCCATACACCAAGAACATCTCCTTATTCCTTCTCAGGTACTTGAGAATGTTCTTTACCGCTATCCAGTGCTTCTCCCCAGGGTTTGACTGATACCGGCTTACCACACTCAGTGCATAAGCAACATCTGGACTGGTACACAACATCGCATACATTATAGAGCCTACCGCAGAGGCATAGGGTATAATAGACAAGCTGGTCTTGGGAGACATCTCTTTGGAGAGGGTGATCCCGTGACAAGCTGGTACAGTACCGCGCTTGGAATCTTCCATACCGAATCTTTTCATATGGTGTCGATGTACCTAGACTGTGAAAGTCCTAAAATCCTCTTGGACCTATCATGATAGATCCGGATCCCCAGAATGTAAGAGGCATCACCCAGGTCTTTCATGGAGAACCTGTGTGACAAGAACCCTTTGACAGATTGTAGCATAGGAATGTCATTTCCTATCAAGAGAATGTCATCTACGTATAAAAAGAGGAATACGACAGTTCGTGCTACAATTTTACTATAGATGCATGGTTCATCTGGATTTTTGATAAAGCCAAATTCTTTGACCGTCTCATCAAAACAGATGTTCCAACTCCGCGATGCCTGCTTCAGTCCATAAATGGACTTAAGCAACTTGCATACCTTCCCGCTGCTCCCACTCTGAATGAAACCCTCTGGCTGGTCCATATAGACACACTCCTCTAAATTTCCATTTAGAAAAATGGTCTTTACGTCCATCTGCCAAATCTCATAATCGTGGAAGGCAGCAATGGCAAGAAGGATCCGAATGGATTTGAGCATAGCCACTGGAGAAAAGGTTTCGTCATAGTCCAAACCAGGTCTTTGACGGAAACCCTTTGCAACAAGTCTAGACTTATAGGTCTCAACCTGTCCGTCTACACCAATCTTCCTTTTGAAGATCCATTTGCAGCCTACGGGTTTTACCCCTTTTGGAGCAACGTCCAAAGTCCATACTTTGTTGGTGTACATGGGCTCCATTTTGGTCCGCATTGCATCCAGCCATTTTACCGAGTCAACGCTCTGAATGGCCTGCTGGAAGCTAGTCGGCTCATCATTATCAATGATGCAATCCTCTCTATCCCCGTCTATGAGAAAACCATAGTATCTCTCGGGCGGATGAGACTGCCTACTACTTCTGTGGAGCGGCGCGGGAATGTCGTGTTCTTTTGAACCCTTTGGTTCTACTAAGCTTTCATTAATAGTTTGTGGTTCTGGAATTTCTTCCAGTTTTACTGCGCTCCCACTTATCTGATTTTCCAAAAATTCAGTTTCCAAGAAGCAGGCATGACGAGAAACAAAAACCTTTTGTTCCTCTGCGCAATAGAAGAAATATCCCTTGGAGTTCTTTGGATATCCCACAAACTTACACTGTATTGAGCGTGCCTCGAGTTTGTCCGCATGCTGCTTTTTGACAAAAGCTGGACATCCCCATGTCTTAATGTGCTTAAGATAGGGTTTCTTCCCACTCTACATCTGATATGGTGTGGTAGGCACAGTCTTAGTTGGAACTCGGTTCAAAAGATATGCAGATGATTCTAGTGCATTTTCCCAGAATGATCACGGCAACTCAGCATTACTGATCATGGAATGTACCATATCCAATAGGGTTCGGTTCCTTCTCTCCGATACACCATTATGTTGTGGGGTGTATGGAGAAGTAAGTTGAGAGAGAATTCCATTCTCTTTTAGGTAACCCAGGAACTCGGCACTCAAGTATTCACCACCTCGATCAGATCTCAGTGTCTTGATACTTCTTCCTGTTTGTTTTTCTACTTCATTCTTGTATTCCTGGAATTTTTCAAAGGCTTCTGATTTATGCTTCATTAAGAAGACATACCCGTACCTTGAAAAATCATCCGTAAAAGTAATGAAGTAAGAAGAACCACTTCGCGCATGTGTAGACATTGGACCGCATACATCGCTGTGTGGGAGTCCCAAGAGCTCGCTCGCTCTTACTCCGTGTCCAGTGAACGGAGTCTTTGTCATCTTTCCTTTGAGACATGATTGACAAGTTGCATATGATTGATATTCGAACGGATCCAGATATCCTTCTTTATGTAACTTAGTTAACCATGTCTCATTTATGTGACCCAGTCTACAATGCCATAAGAAAGCATGATTTATTTCTGGAGACTTTCTATTGTGTGTATTCTGGACATTGAAAATCTGTGGTTGGTTCAATACGTATATACCTTTGTTTAATGTACCCGACCCAATCAGAACATGATTAAGGTGAATTTTTACAACATTGGTTACAAATGCAAAATCATAACCTTCTTTAGACATTAAAGATACAGATATGATATTACAAGTCGAACTGGGTACAAAATAACAATCACGTAAAACCAAAACATGTCCATCTGACAATCCCAGGTGATAGTCCCCCACGGCCTCAGCATCCATGCTAGCTCCGTTTTCAACTCTGAGGGTCACATCACCTGCCTTCAAAACCCTACTCTTTCTCAGTGCCTGCAAAGAATTACAGATATGAGATCCTGATCCGGTATCCAATACCCAGGAAGTAGAGTTTATTGATAGGAAGTTTTCAATAACATACACACCTGAAGCCGAAGCCACAACTTGCTTCGGGTCCTAGTTTCTGGCCTTCCAAGACCTGCAATCTTTCTTCCAGTGTCCACTCTTGTGACAGTAAAAGCATTCTTCCTTTCCCACAAGCTTTCCCGCTACCTTTGCTACTTTAGCCTTTCCCTTGGCTTCCACTTTACTAACACTGCCCTTTTGTTTGGTGAGGGCATTCTTCTTCCTTCTTTTGGCTCTCGCCTTGGACCTGGAAGAGGAAGCTCCTCCAAAAAACAAAGTGGATGTTTCCCTACCTTTCTGTAGGGTGCCCTCTGCACTCCTCAACATGTTCAGGAGTTCTGAAAGTTCAACTTCCTTTCCTTGCATGTTGAAGTTCAGGATAAACTGGGCGTAAGTGGAAGGAAGGGACTGGAGAATCAAGTCAGTGTAGAGCCCGTTCTCTAACGTGGTCCCAAGGTCCGCGAGTTCTTCAATGTAGACAATCATCTTAAGCACGTGTTCCGCTACGGATGATCTGATGGCCAATCTCAACGAAAACAACTTTTTCGAGACTTTGTATCTGGCGATACGAGATTGCTCTCCATACAGATCCTTAGTATGAAGAAATATGGATTCGAGGTCCATATTCTCGTGCCTCCTCTGATGTTCATTGTCCATAAAGGCAAGCACGAGGCACTTGGGCTTCGCGCTATCAATCTCCCAGGTCTTACGGATTTCCTTATCCGCGACGCTGGATTGAGGACCTGGGACAGGGGGAGCTGTGGTGGTAAGGAGATACCCCAACTTGTCATAAGTGATTGCCATTTTGACATTCCTGAGCCAATCTTTGTAGTTTGGCCCTGTCAGTATATTTTTATCTAGTAGTAACTTAAGCCCGGTTATGATGCTTGGTTGCTGTAATTAGGAGAGAGAGAAGAAACACTTTAGAATGATGCTCTTGCAAGTTTAGAGTGGTTTTTAATTTGTCTAAACAGGATGGCTCCCACTGTTTCTCGAATCCTTCTTCAAACCAAAAAAGAAGAATTAGTCGGGATCAATCTCACCGTACAATACTTGCTTAACCGTTCAGCCAGGCCAGTGTTGGTACTTCGAGGGAGATTTTCCAACGCTTTCGCGAAGTTCTTTAATTAAGTAACATCTTTTCCCTGTGGGCGTAGCCCCGCTAACACCTTTCTAGGCACCTACTTGGTTTATAGCGTTGATCGTTAAGTGAGAAAGTTTCCGAGGAGTAGCTTATACTCACAGTACAATCGGGATCCAAATATCATCGTGTGATAAAACTGAAGGAATCCTACCAGAATTATCACACTCTAAATGGTATGCAGCACTAGCAAGTTTCAGTTTCTTTAGAAACTCCCGATGTGGATTTTTGCCCCAAGCTCTTATGACCTTGACTTTGGCCAACAAATCATAAGTCACATGTCAAGTTCTTCCCGTCATTTTCCAGGTTAATTTGAACCCACCCGTACCTACCCTTGACTTTGGCCAACAAGGCAGTACGACTGTCCCAAACCAACGCATCTATCTTTGCTACACATGAACATCCAATAACAACCAATCACTATGCCTTGACTTTGGCCAACAAACACAGCTTGAATACTATTGACTATCCATATGAAATGATGGAGGGCAACGAATAGGTTTTGGCTAAACCGTGAACGTAGTGAACTTGATATAATCGAAGGAACGAGATAGCTTTTAAAAGGAGTGGTTTAAGCTCCGCGTTTAAAAGTTGTTTTGAAAAGAAACCGAGTGGTTTTGAAATTGTTCCAACGACTTTAACTTTGGTTTATTTTCTTGCATTAATTTAATGCGTCCCATCAATTAATCCCACCATTGCAGAAAACAACGAAAATATGACGTACGCTTATGCCATCCGCATTCGTCACGGGGCCCCGTCATCACCCGTTAGGTTACTTAACTAACGACAGAGCGGAGGCTGGACTAGCGCGGATGCAAAACATAAGCAACGCCTACTAGATATCATATATAGATATAAACATTCATCAGATGCAATGATAGCCATTCCAGATCACAGATGAAAACATTGGATATACTAGGAATCCGCGTTTCGTTCGAGCCTGTAACGAAATACGGATTACACGGTCGCGATGAATAGCCAAACCCCACCCTAGACCCCAACGGGTGCGGCAAACTACCCTCCAAGTACCCGAAGTGAAGCAACCTCCCTCAACAACGTGAGTAGGCCACTCGGCACTTCGAGGTACCCGGTAGTTTGTGCACCCCCACCTTGGGTCTATCCTTGGAGCAAAAACAGTAAAAGAAATAATATACAATGGCAGCTACAACCTGATCCCGGATGTGCGACCATAAAATAATATTACATCAATTTACATATTACATCAAATGAAAGATAAAGAAAATCTCATCTCACAAAACCCCGGCTATTCATCCGCGACAATCCAACGAGTTCATATACACAATCCATCAACATTACAGATCACAGATATGCACAACCCCCACTAATCGACGTATAGCGATTATTTGACGTTCAGTGCATATATCACATCACAGATATAACCTATTAGCTAAAGTCTATAGAACTTCGATCAAAATACGGATTTGTAACCACCCCAAACACAAATTTGTTCTCTGGAAATTCTGGGCAGAAACAAATTATCCTAAAAATCCCAAAACATCTCACTAAGAACACTGCAGCAAAAATGAGCCACGGCCGAGTCAACTTGGCCGCGGATCTGCGGCAAGAATCATGTTCTTGCCGCGGTTCCGCGGCGCGTTGACCGAGTCAGTGGGTCGTTTTTCTTGAGTGTTCTTGAAAACCCCTGAGCTGATTTTTAGTGTATGTGGAATTATTTTTTGAACATGTTTAAAAATCGGCAGAAAGTTCACATTTTGGACGTGTTTTGCGTTTTTTTCTCCGATCGAAATTCTAAATACTTTGCTAACATGCTAGTTTGTGTTTAGCTAGGCTCTGATACCACTGTAAGTCCACGTTGCCCACCCCGGTGCTTACGGGGAGGCGGAAACGGTATAAAAAACGATTTTTAGAACTCAAGGCAACATGGACTAAAAGGAGGATCTTTGCTAAACAAAAACTAACAACCATGCTAAAAGATTTAGCTACTCGGTTAAAGTGTTATACCTAAGTCTTGAACTCCTTCTCTTCTTGCTCCTTGGAGTGGGATGAACGGGTCCTTCTCGTCGCCTTCTCTTGCCGAAGAAAGATCCACCCGAAGGCCTTTACCTTTGGCTCCTACCTCAACCTAGAGGTAACTAAAGTGCTTGGCTTGCTAAACCTAGAACCTTAGAATGAGTAGAGAGGAGTTTTGGTGTTTTATCTCAAAAGCAAATGGTTCTCAACACATGAGAGGGGAGAGCTTTGAGAGAGAGGAAGAGGATGAGCTTTGGATGAGAGAGAATGAGCAAGAGAGAAAATGAGGATAATATCAACCATTCTCACATATATGTGAATTATGATAATTAAATAATTAATCAAAGATAATAGTGATGGTTAACTTGAAATGACCATTATCATTTCACATTAATGAATTTTGCAAGAATCAAAGAGCATCTTTCATGTGAAATGATGATGGTCAATATGTCAACATAGGTCAACAAGTCAACCATAGTCAAATGGTCAACAACCCTAACCATAACACAATTATAATTAATTAATATCAATAATCATATTTCACATATTCATTAGGGTTTGGAAAAAGACAACGGTCATCAACCCTAATGAAAGTCCTCTGCCTCTGTCTCAGTCAACTGTGCATACACACCCGTATCCATGTTCCGAGGAACACGAATACAATGAGATAAAACCAATCCCAAAACATATACTAGGATTTGGCTTATACCAAAGCCCGCTAGAAATAACTGTCCGGACACCAAACGTGCACAAGTGCGCGGATGTGAACGAACCCCGTCGCAAAACCATGCGACCTCTACTCTGTTTTGCCTAAAGGCGAATAACCCTCTGTGTGGGACTCTAAAGACTCGACACTACGCTGGCAGTGGGTTTAACCACAGGCCACAAGCGGTACTAGCTGTACGTAACGGTCCCCAGGTAGATGCCGATAAGAAGACAGACGAGGTGAACCCATCTGAACTCCTACTGAGCCTGAATGTGACAATCTCCGTACAGTCTGGTCTGTTCGTCTAAGAGTATCGCATGGCGGGCCTAGGGGGCGGTAAACATCATTCCCCTAATAGCGGTACAAGTTGTGTCGGAGTGTAGCCCATAACACCCTGAGATAACACTGGAAACGCTACCAGTAAATCTCGCTAGCCCTGGCCAGGGACTTTGTGTAATGGCTCTCCTAGACACAGTGCGATATCAACCCCCAATACCGGGAGAGATGAATCCTGTCTAACCGTCACTGCCTCCAAGTGCTTCGGGACTGCACCCAACTGCTACCTGTTTGCACGACTCCTTTGAGCCGTGGTAGGATAGCAATCTAAGTACAGTGGGAACACACTCGAGGCGAAGTGACAGTGTCGAGTCAACGGACTAAGCTGTACTCATGTCACCTGGGAACTGATAACCGACGATAGGTATAATACCAACCAACAGTTCCCGACGAGTCCTGTCCAGTGTACTCATAACATAACGAGCACCCGCATACTATCTCAAGTACGATGTACTAATGGCTGTGGGACAGACCATCTCCCCAGCTGGAATAAGAAGCGCATACGCTAGTCTACTCCGGATTATCGATGCCCCGTCTCGATAATCCTACGACTAGGGACCTGTATAAGGATGTGCTTGTAGATTACCTAGCCCCCACTAGTGTGACTGCTATCACAACGCTGGTAATCAAGCAAGGATCCTAAGGGCTCCACTAATGTGTAAAGGAGATATGCTAAAAGAAACATATGCACACATTAAAGTAGAAACAAACCATGTAGCATACTACTATTTTGAGCAAGATTGTCTATACAACTGTGAATATCCTAAGATTCCATCAAGTAATATATAAACTAGTATGATACAGTAATGGCCTCTAGGGTATATACACTAACACTTGACACATTGTTTTCATGATATTTTACTCCTAAGTATATATAACAGTGGAATGGGACGTTGTTATATATGCATATATATATATATATATATATTAGTGCAGCGGGATGCTAATATATATGTATACATATCAATTTATATACATCATCATATTTATTCATGCATATACCTAGGATATAAGATATTCATATTGGATTTATGACATTTGAGATTACTTGATTTTGTACATTCAGGATATATGAGATTTACTTGATGTTGTACATTTAGGATTTGTGAGACTTATATGACATGAGAGCCAATTTGAGGGCTGATTTGAGGAATTGGGTTTTGGATTGTCTTGATGGATTTTGATCCTACCACGATGTCAGGATTCCGTGGAAATGACATGTTTCACCCCATACTCCACATTTACTGTTTATGCACTGTTTCATGTATTAGTAGTACATGTTAGCGTACCTTTCATGACTGTTGCATTTACATACTTCATTTTATATGCATTGTTTCATGTGTTAGTCGTACCTGCTAGAGTACCTTTCATGACTGTTGCATATATACATTTTCATATCATTATTGCATGATTATTGCATACCGATTGTCATATTATTTGCTTCATGTATTTGTAGTACCCGTTAGTGTACCTTTCATGACTATTGCATTCATATGACTTGTTACTGCTTTTAACCTACATATGTTAGATTCACGCTGTACGTGCATACTTGCGATTACCTGCATATGTTATTTACTATTCATGAGTTGGCAACTCACCCCCGTTGTGCCACAGTTTGTTTTGCAGGTTGCTTTCCCCAGAGTAGTCGAGGCAGGCTATTCATCTATCTATCATCTTTTGCTGCGGATACCGCATCGGCTCACAGTGTGCAGTCTTTGCTTTAGGTGGGTTTTGTGGTTATTCGTGTTGTATTGTATATTCGTTGTATCCTTGTACTCTCCATCTACTACTTTCATGTTGACTTAGAGACTTGATGTGAGGACGATGTTGTATGTTATTTTGAGACTTGGATGTCTTTTATACAGTTTTACTTCTATCGTCATATATTTCTTCGCTACGGCGTCGTATATCTGTTGTGGTGGTTGTTTTCCGCCTTTGGGCGTGTTTTTGCTCCCGGTTGGGGATGCTTTACTTATATTTATGCTGTACCCATTTTTGGGGCTGGTTTTTATAAAGGAGGTGCTGCCAAAATTTTTAAAGGAAATAAATTTGGACTGTTAAAGAATTTGGGTTGAGATTTCAAATGTTTAAAAACTTCTATTAATTATTACTACTTTTGATGGTTTAGATTGCTGGATTTTTGGCTTACTTAAATTGCGTTACGCCTGTAGACGTTGCGTAGTTTAAGCGCCATCACGTGCCATTTTCGGGTCGTGACAAATATACATCACATGTACAGTAATGGCCTCTAGGGCATACATATTACTAACAATAGATACTTGTGTTTGGTATTCAGTTGATAGTAATGGTTATGAGAACTTGCTTTTCTTTCAGATTACACATATTTGGATGCACTCCTAGTTGAGTAATGCTGATCGGCCTCCTTCCATTTAGTTGACATGCACTGGAGACAGCTGCATGATTTGAATCTTGTTCCAATTAAATCAGTGTCTCTATTTCTATATTGTATATAGAATGGTTCATATCTTAACGATGTTAAGGTATCTGGAGTTGTCCGGCTTATGCCTAAAACCAGACTCTGGATAACTCAAGGAACGTTTCTGTAATAGCAGTTTGTGGTTTATCCCGGGCTATGACGAGGGTTAACTTTCTACCATCTGGAAGATCAATAGTGAAATTGTTCTTGACTCGCCACAGTTTTAGCAAAATGGACTTTTTAAGAAAACAGTAGTGGGAGTATGGTAGAACTGGAAGTGATTCCAGAACCACAAACGATTACTGAAAATTTAATAGAACCTAAAGTTTCAATCGAATTTGACATTACATTAGCCACTCCGCAGATATGGTGGGTAACCTCATGCACCCGAGAGGTACTTCGGCATCCTCAAAGTCGGTGACAAAGTGGTTCTTGTTTACCCAGACTTTCCATTACTGCTATTCTAGACTATGAGACCAGGCAGAAGGATGAGTATAGCGTCGTTCTAAACTAGCTTTAGAAGTGCACATGTATATGACACTGCCATAGGGTTGTTATAGTCAGTGGGAGCAGCGGAAGCATAGTGGACAAGTAGCTTATGTCTATTTATAGACTAAAACATAGCGGAAATAGATCATCTATTTTTGATGTGACATTCATGGGCTTTGACTTCATCAGAATAGGAGATGGATCTGTTAAGAAGGTAGTAGGGCGTAATATCCTGGTATTTGGAGGACATACACTTTGTAAGAAATGAAATTCCTATACTACGATCGGTTATACTGTGGTTGTCACACAGTAGTTTCTCCACATAGGATATGGATATTATATCAAGCATTTTGGTTACTGGATCTATGGTTTTAGATCTAGATTTGGGTAGTTTCACGACCCGAAATTGGCACGTGACGGCCCTTAAACTACGCAATGTCTACAGGCGTAACGCAATTTAAGAAGGCCAAAAGCCCAGAAATCTAAACCATCAGAAGCAGTAAAAGATATGAAACATTGTTTAAACTTTTGAAAATCTCAAGTATATATTCTTTAAGTCCAATTTACTTTCTTGAAAATTTTGGCAGCACCTCCTTTGTAAAAACTAGCCCCAAAAATGGGTACATACAAAGATAAAAGTAAAGCATCCCCAACGGGAGCAAATCCACGCCCAACGGCGGAAAACAACCACCACAACAGATATACGACGCCGTAGCGAAGAAATAAAAGACGATATAAGTAAAACTGCATAAAATACATCCCAGTCACCAAAATATACAATATCGTTCTCACATCAAGTCTCTAAGTCATACAAGATAATGGTAGATGGAGAGTACAGAATACAACGAATATACAATAAACATGAACGGATAACCATAAACCCACCTAAGCAAAACTGCACACTATGAGCTGAAGCGGTATCCGCTGCAAAAGATGACGTGATAGATGAATAGCCTGCCTCGACTACTCTGGGAAACAACCTGCAAAATCCTGTAGCACAACGGGGGTGAGTTGCTAACTCATGAATAGTAAATAACATATGCAGGTAATCGCAAGTATGCACGTACAACGCGAATTTAACATATGTAAGCTAATAGCAGTAAAAGGTCATATGAATGCAATAATCATGAAAGGTACAGAAACAGGTACTAGAAATACATGAAGCAATAATATGACAATCGGTATGCAATAATCATGCAATAATGATATGAAAATGTATATATGCAACAGTCATGAAAGGTACTCTAGCAGGTACAACTAACACATGAAGCAATGCATATAAAATGAAATATGTAAATGCAACAGTTATGAAAGGTACGCTAACCGGTACTACTAATACATGAAGCAGTGCATAAACAATAAATGTGGAGTATGGGGTGAAACATGTCATTTCAACGGAATCCTAACATCGTGGTAGGACCAAAGTTCATCAAGACAATCCAAATCCCAATTTCCTCAGATCAGCCCCAAAATTGGCTCTCATATCAAGTAAGTCTCATAAATCCTGAATGTACAATATCAAGTAAATCTCATATATATCCTGTATCCAATTATCAAGTAAATATCGTATATCCCAAGTGTCCAATATCAAGTAAATTTCATATATCCTGTAAGTCTCAGTGAATCCTAAATGATCCAAAACAGCGAATCCTAAGTGCCAAACACCGACACTTATGATCCAAAACATATTTATACGTACTTCGAATCTTAAGTGCTAAACACCGACACTCTCGATCCCGTATCGGTATTATACGTCCTTCGAATCTTAAGGGCTAAATACCGACACTCCCAATCCCATATCGGTATTATACGTCCTTCGAATCTTAAGTGCCAAAAACCGACACTCTCGATCCCGTATCGGTATTATACGTCCTTCGAATCTTAAGGGCCAAATACCGACACTCCCAATCCCATATCGGTATTATACGTTCTTCGAATCTTAAGTGCCAAACACCGACACTCTCGATCCTGTATCGGGATTAAAACAAATCTCAGAGTGGATGCATCCAAATATCAAGTAATGAATAAGTATAAATGCATGAGTCAATACACATATATTAGCGACCCATTCCACTAATACATGTATACAGGCATATATAACAGCGTCCCATTCCACTATTATATATACTTAGGAGTAAAAATATCAGAGAACATCATATGAAATCCATGAATGTAATATATGCAACATGAAACAGTAATATGAGCATATAAAGGAAAAACGCTATTTAACTGCAACAAGTTAATATATATATCATGCGGTTCCTAATTTCTCCAAGTCTATATAACATCAAATAATGGTGAACATGTAGTTATAGCCAGATATATGTGTAAACATAAGGGTATAGCAAGGTATATGTATCTACCAATCAGTAATAATGTAATATACCCTCCAGGTATAAGTGAAGTATGTACGCAAGGTATACATGTAGCTATATCAAGGCATATGTGTAAGCATGTAGGTATACAAGTATGCTATATGTCATATGCATAAAGAAATATGAATCAATGTCATAATGTCCCTAACCAAACAATATTATATAGGTATGTGTATTGTGCGTAACATGGCAATTATTAACGGTGTGTGTGGAATACAATCAATGCTCGTGCAACATGATCCGTCAATAATATGTGCAGTATCCTAAGTGTACTAGTCCCAGCACAACAAGTAATTAAGCAATAAGGTGAATGCGCGACTCTAAATATGAAATAGAATATGCGATAAGTCAAATCATTTCTAGCCCAGACACATAACTCCATGCAGACGATTCCCCTGTAGATGTTAAATCTACTCACCAACGCTCCTGGATAAGTGAAGCCTACCACCTGTTTTCCCTTCGTCGCAGCGTCCGAAGTCCTCGCCTGTGAACCTAAAACAATAAAACGATAAAACAAGTGTATATTAGTAATAGACCCAAAACACGAACAAACTACGTTTAACCGACGCAACAACACAAAACTTACTCTCAAGTGTTCGTATTGTGGCTAATGTGCGTAGCGACACGACGAAAACAACTCAAGAGCAAAACCACACAAAGTGCACGATCTGTGTCGTATAACGTATCGCTCTTAGACGTAACACAAGAAACTACTTAGGTGATCCCAGATTTTGTATACAGAGAAAACTCAACAACTAAACAAGACCAAACTCACCAAAACCAAAGCATAGAGCTACCCTAAAAACCCCACACACCAACTCAACCAAAAATCCGACGTCGCCGGAAAAAGTCTTCTCGTCGCCGGCCATGGTCCGAGTAGGGGGTCTCGTGCTTGAGGTGAAGGCTTAGGGTCTCGGGCACAACACAACTACATTGTTTAGTTTTCTAGTACACTCTCCGGGTCACAACAGATCACATATGTCATATATTGACACTAAAAACACGATATTTGCACATAAACTTAACTTTAAACATTCTAAACTTAAACTAAAAGTCTATACAACACAAAAACTATGTAAAGAATAGATAGATATCCTTACCTAACCAAAAAAACTCAAAGATCCAAGAATTTGCAAGCTCCAAGTCATCCATGAGGCAAATCCAAGATAAAGATGTGATTTTTGTGAGTTTATGAAGTTTTGTGATGGTATTTTATGATGGATGAAGAAGTGTTCAGTTTGAGGGTGAGAGGAATGAGGGAAAAGAAAAGTGATAGAGAAAAGAGAGAGTATGAATGATAAAGAGAGAGGGAGGTGAGTGTAGGGTGAGAGATGAGGGGAGTGTAACTATCAGCATTAACTCATCATTAATGCTTTCATACCACTCATCATGCCACCTCTCACTCCCAATAAATATATATCTCTCTCTCACACAAACAAATATCTAGGAAAAAGGATTAGGGTTAAGCCAAAAGGATTAAAGCAAAGATTAGATAAATGGTTAAGTGTCATGGTTGCTAAGAACAAGATTAGCACAAACAAACCCTCAAATTTACGTGCACACGTGCGTGCATGCCATAACAAATAATAATAAATTTATTAATTAAATGTTATAAAATGTGAGGAACCCGAATTAGTAAACGTTTTAGAGTAAACCCGCATTAACTTCTAAACTAACACTAACCGAAATCTAAGGCGTTATAATCTCTCCCCCTTATAAAAATGCGTCCCCGAATTTAAAATTCTCACTAAGCGTGCCTTCAAGAGAAGAGTACAAAACTCCCAAATCTCGCCCGCAGCCACCCAAGTGATCACCTCACTATACGGCTACGCCCAAAAAAACCCTCCACAGATGGCAAAAACCTTGACCGATGTTTCTCCACCTGCCGAGCCATTAACACAATTTGTCACGACCCGAAGGGTACGGAACGTGACGGGCACTTAAGTTACGAAACGTCTCAAGGCGTACGTAAAATAAGTAAGCCAAAGCCCAGAATTCAAAACCTATATAAACAATAGAGTGAAAGAAAACCATATAAGTAACATCAAAATATTTTTAAAGAACAACATCACATTTTCCAAAAATTTCGGCAGAGTCTCCTTTGTAAAAATTGGCCCCCAAACGAGTACAAAACAGGAATATATATGAATATCAGGAAATAAGGCATCCCCAAGCGGGAGCTAGCTCTTCGCCGAAGAGGACTCAAATTCCACGCAATATAAATCAGCAATGTGCAAAATAGGCATAAAAAGCACAAGTAATAACATCATGTCGACTCAAGTGAGCTCGATCCCAAAATACAACATAAAAGTCCACAAATCTCTCTGCCTCGTCTCAAGGTCAATATACAACAATACAGATAACATGTACAGTAGATGGAGTACTCTAGATACAATGAATATACAAGGTGGTACAAAATAGTATCACAACCCACCTACGAGCAAAAGCCTCGAGTCCAGGCAAAAGAAGCAAAAGGAGCAAGTGCGTCCGCCGCTACTGTGCTGACGGAGCAACAGAAGCAAGTGCGTGCCTAGCAACCCTACAAGAATTTACATAAAGTTACACACATAAGGCAAATCCTGCAAAAACGCGATATCACGATCAAAGGAAAAATTCGCGTTGGAAACTAAAAACGCGTTCACTCGATACGTCTAAACATGTGTAACCTCACCAGAAACCACCCCGACTCGCTGTGTCGCGTAGTACACCACAGACCCAACACAGAACACACACGTGTCGCACGTGTTAAAAAGTATCGAAAAAGGGTTTTAAGTTCCAGATTTTGACTCGAGTGAAAATATAAAATGTTGCATATACCAAAACCCTCAAATATACAGCAGACTCCCACAGCCCAAACCCCAACACAAAATACCATCATTTGGCCGCAAATTGCGGCCAGAATGAATAAAACGGCGGCCAAAACATGGGCTGGGGGTCTCATGTTCTGTGTGTGTGATCAAGGTCTAAAGAGTATGCTCCAGTTAACTCATATTTTTCCTGAAGCACTCGGGTCAACAACAGATCGTAAAATGGCCAAAAGTCTACAATAAAACGCTAATTTACACTAAATTGAAACCATATGGTATTTTAGTGAAATATAGGGCAAATCTTAGGTTAAATGGCCTTAAAAACACTTAGTCAAGTTATACAACCATAAAAAAACATCACTTGGCCAAAACTCCACTTAAATCACCATAACTAGCACTAAAATCACATTAAACACTCATTTTAGCTCAAATAACCATATTCTGCAAAAGCAAGAAATTAAGTTTAAAAATTATACCTCACTTGATCCTAGGTGCAAGAAGAAGAAAAAGAAGAAGGAGGAGGAGGAGAAGGGGGTGAGCTCTTGTTGCTGCTGGTGATGCTGCTGCTGCTGCTGCTGAGCTGCTGTTGTTGCTGTTGCTTTTGTTGCTGCTGCTTTGCTGTTGTTGTTGTTGGTTGTTGCTGCTGTGGCTTCTGCTGCTGCCGTTGCTTCTGTTGCAGCTGCTGGTTGTGTGTGAGTGAAAGGGAGTGAGATGTGTGAGAATGAGTGAGGCACAAAATATAATTGGTTTGAAAACAAAGAGAAGAGAGTCAACCCCCCTCTCTCTCCTCATTAATTAACAAGCATGCTCGAGCCATCATGCTCTCTCTCTCCCCAACCCAAGTCAACCCCTAACACAAATCATTTATATTTTTTATAAAAACTAATAGACTTAATTAAATCCTATTAACATAATTAAATGGGTTAGTCCACCATGGTTACTAAACATGGTTTAACCCCAAACTTAACCCTAGTTAACATGCATATGTGTGTGCAGTCTAAATTAAATTCTAATAAAATATTCATAAATCTAGATAAAATATTTGAAAACCGTTTTGGTAAACTTTTTACTAAAACCCCCACATTAAAGTATAATTATCCACTAATCACAATCTAAGGAGCTACAATCTTCCCCACTAAAGAAAATTCGTCCCTGAATTTAAAATATAGCCACGCGTACCTTCAAAAAGATGAGGTAATCTCTTCCGCATCTCGCCCTCGGCCTCCCAAGTGATCTCATCACCATTCGGGCTGCGCCAAAGAACAATCACAGATGTCAAGACCTTTGATCGAAGTTTCTTCATCTGCCGATCCAATATCACCACCGGCTGCTCGGTGAATGAAAGATCGCGCTCAAGCTGAACGGTCTGATGCGGAATCGTGTGAGAAGGGTCATGAATATATCTGCGAAGTATCGACACGTGAAATACGGGGTGAAAATTCGAAAAGCTGGGTGGAAGAGCCAAACGATACTCAACCGCGCCGACACGCTCGAGGATCTTGAAGGGACCCACAAATCTAGGACTAAGCTTTCCATTTCACCCAAATCTCATCATGCCCTTCATCGGAAAGACCCTCAGAAAAACGTGATCGCCAACTGCGAACTCTAGTCTGCGACGGAGGCTGTCTGCATACGATTTCTGCCTACTCTGAGCCGCTCTCATCCGATCTCGAATCAACAGTACTTTCTCGGTCTTCTCCTGCACGATCTGCGGCCCCAAAATACTACTCTCGCTAAGCTCAGTCCAACAGACAGGCGATCTACATCTCCTTCCATACAAGGCCTCGAAAGGTGCCATCTGAATAGTATCCTGGAAGCTGTTGTTGTAGGAGAACTCTACTAAGGGTAAATGATGATCCCAGCTACCACCGAAGTGTAAAACGCACGCTCGGAGCATGTCCTCGAGAGTCTGAATAGTCCGCTCTGACTGGCCGTTGGTCTGTAGATGAAATGCTGTGCTGAAACTCAAACGGGTGCCCAATGCCTCCTGAAGTCTTTGCCAAAGTCGGCTGGTAAACTGGGTGCCTCGGTCTGACACGATACAAGTCAGGACGCCATGTAACCGTACGATCTCGTCGATGTAAATCTGGGCATACTGAGCAAAACTAAACGTGGTCTTCACTGGCACGAAGTGAGCTGCTTTCGTCAATAGATCCACTATCACCCAAATGGAGTCGTACCCTCGACTAGTCCTCGGTAGACCCACAACGAAGTCCATAGAAATCTGCTCCCATTTCCACTCCGGAATGGGCAAAGGCTGCAACTCTCCTGCTGGCCTCTGGTGCTCGGCCTTGACTTGCTGACAAGTCAGGCATCTCGACACGAAGTCTGTGACGTCCCTCTTCATTCCTTCCCACCAATAACCATCCCTCAGATCGCGGTACATCTTGGTGGAACTTGGAAGAACGCTATGTATCGATCTATGCGCCTCTTCAAGAATCTCACGCCGCAGTCCCTTAGAATCTGGTACGCACAATCGAGTCCTAAATCGCAGTACTCCCTGACCATCGATCACGAACTCGGAATCTCTGCCCTGCCTAAACTGCTCCATGATCTCTGAAAGACGGTCATCATCGGGCTGTGCCTCGCGAATACGGTCAAGCAACTGTGGACGTGCATGAATATGCGCAAGCTGTCCCCCGGTCGGAGTGAACTCGAACTCAACTCGGCTGTCGCATAAAATCTGCCAATCTGCTGATGACTGCCTCTGTACGGCGCTCAAATAAGATAGACTACCTCCGGGCCTCCTACTCAAAGCATCTGCCACCACGTTCGCCTTGCCCGGATGGTAAAGAATCTCGCAATCATAGTCTTTCACCAGCTCCATCCAACGGCGCTGTCTTAGATTCAGGTCTCGCTGCTGAAATATGTACTTCAAGCTCTTGTGGTCCGTGAATATCTGGCACGCCTCTCCATATAGGTAATGTCTCCAGATCTTGAGTGCAAACACCACTGCAACCATCTCTAAATCGTGCATAGGATAGTTCTGTTCATGCGTCTTCAGCTGTCGAGAAGCATACGCAATAACTCTATCGTACTGCATCAACACGCAACCTAGTCCCACTCGCGAAGCGTCGCAATAAACCACGAATCCGCCCGATCCCAAAGGCAATGACAACACTGGTGCAGTAGTCAGACGAGTCTTCAACTGCTGGAAGTTATGCTCGCACGCCTCGGTCCAATCAAAAGGAACTCCCTTCCGGGTCAACCCGGTCAACGGTGCAGCGATACGGGAGAAGTCCTGAACAAATCGTCGATAGTTGCCAGCCAGGCCTAGGAAACTGCGGATCTCCGTAACTGATGTCAGTCTGGGCCAATGCTGAATGTCCTCGATCTTCTTCGGGTCCACACATATGCCATCTCTCGTAATCACGTGACCCAAGAAATCAACGCTGTCAAGCCAAAATGCGTACTTGGAGAATTTCGCGAACTGCTGGTGCTCCCTCAAAGTCTGCAATGTGATCCGTAGGTGCTGCTCGTGCTCCTCTCGGCTCCGGGAATACACCAAAATGTCTTCAATAAACACGATGATGAACAGATCTAGATACGTCCTGAAAATGAGGTTCATCAAATCCATAAATGCGGCTGGTGCATTGGTGTGTCCGAACGACATCACTAAAAACTCATAGTGTCCATAACGCGTGCGAAAAGCCGTTCTCGGAATATCCTCCTGCCGCACCCGCAACTGATGGTAACCCGATCGCAAGTCAATCCTCGAAAAGTATCCCGCACCCTGAAGCTAGTCGAACAAATCATTGATACATGATAAGGAATATTTGTTCCGTACGGTAACCCTGTTCAGCTGGCGGTAATCAATGCACAAGCGCAAACTTCCATCTTTCTTCTTAACAAACAGGACAGGGCACCCTACGAAGAAACACTAGGTCGAATAAGCTCTTTATCTAACAAATCCTGCAACTGATCCTTTAGCTCTCTAAGCTCCGCCAGGGCCATCCGATAAGGCGGTATGGAAATAGGCCCCGAGCATACAATCGGGACCTGGTTCAACGGAACCTCTGCAGCTCGAGTATCGCAAACAGATGCTAAGAACCCCTGACATCCCTTCCGCAAGAGCTGACCGGCGCGAAGAGACAAAATCAAGCTGGGAAGGGTGACACTGCGGTCTCCCTGAATAACAAGAACTGACTCTCCCGGAAAGCTGAATCTGACTGCCTTCTCAAGGCAGTCCACAGATGCATAACAAGTGGCTAGCCAGTCCATGCCCAGAAGCACATCAAAGTCCAACATATCGAGGAGAATCAAATCAACCGATGAATCCTTCTCCCCGATACGAACGGAACACAAACGAAACACAAAACGTGCGACAAACGACTCGCCGACCGGAGTAATAACCACAAGCGGCTGATCTAACGACGATGACTCACGGCCCAACATCGGTGCAAAGTGTGTAGATACAAACGAATGTGTGGAACCTGGGTCGAATAATACTCGCGCGTCGAAAGAACATACTGGAAAGGTACCTGTCACAACGGCATTAGATGCCTGCGCATCCTGCGGAGTCAAAGTGAAAACTCGGGCCTGTCCCCCACCAATAGTTGGCTGTCCTCTGCCTCGGCCTCTGCCTCCTCGTCCCCTCTGAACTGGACTGCCACGTCCACGGCCTCTGGGGGATTCTAACTAACGTGGAGCATCACCGGGGGTAGGAAGTAGAGCTCTCTGATGAGGTGGTGAAGGTGGTAAAGTCACGCGTGGAACTGTCACCGCTCCATGTCGCCTCACCGGACAGTCTCTGATACGATGGTGCGGACTCCCGCACCCAAAACATCCTGGCGACGCCTGCTGTCCCTGCGGGTAAGAACCAAATAGCTGGCCCCGTCCAACTCCTCTACCGCCACCATCTCTCGGGAAGAATCTGGCGAGATGCCTCTGAGCTGGCATATCGGAACGAATCCTCTTCGGCCCAGTAACGGCCGAAGTCTCTGAAATGCGCGCCTCTATCCGTAAGGCCGTGTCCATGACAGCTGCATAAGTGTTGAAGTACTGGACGCCGATGGCAAGAAATAACTGGGTGTCAAGTCCCTGCACGAACCTCTTTACCCTCTTCTCTTCAGTATCAACCAAGTACGGAGCATATCTGGACAACTGTGTAAACTGGACATCATACTCGGACACTGTCATCCCTGGAGTCTTGCGCAGAGCCTCAAAACTACGAGCTCTAGAATCATGAACGCTCTCGGGAAGGAAACGGGCTAGAAATACTGCTGTGAACTTGGCCCAAGTCATAGGAGGTAGACCTGCAGCTCGACCTCTCTCAACCGACTCACACCATGTCTGCGCAAGGCCCTCTAGACGGAAACTCATAAGCTCTACCCATCTGTCATCGGAACATCTGAGCAAACGGCAAATCCAGGCTAATTTGTCAAGGAAAGTCTGCGGATCATCCACCGCATCTGTACCAGTGCAGACTAGGGGTCTCAGCCTCATGAAATCCTGTAGCGATACTGGAATAGCCACGGTGTAGTAGTAGGAGCAACTGTCTGGGAAGTAGATACTATGGTAGTCTGTGCTGCGGTAAGTACGTCCTCCGATCTTGGTGCACGACTGGCCTCTACTAAGGATCCCACCAACTGTTGTAACTCCTGCATACCTCCCATCATCTGTCGTAGCTAATCCATACCAGACTCTAGCCTATCCATACGGCTTGGGGAAGGCGGATCCGTCTGTCCCTGGGAGTAGGTACACCGTCCTGCTCGGTCCTCGTCTAGGACGAGCCTGCTCGGATCTCATCTCGGGCGGTAGCCCTCTGCGCTCTCGTAGCCTTCGGAGGCATGGTGGACGGTACAGGAAACAGGATAATAAGAACTGTGCAATAAAATCATAGGATACACGGAATTGATGAAGGTATTTTCAAGCAAGTATATCCTAAAGTCATCTAGGCGGAGTACCGTATCGCAAGTATGTCGCGGACATACACACGCTACGTTACCCTGCTTAAGTCACTTACTCCATCTACCAAGGGTCATCCTACACTCAGAAAGGTAAAACCTTTCACTCTGATACCAACTTTGTCACGACCCGAAGGGTACGGAACGTGACTGGCACTTAAGTTACGAAACGTCTCAAAGCGTACGTAAAATAAGTAAGCTAAAGCCCAGAATTCAAAATCCATATAAACAATAGAGTGAAAGAAAACCATATAAGTCGCATCAAAATATTTTTAAAGAACATCACATTTTCCAAAAATTTCGGCAGAGTCTTCTTTGTAAAAATTGGCCCCCAAATGGGTACAAAACAAGAATATATATGAATATCAGGAAATAAGGCATCCTCAAGCGGAAGCTAGCTCTTCGCCGAAGCGGACTCAAATTCCACACAATATAAATCAGCAATGTGCAAAATAGGCATAAAAAGCACAAGTAATAACATCATGTCGACTTAAGTGAGCTCGACCTCAAAATACAACATAAAAGTCCACAAATCTCACTGCCTCGTCTCTAGGTCAATATACAACAATACATATAACAGGTATAGTAGACGGAGTACTCTAGATACAATGAATATACAAGGTGGTACAAAATAGTATCACAACCCACCTACGAGCAAAAGCCTCGAGTCCAGGCAAATGAGGCAAAAGGAGCAAGTGCGTCCGCCGCTACTGTGCTGACGGAGCGGACCTGCAAAAAGGTTGTGGCACAACGGGGGTGAGTTGCCAACTCGTGAGTAATAAATAACATCTATAGAGGCTATCGCAAGCATGCACGCAAGTGTCAAAACATCAACAGTACTGATATGGCATGATATACTAGCAGGTATGTATGCAACATGAATCACTGTACAATACTAATCTAGCATGATGTGCTAGCAGGTATGTATGCAACATGAATCAACTCGTGATCTGAATATGTAGGTATAAGAAATCATTATTTTCTTCTTAGAAACTTCTTTTGAAATATCAATATAATATCAATAGAATCAACAGAAATCCGTGTCCAGCTTCGACACCTCAAATAACTATCTCAAATCTCATGTATCCATATCACAGTATCTCTGGCCTCAGCCGCCCAGCTGAACCATCTCAAGTATCAATATCTTAACATCTCACGGCCACGGTCGGTATCCTCTTGATATCCGCCGTGTCAACAATCACCGATAGGTAGTCTGCCCCTGCCAGGCTCATCGTCTACAACTCGATCTTTTTGCCCCGGGTACCTTACCGGGCCCACCATGTACCTGAGACAGTTCATCCAACTCCTCGAAACGGGTCTCAAAAGCCAACTGAAAACTCATGGTTGACGACACAGGTATCATATCACGAGAAAAACCGCAACTTTCAATATTTAAAAAGGGGAATAAGTTTATAAATCCTTGCGGCTTTTCCCCAAAATCAGATAAATCTCAAGTGCTGAAATCCTCAAGAAAATCATCATAAGTGCATATGCCAATGATAATGAATGCCTATGGTATCAACAAATCAAGCTGCAATGTATGATTAATAGACTAGGCATGACGAATGATGTAATGAGGTACATGCATATGAATAACAATCCTACATATTGAATCTTGAGGAATTTAATGCATTAGCACAGGTTTAAGCATCATATATGGTGAAATTGTTCTAGATTGCAAATTATCTAGTGTTGTGGCATAGCAATTACCAAGGCGTGTGTGTATGCATGAATAGTGCTCGTGCTGCATAAAAAACCCTGGCAAGGTTTAAGCATCATATATGGTGAAATTGTTCTAGATTGCAAATTATCTAGTGTTGTGGCATAGCAATTACCAAGGCGTGTGTGTATGCATGAATAGTGCTCGTGCTGCATAAAAAACCCTGGCAATGGTGCAAGTGTCCTATGAAATGAGTCGCACATGTATGTAAATATATAGATCAAGAATGTAGCAAGATGTTCAGGCAAGCATTATACTCATAATTACTAATACCACTAGAAGTCTTTTAAATTACTCAAACTATGGGGTGTTTTGCGCCATCCAAACGATTGTCCCCCGTAGATGTTACATCTACTCACCCGTGATCTCGTGCCAGGTGTATCCGACCACCTGCTTTCCGTTCTCCGCGGCGCTCGAAGTCTCCACCTGCGAACCTAGAATTTACATAAAGTAACACACATAAGGCAAATCCTGCAAAAATGCGATATCACGATCAAAGGAAAAACTCGCATTGGAAACTAAACGCGCATGCACTCGATACATCAAAACGTGTGTAACCTCACCGGAAACCATCCCGACTCGCTGTGTCGCGTAGTGCACCACAGACCCAACACAGAACACACACGTGTCGCACAAGTTAAAAAGTAACGGAAAAGGGTTTTAAGTTCCAGATTTTGATTCGAGTGAAAATATAAAAAGTTGCATATACCAAAACCCTCAAATATACAGCAGACTTCCACAACCTAAACCCCAACACAAAATACCATCATCTGGCCGCAAATTGCGGCCAGAATGAATAAAACGGCGACCAAAACATGGGGTGGGGGTCTCGTGTTCTGTGTGTATGATCAAGGTCTAAAGAGTATGCTCCAGTTAACTCAGATTTTTCCTGAAGCACTCGGGTCAAGAGCAGATCGTAAAATGACCAAAAGTCTACACTAAAATGCTAATTTACACTAAATTGAAACCATATGGTATTTTAGTGAAATCTGAGGCAAATCTTAGGTTAAATGGCCTTAAAAACACTTAGTCATGTTATACAACCATAAAAAATCATCACATGGCCAAAACTCCACTTAAATCACCATAACTAGCACTAAAATCACATTAAACACTCATTTTAGCTCAGATAACCATATTCTGCAAAAGCAAGAAATTAAGTTTAAAAATTATACCTCACTTGATCCTAGGTGCAAGAAGAAGAAGAAGAAGGAGGAGGAGGAGGAAGAGGAGGAGGGAGTGAGCTCTTGTTGCTGCTGCAGCTGAGCTGCTGTTGCTGTTGCTTTTGCTGCTGCTGCTTTGCTGTTGTTGTTGTTGGTTGCTGCTTCTGTGGCTTCTGCTGCTGCTGTTGCTTCTGTTGCAGCTACTGGGTGTGTGTGAGTGAGAGGGAGTGAGATGTGTGAGAATGAGTGAGGCACAAAATATAATTGGTTTGAAAACAAAGAGAAGAGAGTCAACCCCTCTCTCTCCCCTCATTAATTAATGAGCATGCTCGAGCCATCATGCTCTCTCTCCCCCAACCCAAGTCAACCCCTAACACAAATCATTTTTATTTTAAAAAAAAACTAATAGACTTAATTAAATCCTATTAACCTAATTAAATAGGTTAGTCCACCATGGTTACTAAACATGGTTTAACCCCAAACTTAACCCTAGTTAACTTGCACAAGTGTGAGCAGTCCGAATTAAATTCTAATAAAATATTCATAAATCCAGATAAAATATTTTAAAACCGTTTTGGTAAACTTTTTACTAAAACCCCCACGTTAAAGTATAATTAGCCACTAATCACAATCTATGGTGCTACACAATTGGCTGACGGTGAACAAAAGATCGAGTCCAAATTAAATGGTCTTATGCTTAATCATGTGAGAAATGGCATGAAGGTATTTGCAAAGTATCAGTACAGGAAAAAAATACGGGGTGAATACTCAATAATCTGGGCGGAAGTGCCAAGTTAAAGGCAACGAACTAACTCGCTTGAGGATCTCAAAAGGACCAACAATCCTGGGATAAGCTTCCCAAAACTCAACACGTCATTCATCGGAAAATCCTTAGGAATACATGATCTCCCACTGCGAACTTAAGTCTGCGACCACCACGATCGACATAAGACCTCTATCTGTACTGGGTCGTCCTCATCCTGACCTGAACTAACTGGATCATCTCCGAAGTCTCTAGACTAGCTAGGGTCCAAAATTCATACTTACGCAAAGTCAGAAAAACAGATGGAGATCGACACCACCTAACAAATAAAACGTAAAGGTTGCCAATTGGAGTGTCTCCTGATAACAACTATCGAAGGAGAACCCTAACAATGGCAAGTGACGATCCCAACTGCCAACAACGATTAGTACATACGCATAAGCATAACCTCCAGAGTCGTTATAGCCCGCTCTCACAAATCTATCATCTTGCGGATGGAAAAACGGAGCTAAAGCTCAACCAGTACCCAAGGCTTCCTGAAACTCCTGCCCAAGACGGCAAGCGAACATGGTGCCTCCATTGGATACAACAAATGAAGGAACTCCTTGCAAACGTACAAACTTAACAAAGAACAACTGAGAAAACTGAGCATAACCGGACAACAAACACCGAAATGGAGTCACACCCTGTCAAAACCTGGGTAGACACCACAACGACATTCATGGAGATCTGCTCCCATTCCCACTCTGGAACGGTTAAAGGTTGCAACTCTCCAGCCGGTCTCAGATGCTCAACCATAGCTCACAACAAGACAGACACCTTGAAACGAAATCCGAAACTTCATTCTTCATCCCTGTCCACCCGTAACTATCTCACAAGTCACGCTACAAATTGGTGGAACTTGAATGAACACCGAAAGCTGACTGATGTGCATGCCCTAGGATTTCGCGTCTCTGCCCATCAACATCAGGTACACACAAACGCGTCCTTAAATGTAGCACATCTGTTCACAAATCAAGGACTCCTAATCTTTACCCAGCCGAGTATGCTCAAGAATCTCTGACGAACGAGCATCGGCGGGCTGTGCCTCGCGAAAGCGATTAAGGAAAAGTGGACGGGCGCGGACATGAGCAAGCTTTCCCCTCAGTAGAGGCGAACTTAAGCTGTACTCAACGATCGCACAAGAACTGTAAATCTGCAGAAGACTGTCTCAACAATCAAAACCCGCTGCAGGAAGATGTACATTAAGCTCTGGTGGTCCGTGAAAATCTGACACGACTCTCCAAACAAGTAGTGTACACAGATCTTCAACGCACGACCACCGCGGACATCTCCAGATCATGAGTGGGAATCCTGCTCGTACTTCCTCCAACTGTCAGGAAGCATAAGCTAACTCTATAATGCCACATCAGCGCAAAATCGAGCCCCACTCGCGAAACATCACGGTTTTACAACAAAGTCGCCCGAACCAGAAAGCAAAGAAAGAACTGGTGCAGTTGTCAACCGAATCTCCAACTGCTGAAAACTCCGCACACATGCCTCAGTCCAAAAAAAAGAACCTCCTTTCCGGTCAGTTCAGTCAACGGTGCAGCGATACACTAGCAATCCTGCACGAAACGGAGGTAAAAACCTGCTAAGCCCAAAGATCTGCGGACCTCCGTCCCATACACAAGTCTGGGCCAAAGCTGTACGGCCTCGATCTTCCTTGGAACTATACGAAAACCGTCTCCCATAACTACAAGACCAAGGAGTCAACACAATCAAGCCTGAAGGAACACTCCGAGAATTTAGCAAACCGCTGGGGCTCTCCCAGTATCTGCAAAACAAATCCTCAAGTCTTTCTCACGTTCCTCACGACTCTTGGAATAGACCAGAATGTCATCAATGACACAACAATAAATTGGTCGAGGAACGGCTTGAAGAAATCTGGTTCATCATATCCATGAATGTTGCTAGGGTATTGGTGAGTCCAATGACACCACCAAAACACACAATGCCCATAGCACACACAAAAGCAGACTTCGAAATGACATCACTCCGAACCCGCAACAATGATGACCTGATCCCAAACAACTTAGAAAAATGTCTCGCACTCTGGAGCTGATCGAAGAAATTGTCAATGCGAAGTAAAGGAAACCTATCCGCACCGTAACCCGGTTCAATTGATGATCTGTCAATACACAACCTCAAACTGCCATCCTTCTCTTAACAAACAGAATAGGAGCTCTCCAAAGCGAAACACTCAGATGCACAAGCCATACCTATCTAGCAACTCTGCAGCAGATCCTTAAGCTCCCTAAGCTTCGCCGGCTCATCTGGAACAACGTCGGAAAACTCTCGCACGATGGAAACCCGGTCCAACAAACCCACCGTGGCTTCGGTATCACGAATGAATGCCAAGAATCGTCGACATCCTCTCCTCAAAAGCCGACTATCGAAAAAGGCTGAATTCAAGCTGTGAGAGGCGACACCACTGCCCCCCCCCCCGCGCACAACAAGAACTGACTCACCGGGAAAACAAAACTTGACTGTTTCCTCGCGGCAGTCCACAGACGCATAGCACATAGGTCACCAGTCCGTGCCTACGGACGAATATCTATCTCCTAACCGATTGGCACACGACTGTAACACGTATCGCGCAACAAAAGAATCGCTGACAGAAACTAACACAACATCGGCTGATCTAGCTAACACGTCTCTCGTCCCAAGCATCTGCTACTTCCGCGACGGTCACAAAATCTATCTCGACGACTAAGCCTCTGTCTCTGGGCTCGTACATCGGTACGAGTCCTCCATTGTTCCGAAACTCTCAAAGTCTCGGAAAGACGTGCCTACGGCTGCATCCACTGGTGCTGTATACGTAACACTTTGCTGTGTGCTGATCGCAAGGAACTATTGGGTAACAGGGGTGAGAACCTCCTGTCGATGTGCTCTGCTGACCTCAACCAAAGACCTCATCGTCTGGCGCAAGTCCCACATCTAAGCCTCAAGCCTAGCGACACGATCTATCGAAGGCGGATCCATCTGCTCCTGTGCAACAAGCGTGCCATCCTGGTCAGTCCTCGTCCCACATGAGTCATTCCGACCTCGGCCCTCGCTGCACCTCTCTGAGTCCCCATAATCATCGGCGGCAAAGGCTATAAATGGAAATAAGATTCGATATGAACACGAAAATCGAATCACAAGGATATATATCATCAACGAAGGAATTTCAAGCAATTAGTACTTAGGTCACTTTAGGCGGAGTACCGCATCGTGAGTATGCCGCGGACATACACACACTATATTACTCTGCTTAAGCTACCTACTCCATCATACCAAGGTCATCCTACACTCCGAAAGGTAAAACCTAGCGCTTTGATACCAACTTTGTCATGACCCGAAATTGGCACGTGACGACCCTTAAACTACGCAACATGATCAGTCGAAAATATTGCATTCTCAACACGTCAATTTCCCTACTCTCATCAATCATCTAAGGGTGTTTATTGTAATTATAAAACAGATTAAGAATTCATATGGAAAATACCAAATAACCTGTGTTATAGTTATAATCGACATTCTAAAGGGAAATTACGTGTTTATTACTAATCGCATTGATTTGTATATATCAACCCTTGTCTCGAGATTGTGTGTAGGAAATTCTCCAGGTAAAAGAGCCGGAATTGCCAAAAGTGCCGACAAAATGCAGCAAGTCCAAGACTTGAGATCTGGAAGCAAACAAGAAAGAAATATAATATTCCAGGCATCAGATAAAGATCCCAAGACCAACACAAAACAACCCTGAAATTATCATACATAGACATCACTATAAGGCCGCGGATCCGCGGCCGAGTTGGCCGATCCGCTACGGTTCCGTGGCCTGGTAAGCTCCTTGGCGCTCCAAAATCTTCTGGAATATTCCCTGTTACAACCCTAGTTTCCAGAAGACTCTCAATTACCACGTGGTTTCTTCCAGAAGGCTCTGCATAACAAACTTTTTCTAGAAGGCTCCTTGTAACAATCTCATTCTAGAATATTCGCTCCAACAAACATCATCTAGAAGGCTTTCTCCAACAACCTTATTCTAGAAGGTTCTCTCTAACAACCTAGCTTTTGGAGGGAAATTTGAATTTGAATTGAGAAAAGGAGATCTAGATTTAGGGTTGAAGAGGTTCATTTGGGGGGGGGGGGATTGAGAGCCACAATTCAAAATTTAAGTTGAGTAACACAACTTGATACCAAAACCCTAACCCAAATCCATTTTCCAAAGACAAATCAAGATCGTTTTGAGAAGAAAATCAAGCAAGCAACCATCGATCCTTTATCCGCGAAGCCAATCTTCATCCGAGCAAGAGATCCACGACGACCCGCGACTCACGGAGATCGAGCGGAGCGAAATTCGACGGATCTAGTTACCTCTTCAAAAGGAGCGATCGAGAGCAACATCTTGTAACCTCGAATTGAGGGAATGTGTAATTAGTCGTCGATTTAATAAAGGTGATAATTGAAATTCTTGTTTGCTTTACATTCTTGCGTTGTGAAATTTCTTGATCTTTGATTCATTTATTTTCATGATGCTTGAGTAAATTCTCCGCTTGTGGAGAATTCGAGAGAATTGATAGATCTAATGATGATCAAATCTTAATACTAATTTTAAGTCTTATGAGATTTGTGAACTCTAGGAAAAAGAATCATCAATGACCTAATTTGGATCGAGATCACATTCTTGCGAATTTCGTTGCAAATTAGGGATCAAATGATTGATGATTTTCTTTGCTAGAGACTAGATCCGAATGATCATGATTGAAAAGACAAGGGATAGAAGGAGAAACCCTAGTTTCTTCAATAGATCCCTAATCTTCATTCATCATCATCAATCTAACTACAAATTATCAATAGATAAGATTATGAATTATTAGATTCATCATTAACTATTGACTTAAAATCAAAGTGATACATTTTTACATACACACAACGAAGATATGATCAATTAAATTGCGCCGTTGCCGGGGATGTGTGCTATTTTGTTCGTTTTTGTTATTTGAGTTGAAAAAATTATTATTCCATCAAATTTTCATCCAAGATTCGCTTCAAGTGCTTAACAATTAGTGTTTGAATTTTTTGCGAGGGAATCTGAAATCATTTCAGTAGTGCGATCAAGATTTAGAGAACATCTGAAGAATCCAGAGAGGCACAGGGACCTGCACAAAAATTTCGAAACCCTAACTCTTCCTTCTCACCGTGGATCCGCGGCAGTTAGAAGGTTTTTGCGGAGGTTCCGCCGCCGTTTAGGGTGTTCACTGTGCCAAATTTCTCAGGGTTTGCTATCTGTTTTCTCCTCTTCTCTTTGATCTTGTCCAATATCAATTTCCTGCATGATTCTTTGCAAAATTCAGCGCCGCTAAAAAAATAAATTTGTTGCAATTCTTGAAATTGGTTGTTTGCATATTTTAATACGGAAATTAAGGGGCAAAGACCAAATTCAGATTAGGTGGGGATTTCATTACCCTTCCTAAGCCCCAAAAATCACAAACTTGCATCCGCATCGCCTTCATTAACTAAAAAATATCTAGACAAGACTCTAAGGACCTTCGCGCTCAATTAGAACAGAAGGAGGTCGTGGGTAATCTATTGCTTATCCGCATTTATTTTGTGGTGTCTAAGGAAAGTGTGTTTAAGGCAAGTGGTTACTTAATTAGGCCCTCTACTTACGTAGCGGATAACCTCCCACTTACCTGGCACTTATCTTGCCACAGGAGGGATAAAGAGGCAGTAGAGGATTTATCCTGCGATTTGTTTTCTGGAAGTCTAGGAGAGGTCTAGTGACTTGACCTAGGTGACCATTAGATATAGGGTTTCTTGTGCATGTTTGTGTGAATTTTCATAAATCCGTCTTTTATTTAAAACAAACCAATTATTTTCTCCCATTTTTACCCTTTTCCCCCTCTTCTCTTCTTATAATGGGTGACCAAAACAGACGAACTCTTGCTGAGCTTTGCTGTCCACAACCAGATATTTCTTGTTTTCATAATCGCTTCGGTATACCGTCCGACTCTCCCATGTCCTTAAGAGATCGGATAGAACAAGCGGGTAGAAACAGTTGGCGACCTCAGTCCATGCCCTATCAACAATAACCTAATTCTACATCTATTTTTGTTGATACTTCGAGTGAAGATGCCCCTAGACGCATGTCCATTGCTGAGCATATAGCTAGGGCTAGAGGCTAAAGTTTCAATCCGGACCAATATCGGCCATCACATCCACTTTCCCAAGAAGGATTTCATAATCGGTTTGTGGCATGTATGATGTCCAATAGCCAACCGACCAACCAATATCAATATTCTTCTTATCATAATGTTGACCCTACTCCTGCCCAATTTTCATAACCATTCTGTTCCTATCAAACCAATCCGACTTTTCCACCTTCTCTAGACTGTCCTTCTAATCAGTCATTTGGGAGATTTAATTGTCCACAAGAATTTCAATCTTATACTGAAACTCCTTATCAACCCAAGTCTAGTCTTGAGCGGACATTAGAAGAAGGTTTAGTGATGTTGAACCGCATCAGAGAGGAATGAAAGGGAAGCATGGCTAAATATGAAGGAGCAACTAGTTCCGAACCAGTTAAAAAAATTTCAATGTCTAATATGGCCATAGGACAAAGTGAGAATTTGGGTAGTGAGACAGAATTATATACCCTTCCTAATCAAACCTTCCCTTTCCAAACTGAAATCCACAACTTCAGTTTGACAGATTCATCAAGTACACCAAAAGATTCACCAATGGACGATAGAATGTATGAGAAGTTGTGTAATAATGCAGTGTTTGATTTGCCCGACTGTGAAGGGTCCATTTTAAGTGAAATCTTGCCAAATCCTTGTGATCTCTACACCTCCACTCTTGAACCAAAATTTATTTGAAAACCATACATTGAATGAGGTGTTTGAGAATTTTAACCTTCACTTGAATGAGGTGATTGACATTGGGGATATATTGATTGATGAACCCGAAATTTTGGATGAGTTTGTCCCTCCAATTCATCAGATCCTTTCACTTTCTTGTGGTCATCATCTTGAGCCTTTAATTCTTCCTGAACCCCAAATACGTCTTGAAGTTGATGATAATGGTATAACCGAACAACAGACCGGAATTCAGCCTACATCTCTCACATCTGGTTCAGCAATACTCGAACACCAATTTGTTTACCCATTTCATCTTCTACTCTCTCTGGTTCTTCTTCTGTTCCTGCAATGATAATGAGTGTTGATGAATCATAATCCGTTAATTCAAGTTCGACAATCCCAGAAATCCAACTTGATTTCGATATTTTTGAAAATGAGGTAGATGAGTTTTTCGAGTCTTCTACCTCCATGTGATTTGACAAATCAAGTATGGTAAATTCTGGCACAAAACATTTTGACAGCAAAATGTTCGATCACACCATTGATGAAAGTTTTGAAGAACTTTTTGCTGACGAACTTGCATTACTAAACAATACGGATTTTGTGATTAATCAACCTCCACCTATAGAAGTTGAACCGCCACCACTCCTTCTTCTTAATCATTCACATTCTCCCTGTCATTCTTCCTCATTCTTTCATTTCTCTAATTTAAAATTCAAACCCTTTCCAGACCACCACTTATCTTTTCCTCATTTCTTCCTGACTTTATACAACATGTTCTTCCACCGACCTATACGCTACACTGATAAAATCTTTGAATGGTTGGTATTAATTTTTGGTCTTTGTAAAGTCTTAATTTGACCAAATGACTTACCCCCTCTTAAAATGCTTAACATTGTCTAACTCATGTTTGAGGGGGGTGTATTTTTGGCTCTTGAACATAACTTTTGTCCTAAAAATTTTGAGCCAAAAATAAGTTTGGGGGAGGATTTTCAATTTCATATATTTATTGCCCCCATTAATAAATGTCATCCCAAGCTTACAGGTTTTGGAGCTTTAACAGATAGCAACAGTGAGGACACTGTTGAAAACAAGTTTGGGGGAGGTTTGTGCTTATTTGCGCATCACTTTGTATCATACTTTGCATAAGCACAAAACAGGTAAAAAAAAATATCTATACATAAATAAGATAATAAAAGATTAGATAGTGAAAAATTACATCCAAAAGATTTGAATAGTTTAAGAAAACCAAGAAAGTTAGAAGTTTTCTTAAACGAAACTAGTAATAAGTAGTTATGAGCCGTTGTCCCAAGGGTTAGTAAGATGAAAGAAGTCACTAATCTGCGGATAAACATAAGTCTGAAAAATAGTTCCTATTCTGGATGCCAAACATTTAAACGTTGATACCCTACTATTCGCACTTACACACGTCTTGAAACTCGGGATAGTAGAGAATACCTTGAAATGCTCTTGTCTAAAAGCCAAAGTATGAAGGAAATAATAAATGGAAAATAAAAGAAAAAATGGTGAGAAAAATGAACACTGGTTTTGTTATCACCAAGGCAACAATAAAAAAATATAGCGAGGGTGCTTCATCATCTAGTACCTTAGACCAACTGGTTTGGGAGTCACTGCTAAGCCTTAGGTGTTGCAAGACGAGGAAATTCTAAATACGCCTAATAAGCAAGCACATGAGTAATCGGTCGGTTAGTACCTCAAGAAGTATTAACGGTCGCATGAAAAGTGTGTGAGCAAATCCATCTAAATATTCATCAATTAAAAAGTACTGAGCTAGATGGACAAGAGTATGATAGCATGAATTGAATTCTCCGATTGTAGGGATGTTATTTACACACACATAGGGGTATATGATCGGTGTTTGGAAGAAAGGTAGGAATGAAGAATAAAGACGATGTTTTATTGAGGGATAATGTGATTTCTAATATCTTTTCATGACTATTAAGATAGGGTTCATGACAACCGAAAAGCTAGTATTAGTTGGAAACTCTAATTTTCAAAGTCTTTCTTTTACAGTTCTTATCTTTATTTGTAACTTTCACAGTCTTTCTTTTATTATGGGATTTTGTGGGTGCAATTCGCTAAAAACCCTCAGGAGACAACACTTCTCCTACTAGGGACACTTAGAGATTTAAAGGTTTGTTGCACGTGCTCAGTGCAATCGTGTTGCCTACGAAAGTGTGCTAGCTAGTTTTTCTTTTTCATTATTTTCTCCTTCTCTTGAATAAAAGATGTTTGCTCGAGACGACCAAAATTAAGTTTGGGGGAATTTGATCAGTCGAAAATATTGCATTCTCAACATGTCAATTTCCCTACTCTTATCAATCATCTAAGGGTGTTTATTGTAATTATAACACAGATTACAAATTCATCTGGAAAATACCAAATAACCTGTGTTATAGTTATAATCAACATTCTAAAGGGAAATTACGTGTTTATTACTAATCGCATTGATTTGTATATATCAACCCTTGTCTCGAGATTGTGTGCAGGAAATTCTCCAGGTAAAAGAGCCGGAATTGCCAAAAGTGCCGACAAAATGCAGCAAGTCCAAGACTTGAGATCTGGCAGCAAACAAGAAAGAAATATAATATTCCACGCATCAGATAAAGATCCCAGGACCAACACAAAACAACCCTGAAATTATCATACAGTGACCTCACTATATGGCTGCGGATCCGCGGCCGAGTTGGCCGATCCGCCGCGGTTCCGCGGCCTGGTTAGCTCCTTGCCGCTCTAAAATCCTCTGGAATATTCCCTGTAACAACCCTAGCTTCCAGAAGACTCTCAATTACCACGTGGCTTCTTCCAGAAGGCTCTGCATAACAAACTTCTTCTAGAAGGCTCCTTGTAACAACCTCATTCTAGAATATTCCCTCCAACAAACTTCTTCTAGAAGGCTCTCTCCAACAACCTTATTCTAGAAAGTTCTCTCTAACAACCTAGCTTTTGGAGGGAAATTTGAATTTGAATTTATAAAAGGAGAACTAGGTCTAGGGTTGAAGAGGTTCATTTTGGGGGAGGGGGGGAATTGAGAGCCACAATTCAAAATTTAAGTTGAGTGACACAACTTGATACCAAAACCCTAACCCAAATCCATTTTCCAAAGCCAAATCAAGATCATTTTGAGAAGCAAATCAAGCAAGCAACCATCGATCCTTTATCCGCGAACCCAATCTTCATCCGAGCAAGCGATCCACGACGATTCGCGACTCACAGAGATCGAGCGGAGCGAAATTCGACGGATCTAGTTACCTCTTCAAAAGGAGCGATCGAGAGCAACATCTTGTAACCTCGAATTGAGGCAATGTGTAATTAGTCGTCGATTTAATAAAGATGATAATTGAAATTTTTGTTTTCTTTACATTCTTGCGTTGTGAAATTTCTTGATCTTTGATTCATTTATTTTCATGATTCTTGGGTAAATTCTCCGCTTGTGGAGGATTCGAAAGAATTGATAGATCTAATGATGATCAAATCTTAATACTAATTTTAAGTCTTATGAGATTTGTGAACTCTAGGAAAAAGAATCATCAATGACCTAATTTGGATCGAGATCACATTCCTGCGAATTCGTTGCAAATTAGGGATCAAATGATTGATGATTTTCTTTGCTAGAGGCTAGATCCGAATGACCATGATTGAAAAGACAAGGGATAGAAGGAGAAACACTAGTTTCTTCAATAGATCACTAATCTTCATTCATCATCATCAATCTAGCTACAAATTATTAATAGATAAGATTAGGAATTATTAGATTCATCATTAGCTATTAACTCAATCGAATCCAACAAGCTATTCTTCATTATCTTGATAAATCAAAGTGATTGGGACAATTCTTGATTCTAGATTTAGTTTCTTTATGTTTCTTAAAATCAAATCTTTCAAATCTTGAATTAATTTTCTTGCAATTTCTTTTATCTTTTCATTTCGACCCATCTAAAACAAAATTGATCAAAACACACATCTCAGTGACGATCCGTATTCATTAACGCCCTACACCGACACCGTTAATTGATTGCGGTACAAATATTTTTGATTGTGATTACTTTTCATTCTATCACAACTTAAACGATCAATCACAACGTCTACTGGCGTAACGAAATTTAAGAAGGCCTAAAACCCAGAAATCTAAACCATCAAAAGCAGTAAAATATATGAAACATTGTTTAAACTTTTGAAAATCTCAAGTATAAATTCTTTAAGTCCAATTTACTTTCTTGAAAATTTTGGCAGCACCTCCTTTGTAAAAACTAGCCCAAAAATTGGGAAAATACAAAGATAAAAGTAAAGCATCCCCAACGGGAGAAAATCCACGCCCAACGGCGGAAAACAACCACCACAACAGATATACGACGCCGTAGCGAAGAAATAAAAGGCGATAAAAGTAAAACTGCATAAAAGACATCCCAGTCAACAAAATATACAATATCGTCCTCGCATCAAGTCTCTAAGTCATACAAGATAATGGTAGATGGAGAGTACAGGATACAACGAATATATAATAAACATGAACGGATAACCACAAAACCCACCTAAGCAAAACTGCACACTGTGAGCTGAAGCGGTATCCGCTGCAAAAGATGATGTGATAGATGAATAGCCTGCCTCGACTACTCTGGGGAAACAACCTGCAAAACCCAGTGGCACAACGGGGGTGAGTTTCCAACTCGTGAATAGTAAATAACATATGCAGGTAATCGCAAGTATGCACGTACAGCGCGAATCTAACATATGTAAGCTAATAGCAGTAAAAGGTCATATGAATGCAATAGTCATGAAAGGTACACTAACATGTACTGCAAATACATGAAGCAATAATATAACAATCGGTATGCAATAATCATGCAATAATAAAATGAAAATGTATATATGCAACAGTCATGAAAGGTACTCTAGCAGGTACAACTAACACATGAAGCAATGCATATAAAATGAAGTATGTAAATGCAACAGTCATGAAAGGTACGTTAACAGGTACTACTAATACATGAAGCAGTGCAAAAACAATAAATGTGGAGTGTGGGGTGAAACATGTCATTTCCACGGAATCCTGACATCGTGGTAGGACCAAAGTCCATCAAGACAATCCAAATCTCAATTTCCTCAAATCAGCCCCCAAATTGGCTCTCATATCAAGTAAGTCTCATAAATCCTGAATGTACAATATCAAGTAAATCTCATATGTATCATGTATCCAATTATCAAGTAAATCTCGTATATCCCAAGTGTCCAATATCAAGTAAATTTTATATATCCTGTAAGTCTCAGCGAATCCAAAATGATCCAAAACAGCGAATCCTAAGTGCCAAACACCGACACTTATGATCCAAAACATATTTATACGTCCTTCGAATCTTAAGTGCCAAACACCGACACTCTCGATCCCGTATCGGTATTATACGTCCTTCGAATCTTAAGTGGCAAACACCGACACTCTCAATCCCGTATCGATATTATACGTCCTTCGAATCTTAAGTGCCAAACACCGACACTCTCGATCCAGTATCGGTATTAAAACAAATCTCAGAGTGGATGCATCCAAATATCAAGTAATGAATAAGTATAAATGCATGAGTCAATATACATATATTAGCATCCCATTCCGCTAATACATGTATACAGGCATATATAACAGCGTCCCATTCCACTGTTATATATACTTATGAGTAAAAATTTCAGAGAACATCATATGAAATCCATGAATGTAATATATGCAACATGAAACAGTAATATGAGCATATAAAGGAAAAACCGCTATTTAACTGCAACAAGTTAATATATATATCATGTGGTTCCTAATTTCTCCAAGTCTATATAACATCAAATAAAGGTGAACAAGTAGTTATAGCCAGATATTTGTGTAAACATAAGGGTATAGCAAGGTATATGTATCTACCTATCAGTAATGATGTAATATACCCTCCAGGTATAAGTGAAGTATGTACGCAAGGTATACATGTAGCTATGTCAAGGCATATGTGTAAGTATGTAGGTATACATGTATGCTATATGTCATATGCATAAAGAAATATGAATCAATGTCACAATGTCCCTGACCAAACAATATTATATAGGTATGTGTGTTGTGCGTAACATGGCAATTATTGATGGTGTGTGTGGCATACAATCAGGGCTCGTACAACATGCGCCGTCAATAATATGTGCAGTGTCCTAAGGGTACTAGTCCCAGCACAACAAGTAACTAAGCAATAAGGTGAATGCTCAACTCTAAATATGAAATAGAATATGCGACAAGTCAAGTCATTTCTAGCCCAGACGCATAACGCCATGCAGGCGATTCCCCTATAGATGTTAAATCTACTCACCAACGCTCCTGGCTAAGTGAAGCCTACCACCTGTTTTCCCTTCGTCGCAGAGTCCGAAGTCCTTGCCTGCGAACCTAAAACAATAAAACGATAAAACAAGTGTATATTAGTAATAGACCCAAAACACGAACAAACTACGTTTAACCGACGCAACAACACAAAACTTACTTGAGATAGTATGCGGGTGATCGTTAGGTTACGAGTACACTGGACAGGACTCGTAGGGAACTGTTGGTTGGTATTATACCTATCATCAGTTATCAGTTCCCAGGTGACATGAGTACAGCTTAGTCCGCTGACTTAACACTGTCACTTCGTCTCGAGTGTGTTCCCACTGTACTTAGATTACTACCCTACCACGGCTCAAAGGAGTCGTGCAAACAGGTAGTAGTTGGGTGCAGTCCCGAAGCGCTTGGAGGCAGTGACGGTTAGACAGGATTCGTTTCTCCCGGTATTGGGGGTTGACATCGCGCTGTGTCTAGGAGAGCCATTATACAAGTAGTCCCTAGCCAGGGCAAGCGAGATATACTGGTAGGTTTCCAGTGTTATCTGAGGGTGTTCTGGGCTACACTCCGACACGATTTGTACCGCTATTAGGGGACTAACGTTCACCGCCCCCTAGGCCCGCCATGCGATGTATCAGACGAACAGACCGGACAGTACGGAGATTGTCACATACAGGCTTAGTAGGAGTTCGGATGGGTTTACCTCATCGGCCTTCTTATCGACATCTACCTGGGGACCGTTACATACAGCTAGTACCGCTTGCGGTCTGTGGTTAAACCCACTGCCAACGTAGTGTCGAGTCTTTAGAGTCCCACACAGAGAGTTTCCCTGCACTGAGTGAAACGTGTAGAGGCCGTATGGTTTTACGGCAGGGCTACGATCACTTACGCGCACTTGTGTGCGTATGCTGTTCGGGCAGGCAATACTAGTGGGCTTTGGTTTAAGCCAGATCCTAGTATTGCACGGATGGATTTGTTTTGTCTTCTGTGCATTCGCATTCTACGGGATGCGGATGCGGGTGTGTATGCACAGTTTTGAGAAGCGATAAAGGAGGAGGTGCCCCATTAGGGTTTTGGCAGTTGGTTCAGCCAAAACCGTAATGTGGAACACTCATTAGGGTTTTGACAATTCGTTTGGTCAAAACCATTATGAGCCGGAGACATTATTTACTAATCCTTTTAGTGATAGATTAGTGATGGCTAATTGCATTGACCATTTGACCACTTAGACCTTTCTTGACTTTGTTGACCCGTTGACCGTGTTGACCATTGACCTTCAAGAGAGATCTACACTCTTCTTTGATTTTCTTTTTAATTCTTGAGTTATGAAAATGGTCAAGTCATTAGTGCCATCAACTTTATCATGATAGGATTAGTAATGATGGCTTTAGTGTATTATTGCAACCATGGTTCATTTCTTTTGAGTTAATCTTTTCATTATTCTCTTCTCATTCTCTCTCTTGAAATGAGAAGAAAAGAAAAGCTCCATGGTTGCTAAGTTTTCTTCTTCATCTTCCTCCTCTTGAAAATTCTTTTGATCTCATGAGTTGAGAGAAAAAGAATCCACATAGACAAACACTTTCATCTTTCTCTTCTACACAACCTAGAGCATCTAGATTAGCGATCTCATTGCCCTAGTTGCCTCGGCTTGTGGTGGAGCTCGGTGTACAACTCTCGGGTGGATCGTCTTCGACTCAAGAAGGCCGCGGAGGTGACCAAGATCCGGATTGACCCTCGAAGCGTGGATGGACAAGCTGGACAGCGGAGAGAAGACCCGAAGGACCGGTTCCGTGAGGTATATTTTCTACAGCGTAGTAGTTAAAGCCTCTACTTGTTTGCTAGTTTCTAGTTTAGCCAAGATCCCTGCTTATAGTCCATGTTGCCCCGCGCCAAATTATTGTTTTTCGCCGTTTCCGCCTCCCCGTAAGAATCGGGGTGAGCAACGTTGACTTATAGTGGTATCAGAGCCTAGCTAAACATAAACTAGCAAGTTAGCAAAGTGTTAAGAATATCGATCGGAAAAAGTCGCAAAACAAGTCCGGGAAAAACCATGTTTCTGTCGAATTTTTATACTGTTCAAAAATTAATTTAACATACATGAAAATTCGTCTCAGGGTTTTTATAGAACACACAGTAAAAATGAGCCTCTGACTCGGCCAACTCACCGCGGAAACGCGGCCAAACCATGGGTTTGGCGGCGGATCCGCGGCCAAACCATGGGTTTGGCCGCGGATCCGCGGCCGAGTTGACTCGGCCGCGACTCCGTTTTGCTGCAGTGTTCTTATTTGGTAGTTTTGGGATTTTTAATACATGTTGTTTCTACCCAGATTTTCCAGAGAACAAAATGACTTTTGGGGTGGTTACAAATCCGTATTTTGATCGATATTCCGTACTCTTTGGCTAATGAATATTTTCTTTGATGTGATATATGTATTGAACGTCCGCTAATCGCTATACGTCGATTAGTGGGGGTTATACATATCTGTGATCTGTAATGTTGTTGGTTTGTGTATATGAACTCGTTGGATTGTCGCGGATGAATAGCCGGGAATGGGTGTGAGATGAGAGTTTCTTTTTTCTTTCATTCATTGTAAAATTTGTAAATTGATGTAATATTATTTGTTTAGCCGCACAACCGGGTCGGGGTTGTAGCCGTCATTGTATAATTTCTTTTTACTTTTTTGCTCCTAGGATAGAGCCAAGGTAGGGTGCACAAACTACCGGGTATCTCGAAGTGCCGAGTGGCCTATTCACAGTGTTGAGGGAGGTTGCTTCGCTTCGGGTACTTGGCGGGTAGTTTTCCGCACCCGTAAGGGTCTAGGGTGGGGTTTGGCTATTCATCGCGACCGTGTAATCCGCTTTTCGTTGCAGGCTCGAACGAATCGCGGATTCTTAGTATATGCAAAGTGTTCATTTGTGATCTGTAATGCCTATCATTGCTATATATCTATATACGATATCTATTTAGGTGTTGCTTATGTTTTGCATCCGCGCTAGTCCAGCCCCCGCTCTGTCGTTAGTTAAGTAACCTAACGGGTGATGACGGGGCCCCGTGGCGAATGCGGATGGCATAAGCGTACACCATATTTTGGTTGTTTTCTGCAATGGTAGGATTAAATGATGGGTCGCATTGGAATTAATGCAAGAAAATAAACCAAGTAAAAGTCGTTGGAACACTTTGAAAACCACTCGGTTCTTTTCAAAAACCAGCATTTTAAACGCGGATCTTGAACCACTCCTTTTAAAAGCTATCTTGTTCCATCGATTATATCTAGTTCACTACGTTCACGGTTTCGCCAAAACCATTCGTAGCCCTCCGTCGTTTCGGTTAAATATTCAGTAGTATTCAAGCTATGTATTTTGACCTTCGCCAAGGCATAGTGATTGGTAGCTGCTGAATATTTATCTGTAGCATAGATAGATGCGTTGGTTTGGGACAGTCGTACTACTATTTTGGCCTTTGTCAAGGGTATGTACGGGTGGGTTCAAATTAACCTGGATAATGACGGGTAGAACTTGACTTGTGACTTATGATATGTTGGCCTTCGTCAAGGTCATAAGAGCATAGGGCAAAAATCCACATCGGGAGTTTCAAAAGTACTGAAACTTGCTAGCGCTGCATACATTTGGAGTGTGATGATTCTAGTAGGATTCCTTCAGATTTGTCACGCGATGATATTTGGATCCCGATCCTACTGTGAGTATATGTTACACCTCCGTAACTTTCTCACTTAACGATCAATGCTATAAACCAAGTAGGTGTCTAGAAATGTGTTAGCGGGGCTACGCCCACAGGGAAAAGAGGTTACTTAATTAAGGAACTTCGCGAAAGTGTTGGAAAACCTCCCTCGAAGTTCCGACACTGACCTGGCTGAACGGTTAAGCAAGTATTGTACGGTGAGATTGATCCCGACTAATTCTTCCTTTATGGTTTGAGGAGGGATTCGAGAGACAGTGGGAGCCATCCTGTTAAGATAAATTAAAAACCAATCTAAACTTGCAAGAGCATCATGCTAAGTGTTTTCTTCTCTCTCTCTTAATTGCAGCGACCCAGTGACCGCACCTAGGTAACATCTAGATAATAAAATGACTGAATCTGACTGTTATGACTGGCAAAGGTCTGTCCAGATGTCCATTGCCCATGACAAGCTGGGACACCTCTTGACTGATCCAACCCTGCCGTCTCAGGTCCAGTTTCCCCTGTCACCGATATTGATATCCGTAGGACATCGGATGAAGACTGTGCGAAAGCCAAGTGCCTCGTGTTAGCCTCAGTTGATGGTATATAACAGAGGCAGCACGAGAAGATGGACTCAGTTTCTATCTTCCTCCATAACAAAGATTTATATGGAGAGCAATCTCGTATCGCAAGATATGAGACCTCGAATGAATTGCTTCCAGCGAGGTTGGCTATCGGGTCATCTGTAAGGGGCAACGTCCTTACAGAGACCAGCTCTTTTGAGCTCTCGGACCTGAAGACCACGTTGAAGAACGGGTCAGATGCTGACTTAGTTCAACAGTCTCTACCTACTACCCTGAAGGAAACCAGTGAATAAGAAAGAAAGGGAAAGGCAGAAGTTTCGGGAATGGATGCAGTAAAAGAAGGATGTTCCTATTGTTACGGGAATGAACATGGGCAGAAGGATTGCAGGGCTTGCAAAGCCAGTAGCCAGAATTTGAAGCATGTTGTGGCTTCGGCTTCGGGTGTGTTTGTCATAGAGAACTGTATGTCAGTTAACCCTACTTCCTGGGTATTGGATACCGGATCAGGATCTCATATCTATAATTCGTTACAGGCTCTGAGAAACCGTAGGGTTATCAAGAAAGGTGATATGATTCTCAGGGTTGCTAACAGAATGAGCATGTATGCTGAATCCGTAGGGGAATATCATCTAGGATTGACAACTGGGCAGATATTGATTCTGCGTGACTGTTTTTATGTACCGGGTGCGACTTGTAATATCATATCTGTATCCTTACTTTCTAAGGAAGGATATGATTTTACTTTTGTAAGCGATGTAGTAAACATCCACCTAAATCAGGTGTTGATTGGGTCAGGTACATTGAAAAACGGTATATACGTTTTGAATCAAGCTCAGGTCTTCAGTGTCCAGAACACACTTAAAAGAAAGTCTCCGGAATTAAATCAGGCTTTCTTATGGCATTGTAGACTGGGTCACATTAATGAGACACGGTTGACGAAGTTACATAAAGAAGGATACTTGGATCCGTTCGAGTATTAGTCTTATGCCACTTGTGAATCTTGTCTCATGGGAAAGATGATAAAGACTCCGTTCACTGGACACGGAGAAAGAGCAAGTGAGCTCTTGGGACTCATACACAGTGATGTGTGTGGTCCAATGTCTACACATGCGCGAAGTGGTTATTCATACTTAATTACTTTCACAGATGATTTCTCTAGGTATGGGCATGTCTTCTTGATGAAGCACAAATCCGAGGCCTTTGAGAAATTTCAGGAATATAAGAATGAAGTTGAAAAATAAACAGGCAAAAGTATCAAGACACTGAGATCTGATCGAGGTGGTGAATACTTGAGTGCCGAGTTTCTGGGCTACTTAAAAGAGAATGGAATTCTCTCTCAGCTTACTCCTCCATACACACCACAACACAACGGTGTATCGGAACAGCGGAATCGAACCCTATTGGATACGGTTCGTTCCATGATGAGTAAGGCTGAGTTACCGCGATCCTTCTGGGGTTATGCACTAGAATCAGCTACATTTCTTTTGAACAAGGTTCCCTCCAAAACTGTGCGTACCACACCATATCAGATGTGGTGTGGGAAGAAACCCAGTCTTAAGTATCTGAAGATATGGGGATGTCCAGCTTTTGTAAAAAAGCAGCATGCGGACATGCTCGAGGCACGCGCAGTACTGTGTAAGTTTGTGGGATACCCAAAGAACTCCAGGGGGTATTTTTTCTATTACGCAGAGGAACAAAAAGTTTTTGTTTCTCGTCATGCCCACTTTCTGGAACATCAGTTTTTAGAAAAAGAAGCAAGTGGGAGCGTAGTAGAACTGGAAGAAATTCCAGAACCACAAGCTATTACTGAAAATTTGGAAGAACCAGAGGTCTCAAGAGGACCGGACATCCCAGCGCCACTCCGCAGGAGTAGTAGGCAGTCTTATCCGCCCGAGAGATACTACGGTTTTCTCATAGATGGGGATAGAGAGGATTGCACTATGGATTATGGTGAGCCTACTAGCTTCCAACAAGCCATTCAGAGCGGTGACTCGGTAAAATGGCTGGTTGCAATGCGGACCGAAATGGAGTCCATGTACACCAACAAAGTTTGGACTTTGGACTTTGCTCAAGAAGGGGTAAAACCCGTAGGCTGCAAATGGATCTTCAGAAAGAAGATTGGTGTAGATGGGCAGGTTGAGACCTATAAAGCTAGACTTGTTGCAAAGGGTTTTCGTCAAAGACCTGGTTTGGACTATGACGAGACCTTTTCTCTAGTGGCTATGCTGAAATCCATTCGGATCCTTCTTGCCATTGCTGCCTTCCACGATTATGAAATCTGGCAGATGGACGTAAAGAGGGCTTTCCTAAATGGAAATTTGGAAGAGTGCGTCTATATGGATCAGCCAGAGGGATTCATTCAGAGTGGGAGCAGCGGTAGAGTGTGCAAGTTGCTCAAGTCCATTTATGGACTTAAGCAAGCATCGCGGAGTTGGAACATCTGCTTTGATGATACTGTCAAGGAATTCGACTTTATCAAAAATCCAGATGAACCATGCATTTACAGTAAGATTGTAGGGAGAACTGTGGTATTCCTCATCTTGTACGTGGATGACATTCTCCTAATAGGAAATGATATTCCTATGCTATAGTCAGTCAAAGGATTCTTGTCGCAGAGGTTCTCCATGAAGGACCTGGGCGATGCCAACTACATTCTGGGGATCCAGATCTATCATGATAGATCTAAGAGGATGTTGGGACTTTCACAGTCAAGGTACATTGACACCATACTGAAAAGATTCAATATGGAAGATTCCAAGCGCGGTAATTTACCGGCTTGTCACGGGATCACCCTCTCCAAAGAGATGTCTTCCAAAACTGATTTAGAGAGGGATCGCATGTCTATTATACCCTACGCTTCTGCGGTAGGCTCTATAATGTATGCGATGTTATGTACCAGACCAGATGTAGCATACGCATTGAGCATTGTAAGCCGGTATCAGTCGAACCCAGGGGAGAAACACTGGATCGCGGTAAAGAACATTCTCAAGTACGTGAGAAGGACTAAGGAGATGTTCTTGGTGTATGGCGGAAAAGACCTCCAGCTTGAGGCCTTTGCTGACTCCAGCTTCCAGAGTGACAAGGATGACTCCAAGTCCATGTCGGGTTATGTATTTACCCTCAATGGAGGGGCGGTTTGCTGGAAGTGTTCCAAGCTGGAGACCGTTACAGACTCAACTATGGAAGCGGAGTACATAGCTGCTTGCGATGCCGCAAAGGAAGCTGTCTGGATGAAGAAGTTCCTCACGGAGCTTCAGGTGGTTCTTACCATTGTTGATCCAATACCGTTGTATTGCGACAACAACGGCGCTATAGCTTTAGCGAAGGAACCCAGGTCCCATCAGAAGTCCAGGCACATTTTGAGGCGGTACCACCTGATCAGGGAGATCATTGATCGCCGGGAGATCGAGGTGAAGAGAGTAAATACGGAGAACAATACTGCAGATCCACTCACGAAGGCCCTACCCCAGACTCAGTTCGAGCGGCTGATCGAGATGATAAGTCTTCGATACGCCAGTACATGGACTTAGTGCAAGTGGGAGATTGTTAGTGTATATGCCCTAGAGGCCATTACTGTATCATACTAGCTTGTATATTACTTGATGGAAGCTTCGGATATTCACAGTTGTATAGACAATCTTGCTCAAAATGGTAGTATGCTACTTGGTTTGTCTCTACTTCAATATGTGCTTGTGTTTCTTTTAGCATATCGCTTATATATATATTAGTGGAGCCCTTAGGATCTTTGCTTGATTACCAGCATTGTGATGTCGCTCACACTCGTGGGGGCTGGGTAATCCATAAGCACATCCTTATACAGGTCCCTAGTCGTAGGACAATCGAGACAGGGCATCGATACTCCGGAGTAGACTAGCGTATGCGCTTCTCATCCCAACGCGGGAGATGGTCTGTCCCACAGCCGTCAGTACGTCGTACTTGAGATAGTATGTGGGTGCTCGTTAGGTTACGAGTACACTGGACAGGACTCGTAGGGAACTGTTGGTTGGTATTATACCTATCGTCAGTTATCAGTTCCCAGGTGACATGAGTACAGCTTAGTCCGCTGACTTGACACTGTCACTTCGCCTCGAGTGTATTCCCACTGTACTTAGATTACTACCCAGCCACGGCTCAAAGGAGTCGTGCAAACAAGTAGTAGTTGGGTGCAGTCCCGAAGCAATTGGAGGCAGTGACGGTTAGACAGGATTCGTCTCTCCCGGTATTGGGGGTTGACATCGCATTGTGTCTAAGAGAGCCATTACACAAGTAGTCCCTGGCCAGGGCAAGCGAGATATACTGGTAGGTTTCCAGTGTTATCTGAGGGTGTTCTGGGCTACACTCCGACACGACTTGTACCACTATTAGGGGCTGACGTTCACCGCCCCCCTAGGCCCGCAATGCGAAGTATCAGACGAACAGACCGGACTGTACAGAGATTGTCACATACAGGCTCAGTAGGAGTTCGGATGGGTTTACCTCATCGGCCTTCTTATCAACATCTACCTGGGGACCGTTACGTACAGCTAGTACCGCTTGCGGTCTGTGGTTAAACCCACTTCCAGCGTAGTGTCGAGTCTTTAGAGTCCCACACAGAGAGTTTCCCTGCACTGAGTGAAACATGTAGAGGCCGTATGGTTTTACGGCAGGGCTACGATCACTTACGCGCACTTGTGTGCGTATGCTGTTCGGGCAGGCAATACTAGTGGGCTTTGGTTTAAGTCAGATCCTAGTATTTCACGGATGGATTTGTTTTGTCTTCTGTGCATTCGCATTCTACGGAATTCGGATGCGGGTGTGTATGCACAGTTTTGAGGAGCGATAAAGGAGGAGGTGCCCCATTAGGGTTTTAGCAGTTGGTTCGGCCAAAACCGTAATGTGGCACACTCATTAGGGTTTTGACAATTCGTTTGGTCAAAACCATTATGAGCCGGAGACATTATTTACTAATCCTTTTAGTGGTAGATTAGTGATGGCTAATTGCATTGACCATTTGACCACTTAGACCTCTCTTGACTTTGTTGACCCGTTGACCGTGCTGACCATTGACCTTCAAGAGAGATCTACACTCTTCTTTGATTTTCTTTTTAATTCTTGAGTTATGAAAATGGTCAAGTCATTAGTGCCATCAACTTTATCATGATAGGATTAGTAATGATGGTTTTAGTGTATTATTGCAACCATGGTTCATTTCTTTTGAGTTAATCTTTTCATTATTCTCTTCTCATTCTCTCTCTTGAAATGAGAAGAAAAGAAATGCTCCTTGGTTGCTAAGTTTTCTCATTCATCTTCCTCCTCTTGAAAATTCTTTTGATCTCATGAGTTGAGAGAAAAAGAATCCATATAGACAAACACTTCCATCTTTCTCTTCTACACAACCTAGAGCATCTAGATTAGCGATCTCATTGCCCTAGTTGCCTCGGCTTGAGGTGGAGCTCAGTGTACAACTCTCGGGTGGATCGTCTTCGACTCAAGAAGGCCGCGGAGGTGACCAAGATCCGGATCGACCCTCGGAGCGTGGTTGGACGAGCCGGACAGTGGAGAGAAGACCCGAAGGACCGGTTCCGTGAGGTATATTTTCTACACCATAGTAGTTAAAGCCTCTAATTGTTTTCTAGTTTCTAGTTTAGCCAAGATCCTTGCTTTTGAGTCCATGTTGCCTTGCGCCAAATTATTGTTTTCGCCGTTTCTGCCTCCCCGTAAGAACCGGGGTGAGCAACGTGGACCTTCAGCCACCTCAAGACCTAGATGATCCACGCGAGAGCTATCATGCAAGCTACAAACTCTTCACAAGAGCTAAACCTAGAGATCAAGTTTGCTAGAAGAGATCACTAGGATGATGTAGAGATTAGTGTATTGGATTATCTTTGATCCTTGGATTTTGATTCACATCTCATGTGAGTGTTAAAGCAAGGAAGAAGAAGGAGGAGAGAAGAAGGAAAGAGAAAGTGTTTTTCATAATGAGAAGAAAAATCAAGCATGATGAAGGATATGGCACAAATGAAATAAGCAAAGCATGCATTATAAAATTAGCACCATGCTTCAATAGTAACTCCAAAACAATAAAATATAATACAAGCCATTCTTACAACCATGCTTAGACTTTCTTAATTTCCACCTCATTTATTCATTTTCATAAAATAAATAATGTATTATGAGGTGGCATCTTCTAGAAGGTATTCTTATAACAATTACAAGAATACCCCTCCTCCGTATACCGTATACCTGTATTCGAATTCTGAAAAACACGAATACCAATAATTCAATAATATAATATCGGTATCCGTCTTAAACCAAAGCCTTCCAGTATTATCGTTCCGATTATTATTCCTGTAACAATTACACGAACATAATCGAAACCTGCCGCGACACCTTACTGCTGCCGTAACAACTTACGGCCTCTACATCTTTCGCCTGAACAAGGGAACCCTCTGTGTGGGACTCTAAAGACTCGACAGTACGCTGGCAGTGGGTTTAACCACAAGCACGTCAGCGGCACTAGCTGTGCGTAACGGCTACCCAGGCACATGACGAAAAGGTGGCCGACGAGCGAACTCATCATAACCCTAACGAGCCTGCAAGCAACACTTACCGTACAGTCCGGTCTTTTCGTCTGATACGTCGCATATGAAGTCTAGGGGTGGTATATGTCAGACCCCAGTAACTTTATAAGTCATGCCGATTTGAGGCTCATAACAGGTCGAGAAACTACTGATAACACTTATAAGTAGGTTTCCATATCAGCCCTGGCCAGGGACTTCCAGTTATTGCCAATCGAGCATAGCGCAACATCAACCCCCAATACCGGGAGAGACGAAACCCCTCCTATCGCTCATTGCCTCCATACGACTCGGGACTGTACCCAAAATCCACCTGTTTGCACGACTCCTCTTGAGCGTGGTAGGGAGGAAATCAAAGCACAGTGGGAGTCGCATAAGACTCTATGTAGATCTCGGGTCTACAGACTAACTTGTACTAGTGTCACCAGAGGACTGCTATCTGACGATAGGTATACTACCACATAGTAGTCCTTGGTGAGTCCTGTTCAGTGTACCCAGTCTCCACTGAGCACCCACATACCCTCTCTGATGTCAAACACCAATGGATGTGGGATCATCCATCGCCCATCATATGGGTCAAGAGGCGTATACGCTAGTCTACTCTGGAATATCGATGACCTGTCTCGATATTCCCTCGACTAGGAACAATTGAAGGATGTACTTGTGAACTACCCTGGCCCCACTAGTATGATTTACGTCATAGTCCTGGCAGCCAAGTACATATCCTAAGGGCTTTATCAATATGTGAGATAAAGAGTAACCAGATAGCATACTATCATGTCGAGCAAGAAAGTCTTCTCTGTATATAAATATCCAAGTATCCACTATAATATACATCATATGTACAATAATGGCCTCTAGGGCATACACATAACTAACAATCTCCCACTTGCACTAAGGCCATGTGTTGTAGTATCTCATACCCAACATCCCAAAAAGTCTCTCAAATTGCGTCTAAGGGAGGGCCTTCGTGAGTGGATCCGCTACGTTGTCCTTCGTGTCAACTCTCCTGACCTTGATCTCCCGGCGATCTACTATCTTCCGGATCAGCTGATACCGCCTCAGAATATGTGTGGATCTCTGATGGGACCAGGGTTCCTTGGCTAAAGCCACCGCTCCATTGTTATCACAATACACAGGTATTGGATGCTCAATGGATGGAACCACACCAAGCTCAGCAATGAACTTCTTCATCCAGAAAGATTCTTTGGCAGCATCGTTGGCAGCGATGTATTCAGCCTCCATCGTCCATTCTGCAACGGTGTCTTGCTTAGAACTCTTCCAACACACCGCCCCTCCGTTAAGGGTAAAGACAAAACCCGAGACCGACTTATTGTCGTCCTTATCACTTTGGAAGCTCGAGTCGGTAAAGGACTCCACTTGGAGTTCACCGTTACCGTACACCAAGAACATCTCCTTAGTCCTTCTCAAGTACTTGAGAATGTTCTTTACAGCTGTCCAGTGATTCTCTCCTGGATCTGCTTGATACCTACTCACTACACTTAGTGAGTACGCTACATGGGGTCTGGTACATAACATTCCATACATGATAGAGCCTACCGCCGAATCATAGGGTATCTCTTGCATGCGAGTTCTCTCCAAATCAGTCTTGTGAGACATCTCTTTGGAGAGAGTGAGTCCAGAGATCATGGGTACATTCCCACGCTTGGACTCTTCCATACTAAACCTCTTTAGTACGGTGTCTATGTACCTGGATTGGGACAATCCCAGTATCCTTTTAGATCTATCTCTATATATCTTAATCCCTAAGACGTAGGAGGCATCACCTAGATCTTTCATTGAGAATCTATGTGATAAGAAGAGCTTGACCGAGTGCAGCATAGGAACATAATTTCTTATCAAGAGTATGTCATCCACGTACAATACGAGGAAGACGACCTTACTCTCTACAACCTTCTTGTATATGTTAGTGTATATGCCCTAGAGGCCATTACTGTATCATACTAGCTTGTATATTACTTGATGGAAGCTTGGGATATTCACCTTGTATTGACAATCTTGCTCAAAATAGTAGTATGCTACTTGGTTTGTTTCTGCTTTAATGTGTGCATGTGTTTCTTTTAGCATATCGCCTTTACACATTAGTAGAGCCCTTAGGATCTTTGCTTGATTACCAGCGTTGTGATTGCAGTCACACTCGTGGTGGCTAGGTAATCCACAAGCACATCCTTATGCAGGTCCCTAGTCGCAGGACTATCGAAACAGGGCATCGATACTCCGGAGTAGACTAGCGTATGCGCTTCTCATCCCAGCTTGGGAGACGGTCTGTCCCACAGCCGTCAGTACATCGTACTTGAGATAGTATGCGGGTGCTCATTAGGTTACGGTTATGAGTACACTGGACATGACTCGTCGGGAACTGTTGGTTGGTTTTATACCTATCGTCAGTTATCAGTTCCCAAGTGACATGAGTACAGCTTAGTCCGTTGACTTTACACTGTCACTTCGCCTCGAGTGTGTTCCCACTGTACTTTGATTACTACCCTACCACGGCTCAAAGGAGTCGTGCAAACAGGTAGTTTTTGGGTGCAGTCCCGAAGCACTTGGAGGCAGTGACGGTTAGACATGATTCGTCTCTCCCGGTATTGGGGGTTGATATCGCGCTGTGTCTAGGAGAGCCATTACACAAAGTCCCTGGCCAGGGCAAGCGAGATAGACTGGTAGGTTTCCAGTGTTATCTCACGGTGTTCTAGGCTACACTCCGACACGACTTGTACCTCTAGTAGGGGACTGACGTTTACCGCCCCCTAGGCCCGCCATGCGATGTTCTTAGATGAACAGACCGGACTGTACGGAGACTGTCACATTCAGGCTCAGTAGGAGTTCAGATGGGTTTACCTCGTCAGTCTTCTTATCGGCATCTACCTAGGGACCGTTACATACAACTAGTGCCGCTTGCGGTTTGTGGTTAAACCCACTGCCAGCGTAGTGTCGAGTCTTTAGAGTCCCACACAGAGGGTTATTCGCCTTTTAGGCAAAATGAGTAGAGGTCGCATGGTTTTGCGACGGGGTTCGTTCACATCCGCGCACTTGTGCGCGTTTGGTGTCCAGACAGCTTATACTAGCGGGCTTTGGTTTAAGCCGGATCCTAGTATATGATTTGGGATTGGTTTTATCTCATTGTATTCGTGTTTCTCGGAACACGGATACGGGTGTGTATGCACAGTTGACTGAGGCAGAGGCAGAGGACTTTCATTAGGGTTGATGACCATTGTCATATTCTTATCCCTAATGTTTATGTGTGAATTATGGTTTATTAATATTAGTTAATTATAATTTTTTAGTTATGTATATGCCCTAGAGGCCATTGTTGTACATATGATGTATATTATGATGGATTCTTGGATATATACAGAGAGGACTTTCTTGCTCTTCATGATAGTATGCTATTTGGTTTCACTTTATCTTAACATGTTGACTTGTATTGGTTTACTGTCTTACTCTCACATGTTGATAAAGCCCTTAGGATCTGTACTCGACTACTGGGACTATGATGAGATCATACTAGTGGGGCCATAGTAGTCAATGAGTACATCCTATAACTGTTCCTAGTCGAGGGTATATCGAGACAGGGCATCGATACACCAGAGTAGACTAGCGTATACACATCTTGACCCATATGATGGGCGATGGATGATCCCATATCCATCGGTGTTTGACATCAGAGATGGTGTATGGGTGCTCATTGGAGACTGGGTACACTGGACGGACTCGCCGAGAACTCCCAGATGGTGATATACCACACGTCAGATGGCAGTTCTCCGGTGACACTGGTACAGGGTAGTCTGTAGACCCGAGATCGTCATAGAGTCTTGTGTGATTCCCACTGTGCTTTGATTTCCACCTTACCACGTCCAAGAGGGCATGCAAAACGGTGGCTTTTGGGTACAGTCCCGAATCACATGGAGGCAATGAGCGATAGGAGGGGATTCGTCTCTCCCGGTATAGGGAGTTGATGTCGTGCTGTGTTCGATTGGCTATAACTGGAAGTCCCTGGCCAGGGATGATATAGAGATATACTGGTAAGTGTTACCAGTAGTTTCTCGACCTGTTATGAGCCTCACATCGACACGACTTATCGGTTACTGGGGTCTGACGTATACCACCCCTAGACCAGATATGCGACATAACAGACGAACAGACCGGACTGTACGGGAGTGTTACTGATTGGATTCACAGGAAAACGGACAGGCTAGCTTGTTGATCTTCTGATCGCTCAATACCTGGGTGGCTGTTACGTTTAGCTGACCGCTTGCAGCTTGTGGGTGTTTGATATGATCATCACCTGCTACCGGCGTATTGACGATTCTTTAGAGTCCTACACAGAGGTTTCTCGGCTCGGGCAAAACGGAGTAGAGGCACATATGTGATATGTGCAGGACCGAGGATAATGCGATATGAGATACCGTATTATATTCTCGCGATATTTAGATATGAATCGGGACATTGGATCAAGTGTTGATTCGATGAATCGGTACATGATATACTAGTCTGTTATATTCGATATAGCCAGATCGTTGGATCAAGTGTTGATTCGATGATTTAATGTATAATGATATATATGATATATTGTATTACATTATCTAATATTGGCTCACTTTATTCATTTTCTCACCGGATTAATACATTGATATATATGCGATATATGTTAATTGTATTATTTTCTTTTGTTGCAAATATATAATATATATGTGAAATATATTATTGTGACATGATATGATTTATTATGAAACATGATTAGGGATGATAAAAAGGGATTAGGGTTTGATTAGGGTTAGCTCTTTCATGCACATTCTAGAAGGATTCTCTTTTGTCTTGGTTAAGATATCATGGTTGATCCTTATCCTTAACCTAACCAAACCCTAACTCTAGTTTATTCTCTAAAAGTTTTATCTTATCATCCTTGACCATGGTTCTATAATCAATGATATACTCTTGACTACTATTCATCACAAAAGGATTATTCCTTTTTCATTCTTCATCTTCTTCTCTCTTGAATTTGGGAGAGAGATCACTACTTAATCCTTTTATGATGATTTTGTTGCGCCACGGCAGCGCCCCGGCCATCTCACCGAGGCCAAAATGCGGAATCAAAAATTTCCTTACTTGGAAACTGGCGCTACCGCGGACAATAAAACCCGGATCGTAAACATTAACCTATACTAGCAAACAAGAGATGGGAGGAGAAGTATACCAAGTGATCCGAGTCCTCCGGTCTTCTCGTCATCGTCCCGATCTCCCGCGGAAAGTCTTGTCTCCATATCGTCGCCTCCTCGCCGGAAGGGCACCACATCGCCTGCGTCTTTTACGGGCTCCCACCTCAATGCCGAGGCAACTCGGGCGCGAAGCTGGCAAGTCGACGCGTCCAAGATTTGCTGTAGGCTAGTGTAGAGTCTATGTCTCATTGGGGTTTTGTTGCCTCTGAAGATGATGGAGGAATCAAGATAAGAAAAATGGTGCTTGCATTTTTCCTAGCATGAAAAAGAGATCAAGAAAAATCCCACAAGCTCAAAAATGAAACTCTCTCATTCTTTTTTCTCAAGTGTGGCCAACCTCTTCTTGTGTGAATGGTGGAGGAATGAATGTCAAAACCATAACAAGAAGGGAGGTGAGTGTAGGAGAGGAGAATGGGTGACCACATCCAAAACATCATGATAACAATCTCACATCAACTCCAAATCAACTCTAATCACCATCAATACAAATCAAGTGATGTAAAGAGAATCAAATGATGGTTGAAAAGAAAAGATGCCATCATAATCAATCCATATGCAAGAAACCCCTCCACAATATGTTATTTGCAAACTTGCAAATAACACCTCCATCGGAAAAGTCCGGCCGGGAAAGAACAAAGAAAAACCGGCCGGAACGGAATGCAAACTGGCAACTCCAGAAAACTGGTCCCGTAATAAATTACAGGAAAACCCCGATACTGTGCATACACACCCACATCTGTATTCCTACCAGATACAAATGCAAAGAGACAAAATCTACACTGTACTATACTAGGATCCGGCTTAAACCAAAGCCGGCTAGTAATATCCGTCCGATCCTGATCCGTGCAATACCGCATGTATCTGATCGAACCCTGCCATATAACCAAACGGCAACAAGTACAAACTGTCCGATCCTGATCCGTACAATACCGCACGTATCTGATCGGACCCTGCCATATCTCCATACGGCCTCTACAGCGTTTCGCCCGAAACTTGAGTAACTGTAAGTGTGGTGGACTCTAAAGACTCGTCAATACTATGGCTGTGGATTTAACCACTAGCAGGTCAGAGGTATAAGCCAATACGTGACGGGCCACCAGCTATTGACCAAAAGGGACGTCGATGAGCGAACCCATCCTGACACCCTACTGAGCCTGTGAGTGACAATATCCGTACAGTCCGGTCCGTTCGTTAATGAGTATCGCATGGCGGGCCTAGGGGGTTGGTAAAAGTCAGACCCCCAAAAGCGGTACAAGTCGTGTCGGAGTGTAGCCCAGAACACCCTGAGATACTACTGGAATACCTACCAGTAAATCTCCTGCCTCGGCCGAGGGCTTTGTGTAATGGCTCTCCTAGACACAGCGCGACCTCACCCCCAATACCGGGAGAGACGAACCCCTGCAGATCCGCTCACCGCCTCCATGTGGCTCGGGACTGTACCCAACTAAAACCTGTTTGCACGACTCCTTTGAGCCGTGATAGGGTAGTAATCAAAGCACAGTGGGAACTCACACGAGACAAATGACGATCTCAGGTCGATGTACTAACCTGTACACATGTCACCAGGGAACTGCTATCTGACATCTGGTATAAGACCAACTAGCAAGTTCCCGGCGAGTCCTGTCCGGTGTACTCATAACCCAATGAGCACCTGTATACATCTTAGGTGAACCAACTGACACCAGTGGCTTGTGAGACCGGCCACCTCCCCTCGTCGGTGTCTCGACTGTATACACTAGTCTACTAATGGAGTATCGATGCCCTGTCTCGAAACTCCTACGACTAGGGACCATTTAAGGATGTGCTTATAGACCGCCAGCTCTCACGTTTATGATCGCCATCATACTGCTGGTAGTCAAGCAAGAATCCTAGGGGCTCTATCAACGTGTAATAGCGACATTTCAGGTCACCTAAAGCAGTACACGATGATAAAGATAAACCAGATAGCATATTATCATCTCGAGTAAGACTGTCCCATCGGGATAGGTCCTCCCTCAATCATTGCAATCACGTGCCTGTGATCCAATAATTGACTCTGAGGGCACTATCTCCAACAATCTCCCACTTGCACTCAAGGCTAATTATTGCGATGTCGCATACTCATAGCCCGTGTGATACCGAACACCCAACTCCTCTACTAGTCAGTCTCACAAATCTCGTTTGCGAAACTATGGCGTTCGAGGAATAGCCTCAGTGAGTGGATCCGCTGTGATGTTTCTTTCTATGTCTCTCTATATCTCAAGTTCGCGGAGAAAGCCATCTCCCAAAATGAGCAATACCTGTCTTAGAATGTCTGGATGTCTGATGGGACCTAGCTCATAAATGAACTCCAAATACAAACTTCTTAGACTGTATTGTCAACTGAACTTAATCAGTATCCTGCGCCATACCTTTCCTCAGTATCCACCTGGACCATCTGTCCACAATACTGCCCCTCGTCAGAGGGAAAACTATAATTCTGACAGCCACTCTGCCATCCAGGTCACCTTGGAAGCCTGGAATGATAACTGTCTCCTAAAGGAGGCTACTGTTATCACATCCCTAGAACATCAACTTATGTTCTAAAACTGCTCCCGATTGTTTCTCCAGGATTGGATGAATATCAACTTATTGCACCTACTGCAAGAACAACATCTGGTGTGGTACTTGACATCTCATGATTGACTCAATTGCCTGAGCAAGTGATCTGCCAATCATGCACATCCTCTCCCCTTTAGTCTGTAAGACACCTTTAGAGAGGGTGACTCCATTACCTGCAGGTACACTACCGTGCTAGGAGTCGTCCATTCTAAATACTCTTAGAATGCTGTCTAATTACCCTGATTGGGAAACCACCCAAATCTAGATCTAAAACCATAGATCTAGTAGCCAGAATGTACGATATAATGTCCAAGTCCCATGTGGAGAAAACACTGTGTGACAACCAAAGTATAACTGATCGTAGTATAGGAATATCACTTCCTACTCTGTGTATGTCATCCATATACCATGACATCACACCCTACTACCTTCTCAACAGATCTATCCCCTATTCTGATGAAGTCTGTTTCCTGATTTAAAATCAGGAAAGCTTATGGGAAAAGCTTCAGAAGGGGGTCACGTGCTTACACGTGACCAGCAGTCACGTGTTGACACGTGACATATAAAAGCAGCGGAAAAGGCACATTGGTTCCCTGATCAAGTCAAGGAAAAGGCCTCGGAAGAGGTCACGTGCTCCCACGTGACCAGGGTTACGTGTTGGCACGTGACGCTCAAAGCAGCAGACTCGTTCTCCAGTTGAATCAAGGAAAGAGGCTCCAGACAAGGATCACGTGTTCGCACATGACCAATGGTCACGTGATGACTGAGCAGCAACCAGAAGACAGAGAACAAAAAAGAAAGAGGAAGGCTCGTTCCATGGGGGTCACGTGCCCACACGTGACCATGGGTCACGTGGTCACACGTGACCGGCTTTCAAAGCCCATTTTGTTAACAAAATCAAATTCTGAAGGAGATTCAAATCTTTCCAAAGGAAAGTGATTATCTGGAGCCGATCGAATTAAAGATTTAGAGGTGATTAAATATCATCTATCTATGGGAAAATCTCGGGTTTGGAAAGATTTCCCCTTTAAAACTAACCGAAATAACAAGGGAGAATCCCCGGATTTGAAATCCAATGGTGAATAAAATTCACCTAATAATCCAAAGGTCCAGAACGAATAATGGATGCAAATCAAATATATCAAGGAAGATTCGTCAAAAACTAATTGATTCGGCTGCTTCTCCTATAAATAGGAGCCAAGAGATACAAAAAAGAGAGATACACAGAAAAAAAAAAGGAGAGAGCCTTGATACTTTGAGGAATTTGGAGCTTCTGCAAAGGAAAACCCTAGGTAAGAAAGGGAAGGCTTTTTGAAAGAGGGAGAATTTCATTCTCAACAGAGTTTAACTCTGATATATAAAATAGAAGAACATATTTCTTCTCTCCTTGATAGAGGATCTGCAAAGTGCACATCTCCCCTTTAGGTTGAGAATTTAATTCTCAATGGGTTGAGATCCTGCCATGCAGATCCAAAACATAGAGAGGGAATGGAAACATGAGAATTTAATTCTCACAGAACTATAGGAATTTAATTCCTTCAAAATAAAAGTAGGGCTTGACCCTGTGTTATGGGAATTTAATTCCTTCAGAACAAAAAGAAACAGGGTTTAACCCTAATTAAGATTCTAGTTCTGTTGGAACAACAGGGATTTAAGTCCCTTGATCATAATTTAACAGAGAATGGGAATTTAATTCCTTAAAAGATTTATTAGGGTCTAACCCTATTTAGTTCTTCACATATATGAGGAATTTAATTCCTACAGAAAATTCAGAGTCTAACTCTGTTCAGAATATAAATCTTCAAAAGGAAGTAGGAATTTAATTCCTCTGAAATTACTGTCAGGGTTTAACCCTACGAGGAATTTAATTCCTGGAAAAGATTAACAGATCCTCTAAACAACATACATAGAGGCAGGGTCACGTGTCACCACGTGACCCCCCCAAGAGATCTACAGAAAACCCCTTTGAGGCAGCACCCCACGTGACCCACGTGACCCTCGGCGGAAGCTTTAACATATAAGCATTTAAATGCCCTTCACGTGAGGGCACGTGATGCGATAATCTCAGCAGAATAAATGAAGGGAGGGCGCTCTCACGTGTTGCCACGTGACCCCTCTTGCCTTAGTGTTTAACACTAAACTGGAACTCTTGAATACAGTATTGAAACACTATTGAGCCTTAGTATTCAACACTAATCAAAGAATCTTATTCGCGGTGTTCAACACTGATCACCTTAGTATTTAATACTAATCTGAGATCTCTATTGCCAGTGATCAACACTGATCTGTTTTAGTGTTGATGATAATTTGAAAGCCTTGTTGCTGGTATTTAACACCAATTATCTTTTAGTGTTAAACACTAACTTGTCAACCTCATTAACAGTGTTCAACACTGATTGCTCTGTAGTGTTTAACACTAGGCTTTGGCCCAATTGGATAAATGGATAGAGGCAAAGCCTCTCCTTCAATGGACCAACAAGAAGCCAATATCCCAGACATGATAAGGACTTAGCCCAAGCTAGGCCATGAGTCTTCAATTCATAATTAACTGGGCTAATGGGCTCATAACATAATTAATCGGTCTTGATCCCGAATTGGGCCAAGGACTACTTAAGCCATTCCGGTTCTAGGGTACATCTCTTCACTCCTTTGATTCTTGGCATTGTAATCCCTCAATGTCTTCAAAGAGGTGACGGGTCCCGACGACCACGCATGATATGGACTGTGGGGTCCTTAAACCCATGTCTAATGCAAAATTCCTGGTTACGTGGAACGCGGATAACGTCACTCTCTGACCCCGCGGATGTAGCGTCTTGAAAAGTCGTTTTGGTGTTTTCCTGAAATTCGGTGAAAATTCGGTATTTTTCCGAAAACCGTCTTTCTCGATATTTTGCAGTTTAGGGCTAATTATACCTTAAATGGGTAGGTAATTACTTGTTTTTAGTAGCTAATGAGTTAATTATGAAATTTTGGTCATTTAAAAATTTTTCCCTATTTTTTCAATTTTTTAATATTATTTTAAGCCGGTAAGAAAATACATTAAATAAGCGATAAATACAAATTTTTCCGGGCTAATTTTAATCTCTAAAATTATGATAATTATAATATAGTGATAACATGAATTTTTAGTAATTTATTTTGATTTTTAACAAATTTTTATGTTATGAAACGAATTTATTGAATTTTGAGCTAAAACTTGCAATTTTTGAGTTGTAGGGGGCCTTTTTGCATAAAATTTCTTTTGTAAAACCCCTCTCTCTTTTCCCTCAGCCCTAGGACAGCCCAACCCTGACCAAGTCCAGAAAATTCTGATCTCTTTTCTTTAGTTTCTTTCTTGAGTTGATTTAAGGGGTTTTTTTGGATTTATTTTAATTAAAATGAATAAAGTAAGGTGCATTTGACTTTGTGGACTTGACCCATGACCTTCCCCACCTGCCCACACCCTCCCCCATTCCCCTTGCTGGCCGAAAACCTGCACCCTCTTTCTTCAACTCTTTTCTTTTCATTTTTCTTCAAAGTTCTTCAAAAAACCACATCAAAAATCCACAAATCCTTCTCTTTTTCAACACAAAATCCTTATGCTATCCTTTCCTTAACCATTCTTGCTTGGATCTTGGTGCTTGAGGACATCAATTGGAGCAAAATTTTCATGCTTGATCCATAGATCAAGAGGTATAATTTCTATCATGTTAAATTCTTTTGTTTAAGTTCTTATGTTAGATGGTTTAGTGTTAATTTAGTGTAGTTTAATCTAGTTTCTTAGGTTTTGCTTGAAAATTTTAGCTAGGGTTTTGAAGCCATAATACTTAATTAGATTGTTTTATAGTTAATCTAGTGGTTAATTAACTAATCCATATAGTAATCTTGTTGATGTAGTTTTCAATTATGCTAATTTGATTAAATTTAGAAGTGTGAAATTGCTTTTTTAGGATTTTCAAGAGAGGGTTTTTGTATGGAATTGGTTTGTGAAACATGATTAGTGAGTTGATTAAGTTTTAGAAAACATTATTTAGTTGATTAAACCTAAATTGCTATCTAGTATTTTGCTAACCTAACCTAAGAGGTTAATTTTCTTAAGTGGGCTTTGTTGTGTTAATTTAAAGTTTCAAGTGTGGAAATTGATTGGATTTTGCTAGGTTATAAATTCAAGAATTGGTGGTTATGGAAAATAGGATTGGAATCATTGCTATTGTGTTGTAATTAGTGTTTGTAGATTGCTTGTAGTGTGCTTGGGTAATTATGTTTTATTGTAGTCGTTTTGTCGCAAATCGGCGATTGTTGCACCGATTTTTGGAATGTATATGCTTACTAGATTTGTATATAAATTATGTGATGGATTATTTTCGACATCTTGATGATTGTAATGGCTTGTCCTACGACTTTTAGGATGCGTGAGTGCGGATTTTTGGGTAGTCGGGTTTTAGTTTTGCCGGGCGACCAAATCGGCGTTTTTCGGCAGTTTTGCGATTTTTCGTGTGTGTTCCGCGCACTTTGTGCACGTTGTACCTAGCTAGCGAACTTTAGTAGTTTCGTTGGGGTTTTGCGTCGTTCTTGAATGTGTAACCTTATGTCTGGTATTGATGTAAATTCCAGGTTCGGTCGCGGAGACGTCAGACGCGGCGCGAAAGGGAAAGGCGGTGATTGGACACAGCTAGCCAGGGATTCCGGTGAGTAGATTTAACATCTACGGGGGACGATCGTTTGGATGGCGCAAGTCGCCCGATAGATTTAGTAAACTGAAAAATAGTAAACTGGATAACCACTTGTGACATTAGAATAATATTACTGGCATGATAATTGCTGCAATTAGATCAATATGTTATACCCTTATACGCAAACTCAATTGTAGGACACATGCACCATTACCAGATTTTTATATGCAGCACGAGCACTATTCATGCTTACACACACACCCTGGTAATTGCCATGTCACCACACTAGATAACATTTAAATTTAAACCTTTTACTAATTGATACTTAAACTGGTGCTATTGCCTTTAATTCCTTAAAATGAAACCGTAGAATTGTTATTCATGTGCATGTACTTCATCATATTAATTGTTCATGCTTAATCCATTAATCACACATCGCAACTTGATTATTGATACCATATGCATTCATTATCACTGATATATGCACTTATGAGGATTTTCTTGAGATTTTATGATATTGCTGGATTTCGGGGGAAAGCCGCAAAATTTCCAAACTTATGATATTTTTAAAACATGTAAATTGCGGTTTTCTAGTGATGTAAGTGTCGTCCACCATGAGTTTGCTGTTTTTTTTGGAGACCCGTTTCGAGGAGTTGGATGAACCGTTTCGGGTACATGGTGGGCCTGGTAGGGTACCCCGGGGCAAGAAGCTCGTGGTGTTGACGATCAGCCTGGCAGGGGACGGATTACCTACCGATGACTTCATTGGGCACGGCGGATATCCAGAGGATATCAACCGGGGCCGCGAGAGGATGATATATTGATACTGAGATGGGTCAGCCGGATGGCTGAGGACAGAGACACTATGACATGGATTTATGAGATTTGAGACAGCTTTTAGGTGTCGTTGCTGGACACCGATTTTCGTCGATTCATTGACATTATGCTGGCATTCTAAAAGAGTTTCAAAAACAAAAAGAGATAAAATATTTCTTATATATACCTATTGAGGCCTCAGATATTCATGTTGCATACATATTAGTACACTGATGTTATATACACACCTGCTAGTGCATCCAGTCATACCTATATTATAGATGCTAGGATGCTTGTGTGCATGCATACGATAGCCTTTGTAGATGTTATTTATTACTCACGAGTTGGAAACTCACCCCCGTTGTGCCACAGTCTTTTGCAGGTCCGCTCCGTCAGTTCTGTAGCGGCGGGCGCACTTGTTCTTTTGCCTCTTTTGCCTGAGCTCGAGATTTGCTCATAGGTGGGTTATGTTATTATTTTGTACCACCTTGTATATTCTTTGTATCTAGTGTACTCCATCTACTGTTTCCACCAGATTATTGTATATTGACCTAGAGATGAGACTGTGAGGTTGTGGATTTTATGCTGTATTTTGGGGTCGAGCTCACTTGAGCCGACATGCTACTTTTTTATGCTTCCTTATGATTATTATGCTTGTTGTCATTTATATTGCGTGGGATTTGTGACCGCCTTATGGCGAAGAGCTAGCTCCCGCTTGGGGATGCCCTATTTTGTTGGATTCATGTATATATTTTGTTGTACCCATTTTTGGGGGCCAGTATTTACAAAGGAGACTCTGCCGAAATTTTCGGGAAAAATTGGTATTGTTTTTAAAAAGGGTTTTACATGACTTATTTGATAAACTTGCTTTCAAATGTTTGGGTTTTCTTCACTCTTTTGCTTAATTGGTTTTGTTTTCTGGGCTTTGGCTTACTTATTTTACGGACGTCTTTAGACGTTTCGTAAACTTAAGTGCCAGTCACGTTCCGTACCCTGCGGGTCGTGACAAAGTTGGTATCAGAGCGATAGGTATTACCTTTGTGAGTGTAGGATAACCCTTGGTAGATGGAGTAAGTGACTTAAGCAGGGTAACGTAGCGTGCGTATGTCCGCGGCATACTTACTATTCGGTACTCCGCCTAAGTGACTTTAGGATATACTTGCTTGAAAAATTCCTTCTTCAATTCCGTGTATCCTATGATCCTATTGCACTGTCCTTACTATCCGTTTTCCTGTAACAGCCACTATGCCGCCGAAGGCTACGAGGGCACAGAGGGCTGCCGCCAGAGACGAGATTCGAGCTGGCTCTTCCGAGACTAGGACTGAGCAGGGTGGTATGCCTACGCCGCAGGGACAGACCGATCCACCTTCCCCAGGCCGTATGGATAGGCTCGAGACCGGTATGGAGGAGTTGCGACAGATGATGGGAGGCATGCAGGAGCTGCGTTAGATGGTAGGATCCCTAGTTGCAGCCAGTCGTACACCGAGGCCGGATGACGTACCTACTACATCACAGACGACCATGATACCTGCTCCTACTACTACCACCGTGGCCATTCCGGTTTCACTACAGGATTTCATGAGGCTGAGACCTCCAGTATTCACCGGCACCGAGGCAGCGGAAGACCCACAGAGGTTCCTTGACAGTTTAGCCAGGATCTGCCGTTCGCTGAGATGTTCGGATGATCGATGGGCAGAGCTTGCGAGTTTCCGACTAGAGGGTCTCGCGCAGACATGGTGGGAGTCAGTCTTGAGAGGTCGAGCTGCAGGTCTGCCGCCTATGACTTGGGCCGAGTTTACAGCGGTCTTTCTAGCCCGTTTCCTTCCAGAGAGCGTTCGTGACGCCAGAGCTCGCAGCTTCGAGGCCTTAGTCAAGACACCTGGGATGACGGTGTCTGAGTATGACATCCAGTTTACACAGTTATCCCGATATGCTCAGTATTTGGTGGATACCGAGGAGAAGATGGTGAAGAGGTTCGTACAGGGACTTGATGCCTAGCTATATCTTGCCATTGGCGCCAAGCACTACGACACTTATTCAGCGGCTAGGGATACAGCATTGCGGATGGAGGCACGCATATCACAGACTTCGGCCGTTTCTGGGCCGAAGAGGATGCGCACCGATGTACCGCCTCAGAGGCAACGCGCCAGATTCTTTCCGAGAGATAGGCCTGGCAGAGGATTTGGGCGGGGACGGTTATATGGTTCTTATTCCCAGGGGAAGCAGCCGTCGCCAGGATGTTTTGGGTGCGGGAGTTTGCACCATCTTGTCAGAGACTGTCCGGTGAGACGACAGGGAGCAGCGACAGTTCCGCACATGACCCTACCACCATCACCACCCCCTCCTCAGAGAGCACTACTTCCTACAACAGGCGATGCTCCACGCCAGTTAGGTGCACCCAGAGGCCGTGGACGCGGCGGTCCTGTTCACAGAGGACGAGGAGGCAGAGGCCGAGGTCGAGGTCAGCCCGCTATCGGTGGAGGACAGGCCCGAGTTTTTGCTTTGACACCGCAGGATGCGCAGGCATCCAATGCCGTTGTGACAGGTACCTTGCCAGTTTGTTCTTTTGACGCACGGGTATTATTCGACCCAGGTTCCACACATTCGTACGTCTCTACACACTTTGCACCGATGTTGGGCCGTGAGTCGTCGTCGTTAGATCAGCCGCTTGTTGTTGTTACTCCGGTAGGCGAGTCGTTTGCCGCTCGGTTTGTATTTCGTTTGTGTTCCGTTCATATCGGGGAGAGGGATTCATCAGTTGATTTGATACTCCTCGATATGTTGGACTTTGATGTGCTTCTGGGCATGGATTGGCTAGCCACTTGCTATGCTTCGGTGGACTGCCGTGAGAAGGCAGTCAGATTTAGCTTTCCGGGAGAGCCAGTCCTTGTTATTCAGGGAGACCGCAGTGTCGCCCTTCCCAGCTTAATTTCGTCTCTTCGCGCTGGTCTGCTCTTGCGGAAGGGATGTCAGGGATTCTTAGCGTTTGTTTGTGATACTCGAGCTACAGAGGTTCCGTTGGACCGGGTCCCGGTAGTTTGTGAGTTCCCTGATGTTTTCCCCGATGAGCTACCTGGGCTACCGCCTGAGCGCGATGTTGAGTTCTGCATTGATTTGATTCCCAGTTCGGGGCCTATTTCTATACCGCCTTATCGGATGGCCCCGGCAGAGCTTCGAGAGCTGAAGGATCAGTTGCAGGATTTGTTAGATAAGGGGCTTATTCGACCGAGTGTTTCTCCGTGGGGTGCTCCGGTCCTGTTTGTCAAGAAGAAGGATGGAAGTTTGCGCTTATGTATCGACTACCGCAAGCTAAACAAAGTTACCGTTCGGAACAGATATCCGTTGCCGCGCATTGATGATTTGTTCGACCAGCTTCAGGGTGCGGGGTATTTTTCGAGGATCGACTTGCGATCAGGATACCATCAGCTGCGAGTTCGACAGGAGGATATACCGAGGATAGCTTTCCGCACGCGCTACGGCCACTACGAGTTTTTGGTGATGTCGTTCGGACTCACCAACGCCCCAGCAGCATTTATGGATTTGATGAACCGTACATTCAGGCCGTATCTTGACTTGTTCATCATCGTGTTTATCGACGATATCTTGGTGTACTCCCGGAGCAGAGAGGAGCACGAGCAGCACTTGCGGATTACGTTACAGACTCTGAGGGAGCACCAACTGTTCGCGAAGTTCTCCAAGTGTGCATTCTGGCTGGACAACGTCGGATTCTTGGGTCACGTGGTTACGAGAGACGGCATTTGTGTGGACCCGAAGAAGATTGAGGCTGTTCAGCAGTGGGCCCGACCTACATCGGTTACTGAGATCCGTAGTTTTCTAGGCTTGGCGGGCTACTACAGGCGTTTTGTTCAGGACTTCTCCCGTATAGCTGCACCGTTGACCGGTTTGACCCGGAAGGGAGTTCCTTTCGTCTGGACGGAGGAGTGCGAGCGCAGTTTTCAGCAGCTGTGGACATGTTTGACTACGGCGCCGGTATTATCTTTGCCTTCGGGATCAGGCGGATTTGTTGTCTACTGTGATGCTTCGCGAGTGGGATTAGGATGCGTTTTGATGCAGCATGGCCGGGTGATCGCTTATGCTTCTCGGCAGTTGAAGAAGCATGAACAGAACTACCCCACTCATGATTTGGAGATGGCTGCAGTGGTCTTTGCACTGAAGATTTGGCAACATTACCTGTACGGCGAGTCGTGTCAGATATTCACCGATCATAAGAGCTTAAAGTACATATTTCAGCAGCGAGACCTGAACCTCAGACAGCGTCGTTGGATGGAGTTGGTGAAAGACTACGACTGCGAGATCTTATATCACCCCGGCAAGGCAAATGTGGTGGCAGATGCGTTGAGTAGGAGGCCCGGGGGTAGTCTATCCTTTTTGCGCGCAGTGCAGAGGCAGTCGTCAGCAGATTGGCAGATGTTATGCGACAGCCGAGTTGAGTTCGAGTTCACTCAGACAGGGGGACAGCTCGCGCATGTTCGTGCACGCCCACAGTTGCTTGACCGTATATATGAGGCACAGCGCAGTGACGACCGTTGCTCAGAGATCATGGCACAGATGGGACATGGCAGATTTTCCGAGTTCGTGGTTGACGATCAGGGGATTTTACGATATGGATCTAGACTGTGCGTACCAGAGGCTGATGGATTGCGGCGCGACATTCTTGAGGAGGCATACCGATCAGTGTATAGTGTCCACCCCGGTTCCACCAAGATGTACCATGATATGAGAGAGACCTACTGGTGGGACAGGATGAAGAGGGACATTGCAGAGTTCGTTTCGAGATGCCTGACTTGTCAGCAAGTCAAGGCCGAGCACCAGAGGCCCGCAGGAGAGCTACAGCCGTTACCCATTCCAGAGTGGAAATGGGAGCAGATTTCGATGGACTTCGTTGTGGGTCTACCCAGGACCAGTCGAGGGTACGACTCCATCTGGGTGATCGTGGATAGATTGACGAAAGCGGCTCACTTCCTTCCAGTGAAGACGACTTTCAGCTTCGCTCAGTATGCTCAGCTCTATATTGACGAGATCGTGCGACTACATGGCGTACCGACTTGTATCGTGTCAGATCGAGGCACTCAGTTCACCAGCCGACTTTGGCAGAGACTTCAGGAGGCTTTGGGCACTCGTTTGAGCTTCAGCACAGCGTTTCATCCGTAGACAGACGGACAGTCAGAGCAGACCATTCAGACTCTCGAGGACATGCTCAGAGCGTGCGTTTTAGACTTTGGTGGCAGCTGGTATCGTCATTTACCTCTAGTGGAGTTCTCCTACAACAACAGCTTCCAGGATACTATTCAGATGGCACCTTTCGAGGCATTGTATAGGAGGAGATGCAGATCGCCCGTTTGTTGGACAGAGCTCAGCGAGAGCAGCATTTTGGGGCCGCAGCTTGTTGAGGAGACGACATCGAAGATCCAGTTGATCCGAGACCGGATGAGAGCGGTTCAGAGCAGACAGAAATCCTATGCTGACAGGCGCCGTCGCAGATTAGAGTTCGCAGTTGGCGACCATGTTTTTCTGAGGGTCTCTCCGATGAAGGGCGTGATGCGTTTTGGGCAAAAGGGGAAGCTTAGCCCTAGATTCGTAGGTCCCTTCGAGATCCTCGAGCGTGTTGGCGCTGTTGCTTATCGTTTGGCTCTTCCACCCAGCTTTCCCGATGTTCACCCCGTTTTTCATGTTTCGATGCTCCGCAAGTACCTTCACGACCCTTCGCATGCGTTTCAGCACCCGACAGTCCAGCTAGAGCGCGACCTTTCTTTTGCAGAGCAGCCGGTGGCCATCCAGGATCGGCAGGTGAAGAAGTTGAGGTCGAAGATTATACCAACCGTCAAGGTCCTTTGGCGTAGCCCGAGCAGCGAGGAGGTTACCTGGGAGACCGAGGGCGAGATGAGGAAGAAGTATCCCCATCTCTTTGAAGGTACGCGTAGCTATATTTTTTAAATTCGGGGACCGAATTTCTTTAAGGGGGGAAGATTGTAGCGTCTTGAAAAGTCGTTTTGTTGTTTTCCTGAAATTCGGTGAAAATTCGGTATTTTTCCGAAAACCGTCTTTCTCGATATTTTGCAGTTTAGGGCTAATTATACCTTAAATGGGTAGGTAATTACTTTTTTTTAGTAGCTAATGGGTTAATTATGAAATTTTGGTCATTTAAAAATTTTTCCCTATTTTTTCAATTTTTTAATATTATTTTAAGCCGGTAAGAAAATACATTAAATAAGCGATAAATACAAATTTTTCCGGGCTAATTTTAATCTCTAAAATTATGATAATTATAATCTAGTGATAACATGAATTTTTAGTAATTTATTTTGATTTTTAACAAATTTTTATGTTATGAAACGAATTTATTGAATTTTGAGCTAAAACTTGCAATTTTTGAGTTGTAGGGGGCCTTTTTGCATAAAATTTCTTTTGTAAAACCCCTCTCTTTTCCCTCAGCCCTAGGACAGCCCAACCCTGACCAAGTCCAGAAAATTCTGATCTCTTTTCTTTAGTTGCTTTCTTGAGTTGATTTAAGGGGTTTTTTTGGATTTATTTTAATTAAAATGAATAAAGTAAGGTGCATTTGACTTTGTGGACTTGACCCATGACCTTCCCCACTTGCCCACACCCTCCCCCATTCCCCTTGCTGGCCGAAAACCTGCACCCTCTTTCTTCAACTCTTTTCTTTTCATTTTTCTTCAAAGTTCTTCAAAAAACCACATCAAAAATCCACAAATCCTTCTCTTTTTCAACACAAAATCCTTATGCTATCCTTTCCTTAACCATTCTTGCTTGGATCTTGGTGCTTGAGGCCATCAATTGGAGAAAAATTTTCTTGCTTGATCCATAGATCAAGAGGTATAATTTCTATCATGTTAAATTCTTTTGTTTAAGTTCTTATGTTAGATGGTTTAGTGTTAATTTAGTGTAGTTTAATCTAGTTTCTTAGGTTTTGCTTGAAAATTTTAGCTAGGGTTTTGAAGCCATAATACTTAATTAGATTGTTTTATAGTTAATCTAGTGGTTAATTAACTAATCCATATAGTTATCTTGTTGATGTAGTTTTCAATTATGCTAATTTGATTAAATTTAGAAGTGTGAAATTGCTTTTTAGGATTTTCAAGAGAGGGTTTTTGTATGGAATTGGTTTGTGAAACATGATTAGTGAGTTGATTAAGTTTTAGAAAACATTATTTAGTTGATTAAACCTAAATTGCTATTTAGTATTTTGCTAACCTAACATAAGAGGTTAATTTTCTTAAGTGGGCTTTGTTGTGTTAATTTAAAGTTTCAAGTGTGGAAATTGATTGGATTTTGCTAGGTTATAAATTCAAGAATTGGTGGTTATGGAAAATAGGATTGGAATCATTGCTATTGTGTTGTAATTAGTGTTTGTAGATTGCTTGTAGTGTGCTTGGGTAATTATGCTTTATTGTAGTCGTTTTGTCGCAAATCGGCGATTGTTGCACCGATTTTTGGAATGTATATGCTTACTAGATTTGTATATAAATTATGTGATGGATTATTTTCGACATCTTGATGATTGTAATGGCTTGTCCTATGACTTTTAGGATCCGTGAGTGAGGATTTTTGGGTAGTCGGGTTTTAGTTTTGCCGGGCGACCAAATCGGCGTTTTTCGGCAGTTTTGCGATTTTTCGCGTGTGTTCCGCGCACTTTGTGCACGTTGTACCTAGCTAGCGAACTTTAGTAGTTTCGTTGGGGTTTTGCGTCATTCTTGAATGTTTAACCTTATGTCTGGTATTGATGTAAATTCCAGGTTCGGTCGCGGAGACGTCAGACGCGGCGCGAAAGGGAAAGGCGGTGATTGGACACAGCTAGCCAGGGATTCCGGTGAGTAGATTTAACATCTACGGGGGACGATCGTTTGGATGGCGCAAGTCGCCCGATAGATTTAGTAAACTGAAAAATAGTAAACTGGATAACCACTTGCGACATTAGAATAATATTACTGGCATGATAATTGCTGCAATTAGATCAATAAGTTATACCCTTATACGCAAACTCAATTGTAGGACACATGCACCATTACCAGATTTTTATATGCAGCACGAGCACTATTCATGCTTACACACACACCCTGGTAATTGCCATGCCACCACACTAGATAACATTTAAATTTAAACCTTTTACTAATTGATACTTAAACTGGTGCTATTGCCTTTAATTCCTTAAAATGAAACCGTAGAATTGCTATTCATGTGCATGTACTTCATCATATTAATTGTTCATGCTTAATCCATCAATCACACATCGCAACTTGATTATTGATACCATATGCATTCATTATCACTGATATATGCACTTATGACGATTTTCTTGAGATTTTATGATATTGCTGGATTTCGGGGGAAAGCCGCAAAATTTCCAAACTTATGATATTTTTAAAACATGTTAATTGCGGTTTTCTAGTGATGTAAGTGTCGTCCACCATGAGTTTGCTGTGGTTTTTGGAGACCCGTTTCGAGGAGTTGGATGAACCGTTTCGGGTACATGGTGGGCCCGGTAGGGTACCCCGGGGCAAGAAGCTCGTGGTGTTGACGATGAGCCTGGCAGGGGACGGATTACCTACCGGTGACTTCATTGGGCACGGCGGATATCCAGAGGATACCGACCGGGGCCGCGAGAGGATGATATATTGATACTGAGATGGGTCAGCCGGATGGCTGAGGCCAGAGACACTATGACATGGATTTATGAGATTTGAGACAGCTTTTGGGTGTCGTTGCTGGACACCGATTTTCGTCGATTCATTGACATTATGCTGGCATTCTAAAAGAGTTTCAAAAACAAAAAGCGATAAAATATTTCTTATGTATACCTATTGAGGCCTCAGATATTCATGTTGCATACATATTAGTACACTGATGTTATATACACACCTGCTAGTGCATCCAGTCATACCTGTATTATAGATGCTAGGATGCTTGTGTGCATGCATACGATAGCCTTTGTAGATGTTATTTATTACTCACGAGTTGGCAACTCACCCCCGTTGTGCCACAGTCTTTTGCAGGTCCGCTCCGTCAGTTCTGTAGCGGCGGGCGCACTTGTTCTTTTGCCTCTTTTGCCTGAGCTCGAGATTTGCTCATAGGTGGGTTATGTTATTATTTTGTACCACCTTGTATATTCTTTGTATCTAGTGTACTCCATCTACTGTTTCCACCAGATTATTGTATATTGACCTAGAGATGAGACTGTGAGGTTGTGGATTTTATGCTGTATTTTGGGGTCGAGCTCACTTGAGCCGACATGCTACTTTTTTATGCTTCCTTATGATTATTATGCTTGTTGTCATTTATATTGCGTGGGATTTGTGACCGCCTTATGGCGAAGAGCTAGCTCCCGCTTGGGGATGCCCTATTTTGTTGGATTCATGTATATATTTTGTTGTACCCATTTTTGGGGGCCAGTATTTACAAAGGAGACTCTGCCGAAATTTTCGGGAAAAATTGGTATTGTTTTTAAAAAGGGTTTTACATGACTTATTTGATAAACTTGCTTTCAAATATTTGGGTTTTCTTCACTCTTTTGCTTAATTGGTTTTGTTTTCTGGGCTTTGGCTTACTTATTTTACGGACGTCTTTAGACGTTTCGTAAACTTAAGTGCCAGTCACGTTCCGTACCCTGCGGGTCGTGACAGCGGAAAACGCCCAGAGCGGAGCCTAGTCCTCGCCGAGCACGGCAGTGAACCCGTGTGAAGCATCTAGTGCAAAATTCCTGGTTACGTGGAACGCGGATAACGTCACTCTTTGACCCCGTGGAAAACGTCCAGAGCGGAGCCTGGTCCTCGCCTAGCACGGCAGTGAACCCGTGTGAAGCATCCAGAGCACATACCGGACTGTGGAGTCCTTAAACCCATGGACTATGACGTCCTTAACCTTGACCGAGATGTTTTAAAACTAACAATGGACCGCAATGTCCTTAAACTACCCATGGACCGCAATGTCCTTAAACTACCCGTGGACCGCAATGTCCTTAAACTACCCGTGGACCGCAATGTCCTTAAACTAGAACAATAGATCCCCGTATGCTCTTTTGTCGGATCTAAACGGTCCCGTTTAAGTTGATCTTAGCCTCAAAGATGGCTAACGTATCCTTAAACCTACAAACAGACTGGACTATGAATCCCCCCAATTAACTCTGGCTCGAGGGTACATCTCTGAACTCCTCTGACATCCGTCGTTGTAATCCTTCAACGTCGTCAAAGAGGTGACAGGTCCTGACGGCCACACATACGATGGACCACTATGTCCCTAAACTGGAACCATAGAGCCCAAATGCTCTTTTGTCGGATCTAAATGATCCCGTTAAGTTGATCTTAGTCTCAACGTTAGACTAACGTATCCTTAACAAACGTTTGAGTCGATCTTAGCCTCAAGTATGGCTGAAGTATCCTCAAACCAAACCCCCAAACCCAAATCTACGATAAACACGGATTTGGACTAGTCCACGCCCTACGGGCGACGACATAACTCAGTCTCCGTAAACAATCCACGGGCAATAAAACACGAAACAAACACCCACGATGCGAAGTGACCAGCTGGAGAAGGAGAAAGTTGTTACCGCGATGCGGTAGCGTAATTAACTGCAGGGGCTTGCGCCTGCAGGGAAGAGCGTCCCCACAATCAAAAACCCCTCCACGAGGGGGAATCTGACGAAGTCTGCTACATCGGCCGCATCCGTCTAAGCCTCCGATGCACGGTGCCATGGATCAACTCGGCATCTTCGGAGAGGTAGACGGATAACACCAATTAGCTTCTGCCCCGAACCTCAGGCACGGACGCCCGAGTCCAGGCCGCCGTTCGTAGGGGAACAAAGTCAAACCTATGACTGTCACATCAGAAATAGATGATCTATCTCCGCTGTAACTGCTTTAGTCTATAAATAGACATAAGCCTGATGACCACCAATGCTTCCGCTGCTCGCACTGACTATGACAACCCTCTACCAGAGTCATATAGACGTGCACTTCTAAAGCTAGTTTAGAACGACGCTATACTCATCCTCCTGCCGGGTCTCACAGTTTGGAACAACAGCAATGGTAAGTCTGGGTAAACAAGAACCTCCCTGCCACCGTCCTTGAGCATACCGAAGTACCTCTCGAGTGCCTGAGGTTACCCACCATATCTGCGGAGTGGCTAATGGAATGTCAATCCAGATTGAATCTTTAGGTTTCTTATCAAATCTTCAGTAATCGTTTGTGGTTCTGGAATCACTTCCAGTTCTACCATACTCCCACTACTGTTTTGTGAAAAAATCCATTTTTATTAAAACTGTGGCGAGTCAAGAACAATATCACTATTGATCTTTCAGATGGTAGAAAATCAACCCTCGTCATAGCCTGGGTCAACCCACAAACAGCCATTACAGAAACGTGCCTTGAGTTGTCCAGTGTCTGGTTTTAAGCATAAGCCGGACAACTCCCCGTACCTTAACAATGTCAAGATATGAACTGTTCTATATCCAATATAGAACCAGAGGCACTGATTTAATTGAACCAGATTCAAATCATGCAGCTGTCTCCAGTGCATGTCAAGTAAATGGAGAGAGGCCGATCAACGTTACTCAACTTAGGAATGCTTCCAATTATGAGTAACCTGAAAGAGAAGCAAGTTCTCTTAATCATTACTATCAACTGAATACCACACACAAGTATCTACATCTTCGATCTCCTTGAAGAATCCTGATACTTGCAACACTTGGTTCTCTACTTTATTCATATACCTACAACTTCTCAAAATTTGGACCCTGTGTTTCTACGAAACACTTGTCTAAGAACCAGAGAAGTCATAAGTAAACCGAATATAGTACGAGGACCAATCCCTCTGTCCTGATGGACCCTGGACGACATACAATACTCTGTATAAGTCCCTTGAGTCTGATGACTCATTCACTATGTGTCGTAGGCTGAAAACTGTACTTATGGTTAAGAAGAATTACACCGCTGTTTAATGCTCCTTACCTAACCTTCCACTGATATAGGTAAATGTCATCGACATAACTTCAAAAGGTATATCTCACTCTATAAAAATAGACGTACAGATATATCAATTTGAAATAGGTGCATAACCGCGGATATTCAAAACCAAATATTTGCCGTCCGGCAAACAACCCAGGTGACTTCCTCAAATATCACCGATTACAACGAATCCCGATATAATGAGGATGATCACCCAATTCCCAATAACTTACTCCCACTCATCATCTTGTAAAACCATACAGATGTGAGAATCATACCTGGTAAATACATACCCTGGAGTAAGTGTCTAATCGGGAAATTAGTTTTTCTTTAACAGTACACAGTGAAACTGAAACATTGAAATGTTTCGTTGGGGTATCCTGGTATTCCTAGTAATGCCTCTTCCATTATCCAGATTCACAACTATAACCGTATAATTCTTTGCCACTTCTCCAAATCCCTTTATATGTCTTTAGTCATTACCTTCTGTACACCCCTTTAGGCCAAATGGTTTTCTTCTTTCCCTACCGTTCGGCACCAGCCTATGGTCTGGAAGAAGACTATCCAATAAGCATAATGGGTGTACTGTCCTAATCCTAGGAGCACTCGCAACGCGAGAGAAGGTGAAGATAAAAGACACCTGAATGTACTTTATTCCTATTTCTCCTGAACCAGGATCCATCCCTAAACTGGAACAAGTTCCTTTCGAGTTCGTATATAACCATACGATGGATTATCTAATAAACTGGGATCTTCGTAGTAATACGGAGTGTCCTGGAGAAATACAAAGGTGAATTAGGATTTGGCGAAGAAATACTTGGTTTGTTCGTGAATAGTAGTCACACTTTACTTTGCCCTCTTACTAATCCTTTGCTTTGTCTTAACTTAATACCTTCTATACACCGTTTAGGCTAACTGGTTTTCTTCATTCTCTACCGGTCGGCACCAGCCTATGGTTTGGAAGAAGACTATCCAATTTGCGTAATAGGTGTACTACTCCTAAACCAAGGAGTACTCGCAAGCTGAGAGAAGGTGAAAAGAAAAGACAACTGAATAGTCCTATCCGTTTTCTTCAGAACCGGAAACCATCCTCGAATAAATTCCTTCGAGTTCGTATCTAACCATACGATGGTTTTGTCCAATGGAAGTGGACGTTCGTAGTAATACGGGGTGTCCTGGAGAAAAGAGTAAAAGTAGGAGTGGCAATGAGGTTTGCAACTCTGACAATCCAAATGCCAGTGTTAAGAAGGTTCGGTCAACTTGGTCACTGAGTCATAGTCTTGGGTCGGGTCAATGGTCGCTGCCAAGGAGAGAGAGAAAAGAAACACTCAGCGTGCACTCTAACCTAGATCAGAATGGTTATCACTTTATCTAATCTGGAAACCTCCCACTGTACCTCAAATTCTCCTCCTAACCTGAAAGAAGAATTAGTCGGGATCACCCGAGGAGTAAACCAACTCATCAGTGGAAATCGGGATCCAACTATCATCGCATGATAACTTGACGGAATCCAATCAAGTCACCACACTCCAGAAGGTATGCGCATGCCTGGCAATTTTCAGTTCTTTTGAAACTCCCGATGTCGGTTTTTACCCCTAGGACCTAAGTGACCTTGACAATGCCAACAAATCAAAGAGTCCTAGTCAAGTTCTAACCGTCATTATCTTGATTGCGTTAAACCCACCCGTAGGAGTCCTTGACAATGCCAACAAGACCGTACGACTTTCCTAACCAATCCACTTATCCATGTGACAGAAAAGCACTACATAGCTACCGAACACTACGCCTCGGCAATGCACGACAAACGCAGCACGAATACTAAGTAATACTAATCTGAAATGACGGAGGGCTACGACTATTTTTTGGCGAAAAACCATTAACGTAATGAACTTGATATCGTTGAAGGAACTGGATAACTTTCTAGAAAATACAGTGACGAAAACCTTTACTAAAGAGGTCACTCCCGGTGAAGGGATCTCGGCTCTTTCCCCGTAGAATGAGGTGCAGGATATTCCAACTGAATACCACGATGCAAAGCAAAAGTAATCGGCTATAGTGAAGTTAATGCCCTGACGCAAACTTCTGTCCAAGGGGTCACTCCCGGTGAAGGGATCTCGGCCCTTGCCTCGTCGACTGAGGAGCAGGATATTCCAAATGAATACCACGATGCAAAACAAAAGTGAACGTCCTTGCAATAACAGCTTTTTGAAAAATGTTCCAACAACATAAGAATATGTTTGTTTATCTTGCACTGATCCGAATCAACGCAGTCCCATCAATTGATCACACCACAAAGAACGAAAATATACTGATGTACGTATATGCCATCCGCATTCGCCACTGGGTCCCGTCATTACCCGTTAGGTTAGCTAACTAACGACAGAGCGGGGACTGGACTAGCGCGGATATAAAACATATACAACATCTATTAATATATATACCAATATATTATATTCGCTCAAGGCGTGAAAAAAGCAACAGCACAGAAATATACAGCATCACAGAACAATACAGATATCTGGAAGCCCCGGGTTTCACAGAGCCGCTGCTGAAACCCGACGTTCCCCTGGTCGTGTGGATAGCCTGTGCAATGAAATCCTAGACCCCTACGGGCGCGGTAAGTCACCCGCCAAGACCTGAAGCGAGGCAGTCCCCTCCAGCACCGTGAATGGACCACCCAGCACTTCACGGAATCCGGTAACTTGGGCACCCGTCCTGGGTCAACCTGTACCCCTTACGAGTGCGGCGAATAGCCTGCCAATCCTAGAGTGAAGCCCCCTCCATTTCAGTGCCATGAGATGCGGGCCCGTTGCCCTCTAGAACCCGGCTATCTGTGCACCCCTCCGCGGGGTAATCCTAGTACAGAAAGTAAAATATACATACACCGGGTACATCGACCGCAACCAGGTCGTGCCCCAAAAGAATAATACAAACAGGCAGTGACGGCAGTCCACATGTCGGACGCTCGCCCCGCAATATCAAATGTACATATAAAACAAAACTGTACTAACATTGCATCCAGGCTATCCCCCACGACCGATCCGCAACATCACAGCAATACATAGAACATCAACGTGAAAGTCACGTTCGCAAATCCGTCTAACCGGGCTATAGCAGTTAGACTGGATTTACCGATCAAGTGACATTCACGGTTGCAGATATAATATAAATACTGTGAAATAATGTGTTTAAAATATCCGATCGATCAAAAAATTAACAAGTGGGCCCCCAAGCAATACTGTAGCACATCAAGAAATAATGGGCCCAATATTAATATTCCAAAACCCATAAAATCACCCCAGAATCCCACTGAAAACGTTTGACCAATTGAACTTTCCAAACTGCGGCGGAACCGCGGCGCAAGGAGGGGTTTTGCCTCGGTTCCGCGCTCCCCTTGAATGATCAATTCGTCGAATTTCTCCAGTAGTCTTAGAACTTCCAGTACATTAGTTTTTTACAACCTGAAAAATTTTTAGACTCCAAAAAATTTCAACAGAAAACTGATGTGGTGAAAAATGCGGTTTTGGGATTTTTGTTCGATCGGAATTGTAAAACACATTAGACAAAGCTAGACTAGATTAATGGCATGGCTCTGATACCATGTTGCGCCACGGCAGCGCCCCGGCCATCTTACCGAGGCCAAAATGCGGAATCAAAAATTTCCTTACATGGAAACTGGCGCTACCGCGGACAATAAAACCCGGATCGTTAACCATTAACCTATACTAGCAAACAAGAGATGGGAAGAGAAGTATACCAAGTGATCCGAGTCCTCCGTTCTTCTCGTCATCGTCCCGATCTCCCGCGGAAAGTCTTGTCTCCATATCGTCGCCTCCTCGCCAGAAGGGCACCACATCTCCTGCGTCTTTTACGGTCTCCCACCTCAATGCCGAGGAAACTCGGGCGCGAAGCTGGCAAGTCGACGCGTCCAAGATTTGCTGTAGGCTAGTGTAGAGTCTATGTCTCATTGGGGTTTTGTTGCCTTTGAAGATGATGGAGGAATCAAGATAAGAAAAATAGTGCTTGCATTTTTCCTAGCATGAAAAAGAGATCAAGAAAAATCCCACAAGCTCAAAAATGAAACTCTTTTATTCTTTTTTCTCAAGTGTGGCCAACCACTTCTTCTGTGAATGGTGGAGGAATGAATGTCAAAACCATAACAAGAAGGGAGGTGAGTGTAGGAGAGGAGAATGGGTGACCACATCCAAAACATCATGATAACAATCTCACATCAACTCCAAATCAACTCTAATCACCATTAATACAAATCAAGTGATGTAAAGAGAATCAAATGATGGTTGAAAAGAAAAGATGCCATCATAATCAATCCATATGCAAGAAACCCCTCCACAATATGTTATTTGCAAACTTGCAAATAACACCCTCCATCGGAAAAGTCCGGCCGGGAAAGAACAAAGAAAAACCGGCCGGAACGGAATGCAAACTGGCAACTCCAGAAAACTGGTCCCGTAATAAATTACAGGAAAACCCCGATACTGTGCATACACACCCGCATCTGTATTCCTACCAGATACAAATGCAAAAAGACAAAATCTACACTGTACTATACTAGGATCCGGCTTAAACCAAAGCCGGCTAGTAATATCCGTCCGATCCTGATCCGTGCAATACCGCACATATCTGATCGAACCCTGCCATATAACCATACGGCCACTAGTACAAACTGTCCGATCCTGATCCGTGCAATACCGCACGTATCTGATCGGACCCTGCCAAATCTCCATACGGCCTCTACAGCGTTTCGCCCGAAACTTGAGTAACTGTAAGTGTGGTGGACTCTAAATACTCGTCAATACTATGCTGTGGATTTAACCACTAGCACGTCAGAGGTATAAGCCAATACGTGACGGGCCACCAGCTATTGACCAAAAGGGACGTCGATGAGCGAACTCATCCTGACACCCTACTGAGCCTGTCAGTGACAATATCCGTACAGTCCGGTCCGTTCGTCAATGAGTATCGCATGGCGGGCCTAGGGGGTTGGTAAAAGTCAGACCCCCAAAAGCGGTACAAGTCGTGTCGGAGTGTAGCCCAGAACACCCAGAGATACTACTGGAATACCTACCAGTAAATCTCCTGCCTCGGCCGAGGGCTTTGTGTAATAGCTCTCCTAGACACAGCGCGACCTCACCCCCAATACCGGGAGAGACGAACCCCTGCAGATCCGCTCACTGCCTCCATGTGGCTCGGGACTGTACCCAACTAAAACCTGTTTGCACGACTCCTTTGAGCCTTGGTAGGGTAGTAATCAAAGCACAGTGGGAACTCACACGAGACAAATGACGATCTCAGGTCGATGAACTAACCTGTACACATGTCACCAGGGAACTGCTATCTGACATCTGGTATAAGACCAACCAGCAGGTTCCTGGCGAGTCCTGTCCGGTGTACTCATAACCCAATGAGCACCTGTATACATCTTAGGTGAACCAACTGACACCAGTGGCTCGTGAGACCGGCCACCGCCCCTCGTCGGGGTCTCGACTGTATACACTAGTCTACTAATGGAGTATCGATGCCCTGTCTCGAAACTCCTACGACTAGGGACCATTTAAGGATGTGCTTATAGACCGCCAGCTCTCACGTATATGATCGCCATCATACTGCTGGTAGTCAAGGAAGAATCCTAGGGGCTCTATCAACGTGTAATAGCGACATTTCAGGTCACCTAAAGCAGTACACGATGATAAAGATAAACCAGATAGCATACTATCATCTCGAGTAAGACTGTCCCATCGGGATAGGTCCTCCCTCAATCATTGCAATCACGTGCCTTTGATCCAATAATTGACTCTGAGGGCACTATCTCAAATAGATTTATTGTGAGAAAGTGAAATAAAAAGATAGCATAAATACTACTCCATCATCCTCATCTAATCTAGCCCATTAGATTAGGGTGTTCATCTCTTTAGAGTGAGAAAGCTTGGGTTATGGCAACTTCGACGTAGATCATCGGAGAATCGGAACACTTCAAGCTAGCATGGATCGTTCGAGTCGTGGAGCCTCTCTTGAGTCCGGGAGATCGTGGATCGCGGCGAAGGGACTTCTACTCGGAGCTTGTGAAGCGAAGGAGCGGATTACAAAGGTTGTAATCCCTCACACTTAGCTCTAAAGATGTTATCTTGCAAGCTAAACCCTAATAATCTGGCAAAGATCCCGTCTTTGAGTTGTTCGGCACATGTAAAATTTTATTCGGGCATGTTTGATGCTTTATGAACCTTCACAAGTGTGCCTAGGAACCCTTCAGTGGTATCAGAGCCTAGCTAGAGCATTAGGCGATGTCTTAACGAAGTTAAAACCCCGATCGAACCCGAATACGACATTTCAAACCCCTCTCTGTACATTTTTTAAAATCTGGGTTTTTCCAGAATTAAAAATACATTAAAAATTCATCGGGAAAATATAAGAATTATGGTGAAAAACGTGCCCCCAATTCATCAACATGGCCGCGGAACCGCGGCAATTACCCACCTTTGGCAGCGGTTCCGCGGCAGGGTAAGGGTATTAGGTACGGAATTTTGCACAGTAATTCTTGTCTCTGTGGTTACTATTTTATGGGTATTTTTAATCTGACTCAAGTGTTGAGTATTCTGGGGTTTATTTTGTAATCATCGATTCGATCGGGAATTTTAAATTCGTTATTGTTTTTCCGGATATTTAGAAACTGTTAAAAAGTTCGAACGGATATCATTAACTCACTTTTTCCCGACACGAAAAATTTTCAAGTGTTGAATCTTTTCTCGAGTTTAAATCTTTCGGAAATGCGTGCAAGTTTTGTGGTGGAACCTCTAGAAGAAAAAAAACCTTAACTCGATTATGTGACCGTCTTGAACAGCCTTTTGAACCTTCGGGTTTGTGGCAGTACGGCGTGCCACATGTGAGGCGTTTGCTTGACCCTTCTACGGCTGGACCGCTACTACTGTGACATATTCTGGGATTTTTTGAACTCCACTCAAGTGTTGAGCTATTTGGGAAATTTTGGGTATTTGATTATCTGTTTGAAAAGTTTAATATTGTCTATTTATCTGGAATGTAATACAATATGTGGAATTCATAGAGTTAGGCATGAAATGCGAATTATGAGATATTTCGGATTTACGATGTCTAAAGTGTAGGGTTCCTAGGCACTCTAAGGAGGTCTCACATGGCATCAACCATGCCAATTTCAAAAAAATACGGTGCCGAGAAACCCTAATACGGATCGTTGGCTAGAAGTTTAGGCGATAAAACGAGCTAGTTAACAACTTAACTAAAAGTAAACGAACATACAACCTTTGTAGATCCGTTTCTCCACCTCCATAGCTCCGCAATGAAGTCTCCTCGCTGTCCATATCAAATCCCGGGCTCTAGCGTCGGCTTCATCGGAGAAAAAGCGGGCTAGGTCATCGACGACGTGCCGAAGATGATCTACGTCGAGGCATCACTAGATCAAGCTCCACCTTCACCAAGCCATAAAAATTTGTGAAGGAAACACCCTATACTACTTGGCAAGAGGTAGAGGATGAAGAAATAGGAAGTGGGTTCACTTTAGAATTGGATTTCTCACTCTTTTTCATCAATCACCATTGATGAAGCAAGCTTTCTTCTTCAAGTAGAAGATGAAGAAGAAGAAGATAATATTTTGATAAGTTCATAAGAATAATTGAAAAAGAATTATTCTTATCATAACTTGAACCATGGTTTGATGTAGAGAGTTAACTCAAGTTAGATGAATGGTTAGGGTTTGAAGAAGAAGACAAAAAGGTTACATGAGTCAAAGTTGCATGAAGCTTCAAGAAGCTTCATGTAAGAAAGCAACCTTTTTATTTTCTTTTCACTTTTTCTTTTAATCCAAATTAAAAGATAAATGAATGAATAAATGAATAAAAACCCTAACCATTTACTTAACCTTGGTTTAACTCTTTACACAAACCCTAGCAATCATGTATCATCAAACATAATACAATCAAGTGCACAAAAATATATCACATATACAATGTGCACACCCGAGTGAGAAAATCCATTTAAAGTAAACCGATACTAGTTAATGCAAACTAATATATCAAATATATAATTATGCATTAAATCATTAAATCAACACTTGATTTAATGATCTGGTCATATCGCATATGACCGACTAATATAAACAGTAACAACTTATCGAATCAACACTTGATCCGATATCCCGGCTATATCGCATATAACCGATCAATGTCACAAATCGCGAGAATCGAATACAGTATCACATATACTGGTATTATTCTCGGTCCCGCACATATCTCATATGCGCTCCTATTTCGTTTCGCTTGAGCCAGGAAACCTCTGTGTAGGACTCTAAAGACTCGTCAATACGCCGGCAGCAGATGATGATCATATCAAGCACCCACAAGCCGCAAGCGGTCTGCTAAACGTAACGGCCACCCGGGTATTGAGCGATCAGAAGATTGACGAGCAAGCCCGCTCACACTCCAGTGAATCCAACCAGTAACACTACCGTACAGTCCGGTCTGATCGTCTGATATGTCGCATATCTCGCCTAGGGGTGGTAAACGTCAGACCCTAATAGCTCGATAAGTCGTGTCGATATGAGGTCTATAACAATTCGAGAAACTACTGGTAATACTTACCAGTAAATCTCAGCAACCATGGCCAGGGATTTCCTGTTATAGCCAATCGAACACAGCGCAACATCAACTCCCAATAACGGGAGAGACGAATCCCCTCCTATCGCTCATTGCCTCCATATGACTCGGGACTGTACCCAAAAACCACCGTTTTGCACGCCCTCTTGGACGTGGTAAGGTGGAAATCAAAGCACAGTGGGAACCACACAAGACTCTATGACGATCTCGGGTCAACAGACTACTCTGTACCAGTGTCACCAGAGAACTGCCATCTGACGTAAGGTATAATACCATCTGGGAGTTCTCGGCGAGTCCGTCCAGTGTACCCAGTCTCTACTGAGCACCCGTATATCATCTCTGATGTCAAACACCAATGGATATGGGATCATCCATCGCCCATCTGAATGGGTCGAGAAGGCATACGCTAGTCTACTCTGGTATATCGATGCCCCATCTCGATACACCCACGACTAGGGACTTTGAAGGATGTACTTATGGACTACCATGTCCCCACTAGTATGATCCGCATCATAGTCCAGGTAGTCAAGTACACATCCTAAGGGCTTTACCAACATGTAATTGAGAGACAATCTGTGTACACGTTAAGGTAATGAGTAACCAGATAGCATACTATCATGTCAAGCAAGAAAGTCCTCCCTATATATGTCCCAGCATCCATACAATATACATCCATTGTACAGTAATGGCCTCTAGGGCATACATATAACTAACATAAAGTGATTGTGGATTCCAAATATTGTAGTTTTACAATTTCTTTTCTGTGACCGTAAGTGTAATATGTAGTTGTATTGCCGGTTTTCGTTGCTATACATCGACGACGATCGGTGTATGCATACTTACTTACGTTGATGATATGAGATATTATGTGCTGCTGAGATATGATGTGCAGGATTGTCGCGATTAAATAGCCGGGGGTTTTATGTGAGATGAGAGTTTTATATTTTCATTCATGTAAATTCAATTGTAATGTAATATTCTTTTATTTGGGGACTTCCAGGTTGAGGTTGATGCCACCAGTGTTGTATATTATTTACTTTTCCGCATTAGGATGGACCCAAGGAGGGGAGCACAGGTGACCACGTTCTGGGGTTCAGTGGGTGGCCATCTCGAGGAGTCGAGACCGGGTCTCCTAAACTCCAGAATTGGTAGGGTCGCTTGCCGCTCTCGTAGGGGTCCAGGGTGTGGGCTTGGCTATTCATCGCGACTGTGGAATCCGTATTTTCTATTATTGGCTAAATACTAAATACGGACGTCCTAGTATATCCCACATTATATATATGTTTCTGCCGCGATATCTGTGATGTAATCATTTGATATGTTGTGATGGATACAGTATATAGTATATATGATATATTATATATAGACGTTACTTATGTTTTACACCCGCACTAGCCCTGCCCTGCTCTGTCGTTAGTTACCTAACCTAACGGTGCACGAGGGGACATCGAGGCGAATGCGGATGGCATAAGTGTACGTCGTATTTATCTGTGATGCTTAGGAAGCATAAGCTGATGGGATTTTTTATTAATGAGATTAATAAAAAGAAAAGAAACCTAAAAGATGTTGTAGAATCAAAACTTTATAAAAAGGGTAGCCACAGTTTTGCTTTGCATAGCGGTATATATGATATACCCTGCACCTTATTCGATGAGGAAAGGGCCGAGATCCCTTCACCGGGAGTGACCTCTTTAGCGAAACTGACAGATGCTACAAAACTCGGTTTGTCTTTTGATTGCTTTTAGGGTTTTGCTTTGCACAGTGATATATATGATATGTCCTGCACCTTATTCGATGAGGAAAGAGCCGAGATCCCTTCACCGGGAGTGACCTCTTTAGCAAAACTAATGAAAGCCTCAAAAACACTCCATTTCAAAATTTCACTTGATTCTACGACGATATCAAGTTCATTACGCAATAGGTTTTCAGAAAAACCTGTCGTAGCCCTCCGTCATTTCAGATAAAGACTATTTAGTATTTGTGCTGCGTTTGTTGACCTCTGTCAAGGCGTAGTGTGCGGTAGCTAACTAGTAATTATCTGTAAAGCATGTGATGTGATTGGATTAGGGTAGTCGTACGACCTTGTTGACCTCTGTCAAGGGTCGTGCGAGTGGGTTTGATTCAATCAAGAAATGACGGGTTGAACTTGACTAGTGCACTATGGTTTGTTGACCTCTGTCAAGGTCATGGCACACTAGGGGCAAAATATTATCGGGAATTTCAAGTGTTGAAATTTGCAATGAGATTGCATACCTCCTATGAGATAGTTGTATCCCGATACCTACTGCGAGTAAGAGTTACTCCTGGGAGAGTTTTACACAGGACAATTTGTCGATCAAGTAGGTGTCTAGAAAAGTGTTAACGGGGTTACGCCTTTGGGAAAACGAGGTTTACTTTAATTAGGTCCGTGCGAAAGCACGGGGAACCTCCCTCAAAGTACCAACACTGATCTGGCTGAAAGATTGACGAAATTGTAGGGTGTAATTAATCCCGGCTAATCTTACCTTTTAAGGTTTGAAGGTAGATTTGATAAAAACAGTGGGAGACATCCTGATTAGATAAGATAATAACCAATCTAATCTTGCAAGAGCATACGCTAAAGTGTTTTCTTCTCTCTCTCTCCAGGTAGCGACCATGTGAGGCCATAATCAAGATAATAATATGGATGTATTGACTGAACCAGCTTATTATACTGAGCAGGGGAACGTTGGACCCGTTCTTTCTTATAAGAGTTATAAGACTGAACAGGAAACAGGAGAATATCTGGATTCTCAAGCCGCCCAAAAGAACATGCATGTTGATGCATCTTCTTCAGTTGTGTTAGTTATTGAGAACTGTTTCTCAGTTCACCCTACGTCCTGGGTATTAGATACCGGATCAGGATCATACACATGTAAATTGTTACATGGGCTACGTAAAGGTAGAGAGCTGGGAAAAGGTGATCATTTCGTTCAAGTAGGGAACGGTGCAAGTATTGCAGCCAAAGCAGTTGGCGAATATCACCTTGTATTGCCAAGTCGTAATACACTAATTCTAAATGAGTGCTATTATATTCCGAAAATGATGTGCAACATTATATCAGTCTCTTTATTAAGTAAAGAAGGATATAATTTTGTAGTAAAGGATAATGTTATGAACATATTCCTAGATCAAAAGTTGATTGCATCAGGCTCGTTACATAATGGCATATTCATTCTAAATCAGAATACAGTCCTCAATATACAAAACACACACAAGAGGAAAAGTTCAGAAATGAACGAATCCTACTTATGGCATTGTAGACTTGGTCATATCAATGCGACACGACTGGCTAAGTTACATAAGGATGGTTATTTGAATCCGTTCGAATTATCATCTTATGATACTTTCCATTCATGTCTCAAAGGAAAAATGACCAAAGCTCCGTTTAGTGGACACGGAGAAAGAGTTAATGAACTCTTAGGACTGGTACATAGTGATGTATGCGGTCCCATGTCTACGCATGCCAGGAACGGTTCTTCATACTTCATTACATTCAATGACGATCTATGTAGATTCGGACATGTGTTCCTAATGAAACACAAGTCTGAAGCTTTTGAGAAATTCAGAGAATATAAGCACGAAGTAGAAAAACAAACGGGCAAAAGTATTAAGATCCTTCGATCTGATCGAGGAGGAGAATACTTAAGCAATGAGTTCCTAGATTATCTAAAAGAGAATGGGATTCTTTCTCAGCTTACTCCTCCTTATACACCACAGCACAATGGTATATCGGAGCAGAGGAATCGCACCCTATTAGATATGGTGCGCTCTATGATGAGTACAGCTGAGTTACCTATTTCCTTCTGGGGGTATGCGCTTGATACAGCAGCATACCTATTGAATCAAATTCCAACTAAATCTGTACCTACCACACCATATGAGATATGGAGTGGGAAGAGACCATGTCTTAAACGAGTTAAGATATGGGGTTGTCTGGCCTATGTCAAAAGGCAAAATCCAGACAAACTCGAGGCACGATCAGTTCTATGTAAGTTTGTGGGATATCCTAAACATTCAAATGGATATTTTTTCTACCACAGTGAACAACAAAAGGTGTTTATTGCTCAACATGCCACCTTTTTAGAAAAGGAATTTCTTGAAAAAGAGATTAATGGCTCTGAGGTAGAACTGGAAGAAGTTCCAGCAACACAAACTGTAACTGAAGATTTAGTGGAACCAAAGGATTCGGTAGTACCCGACGAACCCCAGCCTCTCTGCCGATCTAGTAGGGTTTCTCGTCCACCTGAGAGATACTACGGTTTTCTCATTGATGGTGGAAGCGAGGATTGCATCATGGAAGATAATGAGCCGACTAGTTTCGAGCAGGCCATCACGAGTGGTGACTCTGTGAAATGGCTGGATGCAATGCGATCTGAGATGGAATCCATGTACACCAATAAAGTATGGATTTTGGAAAATGCTCCTGAAAGGGTAAAACCCATTGGGAGCAAGTGGATTTTTAAAAAGAAATTTGGTGTAGATGGAAAAGTTGAGACTTTCAAAGCTAGACTTGTAGAAAAGGGATTTCGTCAACGACCAGGTGTGGATTATGACGAAACCTTTTTTCCAGTGGCTATGCTTAAGTCCAGCCGGATCTTACTTGCCATTGCTGCATACCATGACTACGAAATCTGGCAAATGGATGTTAAGACCGCCTTTCTAAATGGTGATTTAGAAGAGTGCGTGTACATGACTCAGCCAGAGGGCTTCGTAGATAGTGGGAGCAGCGGAAAGGTGTGCAAACTGCTTAAATCCATCTATGGGTTAAAGCAAGCATCGCGGAGTTAGAACATCTGTTTTGATGTAGTAGTCAAAGAGTTTGACTTCATCAAAAACATTGATGAACCTTGTATCTATAAGAAGGTGGCAGAGAGTAAGGTTGTCTTCCTCGTATTGTACGTAGATGACATACTCTTGATAGGAAATGATATTCCTATGCTGCAATCACTCAAGCTCTTCTTATCACAAAGATTCTCAATGAAAGATCTAGGTGATGCCTCCTGCATATTAGGGATAAGGATCTATAGAGATAGATCCAAACGGATACTGGGATTGTCCCAATCCAGGTACATTGACACCATACTAAAGAGGTTTAGTATGGAAGAATCCAAGCGTGGGAACCAACCCATGATCTCTGGACTCACTTTCTCCAAAGAGATGTCTCCCAAGACTGATTTGGAAAGAGCTCGCATGCAAGGAATACCCTATGCTTCGGCAGTAGGCACTATCATGTATGCGATGCTATGTACCAGACCCGATGTAGCATACTCACTAAGTGTAGTGTGTCGGTATCAAGCAGATCCTGGAGAGAGTCACTGGACAGCTGTGAAGAACATTCTCAAGTACTTGCGAAGGACTAGAGACATGTTCTTGGTGTATGGTAACGGAGAACTCCGGGTGGAGTCCTTTACCGATTCCAGCTTCCAAAGTGATAAGGACGACTCTAAGTCGCACTCCGGATTTGTCTTTACCCTCAATAGAGGGGCGGTATGTTGGAAGAGTTCCAAACAGGATACCGTTGCAGACTCGACGATCGAGGCTGAATACATCGCTGCCAACGATGCTGCCAAAGAGACTGTCTGGATGAAGAAATTCATCACTGAACTTGGTGTGGTTCCATCCATTAAACATCCAATACCTCTGTATTGCGATAACAATGGAGCTGTGGCTTTGGCCAAGGAACCCAGATCCCATCAGAAATCCAGACATATTCTGAGGCGGTATCACCTGATCAGGGAGATAGTTGATCGCCGGGAGATCGAGGTCATGAGAGTAGATACGAAGGATAACACTGCGGATCTACTCACGAAGGCCATTCCCTAGATACAATTTGAGAGATTATTCGGGATGCTAGGTATGAGATACTACAGCAGCTGGCCTTAGTGTAAGTGGGAGATTGTTAGTTATGTATATGCCCTAGAGGCCATTGTTGTACATATGATGTATATTATGATGGATGCTTGGATATATACAGAGTGTACTTTCTTGCTCGTCATGATAGTATGCTATTTGGTTTCACTTTATCTTAACATGTTGACTTGTATTGGTTTACTGTCTTACTCTCAAATGTTGATAAAGCCCTTAGGATCTGTACTCGACTACTGGGACTATGATGAGATCATACTAGTGGGGCCATAGTAGTCAATGAGTACATCCTATAACTATTCCTAGTCGAGGGTATATCGAGACAGGGCATCGATACACCAGAGTAGATTAGCGTATACGCATCTTGACCCATATGATGGGCGATGGATGATCCCATATCCATCGGTGTTTGACATCAGAGATGGTGTACGGGTGCTCAGAGGAGACTGGGTACACTGGACGGACTCGCCGAGAACTCCCAGATGGTGATATACCACACGTCAGATGGCAGTTCTCCGGTGACACTGGTACAGGGTAGTCTGTAGACCCGAGATCGTCATATAGTCTTGTGTGATTCCCACTGGGCTTTTATTTCCACCTTACCACATCCAAGAGGACGTGCAAAACGGTGGCTTTTGGGTACAGTCCCGAATCATATGGAGGCAATGAGCGATAGGAGGGGATTCGTCTCTCCCGGTATAGGGAGTTGATGTCGTGCTGTGTTCGATTGGCTATAACTGGAAGTCCCTGGCCAGGGCTGATATAGAGATATACTGGTAAGTGTTACCAGTAGTTTCTCGACCTGTTATGAGCCTCACATCGACACGACTTATCTGTTACTGGGGTCTGACGTATACCACCCCTAGACCAGATATGCGACATATCAGACGAACATACCGGACTGTACGGGAGTGTTACTGATTGGATTCACAGGAGAATGGACAGGCTAGCTTGTGGATCTTCTGATCGCTCAGTACCTGGGTAGCTGTTACGTTTAGCTGACCGCTTGCAGCTTGTGGGTGTTTGATATGATCATCACCTGCTACCGGCGTATTGACGATTCTTTAGAGTCCAACACAAAGGTTTCTTAGCTCAAGCAAAACGGAGTAGAGGCACATATGTGATATGTGCAGGACCGAGGATAATGCGATATGAGATACCGTATTATATTCTTGCGATATTTAGATATGAATCGGGACATTGGATCAAGTGTTGATTCGATGAATCGGTACATGATATATTAGTCGGTTATATTCGATATAGCCGGATCGTTGGATCAAGTGTTGATTCGATGATTTAATGTATAATGGTATATATGATATATTGTATTACATTATCTAATATTGGCTCACTTTATTATTTCATTTTCTCACCGGATTAATACATTGATATATATGCGATATATGTTAATTGTATTATTTTCTTTTGTTGCAAATATATAATATATATGTGATATATATTATTGTGACATGATATGATTTATTATGAAACATGATTAGGGATGATAAAAAGGGATTAGGGTTTGATTAGTGTTAGCTCTTTCATGCACTTTCTAGAAGGATTCTCTTTTGTCTTGGTTAAGATATTATGGTTGATCCTTATCCTTAACCTAACCAAACCCTAACTCTAGTTTATTCTCTACAAGTTTTATCCTATCATCCCTGACCATGGTTCTATAATAAATGATATACTCTTGACTACTATTCATCACAAAAGGATTATTCCTTTTTCATTCTTCATCTTCTTCTCTCTTGAGTTTGAGAGAGAGCTCACTACTTAATCCTTTTATGATGATTTATTGTGAGAAAGTGAAATAAAAAGATAGCATAAATACTACTCCATCATCCTCATCTAATCTAGCCCATTAGATTAGGGTGTTCATCTCTTTAGAGTGAGAAAGCTTGAGTTATAGCAACTTCGACGTAGATCATCGGAGAATCGGAACACTTCAAGCTAGAATGGATCGTTTGAGTCGTGGAGCCTCTCTTGAGTCCGGGAGATCGTGGATCGCGGCGAAGGGACTTCTACTCGGAGCTTGTGAAGCGAAGGAGCGGACTACAAAGGTTGTAATCCCTCACACTTAGCTCTAAAGATGTTTCTTAATAAATCATATCATGTCAAAGGTAGAGGCCCTCGGACCTTTGTTACTTCTAGTTTGAGGTTGGAGCCAAAGGTAGAGGCTCCCTCATGTCAAAGGGATTAGGGTTCGCTCCCTCACACTTAGCCCTAATAATCTAGCAAAGATCCCGTCTTTGGGTTGTTCGGCACATGTAAAATTTTATTCGGGAATGTTTGATGCTTTATGAACCTTCACAAGTGTGCCTAAGAACCCTTCATAATTGTGTATGGTTAGGGTTATTGACCATTTGACTTTGCTTGACTTGTTGACCTAGGTGGACAAGTTGACCATCATCATTTCATATGAAAGATGCTTTTTGATCCTTGCAAAAGTAATTAATGTGAGATGATAATGGTCATGTCAAGATTAACCATCACAATTATCTTTAGCTAATTATTTATTTATCATAATTCACATATATGTGAGAAGGTTGGATTATTCTTCTCATTCTATCATTTTCATTCTCTCTCCTCCTCTTCCTCTCTCTCTAGCTCTCCCCTCTCATGAGTTGAGAACCATTTGAGCTTGAGATAAAACCCTCAAAAATACTCTCTACTCTTTCTAAGGTCCTAGGTTTTGCACACCAAGCACCTTAGTTACTTCTAGTTTGAGGTTGGAACCAAAGGTAGAGGCCCTCGGGTGGATCTTTCTTCGGTAAGAGAAGGCGACAAGGAGAGCCCGTTCTTTCACTCCAAGGAGCAAGAAGAGAAGGACTTGAATACCTAGGTATAACCCCCTTTCCGAGTAGCTAACTCTTTTAGCTTGTTAGTTAGTTTTTGTTTAGCAAAGATCCCTCCTTTAGCATAGTCCATGTTGGCTAGTGTTGTAAAAAATCCGATTTTTCATAACGTTTCCGCCTCCCCGCAAGCACCGGGGTGGGCAACATGGACTTACAGTTGTATCAGAGCCTAGCTAAATACAAACTAACTAGTTAGCAAAGTATTTAGAACTTCGATCGGAAAAAATCGCAAAACACATTTTCTAAAACCCTAGTTTCTGCCGATTTTTATTTCTGCTTTAAAAATAATAAATCATACACTAAAAATCGGCTCAGGGTTTTTACAGAACACCCAAGAAAAATGAACTAGCGAGTCGACCAACTCACCGCGGAACCGCGGCAAGAGCATGCTCTTGCCGTGGATCCGCGGCCGAGTTGACTAGGCCGTGGGTCGTTTTTCCTGCAGTATTCTTCTGTTGTTGTTTTGGGATTTTTAGGATTGTTTGTTTCTACCCAGATTTTCCAGAGAGCATGTCACATCCCGAAAGTACGGAACATGACCGGCACTTAAACAACGAAACGTCTCGAGGCGTACGTAATCTAAGTAAGCCGAAAACCCAGAAATCCAAACCAAGAAAAGTAGTAGAGTGAAGGAAAACCAATTTAAATCAAGTAGTTTTAATAGCATAAGCCGAGTTATGCCTTTTTTAAAAACATCAAATATTTCCTGAAAATTCAGCAGAGTCTCCTTTGTAAATACTGGTTCCTAAACGGGATACAACATGAATAGTATACGAAATCAATAAAAGGCATCCCCAAGCGGGAGCTAGCTCTTCGTCAATCGACGGTCACAACCACACAAGCAATATAATATACAACGCCAAGGGCGAGGATCAAAACTCAAAAGGAAACTCAAAACTACAAGAAATATAACGCGCGACTCTAAGGTCGAAAGAATAAACAACATCGGTCTCTATCTCAAAATAAATACATGTTTGGTTGATAGAACTTCTAGATACAACCGAATAATAATATACAATGTATAATGATGGGTACGATACAAATAAACCAACCTACTAGCAAGTCACCCGAAAGAAGCAGTGCCAGCAAAGCCGTAATGGAACCTGTACGGCAAAACCTGCAAGAACTGTGGAACAACGGGGGTGAGTTGCCAACTCGTGAATAGAATACATCTACGAACATGAATCGCATGTATGACGCAATCGTAGGTCATACGATCATAATATATCATCAAAATATAACCAGCAGCCTATAACCATGGCTAGGGTATACCACTAAACAACAGTAATACCAAGTGCTCGTGTCAGTGCCTCAGATAGCAATATATCATATGGATGATGTATGAATGCATGAAAACAGAGTACATGTACTAAAGAAACTGCTTTCATAACTCAGTGAGATTTCTGTATTTTTAAAAACGAGGTATCATAAGGAAATCAGTATAAACCGTGTCTAGCATCGACACAAAAACATAAATCCACATATCTCAATATCTCAGGCTCCGGCTACCCGGACTGACCTGGATCATCAAATCTCAGTACCTCAATATCTCAAAATCTCAAAGTATCAAATCTCAATATCTAGGGCGCCGTCAGTCCAGACCAGCCCCTACCATCCATCTCAGGACTACGAAGGTATCCTCCGAATATCCGACGCGTCGGGTAAAATCACCGGTCGGTAGTGCTCCCCTGCCAGGTTCAATGTCAACAACACGATCCTCTTGCCCCGGGGTACCGCACCGGGCCCACCATGTACCCGAAACGGTTCCTCCACTCCTCGAATCGGGTCTCGAAATCCATCACCAAACTCATGGTGGACGACTCATACATCATGGGAAAAACCACACTTTTTATTTAAAAAGAGAGAAAGCAGTTTATATAAGTTTTGCTGTTTCCCCCCCCCCCCCGCAAATCCAGAAAATCTCATGGAAATCCGAATCCAAATCATCAATAGCATGTAAAACCATGAATGCGGCATAACAGTGAATAAAAACATGCATGAAGTGACAAGTAATAACTACAATATCTAAACTGGTATATAAGGCAAGTACACTAATATCATGTAAAACTACTAGCTAACAAGCTAAATCAAGCAATAGTATTCTCTAAGTGTACGTGACATGGTAATTACCGATGAAGATGTGTGTGAGCCGGCAAATAAGTGTACGTGGTACATACGCATCATCGGTAATGGTGCTAGTGTCCTAACAGCATGATATCAACAATAGAATATGGATCATAATATAAGTATGCGATGCAGAGCGAAAAACAATAATGAGAGGGAGCTAAATACTAAACAATGGTGCCCTTTGAAATAACACGAATCGGGGTTTTGAAAATAAGAGCCACGGTGGTTTTAAGAAAGGATACGTCTTTCGAAATATCCGTAGATCCCTTGACCTGTCTTTTAAAATACCCACGATCCGTTAGTTTTGAAATAGGTAGAAATCTAATCTAGTCTGACAACTATGCTAAACTATACGGCTGAACTAAAGGTAAGGAAACCGCTTAGCATATGAGTCGATACATATATGAATATATATTAGTCGGTGATCCCGCCTCGATACTATCAATCCGATACTATATCTATAATCAGATATTCCCAAGTCAAGAGTGCGGATCAATCATCAATATATAGCTCGTACGAAAATCCGTCGTACGACATCCCAAATCTGGGTACGGGTCAATATCACATTCATCACATTGTTCATCTGGTATCCTCTTTATCAAAGATCATAATCTGGGGTACTGATCTACGTCTAGTACAATACTGATACAATCAATGTAATGCATGCGTGTGTATGAAAACACCACGCCTAAACAACCCGCTAAGATATCATATCGTATCTCAATTACGGACCATATCACCTCACCGATCTCACGGCCTCAAGCCCAATCTCATCGACTCATCTCCAATTCCATGTACTATCCTCATAATCCGTGTATATGTATACGTATATATATATACATAGTTCCATACCCATGTGTATATATATATATATATATATATATACACATCCCCATATACGCACAGCTAAAACAATGAATGTATGCAAGTAAGTGTGCGTGTATAGGTGCAACAACTACTCTAGGGTTTCGCAAGTAACACTTCTAATCCATGAACATGTAACCCTATCATTAACATCCATGTCACATAAGATAGATATCATAAATATATAGTATATATACATACTATACATCTAACTGCGGGGGTGCTATACGCCTTCCACCCGACTTCTCCCCGTAGATATAAATCTACTCACCTGGTCCTCGCTCGCCAGTGCCGACGTCAGCACGCGCTTGCTTGTCATCTCGAAGTCCACATAGGGGTACCTACATGTCATAACGTATTGTGTCGCATAAAAACCAAATTCGAAATCGAAACGGCATACGAAACCAAATCGGCACGCGTATCACGTATAGGTCAAAACCTATCGCCTACGCATGCAAGATTAGTCAAACCAACCCTCGATGTCGATGTACCAACATCAACACATCGAGAAAAACCCAAACACACCAATGATGATTTCAAAACTCACTAATTATAATATTAAGTAGAATGCAACTCATCAAAACCCCAAAATAAATCAAATCGATTTATTTCCGAAAACCTAGAAAGCACTAAATTTTCGTTTTAATTCGAAAGTTTGATGTTTTAACAAAACTAATGGCCATAATATCCACTAAATATCATAATTATGTCATATAAACCATTTCCACAATTTAATCTCATCAATTTTTTATAAAACTAAAAATTCTTGTTTTGCAATTTTATCAAATTTTAACAATTTCAAGTAAAAATGCACAAAACAACAACTAAGCTTGGTTTTGCATGATCCAAAGGTATTAAACCACTCATGGAAACCTTAATGATGTGCTAAAAATCCTAACTAGATTTTAATCTCACTTAATTACATTAATCCTAAAATCTAGTTTGCAACATAATACAATTTGGACAATTTCTTTTTAAAGTGAATTTGCAACTAACAACTAGCTTGGGTTTTGAAATTCTCAAGATTATAAATTACACAACACAACCATAACCAAATAATCCAAACCCTAACTCCGAATTCAACTCTTCTCTTTAAATTTCAACTTTCAATTAAACCCACAATTTAAACACCTAATTAGCTCAGATTACAATAAAAACTAACAAGGTACAATTAGTGTAAGATTATACCTCACAAATTTGAAGATCTAACATGAAAATCTTGGCCTCCAAAATAGCTTCTTGATCCATGATCCAAACTAGAATAGGTTAAGAAGAAATGGGTAGAGATTGGATTTTGATTTTGTGGGATTTTTATGTTGATTTTTGGGCATTTTGTTGAATTTTTTTGATGCAAAATGAGAGAGGAAGAAAGAGGGGCTGTTGTGGTGCAGGAAAAAGAAGGCTCGGCCAATGTTGTGAGGGGGGGAGAGAGAGAGTGGTGTGGGTTTTAAAGTCAACACAAGATCATGCTTCATTTTCTTTATTTCCTTTTCTTTTCTTTTCTTTTTTATTCTTTATTCTTTGTGTGAGGAATGAGGTGGGGACTTGGGTGATTGGGGCAGCCTAGGCTCAGCCATGGGAGGAAAATGAGGTGTGTGTGTGTATGTGTGGGTGAGGGAAAAAGATAAATACAATACCCCAATTCCCATTAACACTAATTTCACCGAAAAAGCCTTTTTCTTCGATATTTTCTAAACCGTTTTGGCAAACCATTTCATTTAAAAAACCACATGATAAAATTTTGTTTAATGTGTTATGATGCACAAAATTTGTTTCAACTCATTCCAATTTGTAATTTTCCCTAATTAAATGTATTAATGACGACTTAAAATAATATTAAAATAATTAATTTCAGAAAAAATTTCTGAAAATTTGAAATTTCACCAGTGGCTCAATAAACACCAAATACTAGCAATTACATAGCTAGAATATGTATATTTAATTTTATAATAAAGATATTTGTATTTTGACATTTTACAGAAAACCTCATTATTTAACCGATTTTCCGAAATTTCACCGAAACGATTTTCAAAACGTTACGATCTTCCCCCTTAAAGAAATTCGGTCCCCGAATTTAAATTAAAACTCCCCCCAAATACTAAAACATTTAAGCCAAAACCATCAAGTCGTCGGGGCTCCGAAATCGTAAATACATAAAACAAATCGTAGTGCAGCGCATGCGCATGAAAAATGAGCATATAACTCAAAATCAAAACTCCGTCAAGCATCCCGCAATCATCGGAGTCATGGCAAAGACACAAATGTCAAATCCAATACAAAACTAATATGATATAACTCGAAACTATACACGTAAATATCAAATCTATATATGTAAATATCTGAAGGAAATGCATGACAAATCTCTTAAAGTCGCTGTGCGATGCGCATAACACTGCACAGTGGCGGACGTCTATCATAAGAAAATAATCATATACATATATACCTTTTGTTTGGACTGTACATTCCGCCATTTTGGGAAACAATTTGGAAGGGTTTTCTTGTTTTAAACGTTTCGTGTCATATCAGACACGTAGGTAAATACTGAGACTATAGCTCGCTTTTTGGAATTCCCTTCGATAGCTATCAATGCATGCAAAATACATTCAGGTACTGTCCTCTGACTAGTCCTGCTCAGTACGAAAACACATAGCAAATATCATAAAAACGTACTGCTCTATAAGAAATCAATCCCAAAATATGCATACGAATACTACGTGCGTCTGGTGCGCACGGAAATCAAAATCCATATATGTGCCAACATGTGCACAGAAACAAGATCTAAGTGCATCGGGTGTGCACGAAACATCTGTCATAGGCAACGTGAGTGCCGACAGCAAAATCAGGTGCATCTGATATGCACGACGAATCTCGATTTAGTGCATCTGGTGTGCACCAAAATCGCACCTCAAAACATGCGCCCAACATGCGCGAAAATCCAAATCAGGTGCATCCATCGTGCACGAAATCATGAAATCCGATATCAAGCACCGAACATGCGCAAAATCCAATCATGTGCACAAGGTGCACAAAACAAATATCGAACATCACAATCGAAATCGAAGTCCAGTGCATCTAAATGCACAACATACGTAACACTGCACTGCAAGCATATATGAACTATACCGAGTGCAAAAACCAAATCGTGTGCGTACATACGCACAAAATCAACTCAACTGTATGAAACCCATAAAATCATAAACGTGAGAAACCAAGGCACGAAAACGATATCAAGTGCAACACTATGCAGAAATCATAAATACTCATCAGGTGCAACCATGGTGCATGAAAACAAATATCCTGAAACTCATTCATCAAAATCAATCATGCGAATAGATCGTCCAAAATACCGAAATCAAGTATGGCGGAATAGTCCCGCTCAAGCACATCCTCCAAGAATCTCTGGCCAACTGTCGTGGTCACTCATAGCATGTCTCGTCGACGATCCTGAACTCTGGCCTGCCGGTGTGCATAACATGACCGCTCCTGGGTCCAAGTCTTCTCGTAATTTATTCCAGAAAGGTCCTGTCGAAATCTCTCCCAAATCTCGTCTCTGCCGAACTGTCCGGAAGTCATCGTCCCTTACTAGATCTGCTCTCGTTCCGGAACGGCTGCATACTCATCACGACTCCTTCTGGAAGGTATATTGATTGGTAGAGATTCTGCGTGTTCAAGTTTAGTCAATTACCGCAATCAAGACGGTTTCGCTTGTAGCTAGCCGGTTGAGTACGGATCGTTCGCAAGGAGATGGGAATCTTTTTCTAAGTGCTTTAACGAGTTAAGTCCAGTTTTCCAGATTTTGTTGTGATTAAGTAAGTGTTAAAATGATATGTAAAGAGAGCTTGTTAGGGTTAGGATTAGGTTAGTTTGAGTTAGGAGTCGCTCACCTCTTTCGTTGCCACTCTTAATATCGGTGTTACGGTAATCGGCAACAACGGGGATTAGCACGACTAGGAAGGAGCTTGCGAGTATAAGCTAGGCTTTCCAACGCATAAGTTTTTCCTTTTGGTGCTTGTCCGTCCGTTCTTGGCACTTAGCCATAACCTCCGGTTAATTCAACCACAACCGGTCTCACTACGGAATCACCGCTATCATGTAGGATAGGGTGCCGTAAGGAGCGGATTGTGGTTCAATTAACAGGAGTCGATTTAAGATGTTGGGCAAGGAAAGAGTGAGAGAGATTTCATTCTCTCAAACTTCCCTTATCCTACCCTAACAAGTATGAAACTACTCACACATCATAATGAAAAGAAAACAAAACAAAAGAGGAAGATAGAAAGAAGGAGATTAGAAGATAACAACTAGCTATTTGCGACCTCACCTTGGCAAGGATCAAGCGTAAGCGTCATGGTTGTTTAAGGATAAAGGAAAAGAGAAAAAATAAAGAAATAACAACAACTAAGTTAACAAATGAAAATTACAAGCAATAATAATTTAACTAAAGAACAAGACAAGATATAATAACAAAAGGAACTTCTTTATTCATCATTCTTCACTCACAAAAGCTCACTACAAGTTTTTCAATGGAGAAGAGATGAGAAGAGGAAGAAGAAACAAGTATTCTAAACCCTAAAAAAAATACAAGATTATGCACACTTGGCTTTGGCAAGTTCTGGACTATTTATAGGCAGGCAACAGAAATTCTAGGGCAACATTCTGGACCCATGTAAAAAGACAAATCTACCCCCAAAAAACCATCATGTGCGGCGCCTGTATGGCCGCGGAACCGCGGCCTAGACCCCCTAGTGGCCGCGGTTCCACGGCCGTATGGAGGAATTGGGGAGTGGGCTATTTTTTACTTCCCTGTTATGCTGTGCCCATGAGTCTGGTATATGATATTTCTCAGATTTTCTTCACAATTTTTCCAGAATTTCTGTTGAGCAATAGGTGATTTGATGTGGATCTTTTTGTCATGATTTTCCTCGAGCTCCGCGTAGATTTCTTGGATCTTGTGTTGCCATTGAGCCTTGTGCATGAAAATGACATCGATTTGCCATTTTGTCTCTTAAACTGGTGTGTGGCAACAGACGGATAAAGAGCGGAGATCCGTGTTTTATCTGTGGTTGGTAGGAACCCAGGTTTTGTCGTGTTTTTCCATGATTTTCACCGTTTAGAGCCGAGAACCTGTACCCTGCAATTGACTAGCAAACACGGCTCAAGAGTACCTACCGATATGCAATGTGATAAAAATTGGGCGGTATGAAAATGGAAAAATCTGATATGAACATATATCTAAGTACAATGCCTCGGCATGCGTATCACATCTCTGATGTCGGTTGAGTGGAACGTCGTCTCATCAAGATCTCGTACGAACCTCTTACTCCACTCATCTCTGAAGTCGACTGCTTCAGACTCGTCTCGTCGTGGCTGCATGGACTGAGCTCCCATGGCTACCCCCGTATCTGGAGTCTCACAAGAATGCATCTCACCACCTAGCATCCGAATGAAGTCGAACCATACGATCGATTCGTCAAAACCTCATAATCCCCCAAGAGCTCAACATCTTGGGTACAGTTTAAAAGTATCGAGTACGTACCACAGCATCGATGGTCCAGCCGTAGAAGGGCAAACCCAAGCCTCACTAATGGCGCCGCGGAACTGCCGCAAACCCTAAGGTTCAAAGGCTTTCACACGGTCATTATGTCGAGTTAGGGTTTCATTCTTCTAGAGGGTCCATAGAATTGCCTGCATGTCTTTCCGAATACTTTAATCTTGGAATAATAGGTTTCTGAAATTCGATCGTCTCTGTCGACTCTCAACGTCTCCGCGTGAAGTCGTCTCTAGCTGGAATCAATCTATCTGATGACCTCGCATCGGGGTAGCAAACAAACCGCATGTCCTAGTCATTCATCCTTGGTGACTAGCGACCTTCTATCATCTCTTAGTACCACACTTACTGCAAAAGCTCCAACATCTGGGGAGATATCTCGTCATTCGCAGTAATGACTGGCTCACTCGTCTGCACGCTGAACAGTGCCTCAATCATCAGGAGTAAGCAATACGCCAACGCTCATCAAAATCTGGCTGGCCTCTATCATTGGCTCAATCCTCTGGCGCTGATCTGCACGTCCGAGTAATCTCATACAGCGATCCTCCCAGGAGGACAGTCTTACTCGAGATGATAGTATGCTATCTGGTTTATCTTTATCATCGTGTACTGCTTTAGGTGACCTGACAGGTCGCTATTAAACGTTGGTAGAGCCCCTAGGATTCTTGCTTGACTGCCAGCAGTATGAGGGCGATCATATACATGGGAGCTGGTAGTCTATAAGCACATCCTTAAAAGGTCCCTAGTTGTGGGAGTTTCGAGAAAGGGCATCGATACTCCAGAGTAGACTAGTGTATACAGTCGAGACCCCGACGAGGGGCGGTGGCCGGTCTCACAAGCCACTGGTGTCAGTTGGTTCACCTAAGATGTATACAGGTGCTCATTGGGTTATGAGTACACCGGACAGGACTCGCCGGGAACATGCTAGTTGGTCTTATACCTGACGTCAGATAGCAGTTCCCTGGTGACATGTGTACAGGTTAGTTCATCGACCTGGGGATCATCATTTGTCTCGTGTGAGTTCCCACTGTACTTTGATTACTACCCTACCACGCTCAAAGGAGACGTGCAAACAGGTTTTAGTTGGGTACAGTCCCGAGCCACATGGAGGCAGTGAGCGGATCTTCAGGGGTCCGTCTCTCCCGGTATTGGGGGTGAGGTCGCGCTGTGTCTAGAAGAGCCATTACACGAAGCCCTCGGCCGAGGCAGGAGATTTACTGGTAGGTATTCCAGTAGTATCTCAGGGTGTTCTGGGCTACACTCCGACACGACTTGTACCGCTTTTGGGGGTCTGACTTTTACCAGCCCCCTAGGCCCGCCATGCGATGCTCATAGACGAACGGACCGGACTGAACGGATATTGTCACTGACAGGCTCAGTAGGGTGTCAGGATGAGTTCGCTCATCGACATCCCTTTTGGTCAATACCTGGTAGCCCGTTACGTATTGGATTATACCTCTGACGTGCTAGTGGTTAAATCCACAACCAAGGTATTGACGAGTCTTTAGAGTCCCCCACATTCAGTTACTCAAGTTTCGGGCGAAACGCTGTAGAGGCCGTATGGAGATATGGCAGGGTCCGATCAGATACGTGCGGTATTGCACGGATCAGGATCGGACAGTTTGTACTACAGGCCGTATGGATATATGGCATGATTCGATCAGATACGTGCGGTATTGCACGGATCAGGATCAAACGGATAATACTAGCCGGCTTTGGTTTAAGCCGGGTCCTAGTATAGTACAGTGTAGATTTTGTCTTATTGCATTTGTATTTCGGTCGGAATACAGATGCGGGTGTGTATACACAGTATCGGGGTTTTCCTGTGATTTATTACGGGACCAGTTTTCTGGAGTTGCCAGTTTGCTTTTCGTATCGGCCATTTTCATTTGTATCTTTCAATGGCCGAAGATTGGTGGAGGAAGGCTTATTTGCAATTGTGCAAATATGCATTTGTGGAGGGAGGTGATTGCATATTGTTGTATCATGATAGCTTTTCTTTGACTTCTTGACTTCTTCATGATGGCTTGACTTTTTGAAGTCAACATGCTTGATGATGATGGCTTGACCATTTGGAGTCATCATGCTTTATGATCATGGTTGGTTATGATGAAGGGGTGTGATGATTGTTGTTTGAGTGTTGGACTTTCATAGTGATCATTTCTTTAGATGATAGCTTTTTCTCTCTCTTGGATTTTGAGAGACTCTCATTCTTATGATTTGATACACTCCCTCACTCACTCTCATTCTCCCCTCCCACATTGGTATGGCCGGCCACTTCCTCTAGTGGGCTGTCCAAACTTTTGGTGTAGGGATTTACACTCATTTGGCTTAGCAAAAATCATATTAGCTCCTCCTCCAAAAGCTTGTATCAATTCCTCCACCATATGGCAATTCCTACAACCCCAAAGTGAGACATAAGCACTACACATTCTACAGCAAATCTTGGGCACGTCGACTCGCCAGCTTCGTGCCCGAGTTGCCTCGGTATAGAGGTGGGAGCCCGTAAAAGAACCAGGCGACGTGGTGCCCCTTCCGGCGACTTGGTGGAGACCGGACATTCCACGGGAGATCGGGACGACGGCGAGAAGACCGGAGGACACGGATCGCTCGGTATATCTCTCTTCCCCATCTTATTGTTAGCTAGGACTAGTTAATGGCACGATCCGGGTTTTTTAGTGCGCGGTGGTGCCGGTTCAAGAAAATTAAAGTTAACCATCGCTTCCGCATTTGGCCTTGAGATGGAGGCCGGGGCGCCGCCGTGCACTTACAGTGGTATCAGAGCCTCGCCATTAACATACTCTAGTTTTGTCTAATGTGTTTTACAATTCCGGTCGAACAAATGTTCCGAAAACCCAATAACACATGCATCAGTTTTCTGTCGAATTTTTCCTGGCTCGAAATTTTTTTCAGGTTGTAGAAAAGTGATGTAATGAAAGTCCTAAGAATTCTGGAGAAATTCGACACATTGATCTTTTAAGGGGAGCGCGGAACCGCGGCCAAACCCCACTTGGGGCCGCGGTTCCGCCGCAGTATGGAGAGATCAATGCGTCAAAATTTTCCAGTGGGTTTCTGGGTTGAAAATAGGGTTTTTGGAATATTAATTTTGGGCCCAGAATTTCTTGATGTGCTACAGTAGTACTTGGGGCCCACTTGTTATAATTTTGATCGATCGGATATTATAAACACATTTTTCACAGTATTTACATTATATCTGCGACCGTGAATGTCACTTGATCGGTAAATCCTGTCTTACTGCTATAGCTCGGTTAGACGGATTTGCGAACGTGACTTTCACGTTGATGTTCTGTGTATTGCTATGATGTTGCGGATCGGTCGTGGGGGATAGCCTGGATGCAATACTAGTACAGTTGTGGTTGTATTATATACATTTGATATTGCGGGGCGAGCGTCCGACATGTGGACAGCCGTCACTGCCTGATTGTATTATTATTTTGGGTCACGACCAGGTTGCGGTCGATGTACCCGTTGTATGTATATTTTACTTTCTGTACTAGGATTACCCTGCGGAGGGGTGCACGGATAGCCGGGTTCTAGAGGGCAACGGGCCCGCATCTCATGGCATTGAGACGGAGGGGGCTTCACTCTGGAATTGGTGGGCTATTCGCCGCACTCGTAGGGGGTACAGGTTGACCCAGGAGGGGTGCCCAAGTTACCGGATTCCGTGAAGTGCTGGGTGGTCCATTCACGGTACTGAAGGGGGCTGCCTCGCTTCAGGTTTTGGAGGGTGACTTGCCGCGCCCGTAGGGGTCTAGGATTTCATTGCACAGGCTATCCACACGACCAGGGGAACGTCGGGTTTCAGTAGTGGCTCTGTGAAACCCGGGGATCCCAGATATCTGTATTGTTCTGTGATGCTGTACATTTCTGTGATGTTGCATTTTTTATCACGCCTTGAGCGAAATATAATATATTGGTATTTATATTAGTAGATGTTGTATATGTTTTACATCCGCGCGAGTCCTGTCCCCGCTCTGTCGTTAGTTAGCTAACCTAACGGGTAATGACGGGACCCAGTGGCGAATGCGGATGGCATATACGTACATCAGTATATTTTCGTTCTTTGTGGTGTGATCAATTGATGGGACAGCGTTGATTCGGATCAATGCAAGTTAAAAACAAACCTAATCTGATGTTGTTGGAACACTTTTCAAAAATATGTTATTGCAAGGACGTTCACTTTTGTTTAGCATCGTGGTATTCAGTTAGAATATCCTGCTCCTCAGTCGACGAGGCAAGGGCCGAGATCCCTTTACCGGGAGTGACCCCTTGGACAAAAAGTTTGCGTCAGGGCAATGACTTCACTATAGCCGATTACTTTTGCTTTGCACCGTGGTATTTGTTAGTTATATGTTTGCCCTAGAGGCCATTACTGTACATAGGATGTATATTGTAGTGGATGCTGGGACATATATAGGGAGGACTTTCTTGCTCGACATGATAGTATGCTATCTGGTTACACTTTACCTTAACGTGTATACTGATTCCCTCTCTATTACATGTTGGTAAAGCCCTTAGGATGTGTACTTGACTACCTGGACTATGATGCGGATCATACTAGTAGGGACATGGTAGTCCATAAGTACATCCTTCAAAGTCCCTAGTCGTGGGTGTATCGAGACGGGGCATCGATATACCAGAGTAGACTAGCGTATACCTTCTCGACCCATATAGATGGGCGATGGATGATCCCATATCCATTGGTGTTTGACATCAGGGATGATATACGGGTGCTCAGTAGAGACTGGGTACACTGGACGGACTCGCCGAGAACTCCCAGATGGTATTATACCTCACGTCAGATGGTAGTTCTCTGGTGACACAGGTACAGAGTAGTCTGTTGACCCGAGATCGTCATAGAGTCTTGTGTGATTCCCACTGTGCTTTGATTTCCATCTTACCACGTCGAAGAGGGCGTGCAAAACGGTGGTTTTTGGGTACAGTCCCGAATCACATGGAGGCAATGAGCGATAGGAGGGGATTCGTCTCTCCCGGTATAGGGAGTTGATGTTGCGCTGTGTTCGATTGGCTATAACAGGAAATCCCTAGCCAGGGTTGCTGAGATTTACTGGTAAGTGTTACCAGTAGCTTCTCGAATTGTTATAGACCTCATATCGACAAGACTTATCGAGCTATTGGGGTCTGACGTTTACCACCCCTAGGCGAGATATGCGACATATCAGACGATCAGATCGGACTGTACGGTAGTGTTACTTGTTGGATTCACTGGAGTGTGAGCGGGCTTGCTCGTCGATCTTCTGATCGCTCAATACCCGGGTGGCCGTTACGTTTAGCAGACCGCTTGCGGCTTGTGGGTGCTTGATATGATCATCACCTGCTGCCGGCGTATTGACGAGTCTTTAGAGTCCTACACAGAGGCTTCCTGGCTTAAGCGAAACGAAATAGGAGCGCATATGACATATGTGCGGGACCGAGAATAATGCGTGTATGTGATACCGTATTTCATTCTCGCGATGAATGTATCGAATGGTTGTATGCGATATAACCTAGTTATCGATTCAAGCGTTGATTCGATAAGCCGATACATTGTATACAAGTCGGTTGTGTGCGACATGACCGGATCATTGAATCAAGTGTTGATTTAATGATTTAATGCATAATTATATATTTGATATATTACTTTGTACTAACTAGTATTGGTTCACTTTAAATGGATTTTCTCACTCGGGATGTGCACATTGTATATGTGATATACTTTTGTACACATGATTGTATCATGTTTGATGATACATGTTTACTTGGTTAAGTGTAAAGAATTAAACCATGGTTAAACATATAATTAGGGTTTTATTTTTCCATTACTTATTTATTCATTTATTTATTTGTTTATACATTTTAGAAAATAAATGGAAAAGAGAAAAGAATGGTGGCTTTATTTGTTGTTTAGTCAAAGCTTCATGAAGCTTTGACTTAGTCCACCATTCTTATCTCATCCTTAACCCTAACCATTACTTTAACCTTGGTCAATTCTCTACACATAACCATAGTTAGAATTATGATAAGAATTTATTTTCTATTCTATTCTAATTAACGAATCATAACATTATTCTTCTTTTTCTTCATCTTCTTCAAAGAAGAAAGCTTACTTCATCAATGGTGAATTGAGCAAATTAGTGAGAAATCCAATTCTAAAGTCTACCCACTTCCTATTTCTTCATCCTCTACCTCTTGCCAAGTAGTAGAGTGTGTTTCCTTCACAAGTTTTCTAGACTTGATGAAGTTGGAGCTTGATCTAGCGATGCCTCGACGTAGATCATCTTCGGCACGTCGTCGATGACCTAGCACGCTCTTTCTCCGATGAAGCCGACGCTAGAGCCCGGGACTTGATATGGACAGCGAGGACACTTCATTGCGGAGCTATGGAGGTGGAGCACCGGATCTACAAAGGTTGTATTTCCGTATTCTCATAGTTAAGTGTTAACTAGTTATCTTTTTCCCTAGACATCTAGCAAACGATCCGTAGTCTAGGGTTTCTCGGCACAATATTTTTGAAATTGGCATGGTTGATCCCTTGTGAGACCTCATTAGGGTGCCTAGGAACCCTACAGTATTCAGTTGGAATATCCTGCACCTCATTCTACGAGGAAAGAGCCGAGATCCCTTCACCGGGAGTGACCTCTTTAGCAATGGTTTTCGTCACTATATTTTCATAAAGCTATCCGTTCCTTCAGCGACATCAAGTTCATTACGTTAAAGGTTTTCGCCAGAAACCATTCGTAGCCCTCCGTCGTTTCATATGGGTAATCAATAGTATTCAAGCTGTGTTTGTTGGCCAAAGTCAAAGCACAGTGTTTGGTAGCTGTTGGTTATTCATATGCAGCATAGATAGATGCGTTGTTTTAGAACAGTCGTACTGCCTTGTTGGCCAAAGTCAAGGGTAGGTACGGGTGGATTCAAATCAACCTGGAGAATGACGGGTAGAACTTGACATGTGACTTATGATTTGTTGGCCAAAGTCAAGGTCATAAGAGCGTGGGGTAAAATCACATCGGGAGTTTCTAAAGAAATTGAAACTTGCCAGATATGCGCATACCTTCTGGAGTGTGATGACATGAGCGGATTCCGTCACGTTATAATACGATGATAGTTGGATCCCGATTCCCACTGATGAGTTGATTTACTCCTCGGGTGATCCCGACTAATTCTTCTTTCAGGTTTGGAGGAGAATTTGACGGTACAGTGGGAGGTTTCCAGATTAGATAAATTGGTAACCATTCTGATCTAGGTTAGAGTGCACGCTGAGTGTTTCTTTTCTCTCTCTCTTTGGCAGCGACCATTGATCCGACCCTAAGACTATGACTCAAAGACCAAAATTGACCGAACCTTCTTAACACTGGCTTTTGGATTGTCGGAGTTGCGAACCTCATTGCCACTCCTACTTTTACCCTTTTCTCCAGGACACCCCGTATTACTACGAACGTCCACTTCCATTGGACAAAACCATCGTATGGTTAGATACGAACTCGAAGGAATTCAAGGATGGTTTCCGGTTCTGGAGAAAACGGATAGGATTATTCAGTTGTCTTTTCCTTTTTCCTTCTCTCAGGTTGCGAGTACTCCTTGGTTTGGGAGTAGTACACCTGTTACGCAACTTGGATAGTCTTCTTCCAAACCTTAGGCTGGTGCCGACCGGTAGGGAATGAAGAAAACCAATTAGCCTAACGATGGTGTACAGAAGGTATTATGTAAAGACAAAGAAAGGGATTAGAAGGAGGGCAAAGTAAACTGCGACTGCTATTCACGACCAAACCAAGTATTTCTTCGCCAATCCTAAATCACCTTTATATTTCTCTAGAACACTCCGTATCACTACGAAGATCCACAGTTTATTGGATACTCCATCGTATGGTTATATACGAACTCGAAAGGAACTTGTTCCAGTCCGGAGATGGATTCTGGTTCAGGAGAAATAGGAATAAGGTTTATTCGGTTGTCTTTTATCTTCACCTTCTCTCGCATTGCGAGTGTTCCTAGGATTAGGACAGTACATCCATTATGCTTATTGGATAGTCTTCTTCCAAACCATAGGCTGGTGCCGAACGGTAGGGAAGGAAGAAAACCATTTGGCCTAAAGGGTGCACAGAAGGTAATGACTAAAGACATAGAAAGGGATCTGGAAAGGTGGCAAAGAATTACACGGTTACAGTTGTGGATCTGGATAATGGAAGAGGCATCACTAGGAATACCAGGATACCCCAACGAAACATTTCAATGTTTCAGTTTCACTGTGTACTGTTAAAGGAAAACTGATTTCCCAGTTAGACACTTGCTCCAGGGTATGTATTTACCAGGTATGATTCTCACATCTGTATGGTTTTACAGATGATGAGTGGGAGTAAGTTATTGGGAATTGGGTGATCATCCTCAGTATATCGGGATTCGTTGTAATCGGTGATATTTGAGGAAGTCACCTGGACTGTTTGCCAGTCGGCAAGTATTTGGTTTTGAATATCCGCTGTTATGTACCAATTTCAAATCGATACATCTGTACGTCTATTTTTATAGAGTGAGATATATCTTTTTGAAATTATGTCTGTGACATTTACCAATATCAGTGGATGGTTAGGTAAGGATCATTAAACAGCGGTGTAATTCTTCTTAACCATAAGTACAGTTTTCAACCTACGACACACAGTGACTGAGATATCAGACTCAAGGGACTTATACAGAGTATTGTATGTTGTCCAGGGTCCATCAGGACAGAGGGGTTGGTCCTCGTACTATATTCGGTTTACTTATGACTTCTCTAGTTTTTAGACAGGTGTTTCGTGGAAACACAGGGTCCGAATTTTGAGAAGTTATAGGTATTTGAATAAAGTAGAGAACCAGGTATCACAAGTATCGGGATTCTTCAAAGTAAAGAAGATGTAGATACTTGTGTATGGTATTCAGTTGATAGTAATGACTAAGAGAACTTGCTTCTCTTTCAGGTTACTCATAATTGGAAGCATTCCTAAGTTGAGTAACGCTGATCGGCCTCTTTCCATTTAGTTGACATGCACTGGAGACAGCTGCATGGTTTGAATCTGGTTCAATTAAATCAGTGCCTCTGGTTCTATATCGGATATAAAACAGTTCATATCTTAACGTTGTTAAGGTACGGGGAGTTTTCCGGCTTATGATTAAAACCAGACTCTGGATAACTCAAGGCATGTTTCTGTAATGGCTGTTTGTGGGTTGACCCAGGCTATGACGAGGGTTGACTTTCTACCATCTGGAAGATCAATAGTGATATTGTTCTAGACTCGCCACAGTTTTAAATAAAATGGATTTTTTCAGAAAACAGTAGTGGGAGTATGGTAGAACTGGAAGTGATTCCAGAACCACAAACGATTACTGAAGATTTCATAGGAACCTAAAGATTCAATCTGGATTGACATTCCATTGGCCACTCCGCAGATAAGGTGGGTAACTTCAGGCACCCGAGAGGTACTCCGGTAGCCTCAAGCACGGTGACAGGGAAGTTCTTGTTTACCCACACTTGCCATTGCTGTTGTTCCAGACTGTGAGACCCAGCAGGAGGATGAGTATAGCGTCGTTCTAAACTAGTTTTAGAAGTGTACGTATATATGACTCTGCCAGAGGGTTGTCGTAGTCAGTGGGAGCAGCGGAAGCATTGGTGGACAGGTGGCTTATGTCTATTTATAGACTAAAGCAGATGTAGCGGAGATAGATCATCTATTTCTGACGATACAGTCATAGGTTTGACTTCATCAGAATAGGGGATGGATCTGTTGAGAAGGTAGTTGGGTGTGTTGTCATGGTATTTGGATGACATACACAGAGTAGGAAGTGATATTCCTATACTACGATCGGTTATACTTTGGTCGTCACACAATGTTTCTCCACATGGGACTTGGACATTATATCAGACATACTGGTTACTAGATCTATGGTTTTAGATCTAGATTTGGATGGTTTCCCAATCTGGGTACTCAGACAACATTCTAAGAGTATTTAGAATGGACGACTCCTGGCACGGTAGTGTACCTGCAGGTAATGGAGTCACCCTCTCTAAAGGTGTCTTACAGACTAAAGGGGAGAGGGATGTGCATTGTTGGCAGATCACTTGCTCAGGCAATTGAGTCAATCATGAGATGTCAAGTACCACACCAGATGTTGTTCTTGTACTAGATGCAATAAGTTGACATTGATCCAATCCTGGAGAAGCAGTCGAAAGCAGTTTTAGAACATAAGTGGATGTTCTAGGGATATGATAACGACAGCCTTATTCGGGAGACAGTTATCATTCCAGGCTTCCATGGTGACCTGGACGACAAGGAGGTTGTCAGAGTTATATTTTTTCCTTCTGACGAGGGGCAGTATTTTGGACAGGTGGTCCAAGGCAATACTGAGGGAGGCATGGCGCAGGATACTGATTAAGTTCAGTTGACGATACAGTCTAAGAAGTTTGGATTTGGAGTTCATTTATGAGCTTGGTCCCATCAGACATCCAGACACATTCTAAGACAGGTATTGCTCATTTCGAAAGATGGGTTTTCTCCGCGAACTTGAGATATAGAGAGACATAGAAAGAGACATCAAGGCGGATCCACTCACTAAGGCTATTCCTCGAACGCAATAGTTTCGCAAGCGAGCTTTGTGAGACTGACTAGTAGAGGAGTTGGGTGTTCGGTATCACACGGGCTGTGAGTATGCGACATCGCAATAATTAGCCTTGAGTGCAAGTGGGAGATTGTGGGAGATAGTGCCCTCAGAGTCAATTATTGGATCACAGGCACGTGATTGCAATGATTGAGGGAGGACCTATCCCAGGAGGACAGTCTTACTCGAGATGATAGTATGCTATCTGGTTTATCTTTATCATCGTGTACTGCTTTAGGTAACCTGACAGGTCGCTATTACACGTTGGTAGAGCCCCTAGGATTCTTGCTTGACTGCCAGCAGTATGAGGGCGATCATATACGTGGGAGCTGGTAGTCTATAAGCACATCCTTACAAGGTCCCTAGTCGTGGGAGTATCGAGATAGGGCATCGATACTCCAGAGTAGACTAGTGTATACAGTCGAGACCCCGACGAGGGGCGGTGGCCGGTCTCACAAGCCACTGGTGTCAGTTGGTTCACCTAAGATGTATACAGGTGCTCATTGGGTTATGAGTACACCGGACAAGACTCGCCGGGAACATGCTAGTTGGTCCTATACCTGACGTCAGATAGCAGTTCCCTGGTGACATGTGTACTGGTTAGTTCATCGACCTGGGGATCGTCATTTGTCTCATGTGAGTTCCCACTGTACTTTGATTACTACCCTACCACGCTCAAAGGAGACGTGCAAACAGGTTTTAGTTGGGTACAGTCCCGAGCCACATGGAGGAAGTGAGCGGATCTTCAGGGGTTCGCCTCTCCCGGTATTGGGGGTGAGGTCGCGCTGTGTCTAGGAGAGCCATTACACGAAGCCCTCGGCCGAGGCAGGAGATTTACTGGTAGGTATTCCAGTAGTATCTCAGGGTGTTCTAGGCTACACTCCGACACGACTTGTACCGCTTTTTGGGGTCTGACTTTTACCAACCCCCTAGGCCCGCCATGCGATGCTTATAGAAGAATGGACCGGACTGAATGGATATTGTCACTGACAGGCTCAGTAGGGTGTCAGGATGAGTTCGCTCATCGACGTCCCTTTTGGTCAATACCTGGTATCCAGTTACGTATTGGCTTATACCTCTGACGTGCTAGTGGTTAAATCCACAACCAAGGTATCGACGAGTCTTTAAAGTCCCCCACATTCAGTTACTCAAGTTTCGGGCGAAACGCTGTAGAGGCCGTATGGAGATATGGCAGGGTCCGATCAGATACGTGCGGTATTGCACGGATCAGGATCGGACAGTTTGTACTACAGGCCATATGGATATATGGCAGGGTTCGATCAGATACGTGCGGTATTGCACGGATCAGGATCAAACGGATAATACTAGTCGGCTTTGGTTTAAGCCGGGTCCTAGTATAGTACAGTGTAGATTTTGTCTCATTGCATTTGTATTTCGGTCGGAATACAGATGCGGGTGTGTATACACAGTATCGGGGTTTTCCTGTGATTTATTACGGGACCAGTTTTCTGGAGTTGCCAGTTTGCTTTTCGTATCGGCCATTTTCATTTGTATCTTTCAATGGCCGAAGATTGGTGGAGGAGGGCTTATTTGCAATTGTGCAAATAAGCATTTGTGGAGGGAGGTGATTGCATATTGTTGTATCATGATAGCTCTTCTTTGACTTCTTGACTTCTTCATGATGGCTTGACTTTTTGAAGTCATCATGCTTGATGATGATGGCTTGACCATTTGGAGTCATCATGCTTTATGATCATGGTTGGTTATGATGAAGTGGTGTGATGATTGTTGTTTGAGTGTTGGACTTTCAAAGTGATCATTTCTTTGTATGATAGCTTTTTCTCTCTCTTGGATTATTAGAGACTCTCATTCTTTTGATTTGATACACTCCCTCACTCACTCTCATTCTCCCCTCCCACATTGGCATGGCCGGCCACTTCCTCTAGTGGGCTGTCCAAATTTTTGGTGTAGGGATTTACACTCATTTGGCTTAGCAAAAATCATATTAGCTCCTCCTCCAAAAGCTTGTATCACTTCCTCCACCATATGGCAATTCCTATAACCCCAAAGTGAGACATAAGCACTACACATTCTACAGCAAATCTTGGGCACGTCGACTCGCCAGCTTCGTGCCCGAGTTTCCTCGGTATAGAGGTGGGAGCCCGTAAAAGAACCAGGCGACGTGGTGCCCCTTCCGGCGACTTGGTAGAGACCGGACATTCCGCGGGAGATCGGGACGACGGCGAGAAGACCGGAGGACATGGATCGCTCGGTATATCTCTCTTCCCCATCTTATAGTTAGCTAGGACTAGTTAATGGCACGATCCGGGTGTTTTATTGCGCGGTGGTGCCGGTTCAAGAAAATCAAAGTTAACCATCGCTTCCGCATTTGGCCTCGGGATGGAGGCCGGGGCGCCGCCGTGCACTTACAGATCCATCCAAACGCTCATGGAGCAGAAACACAATCAAACGACTCCGCTCAATGCAATCTTATGTCGCCGGAATCACGCCCTGGTCAGTCCTCGTTCGTAACGAGCTCGTGCTGACCGCAACTCTAGATGTAGCTCTCCCTGCCCGTAATCGTGGCAGCAAAAACATAACTGGAACCGATGAGGCTAGATCAGGAATGAATATAATACTGAACAAAGAAATGTACATCCTAAGGCTTCTTAAGTGGAGTAGCGTATCGTAAGTATGCCGCGGAACATACCCACGGTACGTCACTCTACTTTAGTCACCTATTCCATCAACCAAAGGTCATCCTACACTCCGAAGGTAAAACCTAACGCTCTGATACCAACTTTGTCACGTCCCGAAAGTACGGAACATGACCGGCACTTAAACTACGAAACGTCTCGAGGCGTAAGTAATCTAAGTAAGCCAAAAACCCAGAAATCCAAACCAAGAAAAGTAGTAGAGTGAAGGAAAACTAATTTAAATCAAGTAGTTTTAATAGCATAAGCCGAGTTATGCCCTTTTTAAAAACATCAAATATTTCCTGAAAATTCGGCAGAGTCTCCTTTGTAAATACTGGCTCCCAAACGGGATACAACATGAATAGTATACGAAATCAATAAAAGGCATCCCCAAGCGGGAGCTAGCTCTTCATCAATCGACGGTCACAACCACACAAGCAATATAATATACAACGCCAAGGGAGAGGATAAAAACTCAAAAGGAAACTCAAAACCACAAGAAATATAACGTGCGACTCTAAGGTCGAAAGAATAAACAACACCGGTCTCTATCTCAAAATAAATACATGTTTGGTTGATGGAACTTCTAGATACAACCGAATAATAATATACAATGTATAATGATGGGTACGATACAAATAAACCCACCTACTAGCAAGTCACCCTAAAGAAGCAGTGCCAGTAAAGCCGTAATGGAACCTGTACGGCAAAACCAGCAAGAACTGTGGCACAACGGGGGTGAGTTGCCAACTCGTGAATAGAATACATCTACGAACAGGAATCGCATGTATGACGCAATCCTAGGTCATACGATCATAATATATCATCAAAATATAACCAGCAGCCTATAACCATGGCTAGGGTATACCACTAAACAACAGTAATACCAAGTGCTCGTGTCAGTGCCTCAGATAGCAATATATCATATGGATGATGTATAAATGCATGAAAACAGAGTACATGTACTAAAGAAACTGCTTTCATAACTCAGTGAGATTTCTGTATTTTTAAAAATGAGGTATCATAAGGAAATCAGTATAAACCGTGTCTAGCATCGACACAAAAACATAAATCCACATATCTCAATATCTCAGGCTCCGGCTACCCGGACTGACCTGGATCATCAAATCTCAGTACCTCAATATCTCGAAATCTCAATGTATCTAATCTCAATATCTAGGGCGCCGTCAGTCCAGACCAGCCCCTACCATCCATCTCAAGACTACGAAGGTATCCTCCGGATATCTGACGCGTCGGGTAAAATCACCGGTCGGTAGTGCTCCCCTGCCAGGCTCAACGTCAACAACACGATCCTTTTGCCCCGGGGTACCGCACCGGGCCCACCATGTACCCGTAACGGTTCCTCCACTCCTCGAATCGGGTCTCGAAATCCATCACCAAACTCATGGTGGACAACTCATACATCATGGGAAAAACCGCACTTTTTATTTAAAAAGAGAGAAAGCAGTTTATATAAGTTTTGCGGTCCCCCCCCCCAAATCCAGAAAATCTCATGGAAATCCGAATCCAAATCATGAATAGCATGTAAAACCATGAATGCGGCATAACAGTGAATAATAACATGCATGAAGTGACAAGTAATAACTACAATATCTAAACTGGTATATAAGGCAAGTACACTAATATCATGTCAAACTACTAGCTAACAAGCTAAATCAAGCAATAATATTCTCTAAGTGTACGTGACATGGTAATTACCGATGAAGATGTGTGTGAGCCGGCAAGTAAGTGTACGTGGTACATACGCATCATCGGTAATGGTGCTGGTGTCCTAACAGCATGATATCAACAATAGAATATGAATCATAATATAAGCATGCGATGCAGAGCGAAAAACAATAATGAGCGGGAGCTAAATACTAAACAATGGTGCCCTTTGAAATAACACAAATCGTGGGGTTTTGAAAATAAGGGCTACGGTGGTTTTAAGAAAGGATACGTCTTTTGAAATATCCGTAGATCCCTTGACCTATCTTTTAAAATACACACGATCCGTTCGTTTTGAAATAGGTAGAAATCTAATCTAGTCTGACAACTACGCTAAACTATACGGCTGAACTATAGGTACGGAAACCGCCTAGCATCTGAGTCGATACATATATGAATATATATTAGTCGGTGATCCCGCCTCGATAGTATCAATCCGATACCATATCTATAATCAGATATTCCCAAGTCAAGAGTGCGGATCAATCATCAATATATAGCTCGTACGTAAATCCGTCGTACGACATCCTAAATCTGGGTACGGGTCAATATCACATTCATCACATTGTTCATCTGGTATCCTCTTTATCAAAGATCATAATCCGGGGTACTGATCTACGTCTAGTACAATACTGATACAATCAATGTAATGCATGCGTGTGTATGAAAACACCACGCCTAAACAACCCGCTAAGATATCATATCGTATCTCAATTACGGACCATATCACCTCACCGATCTCACGGCCTCAAGCCCAAACTCATCGACTCATCTCCAATCCCAAGTACTATCCTCATAATCCGTGTATATGTATACGTATATATATATACATTGTTCCATACCCATGTGTATATATTTATATATACATATCCCCATATACGCACAGGTAAAACAATGAATGTATGCAAGTGAGTGTGCGTGTATAGGTGCAACAACTACTCTAGGGTTTCGCAAGTAACACTTCTAATCCATGAACATGTAACCCTATCATTAACATCCATGTCACACAAGATAGATATCATAAATATATAGTATATATACATACTATACATCGAACTGCGGGGGTGCTATACGCCATCCACCCGACTTCTCCCCGTAGATATAAATCTACTCACCTGGTCCTCGCTCGCCAGTGCCGACGTCACCACGGGCTTGCTTGTCATCTCGAAGTCCACATGGGGGTACCTACATGTCATAACGTATTGTGTCGCATAAAAACCAAATTCGAAATCGAAACGGCATACGAAACCAAATCGGCACGCGTATCACGTATAGGTCAAAACCTATCGCTTACGCATGCAAGAATAGTCAAACCAACCCTCGATGTCGATGTACCAACATCAACACATCGAGAAAAACCCAAACAAACCAATGATGATTTCAAAACTCACTAATTATAATATTAAGTAGAATGCAACTCATCAAAACCCCAAAATAAATCAAATCGATTTATTTCCGAAAACCTAGAAAGCACTAAATTTTCGATTTAATTCGAAAGTTGATGTTTTAACAAAACTAATGGCCATAATATCCACTAAATATCATAATTATGTCATATAAACCATTTCCACAATTTAATCTCATCAATTTTTTATAAAACTAAAAATTCTAGTTTTGCAATTTTATCAAATTTTAACAATTTCAAGTAAAAATGCACAAAACAATAACTATGCTTGGTTTTGCATGATCCAAAGGTATTAAACCACTCATGGAAACCTTAATGATGTGCTAAAATTCTAACTAGATTTTAATCTCACTTAATTACATTAATCCTAAAATCTAGTTTGCAACATAATACAATTTGGACAATTTCTTTTTAAAGTGAATTTGCAACTAACAACTAGCTTGGGTTTTGAAATTCTCAAGATTATAAATTACACAACACAACCATAACCAAATAATCCAAACTCTAACTCCCAATTCAACTCTTCTCTTTAAATTTCAACTTTCAATTAAACCCACAATTTAAACACCTAATTAGCTTAGATTACAATAAAAACTAACAATGTACAATTAGTGTAAGATTATACCTCACAAATTTGAAGATCTAACATGAAAATCTTGGCCTCCAAAATAGCTTCTTGATCCATGATCCACACTAGAATAGGTTAAGAAGAAATGGGTAGAGATTGGATTTTGATTTTGTGGGATTTTTATGTTGATTTTTGGGCATTTTGTTGAATTTTTTTGATGCAAAATGAGAGAGGAAGAAAGAGGGGCTGTTGTGGTGCAGGAAAAAGAGGGCTCGGCGAATGTTGTGAGGGGGGGGGGGGAGAGAGAGAGTGGTGTGGGTTTTAAAGTCAACACAAGATCATGCTTCATTTTCTTTATTTCGTTTTCTTTTCTTTTTTAATCTTTATTCTTTGTGTGAGGAATGAGGTGGGGACTTGGGTGATTGGGGCAGCCTAGGCTCAGCCATGGGAGGAAAATGGGGTGTGTGTGTGTATGTGTGGGTGAGGGAAAAAGATAAATAAAATACCCCAATTCCCATTAACACTAATTTCACCGAAAAAGCCTTTTCTTCGATATTTTCTAAACCGTTTTGGCAAACATTTCATTTAAAAAAGCATATGATAAAATTTTGTTTAATGTGTTATGATGCACAAAATTTGTTTCAACTCATTCCAATTTGTAATTTTCCCTAATTAAATGTATTAGTGACGACTTAAAATAATATTAAAAGAATTAATTTCGGAAAAAATTTCAGAAAATTTGAAATTTCACCAGTGGCTCAATAAGAACCAAATACTAGCAATTACATAGCTAGAATATGTATATTTAATTTTATAATAAACATATTTGTATTTTGACTTTTTACAGAAAACCCCCTTATTTTACAGATTTTCCGAAATTTCACCGAAACGATTTTCAAAACGTTACAGAACAAGTTAGTTTTTGGGGTGGTCACAAATTCGTATTTTGATCGAACTTCTTTACACTTTGGCTAATGGGTTATATCTGTGATGTGATATATGTATTGAACGTCTGCTAATCGCTATACGTCTATTAGTGGGGGTTATATATATCTGTGATCTATAATGTTGATGGTTTGTGTATATGAATTCGTTGGATTGTCGCGGATGAATAGCCGGGGGGTTGTGAGATGAGAGTTTTCTTATTCTTTCAATTCTTATAATATGTAATTTGATGTAATATTATTTGTATGGCCACACAACCGGGTTGAGGTTGTAGCCGTCATTGTATAATTTCTTTTTTCTGTTTTTTCTCCTAGGATAGACCCAAGGTGGGGTGCACAAACTACCGGGTATCTCGAAGTGCCGAGTGGCCTACTCACGGTGTTGAGGGAGGTTGCTTCGCTTTGGGTACTTGGCGGGTAGTTTGCCGCACCCGTAGGGGTCTAAGGTGGGGTTTGGCTATTCATCGCGACCGTGTAATCCGCTCTTCGTTACAGGCTCGTACGAAATGTGGATTCCTAATATATCCAATGTGTTCATCTGTGATCTGGAATGGCTATCATTGCATGTGACGAATGTTTATATATATCTATATGACATCTATTTAGGCGTTGCTTATGTTTTGCATCCGCGCTAGTCCATCCCCCGCTCTGTCGTTAGTTAAGTAACCTAACGGGTGATGACGGGACCCCGTGGCGAATGCCGATGGCATAAGCGTACGTCATATTTTTGTTGTTTTCTGCAATGGTAGGATTAAATGATGGGACGCATTGGAATTAATGCAAGAAAAAATAAACCAAGTAAAAATCGTTGGAACACTTTCAAAACCACTCGGTTCTTTTCAAAACCAACTTTTAAATGCGGAGCTTGAACCACTCCTTTTGAAAGCTATCTTGTTCCTTCGATTATATAAAGTTCACTACGTTCACGGTTTCGCCAAAACCATTCGTCGCCCTCCGTCGTTTCACATGAATGGTCAATAAGTATTCAAGCTATGTTTGTTGGCCAAAGTCAAGGCATAGTGATTGGTAGCTATGGGGTATTCATGTGCAGCATAGATAGATGTGTTGGTTTGGGGAAGTCGTTCTACCTTGTTGGCCAAAGTCAAGGGTATGTGCGGGTGGGCTCAAATTAACCTGGAGAATGACGGGTAGAACTTGACATGTGACTTATGATTTGTTGGCCAAAGTCAAGGTCATAAGAGCATGGGGCAAAAATCCACATCGGGAGTTTCAAAAGAAACTGAAACTTGCTAGCGCTGCATACCATTTGTAGTGTGATGATTCTGGTAGGATTCCATCAGTTTTGTCACGCGATGATATTTTGATCCCGATCCTACTGTGAGTATATGCTACACCTTCGGAACTTTCTCACTTAACGATCATTGCTATAAACCAAGTAGGTGTCTAGAAAGGTGTTAGCTGGGCTACGCCCACAAGGAAAAGAGGTTACTTAATTAAGGAACTTTGTGAAAGCGTTGGAAAACCTCCCTCGAAGTACCGACACTGGCCTGGCTAAACGGTTAAGCAAGTATTGTACGGTGAGATTGATCCCGACTAGTTCTTCCTTTACGGTTTGAGGAGGGATTCGAGAGACAGTGGGAGCCATCCTGTTTAGACAAATTAAAAACCACTTTAAATTTGTAAGAGCATCATGCTAAAGTGTTTCTTCTCTATCTCCTAATTGCAGCGACCAATTATTATGACTGGACTTAAGTTACTTCTAGATAAAAACATACTGACAGGGCCAAACTACAAAGATTGGCTCAGGAATGTCAAAATGGCAATCACTTATGACAAGTTGGGGTATCTTCTTACCACCAAAGCTCCCCCTGTCCTAGGTCCCAAAACCAGCGTCGCAGATAGGGAAATCTGTAAGACCTGGGAAATCGACTGCGCGAAGGCCAAGTGCCTCGTGCTTTCCTCTATGGACAATGAACATCAGAGGAGGCACGAGAATATGGACCTCGAATCCATATTTCTCCATACAAAAGAACTGTATGGAGAGCAATCCCGTATCGCCAGATACGAAGTGTCGAAGAAATTGTTTTCGGCGAGATTGGCCGTCGGATCATCGGTAGCGGAACAGGTGCTTAAGATGATTTGCTACATAGAGGAGCTCGCGGACCTTGGGACCACGTTGGAGAATGAGCTCTATACGGACTTGATTCTCCAGTCCCTTCCTTCCACTTACGCCCAGTTCATCCTGAACTTCAACTTGCAGCAAAAGGAAGTTGATCTTTCAGAACTCTTCAACATGCTGAGGAGTGCGGAGGGTACCCTACAGAAAGGTATGGAAACATCCACTTTGTTTGTAGGAGGATCTTCCTCTTCTAGTTCCAGGGCGAAAGCCAAGGGAAAGAAGAAGAAAACCCCCGCCAAACCAAGGGGCGGTGTTAGAAAAGTGGATACGAAGGGAAAGGCAAAAGCAACAAAGGTAGCGGGGAAGCTTGTGGATAAGGAAGAGTGCTTTTACTGTCACAAGAGTGGACACTGGAAGAAAGATTGCAGGGCTTGGAAGGCCAGAACACAGGATCTGAAGCAAGTTGCGGCTTCAGCTTCAGGTGTGTATGTTATTGAAAACTGTCTATCAATAAACTCTATGTCCTGGGTATTGGATACCGGATCAGGATCTCATATATGTAATTCTTTGCAGGTATTGAGAAAGCGTAGGTTTTTGAAGGCAGGTGACATGACCCTCAAAGTTGCAAACGGAGCTAGCATGGATGCTGAGGCCGTGGGGGACTATCACTTGGGAATGTCAGATGGACATGTTTTGGTTTTACGTAATTGCTTTTTTGTACCCAATGCAACTTGTAATATCATTTCTGTATCTTTAATATCTAAAGAAGGTATGAATTTGCGTTTGTAAGTAATGTTGTAAACATTCACCTTAATCAAGTTCTGATTGGGTCAGGTACATTAAGCAATGGTATATACGTATTAAACCAACCACAGATTTTCAATGTCCAGAATACACACAAAAGAAAGTCTCCGGAAACAAATCAGACTTTCTTATGGCATTGTAGACTGGGTCACATCAATGAGAGAAGGTTGACGAAGTTACATACAGAAGGATATTTAGATCCGTTCGAATATCAATCATATGCAACTTGTCAATCATGTCTCAAAGGAATGATGACAAAGACTCCATTCACTTGACACGGAGTAAGAGTGAGCGAGCTCTTGGGACTCGTACACAGCGACGTGTGCGGTCCAATGTCTACGCATGCACGAAGCGGTTATTCTTACTTCATTACTTTTACGGATGACTTTTCAAGGTACGGATATGTCTTCTTAATGAAACATAAATCCGAAGCCTTTGGAAAATTCCAGGAATATTAGAATGAAGTAGAAAAACAAACAGGCAAAAGTATCAAGACACTGAGATCTGATCGAGGTGGTGAATACTTGAGTGCCGAGTTCCTCGATTACTTAAAAGAGAATGGAATTCTCTCTCAGCTTACTCCTCCATACAGTCCGCAACATAACGGTGTATCGGAGAGACGGAACCACACCCTATTTGATATGGTACGTTCCATGATGAGTAACGCTGAGTTACCGTGATCATTCTGGGGATATGCACTAGAATCAGCTGCATACCTTTTGAACCGAGTTCCAACTAAGACTGTGCCTACTACACCATATCAGATGTGGTGTGGGAAGAGACCCTATCTTAATCACTTTAAGACATGGGGATGTCCAGCTTTTCTCAAAAAGCAGCATGCGGACAAGCTCGAGGCACGCTCAGTACAGTGCAAGTTTGTGGGATATCCAAAGAACTCCAAGGGATATTTCTTCTATTGCGAAGAGAAACAAAAGGTTTTTGTTTCTCGTCATGCCCACTTCTTGAAAACTGAGTTTTTGGAAAATCAGATAAGTGGGAGCGCAATAGAACTGGAAGAAATTCCAGAACCACGAGCTATTACTGAAAGCTTAGTAGAACTAGAGGGTTCGAAAGATCAGGACATTCCTACGCCGCTCCGCAGAAGTAGTAGGAAGTCTCATCCGCCCGAGAGATACTACGGTTTTCTCATAGACGGGGATAGAGAGGATTGCATCATTGATAGTGATGAGCCGACTAGCTTCCAGCAGGCCATTCAGAGCGTTGACTCGGTAAAATGGCTGTATGGAATGCGGACCGAAATGGAGTCCATGTACACCAACAATGTATGGACGTTGGACATTGCTCCAGATGGGGTAAAACCCGTAAGATGCAAGTGGATCTTCAAAAGGAAGATTGGTGTAGATGGACAGGTTGAGACCTATAAAGCTAGACTTATTGCAAAGGGTTTTCGTCAAAGACCTGGTTTGGACTATGACGAAACCTTTTCTCCAGTGGCTATGCTGAAATCCATTCGGATCCTTCTTGCCATTGCTGCCTTCCACGATTATGAGATTTGGCAAATGGACGTAAAGACCGCTTTTCTAAATGGAAATTTAGAGGAGTGTGTCTATATGGACCAGCCAGAGGGTTTCATTTGGAGTGGGAGCAGCGGAAAGGTGTGCAAGTTGCTTAAGTCCATCTATGGTCTAAAGCAGGCATCGCGGATTTGGAACATCTGTTTTGATGAGACGGTCAAAGAATTTGGCTTTATCAAAAATCCAGATGAACCATGCATCTATAGTAGATTTGTAGCAAGAACTGTAGTATTCCTCGTTTTATACGTGGATGACATTCTCTTGATAGGAAATGGCATTCCTATGCTACAATCTGTCAAAGGGTTCTTGTCACACAGGTTCTCCATGAAAGACCTGGGTTATGCCACTTACATTCTTGGGATCCGGATCTATCGTGACAGATCCAAGAGGATATTAGGACTTTCACAGTCCAGGTACATTGACACCATACTGAAAAGATTCAGTATGGAAGATTCCAAGCGCGGTAATCTACCGGCTTGTCACGGGATCACCCTCTCCAAAGAGATGTCTCCCAAGACTGATTTGGATAGGGATCACATGTCTATTATACCCTACACTTCTGCGGTAGGCTCTATAATGTATGAGATGTTGTGTACCAGACCAGATGTAGCTTATGCACTGAGTGTAGTAAGCCGGTATCAGTCAAACCCTGGGGAGAAGCACTGGATAGCGGTAAAGAACATTCTCAAGTACCTGAGAAGGACTAAGGAGATGTTCTTGGTGTATGGCGGAAAAGTTCTCCAGATCGAGGCCTTTGCTGACTCCAGCTTCCAGAGTGACAAGGATGATTCCAAGTCCATTTCAGGTTATGTCTTTACCCTCTATGGAGGGGCGGTGTGTTGGAAGAGTTCCAAACAGGAAACCGTTGCTGACTCGACGATGGAAGCGGAATATATCGCTGATGCTGATGCTGCAAAAGAAGCCGTCTGGATAAGGAGGTTCTTAACAGAACTTCCGGTGGTTCCGTCCATTGTTGATCCAGTACCTCTGTATTGCGACAACAATGGGGCTATTGCTTTAGCCAAGGAACCCAGGTCCCATCAGAAGTCCAGACACATCTTGAGGCGGTATCACCTGATCAGGGAGATCGTGGGTTGCCAGGAGATCGAGGTTCGGAGAGTTGCTACGGAAGATAACACTATTGATCCATTCACCAAGGACTTACCCCAGACTCAGTTCGAGCGGCTGATCGAGATGATAGGTCTTCGATACGCCAGTACATGGCCTTAGTGCAAGTGGGAGATTGTTAGTGTATATGCCCTAGAGGCCATTACTGTATCATACTAGCTTGTATATTACTTTATGGAAGCTTGTGATATTCACCTTGTATTGACAATCTTGCTCAAAATAGTAGTATGCTACTTGGTTTGTTTCTGCTTTAATGTGTGCATGTGTTTCTTTTAGCATATCGCCTTTACACATTAGTAGAGCCCTTAGGATCTTTGCTTGATTACCAGCGTTGTGATGGCAGTCACACTCGTGGGGGCTGGGTAATCCACAAGCACATCCTTATGCAGGTCCCTAGTCACAGGACTATCGAGACAGGGCATCAATACTCCGGAGTAGTCTAGCGTATGCGCTTCTCATCCCAGCTTGGGAGACGGTCTGTCCCACAGCCGTCAGTAAGTCGTACTTGAGATAGTATGCGGGTGCTCGTTAGGTTACGAGTACACTGGACAGGACTCGTCGGGAACTGTTGGTTGGTATTATACCTATCGTCAGTTATCAGTTCCCAGGTGACATGAGTACAACTTAGTCCGTTGACTTGACACTGTCACTTCGCCTCGAGTGTGTTCCCACTATACATTGATTACTACCCTACCATGGTGTTCCCCTCCGAAGGACGGCGCGACTGACGTCTTACCTGACATTCGGGGCAGATGCTAATTGGTGCTATCCGTCCACCTCTCCGAAGATGCCATGTTGATTTATGGCACCGTGTATCGAAGGTTTAGACGGATGCGTCCGATGTAGCAGACTTCGTCAGATTCCCCCTCGTTTGAGGAGTTTTTGATTGTGGGGATGCTCTTCCCTGCAGGCGCAAGCCCCTGCAGTTAATTACGCTACCGCATTGCGGTAACAACTTTCTCCTTCTCCAGATGGTCACTTCGTTTCGTGTGTGTTTGATTTGTGTTTGGTTGCCCGTGGATTGTATACGGAGACTGAGTTATGTCGTCGCCCGTAGGGCGTGGACTAGTCTAAATCCGTATCTTTCTTAGATTTGGGTTTGGGGGTTGTGTTTAAGGATACGTTAGCGTCGTTTGAGACTAAGATTGACTTAAACGTTTGTTAAGGATACGTTAGTCTATTTTTAGACTAAGATCGACTTAACAGGATCGTTTAGATCCAACAAGAGAGTGATTGAGGGGGTGGCACTGTTGTTTAGTTTAGTGACATTGCGGTCAATAGGTAGTTTAAGGACATTGCGGTCCAGTGTTAGTTTTAAGACGTTGCGGTCAAGGTTAAGGACGTCGTATTCCGTGGATTTAAGGACTCCACAGTCCGATGTTAGTTTTAAGACATCACGGTCAAGGTTAAGGACGTCGTAGTCCGTTGTTATTTTTAAGACATTCCGGTCAAGGTTAAGGACGTCGTAGTCCGAGGATTTAAGGACTCCACAGTCCGATGTTAGTTTTAAGACATTACGGTCAAGGTTAAGGACGTCATAGTCCGTTGTTAGTTTTAAGACATTCCGGTCAAGGTTAAGGACCTCGTAGTCCATGGTTTTAAGGACCCTACAGTCCGGCATTTAGTTTTAAGACATTACGGTCAAGGTTAAGGACCTCATAGTCCATGGGTTTAAGGACCCCACAGTCCGTATCAATATGTGGTCATCGGGACCCGTCACCTCTTTGAAGACGTTGAGGAATTACAACGCCAAGTATCAAAGGAGTGAAGAGATGTACCCTTAAACCAAGGTAGATTAAGTAATCTGTAGTCCAATTTGGAAACTAAGATAAATTATTAAATTATGAGCCCATTGGCCCAATTGAATTTGAATTGAGGACTTACGGACATCTTAGGCTAAGTCCAATTATGTTTGGGATATTGGCCCTCTGTTGATCCATTGAAGGAGAGGCTTTGCCTCTGGAAACTTAGCCAATTGGGCTAAAGCTAGTGTTAAACACTAGAGACCAACAATGTTGAACACTGGGAATAAGGTTGCCAAGTTAGTGTTAAACACTAAAAGATAATCAGTGTTGAACACTGGGAATCAGAGTTTTCAAATTAGTGTTAAACACTAAGCAAATCCAAATTGATGTTAAACACAAAGAAAATCAGTGTTAAACACCGCAGATAAAGTTTTCCAAATTAGTGTTAAACACTAAGAAAAATCAGTGTTAAACACTGGATACAGAGGTTTCAATTTAGTGTTGAACACTAAGACGAGAGGGGTCACGTGGTCACACGTGAGAGCGCCCTTCTTTCCCTTATTTTGTTCTATAGATAAGTGTTTAACACTTTTAGTCCTGAAAGCCATCACGTGCGGGCATGTGATGGGAGCTCATGCTCTGGTTTATGATAATACCCATTAGGGGTCACGTAGTGACACGTGAGGGCGCCTCAGAGTCTCTGTTTATTTTTATTTTTCTTTATGTGCTTCAGGGGTCACGTGGGGCACGTGGGGCGTTGCCTCAAAGCTCTCTTTTATGCTCTCTTTTATCTATCTTCGCAGGAGTCACGTGGTAACACGTGAGGTTCCTGCTTCAGAATTTTATTCTGTGGGTCTCTGCATGTTTTAAAGTTCTGTTCAAAGGGTTAAACGATAAACTTCTGAAGAATTATATTCTTAATAACGTTAAACCCTAGTTTCTTTTCTTAAAGGAATTAAATTCCTGTGAGTTTGAAAGAATTATATTCTCAGTTAGGGTTAAACCCTAGTTCTGTTCATTTTGAAGGAATTAAATTCCCATAACATAGGGTTAAACCCTAACTTTATGTCAAAGGAATCATTTTGTGAGAATTAAATTCTCTAAACTCAGTTCCTCCTCTGTGTTTTAGATCTGCATGGCAGGATCTCAACCCAATGAGAATTAAATTCTCAATTCATGGGGAGATGTGCACTTTTCAGATCCTCAACTAGAGAAAGAACTAAGTTCTTTTTTTTATATATAAGAGTTAAACTCTTTTGAGAATTAAATTCTCCTTTGAAGCCTCCCTTTTCATTTCTTACCTAAGGTTTTCCTTTTTGCAGAGAATCAATGGCTCTATCTCTCTCTCTATGTATCAAAAGAAAAAGATCCAAAGGTCTCAAGGTTTCAGAAAAAAGTTTTAGAAAAAAGATCTTCGAAAAGGGTCTTCCTCACTTCTTGTTTTGGCTCCTATTTATAGGAGAAGGAAGAGAATCAATTTGCTTAGTAAATCTCTCATTGAGAGATTTGATTTGTATGTTGAGAGATTTTATCATTAATCTGGGCCTTTAGATTGTTAAGTGAATTTTATTCACCATTGGATTCTAAATCCAAAGATATTTCCTTGTTGTTTCGGTTAGATTTAGGGGAAATCTTTCCAAGTCCCAGAATTTTCTATAAATAGGTGATATTTAATGACCTTTAGACTTTTAATCCAACGGTTCCAAATAATCATTCTCTGTTTGGAAAGATTTGAACGATCTCTTCCCAGAATTAAATTTTGTTAAATAATAAGGCTTTTAAAGCCGGTCACATATGGCCACGTGACCCCTGGTCACGTGTAGGCACGTGACCCCCTGGAAAAGGCCTTTCTTCTCCTGCGCTCTGTTCTCTGGCCGCTGCTCAGCCGTCACGTGCCAACACGTGACCACTGGTCATGTGTGAGCACGAGACCTTTTCTGGATCTTTTTCTTGAATGCGCTTTGTGCCGCAGCTTGGAACGTCACGTGCCAACACGTGACTACTGGTCACGTGTGAGCACGTGATGCCTCTTCTGAGTCCTTTCCTGATTTTTAATCAGGGAACAAATGCCCCCACAGCGTTGTTCTCACGTGTCTGCACGTGAGTGCAACGCTGTCTCTTTTGGGACCGTTGGATCCATCTATGGAATCGGGGAGATGAAGCGTCTCCATCACATCCTATAAATATAGTGGTCACTTCAGAAGCGCCTCCACTTTGCTCATCTTCCTCCTTGCATACTTTTCTTTCTGAGAATTTAATTCTCCTTTCCAGAGCTTAGTTCTCTGCTTCAAGCATTTTCCAGAGTTTAACTCTGTTGAAGGATTCTTTTTCCTCAGGTAATTATCTTTGGATGATCGAAGAACTTTCATACACATACAACTCTCTGGATTTTAAATCCATACCAAGGGTTTCACCCCTTTAAATATGAACCCATTTTTCCTTTAAGTTTTTTCAAACGAAATGTGAAACCATTTATCTTCAGCAGTAAATCTCTTTTAGGGTTCATCTGATCCTTTAGGGAGATGATGATGACAGTTCAAATCCATGGAGTTTAACTCCGTTCACAGAAAAAATGTTTCTGGGAATTTAATTCCCCTTTTCAAAAGGAATTTAGTTCCTGTGAGGAACTCAGTTCTTCCTATGGGGGCTTCTTGCCCTAGGTTGTCCTTCTATGATCAGTGAAGAAGACGGTTGCAATGATGTCTTTTGTGGGAATTTAATTCTCCTGATCTTGTTTGATTTGTTGTAGAGCCCAAGGTAGATTTGTCCTTTAGGAAAATGTGTAGGGCCATTTGAAACCCACTGCCTATTTAATGAGGATATCCCCTTTGTCTTATTACAATTGCTTGGTATCATTATTAACGAGCCGTCAACCTGATTCTGTGGGACCCATGTGTTTTGTAGCCAACGGCCCCATAAAGAAGAGTCTGCTGTCGCTTTCTTCAGCTGTCCTTATATATATATTTATGCTCATATATATATATATATATATATATATATATATATATATATATATATATATATATTTTCGGCTTCGCTTAAGACGGTTTCCCTTTATTTTATTTCAGGCGTAATGGCTTCTGTCCCGTTCTTTCCCTTTACTCGCTCAGAGGCCGCTTTTCCACAATCACCATCTGACGAGGAAGCGATGGCGATGATCCGGGCTCACGGCCCGAACTGCACCAGCTTACTTCTATGGGGAACTTGGTATAGCCATATTATTCGGGGTCGCCGGAGTTTCCTCTGCGCAATACCGACGGAACCTACTTTCCCGTTCTTGCCGATAGACCCTCCGAAGACGGTATTTGCTGTGGAGATGCCAAACTGGACACCAACGGGATGGCTCGAGCCTTCGATGACCGGTATCCCGAACCATCTGATCCCGGCTATAGATATCTTGGGGCGGCGTATTTTCTAGGGGGAGGCCCAACCATGGGGACAAATCTACAAGATAGGGCTCACCCCTCGACACCCTACGGGGTACCTTTTCTGGGCTCGTTACATCCTGTCCGCCCATCCCGCGCGGCTACAGAAGGTAGGGCTTTACCAGGCGATATACGCGTCGCTCTTTCACTACCAATCCCCGCTTGTCTGGTGGGTTAAGGCGTTCCTGAACAAGTGGAACCTCCCCACCAACACTTTCCTTTTAGGGGACCGTTAGGTTTCGATCTCTCTGGCAGAATTCTGTGACATCTCGGGGTTGCCAATCAGGCATAGTCTGTATGAGGAGTTGCTGCTGCCTTCTGACGAGTACATCTTTGAGCCCGAGCCTGCTCCGGTTCACGGCCTGTCTGCTGAGAATGCCGTCCGCCACAAGCGTCCCAGTTTGATCAAGGCGCTAGGTATCTTCGACCGATTGTTCACCGAATCTGAGGAGCAGGGTGTTACTTTTAAGAGCTTCATTGCTTGCTTCCTTCGCGAGGACGTCTTGTCGAAGACAGCTCCGAAGTTCGGGACATCAAGGACCCCTTTGGGTTTGGTACGAATAAGCTGCCGACCACTGAATCGGATCTACCACAGTACTACATCCCCATTATGTCGCCGATGTATTTTGAATCTATTGCCGCTCCCGGCATGGATGAGGAGACATTCTTCGTGGGGTTTGTTAGTGTCTAGCTCAGTTGGTTTGTCATTCCCATGCATCGTCGCTTTATGAGAGCTTCGGTTATCTACCCGGCTTATTGTATCGCTGAGGGGACGCGGTTGGCCATTGGCATCCCGGCGTTGGCACACCTTTATCACGGGTTGGGCACCGCAGCTAATACCTCTACTCCCGGCATGGATGTAGTAAACTTTTCACTTCATTATTTCACATCCTGGGTCGAAATGCACGTGCTGGGGGCTTTCGCTATGCATCAGAGGCCCGCATTTTACGAAGCCTACCCTTTCCCACGACTTATGCGTTTGGTGGATGCTTCTGCCGCCGACCTGACTCAATTCAGGGCTATTCGAGTGCTGATTTCTCCTTACGCTATTGCTGGCGGGCTGGTTTTTAATGATCGGGTCCTGTCTTCTCCTTCAGGTCCAGTTCAACAACTCTGGGACCAGTCAAAAGACAATGTACCCTCTCTGAGGCCCCTGGAGGCCGTGCACTTGTATACCATCAGACCAGGCTATTTGGTATCCGCCAGGACAGCGCAGCTCTTTTCATGCGGTACAATCCTCATCGCTTCGCTCGACAGCTTGGGTATGACCAGGGCGTTCCCTTCGAGGCTTTCATAGTTGCGCCGGTCCCTTCACTTGATGCCGTTCACGATGCCGCTCATCATTTTGTGAGGCCGAACACTGGCTCCCACTTCATGGTCCCTGAAGCTGAGCACATGCCCCGGTGCGTGGGATCGTTCACGGGTTGGTATCTCCATCGAGTCAGCCCGATTATTCTTGAGGAAAGAAGGGTGCTTCTCGGTCATGATGCCCCTCCTCAGGTTCCGGCCATGGGAGCTGCGCTGCGACCGCGGGCTCCGGTCCACTTCCCTCTGAGGGAGATTGGCACCGCGCTCATTCCGGGGGAGTCAGGGGTGGACCTTACTCCAACAGCTGGTATGCCCCTAGGTACCCGATCGTGGGGTAGACGGGCCCCAGTAGCAGAACCACCGCCTGCGGCAGCACTGCCCCCCGCGGCATCGACAATGGCGGTGTCATCCTCGGTTGTGGCACCAAGCGAGGGTAATAGGGACGATGGTTCCGCCGCACTTTGATGACGTCATCCTCATTTGTTTGCACAGTAACTTCTATTATGTTATGCTGGAGTTTCTGGGTATTTTTAAATTTTATTCAAGAGTTGAATTTTCTGGGGTTGTTTTGGGGATTCGGTGTTTCGATCGGGGTATCAGATTTTGTCTATATGGCTTTCCGGATAAATTTTAGAATATGTTAAAAAGTTCGACTGGATATAAATACCCAATTTTTCCCCTGTCGGGAAACTTCCAAGTGTTGGATTTTTCCGTGGTTTAAAGACGTTCTAAGTTGTGCAAGTAACGCGATGGACCCTCTAGAAGACAACAAACCTTAACTCGATTATGTGACCGTCTTGAACTGCCCTTTGAACCTTCGGGTTTGGGGCAGTACGGCGTGCCACATGTGAGGCGTTGGCTTGACCCTTCTACGGCTGGACCGTTGGTACTGAGGCACGAACTGAATGTTTTTAGACTTGTTTCATGTGTTGATCTGTATAAGGAAAACTTGGGTGTTCGATTGTTCGATCGGAAAGTTTAACATTTTCTGTTTATCCGGAATGTGATACAATAATTGGAATTCATAATAAGTTATGAGATAACTGAATGAATGTTATAAACATAGCAGTTTAGTATCGCTTGATCGGTTGCCACGGAATTTTGATGTGATCAAAAGTCCGTCGCAATCACGTAGCGTACGCGGATACTCGCCGGATAAACTTATTAGACAGCTACATTCCTTAGCCACGACCAAGTGACTGTAGGAGAACCACGTCGCCGAAAGCATCCGTCCGGGTGCTCGCGGTAGCGGTGTTCCGCCTTGGTGCACTTCGTCGACGGTATCGGGGGTGCGGCCGTCTACTGAAGTTTGCGACGAGCATTCGATCAGGGTGTCGGGAATCTTGTTGAATTGCCCGACTTGATATTGAAAAATGTTTTCGATAAAGAGACTAAAATGCGGGGTTTATAATTGTTAGGCATGTGATGTCTAAGTAATTCATTTGATTAGGCATGCGATGTCTATGCAGATTGCGGATTCCAACTGTTGTAGTTTTACACTTTCTTTTCTGTGACCGTAAGTGTAATATGTGATATCGCCGGTTTCGTTGCTATATGTCAACGACAATTGGGATGCGCATATTTACTTACGTTGATGACATGTGATGTTATGTGTTGCTGGATATGTTATATTGGATCGTCGTGTATGAATAGCCGGGGGTTTTTATGTGAGATGAGTGTTTTTCATTTTCATTCATGTAAAACTTGTATGTAATATTCTTTTATTGGGGCGCTTCCAGGTTGCGGAAGTTGTCACCTTTTGTATATTATTTACTTTTCCGCACTAGGATAGACCCAAGGAGGAGGGCACAAGTAACCGGGTTCTGGAGTCTAGTGGGAGACCAACTCGAGGAGTCGAGTTCGGGTCTTCTAACTCCAGAATTGGTAGGGTTGCTTGCAGCTCTCGTAGGGGTCTAGGGGTGTGGGTTTGGCTATTCATCGCGACCGTGGAATCCGTGTTTTATACTGGCTCGTATTAAAAACACGGACGTCCTAGTATATCCAATATTTCATATGTTTCTTCTGCTGCGATATCTGTGATGTGATCATGTGATGTTCTGTGATAGATACAGTATATAGTATATATGATATATTATATAGCCGTTACTTATGTTTTACACCCGCGCTAGCCCTGCCCCGCTCTGTCGTTAGTTACCTAACCTAACGGTGCACGAGGGGACATCGAGGCGAATGCGGATGGCATAAGTGTACGTCGTATTTATCTGTGATGTTTAGGTACATTAAATTATGGGACTTCATTAATGTGATTAATGAAAGAAAAGAAACCTAAGATGTTGTAGAATCGAATTTCAAAATTAAAACAGGTAGCTACAGTTCTTGCTTTGCACAGCGGTATATATGATATATCCTGCACCTTATTCGATAAGGAAAGGACCGAGATCCCTTCACCGGGAGTGACTCCTTTAGCAATAACTGGCAGATGCTACACACTCGGTTTGTCTTTTGATAGCTTTTAAGAGTTTTGCTTTGCACAGTGATATATATGATATATCCCGCACCTCATTCGACGAGGAAAGGACCGACGATCCCTTCACCGGGAGTGACTCCTTTAGCAGAACAAGAAAAGCCTCAAAAGCACTCCATTTTAAAATCATTTGATTGTACAACGATATCAAGTTCATTACGCAATAGGTTTTCAGAAAAACCTGTCGTCGCCCTCCGTCATTTCAGATAAGTACTAGTTAGTATTCGTGCTGCGGTTGTTTGGCCTCCGTCAAGGCGTAGTGTACGGTAGCTAACTAGTGCTTATCTGCTAGCATATGATGCGATTGGATTAGGATATTCGCACGGCGTTGTTTGGCCTCCGTCAAGGGTCGTGCGGGTGGGTTTAATTCAATCAGGAAATGACGGGTTGAACTTGACTAGCGGACTATGGGAAGTTTGGCCTCCGTCAAGGTCATAGGACGCTAGGGGTAAAATATTATCGGTAATTTCAAGTGTTGAAATTTACAATGAGATTGCATACCTTCTATGAGATAGTTGGATCCCGATACCCGCTGCGAGTAAGTGTTACTCCTGGGAGAGTTTTATACATTACAATTAGCTGATCAAGTAGGTGTCTAGAAAGGTGTCAACGGGGTTACGCCTCTGGGAAAACGAGGTTTACATTAATTAGGTTCGTGCGAAAGCACAGGGGACCTCCCTCAAAGTACCGATACTGGCCTGGCTGAAAGATTGGCGAACTTGTAGTGTGTAATTAATCCCGGCTAGTCTTTCCTTTTAGGGTTTGAAGGAAGATTTGATAAAAAGCAGTGGGAGCCATCCTGATTAGATAAAATAAAACCAATCTATTCTTGCAAGAGCGCACGCTGATTGTTTTCTTCTCTCTCTCTCCTGGTAGCGACCATATCACGCCTTAATCAAGATAATAATACGGATTATTCACCGATCCCGCTTGTTATACTGAGCTGGGGAACGTTGGTCCCGCTCCACCTTATAATTGTTATAAGACAGAGCAGGAAATTGGGGGATACCAGAATTCCCGTGCGGCCCAAACGAAGAGAGTGCATGTTGATGCATCATCTTCGGGTGTGTTCATTATACAGAACTGTTTCTCAGTATCCTCCGCATCCTTGGTATATGATACCGGATCAGGATCCCAGATATGTAATCTGTTACATAGGGCTACAAAAGGGTAGAAAAACTGAGAACGGGTGATAAGTTTCATGAGGCGGAAAACGGGGCAAGTGTTGCAGCCAAGTATGTTGGTCACTGTCACCCTGTATAGTAATACATTGATTCTGAACGTATGTTATTAGATACCGAACCTGATATACAAAATCATATCTGTCTCTTTATTAGTAAAGAAACGATAATATTTTGTATTGTTGGATAATGTTTTGAACATTTCCTATATCAAAAGTTGATCGGTTCAGGCACGTTATCTAAAAGCATTGATGTTCTAAATCAAACAACAGTTCTTAGTATATGAAACACACATAAGAGGAAGAGTTCAGAAATGAACGGATCCTTCTTTTGGTATTGTAGACTAGGTCATATCAATGCGACCCGGCTAGCTGGAGTTACATTTAGATGCATATTTAAATCAGTTTGAATTTACATCTTGTGAAACTCGCCAGTCATGTCACAAAGATAAAATGACCATAGCTCTGTTTATTGGAAACAGAGAAAGAGTTAATGAACTCTTGGGATGATACATGTTGATGTATGTAGGTCCCCTGTCTACATATGCCAGGATTGGTTCTTTATACTTCATTATGTTCTCTGATGATCTCTTTAGATTCAGACATATGTTCCTGTTGAAACACAAGTCCGAACCTTTTGAGATATTCACAGAATATAAGTTAGAAGTAGAGAACCAAAATACGGGTATAAGTATTATGTCCTATGATGAGATCAGGGAGGAGAATACTTGTGCATGGAATTCCTAGACTATTCTAAAGGAGAATGAGATTCTCTCTCAGCATTACTCCTCCGTATACACCATTGCACGATGGTATGTCGGGGCGGAGCAGATACACCCTATTTGATATGGTGTGCTCTATGATGAGTACTACTGAGTTACCTTTTTCTTTAAGGGGGTTATGCACTTGAGAAGTTGCATACCTATTGAACAGGGTTTCAATCAAATCAAAGCCTACCATTTCATATGTGATATGGAAAGGGAAGAGCCCATATCTTAAGTTAGTTAAGATTTGGGGTTGTCCGGCCTATGTCTAAAAGCAAAATCCGGACAAGCTCGAGGCAACGTCTGTTATGTAGAACTGGAAACGTTCCAGCTATACAAACTGGAGATGATGATTTGGTAGAACCGAAGGATTCAGTAGATTCCAACGAACCTCAGCCTCTCCGCCGATCTAGTAGGGTTCCTCACCCACCTGAGAGATACTTCGGTTTCTCTTTGACAGTGGGAGCGAGGAATGCATCATGAGATGATGACCCAACTAGTTTCGAGCTGGTCATCAGGAGTATGACTCTGTATGAATGGCTGGATGCTTAGCAATCTGAGATGGAATCCTTATACACCAACAAAGTATGGACTTTAGTTGCTATATCTGAAGGGTTAAATCCCCATCAGGAGCAAGTATATCTTGAGAAGATTACTTGGTGTACATGGAAAAGTTGAGACTTTCAAAGCTAGATTTGTTAAAGGTTTTCGTCATTGACCAGGCGTGGATAATGGAGAAACCTTTTCCAGTACCTATGCTTAAGTCCATCCAGATCCTACTTGCCACGGTTACATACCATGACTACGATATCTGGTGGTTGGGTGTCATGACTGCTTTTCTAAATGATGTTTTAGAAGAGTGCGTCTATAAGTACACAGCCAGAGGGCCTCGTAGACAGTGGGAGCAGCGGAAACGTGTGCAAGATGCTTTATAGGATAAAGCAGGCATCGCGGAGTTGGAACATCTGTTTTGATGGATAAGTCAAAGAAGTTGACATCATCAAAATGGTAGATGAACCTTGTATATACAAAAAGGTAGTAGGGAGTATGGTGGTGATCCTCGTAGAGTACGTGGATGACATACTCATGATAGGGAAGGAGTTTCCTATGCTACGCTCGATCAATCTCCGTTTATCACAATGATTCTCCATATAGGATCAAAGTGATATCTACTAAATCCTGGATTTTGGATCTATGAGATAGATCTAAGTGGATGTTAGGATTCTCACTAGCTGTAGTGAGATGGTATCAATCGATCCTGGGGAGAATAACTGGAAGTGTTCCAGGGTGATAAAGACAACTGAATGTCAGTCTCAGGCATTGTCTTTACCCTCACTAAAGGGACGGTATGTTGGAAGAGTTCCAAGCTATATACCGTGACATACTAGACGATAAAGGCTGGATACACCGCTACATAAGATGCTTCCAAAGAGGATGTTCGGGTGTATATTAGTTCATGAGATGAACTACGTTCCTACCATTGTGAGACAATGGAGTTGTGGCTTATGCCGAGGAACGCCGGTCCCATCAGTGATCCAGACTTATTCTAAGGCAGTATCACTTGATCATGGAGATGGTTGATCTCAAGGGTGATCGAGGTAAGGAGAGCAGACTTAGAGGATAACGCAGCGGATCCACTCACGAAGGCCTATTCCCAGAGAGAGACTTTTATGGGATGGATGAGTATGAGATACTTCGACCACTGCTACAGATGGCCCTAGTGCAAGTGGGAGATTGTTAGTTATATGTATGCTCTAGAGGCCATTACTGTACATAGGATGTATATTGTAGTGGATGCTGGGACATATATAGGGAGGACTTTCTTGTTCGACATGATAGTATGCTATCTGGTTACACTTTACCTTAACGTGTATACTAATTGCCTCTCTATTACATGTTGGTAAAGCCCTTAGGATGTGTACTTGACTACCTGGACTATGATGCGGATCATACTAGTGGGGACATGGTAGTCCATAAGTACATCCTTCAAAGTCCCTAGTCGTGGGTGTATCGAGACGGGGCATCGATATACCAGAGTAGACTAGCGTATACCTTCTCGACCCATACAGATGGGCGATGGATGATCCCATATCCATTGGTGTTTGACATCAGGGATGATATACGGGTGCTCAATAGAGACTGGATACACTGGACGGACTCGCCCAGAACTCCCAGATGGTATTATACCTCACGTCAGATGGCATTTCTCTGGTGACACTGGTACAGAGTAGTCTGTTGACCCGAGATCGTCATAGAGTCTTGTGTGGTTCCCACTGTGCTTTGATTTCCATCTTACCACGTCCAAGAGGGCGTGCAAAACGGTGGTTTTTGGGTACAGTCCCGAGTCACATGGAGGCAATGAGCGATAGGAGGGGATTCGTCTCTCCCGGTATAGGGAGTTGATGTTGCGCTGTGTTCGATTGGCTATAACAGGAAATCCCTGGCCAGGGTTGCTGAGATTTACTGGTAAGTGTTACCAGTAGCTTCTCGAATTGTTATAGACCTCATATCAACACGACTTATCGAGCTATTGGGGTCTGACGTTTACCACCCCTAGGCGAGATATGCGACATATCAGACGATCAGACCGGACTGTACGGTAGTGTTACTGGTTGGATTCACTGGAGTGTGAACTGGCTTGCTCGTCGATCTTCTGATCGCTCAATATCCGGGTGGCCGTTACGTTTAGCAGACCGCTTGCGGCTTGTGGGTGCTTGATATGATCATCACCTGCTGCCGGCGTATTGACGAGTCTTTAGAGTCCTACACAGAGGCTTCCTGGCTCAAGCGAAACGAAATAGGAGAGCATATGAGATATGTGCGGGACCGAGAATAATGCGTGTATGTGATACCGTATTTCATTCTCGCGATGAATGTATCGAATGGTTGTATGCGATATAACCTAGTTATCGATTCAAGCGTTGATTCGATAAGCCGATACATTGTATACTAGTCGGTTGTGTGCGACATGACCGGATCATTGAATCAAGTGTTGATTTAATGATTTAATGCATAATTATATATTTGATATATTACTTTGCACTAACTAGTATTGGTTCACTTTAAATGGATTTTCTCACTCGGGATGTGCACATTGTATATGTGATATACTTTTGTACACATGATTGTATCATGTTTGATGATACATGTTTACTTGGTTAAGTGTAAAGAATTAAACCATGGTTAAACATATAATTAGGGTTTTATTTTTCCATTACTTATTTATTCATTTATTTATTTGTTTATACATTTTAGAAAATAAATGGAAAACAGAAAAGAATGGTGGCTTTATTTGTTGTTTAGTTAAAGCTTCATGAAGCTTTGACTTAGTCCACCATTCTTATCTCATCCTTAACCCTAACGATTACTTTAACCTTGGTCAATTCTCTACACATAACCATAGTTAGAATTATGATAAGAATTTATTTTCTATTCTATTCTAATTAACGAATCATAACATTATTCTTCTTTTTCTTCATCTTGTTCAAAGAAGAAAGCTTACTTCATCAATGGTGAATTGAGCAAATGAGTGAGAAATCCAATTCTAAAGTCTACCCACTTCCTATTTCTTCATCCTCTACCTCTTGCCAAGTAGTAGAGTGTGTTTCCTTCACAAGTTTTCTAGACTTGATGAAGTTGGAGCTTGATCTAGCGATGCCTCGACGTAGATCATCTTCGGTACGTCGTCGATGACCTAGCCCGCTCTTTCTCCGATGAAGCCGATGCTAGAGCCCGGGACTTGATATGGACAGCGAGGACACTTCATTGCGGAGCTATGGAGGTGGAGCACCGGATCTACAAAGGTTGTATTTCCGTATTGTCATAGTTAAGTGTTAACTAGTTATCTTTTCGCCTAGACATCTAGCAAACGATCCGTAGTCTAGGGTTTCTCGGCATCATATTTTTGAAATTGGCATGGTTGATGCCTTGTGAGACCTCATTAGGGTGCCTAGGAACCCTACAGTGGTATCAGAGCCTAGCTAGAGCCTTAGGCGAAGTCTAGACGGACTTTGAAGTCCGATCGAACCAAAAATCCGAACCCAAAATAGCTCTCTGGACTTTTTCCAAATTTTGGGATTTTTCCAAATTAAAAATATGCAGAAAACTCAGCAGGGAATTATAAGAATTACGGTGCAATTTTTTTCCCATGAACAGTACAAACCACGGCGGAAGCGCGGCAGAAGCCTGGCTTCTGCGGCGGTTCCGCCGCACTTTGATGACGTCATCCTCGTTTGTTTGCACAGTAACTTCTATTATGTTATGCTGGAGTTTCTGGGTATTTTTAAATTTTATTCAAGAGTTGAATTTTCTGGGGTTGTTTTGGGGATTCGGTGTTTCGATCGGGGTATCAGATTTTGTCTATATGGCTTTCCGGATAAATTTTAGAATATGTTAAAAAGTTCGACCGGATATAAATACCCAATTTTTCCCCTGTCGGGAAACTTCCAAGTGTTGGATTTTTCCGTGGTTTAAAGACGTTCTAAGTAGTGCAAGTAACGCGATGGACCCTCTAGAAGACAACAAACCTTAACTCGATTATGTGACCGTCTTGAACTGCCCTTTGAACCTTCGGGTTTGGGGCAGTACGGCGTGCCACATGTGAGGCGTTGGCTTGACCCTTCTACGGCTGGACCGTTGGTACTGAGGCACGAACTGAATGTTTTTAGACTTGTTTCATGTGTTGATCTGTATAAGGAAAACTTGGGTGTTCGATTGTTCGATCGGAAAGTTTAACATTTTCTGTTTATCCGGAATGTGATACAATAATTGGAATTCACAATAAGTTATGAGATAACTGAATGAATGTTATAAACATAGCAGTTTAGTATCGCTTGATCGGTTGCCACGGAATTTTGATGTGATCAAAAGTCCGTCGCAATCACGTAGCGTACGCGGATACTCGCCGGATAAACTTATTAGACAGCTACATTCCTTAGCCACGACCAAGTGACTGTAGGAGAACCACGTCTCCGAAAGCATCCGTCCGGGTGCTCGCGGTAGCGGTGTTCCGCCTTGGTGCACTTCGTCGACGGTATCGGGGGTGCGGCCGTCTACTGAAGTTTGCGACGAGCATTCGATCAGGGTGTCGGGAATCTTGTTGAATTGCCCGACTTGATATTGAAAAGTGTTTTCGATAAAGAGACTAAAATGCGGGGTTTATAATTGTTAGGCATGTGATGTCTAAGTAATTCATTTGATTAGGCATGCGATGTCTATGCAGATTGCGGATTCCAACTGTTGTAGTTTTACACTTTCTTTTCTGTGACCGTAAGTGTAATATGTGATATCGCCGGTTTCGTTGCTATATGTCAACGACAATTGGGATGCGCATATTTACTTACGTTGATGACATGTGATGTTATGTGTTGCTGGATATGTTATATTGGATCGTCGTGTATGAATAGCCGGGGTTTTTTATGTGAGATGAGTGTTTTTCATTTTCATTCATGTAAAAACTTGTATGTAATATTCTTTTATTGGGGCGCTTCCAGGTTGCGGAAGTTGTCACCTTTTGTATATTATTTACTTTTCCGCACTAGGATAGACCCAAGGAGGAGGGCACAAGTAACCGGGTTCTGGAGTCTAGTGGGAGACCAACTCGAGGAGTCGAGTCCAGGTCTTCTAACTCCAGAATTGGTAGGGTTGCTTACCGCTCTCGTACGGGTCTAGGGGTGTGGGTTTGGATATTCATCGCGACCGTGGAATCCGTGTTTTATACTGGCTCGTATTAAAAACACGGACGTCCTAGAATATCCAATATTTCATATGTTTCTTCTACTGCGATATCTGTGATGTGATCATGTGATGTTCTGTGATAGATACAGTATATAGTATATATGATATATTATATAGCCGTTACTTATGTTTTACACCCGCGCTAGCCCTGCCCCGCTTTATCGTTAGTTACCTAACCTAACGGTGCACGAGGGGACATCAAGGCGAATGCGGATGGCATAAGTGTACGTCGTATTTATCTGTGATGTTTAGGTACATTAAATTATGGGACTTCATTAATGTGATTAATGAAAGAAAAGAAACCTAAGATGTTGTAGAATCGAATTTCAAAATTAAAACAGGTAGCTACAGTTCTTGCTTTGCACAGCGGTATATATGATATATCCTGCACCTTATTCGATAAGGAAAGGACTGAGATCCCTTCACCGGGAGTGACTCCTTTAGCAATAACTGGCAGATGCTACACACACGGTTTGTCTTCTGATAGCTTTTAAGAGTTTTGCTTTGCACAGTGATATATATGATATATCCCGCACCTCATTCGACGAGGAAAGGACCGACGATCCCTTCACCGGGAGTGACTCCTTTAGCAGAACAAGAAAAGCCTCAAAAGCACTCCATTTTAAAATCATTTGATTCTACAACGATATCAAGTTCATTACGCAATAGGTTTTCAAAAAACCTGTCGTCGCCCTCCGTCATTTCAGATAAGTACTAGTTAGTATTCGTGCTGCGGTTGTTTGGCCTCCGTCAAGGCGTAGTGTACGGTAGCTAACTAGTGCTTATCTGCTAGCATATGATGCGATTGGATTAGGGTATTCGTACGGCGTTGTTTGGCCTCCGTCAAGGGTCGTGCGGGTGGGTTTAATTCAATCAGGAAATGACGGGTTGAACTTGACTAGCGGACTATGGGTAGTTTGGCCTCCGTCAAGGTCATAGGATGCTAGGGGTAAAATATTATCGGGAATTTCAAGTGTTGAAATTTGCAATGAGATTGCATACCTTCTATGAGATAGTTGGATCCCGATACCCGCTGCGAGTAAGTGTTACTCCTGGGAGAGTTTTATACATTACAATTAGCTGATCAAGTAGGTGTCTTGAAAGGTGTCAACGGGGTTACGCCTCTGGGAAAACGAGGTTTACATTAATTAGGTTCGTGCGAAAGCACATGGGACCTCCCTCAAAGTACCGATACTGGCCTGGCTGAAAGATTGGCGAACTTGTAGTGTGTAATTAATCCCGGCTAGTCTTTCCTTTTAGGGTTTGAAGAAAGATTTGATAAAAAGCAGTGGGAGCCATCCTGATTAGATAAAATAAAACCAATCTATTCTTGCAAGAGCGCACGCTGATTGTTTTCTTCTCTCTCTCTCCTGGTAGCGACCATATCACGCCTTAATCAAGATAATAATACGGATTATTCACCGAACCCGCTTGTTATACTGAGCTGGGGAACGTTGGTCCCGCTCCACCTTATAATTGTTATAAGAAAGAGCAGGAAATTGGGGGATACCAGAATTCCCGTGCGGCCCAAACGAAGAGAGTGCATGCTGATGCATCATCTTCGGGTGTGTTCATTATACAGAACTGTTTCTCAGTATCCTCCGCATCCTTGGTATATGATACCGGATCAGGATCCCAGATATGTAATCTGTTACATAGGGCTACAAAAGGGTAGAAAAACTGAGAACGGGTGATAAGTTTCATGAGGCGGAAAACGGGGCAAGTGTTGCAGCCAAGTCTGTTGGTCACTGTCACCCTGTATAGTAATACATTGATTCTGAACGTATGTTATTAGATACCGAACCTGATATACAAAATCATATCTGTCTCTTTATTAGTAAAGAAACGATAATATTTTGTATTGTTGGATAATGTTTTGAACATTTCCTATATCAAAAGTTGATCGGTTCAGGCACGTTATCTAAAAGCATTGATGTTCTAAATCAAACAACAGTTCTTAGTATATGAAACACACATAAGAGGAAGAGTTCAGAAATGAACGGATCCTTCTTTTGGTATTGTAGACTAGGTCATATCAATGCGACCCGACTAGCTGGAGTTACATTTAGATGCATATTTAAATCAGTTTGAATTTACATCTTGTGAAACTCGCCAGTCATGTCACAAAGATAAAATGACCATAGCTCTGTTTATTGGAAACAGAGAAAGAGTTAATGAACTCTTGGGATGATACATGTTGATGTATGTAGGTCCCCTGTCTACATATGCCAGGATTGGTTCTTTATACTTCATTATGTTCTCTGATGATCTCTTTAGATTCAGACATATGTTCCTGTTGAAACACAAGTCCGAACCTTTTGAGATATTCACAGAATATAAGTTAGAAGTAGAGAACCAAAATACGGGTATAAGTATTATGTCCTATGATGAGATCAGGGAGGAGAATACTTGTGCATGGAATTCCTAGACTATTCTAAAGGAGAATGAGATTCTCTCTCAGCATTACTCCTCCGTATACACCATTGCACGATGGTATGTCGGGGCGGAGCAGATACACCCTATTTGATATAGTGTGCTCTATGATGAGTACTACTGAGTTACCTTTTTCCTTAAGGGGGTTATGCACTTGAGAAGTTGCATACCTATTGAACAGGGTTTCAATCAAATCAAAGCCTACCATTTCATATGTGATATGGAAAAGGGAAGAGCCCATATATTAAGTTAGTTAAGATTTGGGGTTGTCCGTCCTATGTCTAAAAGCAAAATCCGGACAAGCTCGAGGCAACGTCTGTTATGTAGAACTGGAAACGTTCCAGCTATACAAACTGGAGTTGATGATTTGGTAGAACCGAAGGATTCAGTAGATTCCAACGAACCTCAGCCTCTCCGCCGATCTAGTAGGGTTCCTCACCCACCTAAGAGATACTTCGGTTTCTCTATGACAGTGGGAGCGAGGAATGCATCATGAGATGATGACCCAACTAGTTTCGAGCTGGCCATCAGGAGTATGACTCTGTAAGAATGGCTGGATGCTTAGCGATCTGAGATGGAATCCTTATACACCAACAAAGTATGGACTTTAGTTGCTATATCTGAAGGGTTAAATCCCCATCAGGAGCAAGTATATCTCGAGAAGATTACTTGGTGTACATGGAAAAGTTGAGACTTTCAAAGCTAGATTTGTTAAAGGTTTTCGTCATTGACCAGGCGTGGATAATGGAGAAACCTTTTCCAGTACCTATGCTTAAGTCCATCCAGATCCTACTTGCCACGGTTACATACCATGACTACGATATCTGGTGGTTGGGTGTCATGACTGCTTTTCTAAATGATGTTTTAGAAGAGTGCGTCTATAAGTACACAGCCAGAGGGCCTCGTAGACAGTGGGAGCAGCGGAAACGTGTGCAAGATGCTTTATAGGATAAAGCAGGCATCGCGGAGTTGGAACATCTGTTTTGATGGATAAGTCAAAGAAGTTGACATCATCAAAATGGTAGATGAACCTTGTATATACAAAAAGGTAGTAGGGAGTATGGTGGTGATCCTCGTAGAGTACGTGGATGACATACTCATGATAGGGAAGGAGTTTCCTTTGCTACGCTCAATCAATCTCCGTTTATCACAATGATTCTCCATATAGGATCAAAGTGATACCTACTAAATCCTGGATTTTGGATCTATGAGATAGATCTAAGTGGATGTTAGGATTCTCACTAGCTGTAGTGAGATGGTATCAATCGATCCTGGGGAGAATAACTGGAAGTGTTCCAGGGTGATAAAGACAACTGAATGTCAGTCGCAGGCATTGTCTTTACCCTCACTAAAGGGACGGTATGTTGGAAGAGTTCCAAGCTATATACCGTGACATACTAGACGATAAAGGCTGGATACACCGCTACATAAGATGCTTCCAAAGAGGATGTTCGGGTGTATATTAGTTCATGAGATGAACTACGTTCCTACCATTGTAAGACAATGGAGTTGTGGCTTATGCCGAGGAACGCCGGTCCCATCAGTGATCCAGACTTATTCTAAGGCAGTATCACTTAATCATGGAGATGGTTGATCTCAAGGGTGATCGAGGTAAGGAGAGCAGACTTAGAGAATAACGCAGCGGATCCACTCACGAAGGCTTATTCCCAGAGAGAGACTTTTATGGGATGGTTGAGTATGAGATACTTCGACCACTGCTACAGATGGCCCTAGTGCAAGTGGGAGATTGTTAGTTATATGTATGCTCTAGAGGCCATTACTGTACATAGGATGTATATTGTAGTGGATGCTGGGACATATATAGGGAGGACTTTCTTGTTCGACATGATAGTATGCTATCTGGTTACACTTTACCTTAACGTGTATACTAATTGCCTCTCTATTACATGTTGGTAAAGCCCTTAGGATGTGTACTTGACTACCTGGACTATGATGCGGATCATACTAGTGGGGACATGGTAGTCCATAAGTACATCCTTCAAAGTCCCTAGTCGTGGGTGTATCGAGACGGGGCATCGATATACCAGAGTAGACTAGCGTATACCTTCTCGACCCATACAGATGGGCGATGGATGATCCCATATCCATTGGTGTTTGACATCAGGGATGATATACGGGTGCTCAGTAGAGACTGGATACACTGGACGGACTCGCCGAGAACTCCCAGATGGTATTATACCTCACGTCAGATGGCATTTCTTTGGTGACACTGGTACAGAGTAGTCTGTTGACCCGAGATCGTCATAGAGTCTTGTGTGGTTCCCACTGTGCTTTGATTTCCATCTTACCACGTCCAAGAGGGCGTGCAAAACGGTGGTTTTTGGGTACAGTCCCGAGTCACATGGAGGCAATGAGCGATAGGAGAGGATTCGTCTCTTCCGGTATAGGGAGTTGATGTTGCGCTGTGTTCGATTGGCTATGACAGGAAATCCCTGGCTAGGGTTGCTGAGATTTACTGGTAAGTGTTACCAGTAGCTTCTCGAATTGTTATAGACCTCATATCAACACGACTTATCGAGCTATTGGGGTCTGACGTTTACCACCCCTAGGCGAGATATGCGACATATCAGACGATCAGACCGGACTGTACGGTAGTGTTACTGGTTGGATTCTCTGGAGTGTGAGCGGGCTTGCTCGTCGATCTTCTGATCGCTCAATACCCGGGTGGCCGTTACGTTTAGCAGACCGCTTGCGGCTTGTGGGTGCTTGATATGATCATCACCTGCTGCCGGCGTATTGACGAGTCTTTAGAGTCCTACACAGAGGCTTCCTGGCTCAAGCGAAACGAAATAGGAGCGCATATGAGATATGTGCGGGACCGAGAATAATGCGTGTATGTGATACCGTATTTCATTCTCGCGATGAATGTATCGAATGGTTGTATGCGATATAACCTAGTTATCGATTCAAGCGTTGATTCGATAAGCCGATACATTGTATACTAGTCGGTTGTGTGCGACATGACCGGATCATTGAATCAAGTGTTGATTTAATGATTTAATGCATAATTATATATTTGATATATTACTTTGCACTAACTAGTATTGGTTCACTTTAAATGGATTTTCTCACTCAGGATGTGCACATTGTATATGTGATATACTTTTGTACACATGATTGTATAATGTTTGATGATACATGTTTACTTGGTTAAGTGTAAAGAATTAAACCATGGTTAAACATATAATTAGGGTTTTATTTTTCCATTACTTATTTATTCATTTATTTATTTGTTTATACATTTTAGAAAATAAATGGAAAAGAGAAAAGAATGGTGGCTTTATTTGTTGTTTAGTTAAAGCTTCATGAAGCTTTGACTTAGTCCACCATTCTTATCTCATCCTTAACCCTAACCATTACTTTAACCTTGGTCAATTCTCTACACATAACCATAGTTAGAATTATGATAAGAATTTATTTTCTATTCTATTCTAATTAACGAATCATAACATTATTCTTCTTTTTCTTCATCTTCTTCAAAGAAGAAAGCTTACTTCATCAATGGTGAATTGAGCAAATGAGTGAGAAATCCAATTCTAAAGTCTACCCACTTCCTATTTCTTCATCCTCTACCTCTTGCCAAGTAGTAGAGTGTGTTTCCTTCACAAGTTTTCTAGACTTGATGAAGTTGGAGCTTGATCTAGCGATGCCTCGACGTAGATCATCTTCGGCACGTCGTCGATGACCTAGCACGCTCTTTCTCCGATGAAGCCGACGCTAGATCCCGGGACTTGATATGGACAGCGAGGACACTTCATTGCGGAGCTATGGAGGTGGAGCACCGGATCTACAAAGGTTGTATTTCCGTATTCTCATAGTTAAGTGTTAACTAGTTATCTTTTCGCCTAGACATCTAGCAAACGATCCGTAGTCTAGGGTTTCTCGGCACCATATTTTTGAAATTGGCATGGTTGATGCCTTGTGAGACCTCATTAGGGTGCCTAGGAACCCTACAGTATTCAGTTGGAATATCCTGCACCTCATTCTATGAGGAAAGAGCCGAGATCCCTTCACCGGGAGTGACCTCTTTAGCAATGGTTTTCGTCACTATATTTTCATAAAGCTATCCGTTCCTTCAGCGACATCAAGTTCATTACGTTAAAGGTTTTCGCCAGAAACCATTCGTAGCCCTCCGTCGTTTCATATGGGTAGTCAATAGTATTCAAGCTGTGTTTGTTGGCCAAAGTCAAAGCACAGTGTTTGGTAGCTGTTGGTTATTCATATGCAGCATAGATAGATGCGTTGTTTTAGAACAGTCGTACTGCCTTGTTGGCCAAAGTCAAGGGCAGGTACGGGTGGATTCAAATCAACCTGGAGAATGACGGGTAGAACTTGACATGTGACTTATGATTTGTTGGCCAAAGTCAAGGTCATAAGAGCGTGGGGTAAAATCACATCGGGAGTTTCTAAAGAAATTGAAACTTGCCAGATATGCGCATACCTTCTGGAGTGTGATGACATGAGCGGATTCCGTCACGTTATAATGCGATGATAGTTGGATCCCGATTCCCACTGATGAGTTGATTTACTCCTCGGGTGATCCCGACTAATTCTTCTTTCAGGTTTGGAGGAGAATTTGACGGTACAGTGGGAGGTTTCCAGATTAGATAAATTGGTAACCATTCTGATCTAGGTTAGAGTGCACGCTGAGTGTTTCTTTTCTCTCTCTCTTTGGCAGCGACCATTGACCCGACCCTAAGACTATGACTCAGAGACCAAAATTGACCGAACCTTCTTAACACTGGCTTTTGGATTGTCGGAGTTGCGAACCTCATTGCCACTCCTACTTTTACCCTTTTCTCCAGGACACCCCGTATTACTATGAACGTCCACTTCCATTGGACAAAACCATCGTATGGTTAGATACGAACTCGAAGGAATTCGAGGATGGTTTCCGGTTCTGGAGAAAACGGATAGGATTATTCAGTTGTCTTTTCCTTTTTCCTTCTCTCAGGTTGCGAGTACTCCTTGGTTTGGGAGTAGTACACCTGTTACGCAAATTGGATAGTCTTCTTCCAAACCTTAGGCTGGTGCCGACCGGTAGGGAATGAAGAAAACCAATTAGCCTAACGATGGTGTACAGAAGGTATTATGTAAAGACAAAGAAAGGGATTAGAAGGAGGGCAAAGTAAACTGCGACTGCTATTCACGACCAAACCAAGTATTTCTTCGCCAATCCTAAATCACCTTTATATTTCTCTAGAACACTCCGTATCACTACGAAGATCCACAGTTTATTGGATACTCCATCGTATGGTTATATACGAACTCGAAAGGAACTTGTTCCAGTTCGGAGATGGATTCTGGTTCAGGAGAAATAGGAATAAGGTTTATTCGGTTGTCTTTTATCTTCACCTTCTCTCGCATTGCGAGTGTTCCTAGGATTAGGACAGTACACCCATTATGCTTATTGGATAGTCTTCTTCCAAACCATAGGCTGGTGCCGAACGGTAGGGAAGGAAGAAAACCATTTGGCCTAAAGGGGTGTACAGAAGGTAATGACTAAAGACATAGAAAGGGATCTGGAAAGGTGGCAAAGAATTACACGGTTACAGTTGTGGATCTGGATAATGGAAGAGGCATCACTAGGAATACCAGGATACCCCAACGAAACATTTCAATGTTTCAGTTTCACTGTGTACTGTTAAAGGAAAACTGATTTCCCAGTTAGACACTTGCTCCAGGGTATGTATTTACCAGATATGATTCTCACATCTGTATGGTTTTACAGATGATGAGTGGGAGTAAGTTATTGGGAATTGGGTGATCATCCTCATTATATCGGGATTCGTTGTAATCGGTGATATTTGAGGAAGTCACCTGGACTGTTTTCCAGTCGGCAAGTATTTGGTTTTGAATATCCGCTGTTATGTACCAATTTCAAATCGATACATCTGTACGTCTATTTTTATAGAGTGAGATATATCTTTTTGAAATTATGTCTGTGACATTTACCAATATCAGTGGATGGTTAGGTAAGGATCATTAAACAGCGGTGTAATTCTTCTTAACCATAAGTACAGTTTTCAACCTACGACACACAGTGAATGAGTTATCAGACTCAAGGGACTTATACAGAGTATTGTATGTTGTCCAGGGTCCATCAGGACAGAGGGGTTGGTCCTCGTACTATATTCGGTTTACTTATGACTTCTCTAGTTTTTAGACAGGTGTTTCGTGGAAACACAGGGTCCGAATTTTGAGAAGTTATAGGTATTTGAATAAAGTAGAGAACCAGGTATCACAAGTATCGGGATTCTTCAAAGTAAAGAAGATGTAGATACTTGTGTATGGTATTCAGTTGATAGTAATGACTAAGAGAACTTGCTTCTCTTTCAGGTTACTCATAATTGGAAGCATTCCTAAGTTGAGTAACGCTGATCGGCCTCTTTCCATTTAGTTGACATGCACTGGAGACAGCTGCATGGTTTGAATCTGGTTCAATTAAATCAGTGCCTCTGGTTCTATATTGGATATAAAACAGTTCATATCTTAATGTTGTTAAGGTACGGGGAGTTTTCCGGCTTATGATTAAAACCAGACTCTGGATAACTCAAGGCATGTTTCTGTAATGGCTGTTTGTGGGTTGACCCAGGCTATGACGAGGGTTGACTTTCTACCATCTGGAAGATCAATAGTGATATTGTTCTAGACTCGCCACAGTTTTAAATAAAATGGATTTTTTCAGAAAACAGTAGTGGGAGTATGGTAGAACTGGAAGTGATTCCAGAACCACAAACGATTACTGAAGATTTCATAGGAACCTAAAGATTCAATCTGGATTGACATTCCATTGGCCACTCCGCAGATAAGGTGGGTAACTTCAGGCACCCGAGAGGTACTCCGGTAGCCTCAAGCACGGTGACAGGGAAGTTCTTGTTTACCCACACTTGCCATTGCTGTTGTTCCAGACTGTGAGACCCGGCAGGAGGATGAGTATAGCATCGTTCTAAACTAGTTTTAGAAGTGTACGTATATATGACTCTGCCAGAGGGTTGTCGTAGTCAGTGGGAGCAGCGGAAGCATTGGTGGACAGGTGGCTTATGTCTATTTATAGACTAAAGCAGATGTAGCGGAGATAGATCATCTATTTCTGACGATACAGTCATAGGTTTGACTTCATCAGAATAGGGGATGGATCTGTTGAGAAGGTAGTAGGGTGTGTTGTCATGGTATTTGGATGACATACACAGAGTAGGAAGTGATATTCCTATACTACGATCGGTTATACTTTGGTCATCACACAATGTTTCTCCACATGGGACTTGGACATTATATCAGACATACTGGTTACTAGATCTATGGTTTTAGATCTAGATTTGGGTGGTTTCCCAATCTGGGTACTCAGACAACATTCTAAGAGTATTTAGAATGGACGACTCCTGGCACGGTAGTGTACCTGCAGGTAATGGAGTCACCCTCTCTAAAGGTGTCTTACAGAATAAAGGGGAGAGGGATGTGCATGATTGGCAGATCACTTGCTCAGGCAATTGAGTCAATCATGAGATGTCAAGTACCACACCAGATGTTGTTCTTGTACTAGATGCAATAAGTTGACATTGATCCAATCCTGGAGAAGCAGTCGAAAGCAGTTTTAGAACATAAGTGGATGTTCTAGGGATATGATAACGACAGCCTTATTCGGGAGACAGTTATCATTCCAGGCTTCCATGGTGACCTGGACGACAAGGAGGTTGTCAGAGTTATATTTTTTCCTTCTGACGAGGGGCAGTATTTTGGACAGGTGGTCCAAGGCAATACTGAGGGAGGCATGGCGCAGGATACTGATTAAGTTCAGTTGACGATACAGTCTAAGAAGTTTGGATTTGGAGTTCATTTATGAGCTTGGTCCCATCAGACATCCGGACACATTCTAAGACAGGTATTGCTCATTTCGAAAGATGGGTTTTCTCCGCGAACTTGAGATATAGAGAGACATAGAAAGAGACATCAAGGCGGATCCACTCACTAAGGCTATTCCTCGAACGCAATAGTTTCGCAAGCGAGCTTTGTGAGACTGACTAGTAGAGGAGTTAGGTGTTCGGTATCACACGGGCTGTGAGTATGCGACATCGCAATAATTAGCCTTGAGTGCAAGTGGGAGATTGTGGGAGATAGTGCCCTCAGAGTCAATTATTGGATCACAGGCACGTGATTGCAATGATTGAGGGAGGACCTATCCCAGGAGGACAGTCTTACTCGAGATGATAGTATGCTATCTGGTTTATCTTTATCATCGTGTACTGCTTTAGGTAACCTGACAGGTCGCTATTACACGTTGGTAGAGCCCCTAGGATTCTTGCTTGACTGCCAGCAGTATGAGGGCGATCATATACGTGGGAGCTGGTAGTCTATAAGCACATCCTTACAAGGTCCCTAGTCGTGGGAGTTTCGAGATAGGGCATCGATACTCCAGAGTAGACTAGTGTATACAGTCGAGACCCCGACGAGGGGCATTGGCCGGTCTCACAAGCCACTGGTGTCAGTTGGTTCACCTAAGATGTATACAGGTGCTCATTGGGTTATGAGTACACCGGACAGGACTCGCCGGGAACATGCTAGTTGGTCCTATACCTGACGTCAGATAGCAGTTCCCTGGTGACATGTGTACTGGTTAATTCATCGACCTGGGGATTGTCATTTGTCTCGTGTGAGTTCCCACTGTACTTTGATTACTACCCTACCACGCTCGAAGGAGACGTGCAAACAGGTTTTAGTTGGGTACAGTCTCGTGCCACATGGAGGCAGTGAGCGGATCTTCAGGGGTTCGTCTCTCCCGGTATTGGGGGTGAGGTCGCGCTGTGTCTAGGAGAGCCATTACACGAAGCCCTCGGCCGAGGCAGGAGATTTACTGGTAGGTATTCCAGTAGTATCTCAGGGTGTTCTAGGCTACACTCCGACACGACTTGTACCGCTTTTGGGGATCTGACTTTTACCAACCCCCTAGGCCCGCCATGCGATGCTCATAGAAGAATGGACCGGACTGAATGGATATTGTCACTGACAGGCTCAGTAGGGTGTCAGGATGAGTTCGCTCATCGACGTCCCTTTTGGTCAATACCCGGTAGCTAGTTACGTATTGGCTTATACCTCTGACGTGCTAGTGGTTAAATCCACAACCAAGGTATTGACGAGTCTTTAAAGTCCCCCACATTCAGTTACTCAAGTTTCGGGCGAAACGCTGTAGAGGCCGTATGGAGATATGGCAGGGTCCGATCAGATACGTGCGGTATTGCACGGATCAGGATCGGAAAGTTTGTACTACAGGCCATATGGATATATGGCAGGGTTCGATCAGATACGTGCGGTATTGCACGGATCAGGATCAAACGGATAATACTAGTCGGCTTTGGTTTAAGCCGGGTCCTAGTATAGTACAGTGTAGATTTTGTCTCATTGCATTTGTATTTCGGTCGGAATACAGATGCGGGTGTGTATACACAGTATCGGGGTTTTCCTGTGATTTATTACGGGACCAGTTTTCTGGAGTTGCCAGTTTGCTTTTCGTATCGGCCATTTTCATTTGTATCTTTCAATGGCCGAAGATTGGTGGAGGAGGGCTTATTTGCAATTGTGCAAATAAGCATTTGTGGAGGGAGGTGATTGCATATTGTTGTATCATGATAGCTCTTCTTTGACTTCTTGACTTCTTCATGATGGCTTGACTTTTTGAAGTCATCTTGCTTGATGATGATGGCTTGACCATTTGGAGTCATCATGCTTTATGATCATAGTTGGTATGATGAAGTGGTGTGAAGATTGTTGTTTGAGTGTTGGACTTTCATAGTGATCATTTCTTTGTATGATAGGTTTTTCTCTCTCTTGGATTATTAGAGACTCTCATTCTTTTGATTTGATACACTCCCTCACTCACTCTCATTCTCCCCTCCCACATTGGCATGGCCGGCCACTTCCTCTAGTGGGCTGTCCAAATTTTTGGTGTAGGGATTTACACTCATTTGGCTTGGCAAAAATCATATTAGCTCCTCCTCCAAAAGCTTGTATCACTTCCTCCACCATATGGCAATTCCTATAACCCCAAAGTGAGACATAAGCACTACACATTCTACAGCAAATCTTGGGCACGTCGACTCGCCAGCTTCGTGCCCGAGTTGCCTCGGTATAGAGGTGGGAGCCCGTAAAAGAACCAGGCGACGTGGTGCCCCTTCCGGCGACTTGGTAGAGACCGGATATTCCGCGGGAGATCGGGACGACGGCGAGAAGACCGGAGGACATGGATCGCTCGGTATATCTCTCTTCCCCATCTTATAGTTAGCTAGGACTAGTTAATGGCACGATCCGGGTTTTTTAGTGCGCGGTGGTGCCGGTTCAAGAAAATCAAAGTTAACCATCGCTTCCGCATTTGGCCTCGGGATGGAGGCCGGGGCGCCGCCGTGCACTTACAGATCCATCCAAACGCTCATGGAGCAGAAACACAATCAAACGACTCCGCTCAATGCAATCTTATGTCGCCGGAATCACGCCCTGGTCAGTCCTCGTTCGTAACGAGCTCGTGCTGACCGCAACTCTAGATGTAGCTCTCCCTGCCCGTAATCGTGGCAGCAAAAACATAACTGGAACCGATGAGGCTAGATCAGGAATGAATATAATACTGAACAAAGAAATGTACATCCTAAGGCTTCTTAAGTGGAGTAGCGTATCGTAAGTATGCCGCGGAACATACCCACGGTACGTCACTCTACTTTAGTCACATATTCCATCAACCAAAGGTCATCCTACGCTCCGAAGGTAAAACCAAACGCTCTGATACCAACTTTGTCACTTCCCGAAAGTACGGAACATGACCGGCACTTAAACTACGAAACGTCTCGAGGCGTAAGTAATCTAAGTAAGCCAAAAACCCAGAAATCCAAACCAAGAAAAGTAGTAGAGTGACGGAAAACTAATTTAAATCAAGTAGTTTTAATAGCATAAGCCGAGTTATGCCCTTTTTAAAAACATCAAATATTTCCTGAAAATTCGGCAGAGTCTCCTTTGTAAATACTGGCTCCCAAACGGGATACAACATGAATAGTATACGAAATCAATAAAAGGCATCCCCAAGCGGGAGCTAGCTCTTCATCAATCGACGGTCACAACCAAACAAGCAATATAATATACAACGCCAAGGGAGAGGATAAAAACTCAAAAGGAAACTCAAAACCACAAGAAATATAACGTGCGACTCTAAGGTCGAAAGAATAAACAACACCGGTCTCTATCTCAAAATAAATACATGTTTGGTTGATGGAACTTCTAGATACAACCGAATAATAATATATAATGTATAATGATGGGTACGATACAAATAAACCCACCTACTAGCAAGTCACCCTAAAGAAGCAGTGCCAGCAAAGCCGTAATGGAACCTGTACGGCAAAACCTGCAAGAACTGTGGCACAACGGGGGTGAGTTGCCAACTCGTGAATAGAATACATCTACGAACAGGAATCGTATGTATGACGCAATCCTAGGTCATACGATCATAATATATCATCAAAATATAACCAGCAGCCTATAACCATGGCTAGGGTATACCACTAAACAACAGTAATACCAAGTGCTCGTGTCAGTGCCTTAGATAGCAATATATCATATGGATGATGTATAAATGCATGAAAACAGAGTACATGTACTAAAGAAACTGCTTTCATAACTCAGTGAGATTTCTGTATTTTTAAAAATGAGGTATCATAAGGAAATCAGTATAAACCGTGTCTAGCATCGACACAAAAACATAAATCCACATATCTCAATATCTCAGGCTCCGGCTACCCGGACTGACCTGGATCATCAAATCTCAGTACCTCAATATCTCGAAATCTCAATGTATCAAATCTCAATATCTAGGGCGCCGTCAGTCCAGACCAGCCCCTACCATCCATCTCAAGACTACGAAGGTATCCTCCGGATATCTGACGCGTCGGGTAAAATCACCGGTCGGTAGTGCTCCCCTGCCAGGCTCAACGTCAACAACACGATCCTCTTGCCCCGGGGTACCGCACCGGGCCCACCATGTACCCGTAACGGTTCCTCCACTCCTCGAATCGGGTCTCGAAATCCATCACCAAACTCATGGTGGACAACTCATACATCATGGGAAAAACCGCACTTTTTATTTAAAAAGAGAGAAAGCAGTTTATATAATTTTGCGGTCCCTCCCCCAAATCCAGAAAATCTCATGGAAATCCGAATCCAAATCATCAATAGCATGTAAAACCATGAATGCGGCATAACAGTGAATAATAACATGCATGAAGTGACAAGTAATAACTACAATATCTAAACTGGTATATAAGGCAAGTACACTAATATCATGTCATACTACTAGCTAAAAGCTAAATCAAGCAATAATATTCTCTAAGTGTACGTGACATGGTAATTACCGATGAAGATGTGTGTGAGCTGGCAAGTAAGTGTACGTGGTACATACGCATCATCGGTAATGGTGCTGGTGTCCTAACAGCATGATATCAACAATAGAATATGAATCATAATATAAGCATGCGATGCAGAGCGAAAAACAATAATGAGCGGGAGCTAAATACTAAACAATGGTGCCCTTTGAAATAACACAAATCGTGGGGTTTTGAAAATAAGGGCTACGGTGGTTTTAAGAAAGGATACGTCTTTTGAAATATCCGTAGATCCCTTGACCTATCTTTTAAAATACACACGATCCGTTCATTTTGAAATAGGTAGAAATCTAATCTAGTCTGACAACTACGCTAAACTATACGGCTGAACTAAAGGTACGGAAACCGCCTAGCATCTGAGTCGATACATATATGAATATATATTAGTCGGTGATCCCGCCTCGATAGTATCAATCCGATACCATATCTATAATCAGATATTCCCAAGTCAAGAGTGCGGATCAATCATCAATATATAGCTCGTACGTAAATCCGTCGTACGACATCCCAAATCTGGGTACGGGTCAATATCACATTCATCACATTGTTCATCTGGTATCCTCTTTATCAAAGATCATAATCCGGGGTACTGATCTACGTCTAGTACAATACTGATACAATCAATGTAATGCATGCGTGTGTATGAAAACACCACGCCTAAACAACCCGCTAAGATATCATATCGTATCTTAATTACGGACCATATCACCTCACCGATCTCACGGCCTCAAGCCCAAACTCATCGACTCATCTCCAATCCCAAGTACTATCCTCATAATCCGTGTATATGTATACGTATATATATATACATAGTTCCATACCCATGTGTATATATTTATATATACATATCCCCATATACGCACAGGTAAAACAATGAATGTATGCAAGTGAGTGTGCGTGTATAGGTGCAACAACTACTCTAGGGTTTCGCAAGTAACACTTCTAATCCATGAACATGTAACTCTATCATTAACATCCATGTCACACAAGATAGATATCATAAATATATAGTATATATACATACTATACATCGAACTGCGGGGGTGCTATACGCCATCCACCCGATTTCTCCCCGTAGATATAAATCTACTCACCTGGTCCTCGCTCGCCAGTGCCGACGTCACCACGCGCTTGCTTGTCATCTCGAAGTCCACATGGGGGTACCTACATGTCAAAACGTATTGTGTCGCATAAAAACCAAATTCGAAATCGAAACGGCATACGAAACCAAATCGGCACGCGTATCACGTATAGATCAAAACCTATCGCCTACGCATGCAAGAATAGTCAAACCAACCCTCGATGTCGATGTACCAACATCAACACATCGAGAAAAACCCAAACAAACCAATGATGATTTCAAAACTCACTAATTATAATATTAAGTAGAATGCAACTCATCAAAACCCCAAAATAAATCAAATCGATTTATTTCCGAAAACCTAGAAAGCACTAAATTTTCGTTTTAATTCGAAAGTTGATGTTTTAACAAAACTAATGGCCATAATATCCACTAAATATCATAATTATGTCATATAAACCATTTCCACAATTTAATCTCATCAATTTTTTATAAAACTAAAAATTCTAGTTTTGCAATTTTATCAAATTTTAACAATTTCAAGTAAAAATGCACAAAACAATAACTATGCTTGGTTTTGCATGATCCAAAGGTATTAAACCACTCATGGAAACCTTAATGATGTGCTAAAATTCTAACTAGATTTTAATCTCACTTAATTACATTAATCCTAAAATCTAGTTTGCAACATAATACAATTTGGACAATTTCTTTTTAAAGTGAATTTGCAACTAACAACTAGCTTGGGTTTTGAAATTCTCAAGATTATAAATTACACAACACAACCATAACCAAATAATCCAAACTCTAACTCCCAATTCAACTCTTCTCTTTAAATTTCAACTTTCAATTAAACCCACAATTTAAACACCTAATTAGCTTAGATTACAATAAAAACTAACAATGTACAATTAGTGTAAGATTATACCTCACAAATTTGAAGATCTAACATGAAAATCTTGGCCTCCAAAATAGCTTCTTGATCCATGATCCACACTAGAATAGGTTAAGAAGAAATGGGTAGAGATTGGATTTTGATTTTGTGGGATTTTTATGTTGATTTTTGGGCATTTTGTTGAATTTTTTTGATGCAAAATGAGAGAGGAAGAAAGAGGGGCTGTTGTGGTGCAGGAAAAAGAGGGCTCGGCCAATGTTGTGAGGGGGGGGGGGAGAGAGAGAGTGGTGTGGGTTTTAAAGTCAACACAAGATCTTGCTTCATTTTCTTTATTTCGTTTTCTTTTCTTTTCTTTTTTAATCTTTATTCTTTGTGTGAGGAATGAGGTGGGGACTTGGGTGATTGGGGCAGCCTAGGCTCAGCCATGGGAGGAAAATGGGGTGTGTGTGTGTATGTGTGGGTGAGGGAAAAAGATAAATAAAATACCCCAATTCCCATTAACACTAATTTCACCGAAAAAGCCTTTTTCTTCGATATTTTCTAAATCGTTTTGGCAAACCATTTCATTTAAAAAACCATATGATAAAATTTTGTTTAATGTGTTATGATGCACAAAATTTGTTTCAACTCATTCCAATTTGTAATTTTCCCTAATTAAATGTATTAGTGACGACTTAAAATAATATTAAAAGAATTAATTTCGGAAAAAATTTCAGAAAATTTGAAATTTCACCAGTGGCTCAATAAACACCAAATACTAGCAATTACATAGCTAGAATATGTATATTTAATTTTATAATAAATATATTTGTATTTTGACTTTTTACAGAAAACCCCCTTATTTTACCGATTTTCCGAAATTTCACCGAAACGATTTTCAAAACGTTACAGAACAGGTTAGTTTTTGGGGTGGTCACAAATCCGTATTTTGATCGAACTTCTTTACACTTTGGCTAATGGGTTATATCTGTGATGTGATATATGTATTGAACGTCTGCTAATCGCTATACGTCTATTAGTGGGGGTTATATATATCTGTGATCTATAATGTTGATGGTTTGTGTATATGAATTCGTTGGATTGTCGCGGATGAATAGCCGGGGGGTTGTGAGATGAGAGTTTTCTTATTCTGTCAATTCTTATAATATGTAATTTGATGTAATATTATTTGTATGGCCACACAACCGGGTTGGGGTTGTAGCCGTCATTGTATAATTTTTCTGTTTTTTCTCCTAGGATAGACCCAAGGTGGGGTGCACAAACTACCGGGTATCTCGAAGTGCCGAGTGGCCTACTCACGGTGTTGAGGGAGGTTGCTTCGCTTCGGGTACTTGGCGGGTAGTTTGCCGCACCCGTAGGGATCTAAGGTGAGGTTTGGCTATTCATCGCGACCGTGTAATCCGCTCTTCGTTACAGGCTCGTACGAAATGTGGATTCCTAATATATCCAATGTGTTCATCTGTGATCTGGAATGGCTATCATTGCATGTGACGAATGTTTATATATATCTATATGACATCTATTTAGGCGTTGCTTATGTTTTGCATCCGCGCTAGTCCATCCCCCGCTCTGTCGTTAGTTAAGTAACCTAACGGGTGATGACGGGACCCCGTGGCGAATGCGGATGGCATAAGCGTACGTCATATTTTTGTTGTTTTCTGCAATGGTAGGATTAAATGATGGGACGCATTGGAATTAATGCAAGAAAAAATAAACGAAGTAAAAATCGTTGGAACACTTTCAAAATCACTCGGTTCTTTTCAAAACCAACTTTTAAATGCGGAGCTTGAACCACTCCTTTTGAAAGCTATCTTGTTCCTTCGATTATATAAAGTTCACTACGTTCACGGTTTCGCCAAAACCATTCGTCGCCCTCCGTCGTTTCACATGAATGGTCAATAAGAATTCAAGCTATGTTTGTTGGCCAAAGTCAAGGCATAGTGATTGGTAGCTATGGGGTATTCATGTGCAGCATAGATAGATGTGTTGGTTTGGGGAAGTCGTTCTACCTTGTTGGCCAAAGTCAAGGGTATGTGCTGGTGGGCTCAAATTAACCTGGAGAATGACGGGTAGAACTTGACATGTGACTTATGATTTGTTGGCCAAAGTCAAGGTCATAAGAGCATGGGGCAAAAATCCACATCGGGAGTTTCAAAAGAAACTGAAACTTGCTAGCGCTGCATACCATTTGTAGTGTGATGATTCTGGTAGGATTCCATCAGTTTTGTCACGCGATGATATTTTGATCCCGATCCTACTGTGAGTATATGCTACACCTTCGGAACTTTCTCACTTAACGATCATTGCTATAAACCAAGTAGGTGTCTAGAAAGGTGTTAGCGGGGCTACGCCCACAAGGAAAAGAGGTTACTTAATTAAGGAACTTCGTGAAAGCGTTGGAAAACCTCCCTCGAAGTACCGACACTGGCCTGGCTAAACGGTTAAGCAAGTATTGTACGGTGAGATTGATCCCGACTAGTTCTTCCTTTACGGTTTGAGGAGGGATTCGAGAGACAGTGGGAGCCATCCTGTTTAGACAAATTAAAAACCACTTTAAATTTGCAAGAGCATCATGCTAAAGTGTTTCTTCTCTATCTCCTAATTGCAGCGACCAATTATTATGACTGGACTTAAGTTACTTCTAGATAAAAACATACTGACAGGGCCAAACTTCAAAGATTGGCTCAGGAATGTCAAAATGGCAATCACTTATGACAAGTTGGGGTATCTTCTTACCACCAAAGCTCCCCCTGTCCTAGGTCCGAAAACCAGCGTCGCAGATAGGGAAATCTGTAAGACCTGGGAAATCGACTGCGCGAAGGCCAAGTGCCTCGTGCTTTCCTCTATGGACAATGAACATCAGAGGAGGCACGAGAATATGGACCTCGAATCCATATTTCTCCATACAAAAGAACTGTATGGAGAGAAATCCTGTATCGCCAGATACGAAGTGTCGAAGAAATTGTTTTCGGCGAGATTGGCCGTCGGATCATCGGTAGCGGAACAGGTGCTTAAGATGATTTGCTACATAGAGGAGCTCGCGGACCTTGGGACCACGTTGGAGAATGAGCTCTATACGGACTTGATTCTCCAGTCCCTTCCTTCCACTTACGCCCAATTCATCCTGAACTTCAACTTGCAGCAAAAGGAAGTTGATCTTTCAGAACACTTCAACATGCTGAGGAGTGCGGAGGGTACCCTACAGAAAGGTATGGAAACATCCACTTTGTTTATAGGAGGATCTTCCTCTTCTAGTTCCAGGGCGAAAGCCAAGGGAAAGAAGAAGAAAACCCCCGCCAAACCAAGGGGCGGTGTTAGAAAAGTGGATACGAAGGGAAAGGCAAAAGCAACAAAGGTAGCGGGGAAGCTTGTGGATAAGGAAGAGTGATTTTACTGTCACAAGAGTGGACACTGGAAGAAAGATTGCAGGGCTTGGAAGGCCAGAACACAGGATCTGAAGCAAGTTGCGGCTTCAGCTTCAGGTGTGTATGTTATTGAAAACTGTCTATCAATAAACTCTATGTCCTGGGTATTGGATACCGGATCAGGATCTCATATATGTAATTGTTTGCAGGTATAGAGAAAGCATAGGTTTTTGAAGGCAGGTGACATGACCCTCAAAGTTGCAAACGGAGCTAGCATGGATGCTGAGGCCGTGGGGGACTATCACCTGGGAATGTCAGATGGTCATGTTTTGGTTTTACGTAATTGCTTTTTTGTACCCAATGCAACTTGTAATATCATTTCTGTATCTTTAATATCTAAAGAAGGTTATGAATTTGCGTTTGTAAGTAATGTTGTAAACATTCACCTTAATCAAGTTCTGATTGGGTCAGGTACATTAAGCAATGGTATATATGTATTAAACCAACCACAGATTTTCAATGTCCAGAATACACACAAAAGAAAGTCTCCGGAAACAAATCAGACTTTCTTATGGCATTGTAGACTGGGTCACATCAATGAGAGAAGGTTGACGAAGTTACATACAGAAGGATATTTAGATCCGTTCGAATATCAATCATATGCAACTTGTCAATCATGTCTCAAAGGAAAGATGACAAAGACTCCATTCACTTGACACGGAGTAAGAGTGAGCGAGCTCTTGGGACTCGTACACAGCGACGTGTGCGGTCCAATGTCTACGCATGCACGAAGCGGTTATTCTTACTTCATTACTTTTACGGATGACTTTTCAAGGTACGGATATGTCTTCTTAATGAAACATAAATCCGAAGCCTTCGGAAAATTCCAGGAATATTAGAATGAAATAGAAAAACAAAAAGGCTAAAGTATCAAGACACTGAGATCTGATCGAGGTGGTGAATACTTGAGTGCCGAGTTCGTCGATTACTTAAAAGAGAATGGAATTCTCCCTCAGCTTACTCCTCCATACAGTCCGCAACATAACGGTGTATCGGAGAGACGGAACCACACCCTATTTGATATGGTACGTTCCATGATGAGTAACGCTGAGTTACCGTGATCATTCTGGGGATATGCACTAGAATCAGCTGCATACCTTTTGAACCGAGTTCCAACTAAGACTGTGCCTACTACACCATATCAGATGTGGTGTGGGAAGAGACCCTATCTTAATCACATTAAGACATGGGGATGTCCAGCTTTTCTCAAAAAGCAGCATGCGGACAAGCTCGAGGCACGCTCAGTACAGTGCAAGTTTGTGGGATATCCAAAAAACTCCAAGGGATATTTCTTCTATTGCGAAGAGAAACAAAAGGTTTTTGTTTCTCGTCATGCCCACTTCTTGAAAACTGAGTTTTTGGAAAATCAGATAAGTGGGAGCGCAATAGAACTGGAAGAAATTCCAGAACCACGAGCTATTACTGAAAGCTTAGTAGAACTAGAGGGTTCGAAAGATCAGGACATTCCTACGCCGCTCTGCAGAAGTAGTAGGAAGTCTCATCCGCCCAAGAGATACTACGGTTTTCTCATAGACGGGGATAGAGAGGATTGCATCATTGATAGTGATGAGCCGACTAGCTTCCAGCAGGCCATTCATAGCGTTGACTCGGTAAAATGGCTGTATGCAATGCGGACCGAAATGGAGTCCATGTACACCAACAATGTATGGACGTTGGACATTGCACCAGATGGGGTAAAACCCGTATGATGCAAGTGGATCTTCAAAAGGAAGATTGGTGTAGATGGACAGGTTGAGACCTATAAAGCTAGACTTGTTGCAAAGGGTTTTCGTCAAAGACCTGGTTTGGACTATGACGAAACCTTTTCTCCAGTGGCTATGCTGAAATCCATTCGGATCCTTCTTGCCATTGCTGCCTTCTACGATTATGAGATTTGGCAAATGGACGTAAAGACCGCTTTTCTAAATGGAAATTTAGAGGAGTGTGTCTATATGGACCAGCCAGAGGGTTTCATTTGGAGTGGGAGCAGCGGAAAGGTGTGCAAGTTGCTTAAGTCCATCTATGGTCTAAAGCAGGCATCGCGGATTTGGAACATCTGTTTTGATGAGACGGTCAAAGAATTTGGCTTTATCAAAAATCCAGATGAACCATGCATCTATAGTAGATTTGTAGCAAGAACTGTAGTATTCCTCGTTTTATACGTGGATGACATTCTCTTGATAGGAAATGGCATTCCTATGCTACAATCTGTCAAAGGGTTCTTGTCACACAGGTTCTCCATGAAAGACCTGGGTTATGCCACTTACATTCTTGGGATCCGGATCTATCGTGACAGATCCAAGAGGATATTAGGACTTTCACAGTCCAGGTACATCGACACCATACTGAAAAGATTCAGTATGGAAGATTCCAAGCGCGGTAATCTACCGGCTTGTCACGGGATCACCCTCTCCAAAGAGATGTCTCCCAAGACTGATTTGGATAGGGATCACATGTCTATTATACCCTACGCTTCTGCGGTAGGCTCTATAATGTATGCGATGTTGTGTACCAGACCAGATGTAGCTTATGCACTAAGTGTAGTAAGCCGGTATCAGTCAAACCCTGGGGAGAAGCACTGGATAGCGGTAAAGAACATTCTCAAGTACCTGAGAAGGACTAAGGAGATGTTCTTGGTGTATGGCGGAAAAGTCCTCCAGATCGAGGCCTTTGCTGACTCCAGCTTGCAGAGTGACAAGGATGATTCCAAGTCCATTTCAGGTTATGTCTTTACCCTCTATGGAGGGGAGGTGTGTTGGAAGAGTTCCAAACAGGAAACCGTTGCTGACTCGACGATGGAAGCGGAATATATCGCTGATGCTGATGCTGCAAAAGAAGCCGTCTGGATAAGGAGGTTCTTAACAGAACTTCAGGTGGTTCCGTCCATTGTTGATCCAGTACCTCTGTATTGCGACAACAATGGGGCTATTGCTTTAGCCAAGGAACCCAGGTCCCATCAGAAGTCCAGACACATCTTGAGGCGGTATCACCTGATCAGGGAGATCGTGGGTTGCCAGGAGATCGAGGTTCGGAGAGTTGCTACGGAAGATAACACTGCTGATCCATTCACCAAGGACTTACCCCAGACTCAGTTCGAGCGGCTGATCGAGATGATAGGTCTTCGATACGCCAGTACATGGCCTTAGTGCAAGTGGGAGATTGTTAGTGTATATGCCCTAGAGGCCATTACTGTATCATACTAGCTTGTATATTACTTGATGGAAGCTTGGGATATTCACCTTGTATTGACAATCTTGCTCAAAATAGTAGTATGCTACTTGGTTTGTTTCTGCTTTAATGTGTGCATGTGTTTCTTTTAGCATATCGCCTTTACACATTAGTAGAGCCCTTAGGATCTTTGCTTGATTACCAGCGTTGTGATGGCAGTCACACTCGTGGGGGCTGGGTAATCCAGAAGCACATCCTTATGCAGGTCCCTAGTCACAGGACTATCGAGACAGGGCATCAATACTCCGGAGTAGTCTAGCGTATGCGCTTCTCATCCCAGCTTGGGAGACGGTCTGTCCCACAGCCGTCAGTAAGTCGTACTTGAGATAGTATGCGGGTGCTCGTTAGGTTACGAGTACACTGGACAGGACTCGTCGGGAACTGTTGGTTGGTATTATACCTATCGTCAGTTATCAGTTCCCAGGTGACATGAGTACAACTTAGTCCGTTGACTTGACACTGTCACTTCGCCTCGAGTGTGTTCCCACTGTACATTGATTACTACCCTACCATGGTGTTCCCCTCCGAAGGACGGTGCGACTGACGTCTTACCTGACATTCGGGGCAGATGCTAATTGGTTCTATCCGTCCACCTTTCCGAAGATGCCATGTTGATTTATGGCACCGTGTATCGAAGGTTTAGACGGATGCGTCCGATGTAGCAGACTTCGTCAGATTCCCCCTCGTTTGAGGAGTTTTTGATTGTGGGGATGCTCTTCCCTGCAGGCGCAAGCCCCTGCAGTTAATTACGCTACCGCATTGCGGTAACAACTTTCTCCTTCTCCAGATAGTCACTTCGTTTCGTGTGTGTTTGATTTGTGTTTGGTTGCCCATGGATTGTATACGGAGACTGAGTTATGTCGTCGCCCGTAGGGCGTGGACTAGTCTAAATCCGTATCTTTCTTAGATTTGGGTTTGGGGGTTGTGTTTAAGGATACGTTAGCGTCGTTTGAGACTAAGATTGACTTAAACGTTTGTTAAGGATACGTTAGTCTATTTTTAGACTAAGATCGACTTAACAGGATCGTTTAGATCCAACAAGAGAGTGATTGAGGGGGTGGCACTGTTGTTTAGTTTAGTGACATTGCGGTCAATAGGTAGTTTAAGGACATTGCGGTCCAGTATTAGTTTTAAGACGTTGCGGTCAAGGTTAAGGACGTCGTATTCCGTGGATTTAAGGACTCCACAGTCCGATGTTAGTTTTAAGACATCACGGTCAAGGTTAAGGACGTCGTAGTCCGTTGTTATTTTTAAGACATTCCGGTCAAGGTTAAGGACGTCGTAGTCCGAGGATTTAAGGACTCCACAGTCCGATGTTAGTTTTAAGACATTACGGTCAAGGTTAATGACGTCATAGTCCGTTGTTAGTTTTAAGACATTCCGGTCAAGGTTAAGGACCTCGTAGTCCATGGGTTTAAGGACCCTACAGTCCGGCGTTTAGTTTTAAGACATTACGGTCAAGGTTAAGGACCTCATAGTCCATGGGTTTAAGGACCCCACAGTCCGTATCAATGTGTGGTCATCGGGACCCGTCACCTCTTTGAAGACGTTGAGGAATTACAACGCCAAGTATCAAAGGAGTGAAGAGATGTACCCTTAAACCAAGGTAGATTAAGTAATCTGTAGTCCAATTTGGAAACTAAGATAAATTATTAAATTATGAGCCCAATGGCCCAGTTGAATTTGAATGGAGGACTTACGGACATCTTAGGCTAAGTCCAATTATGTTTGGGATATTGGACCTCTGTTGATCCATTGAAGGAGAGGCTTTGCCTCTGGAAACTTAGCCAATTGGGCTAAAGCTAGTGTTAAACACTAGAGACCAACAGTGTTGAACACTGGGAATAAGGTTGCCAAGTTAGTGTTAAACACTAAAAGATAATCAGTGTTGAACACTGGGAATCAGAGTTTTCAAATTAGTGTTAAACACTAAGCAAATCCAAATTGATGTTAAACACAAAGAAAATCAGTGTTAAACACCGCAGATAAAGTTTTCCAAATTAGTGTTAAACACTAAGAAAAATCTGTGTTAAACACTGGATACAGAGGTTTCAATTTAGTGTTGAACACTAAGACGAGAGGGGTCACGTGGTCACACGTGAGAGCGCCCTTCTTTCCCTTATTTTGTTCTATAGATAAGTGTTTAACACTTTTAGTCCTGAAAGCCATCACGTGCGGGCATGTGATGGGAGCTCATGCTCTGGTTTATTATAATACCTATTAGGGGTCACGTAGTGACACGTGAGGGCGCCTCAGAGTCTCTGTTTATTTTTATTTTTCTTTATGTGCTTCAGGGGTCACGTGGGGCACGTGGGGCGTTGCCTCAAAGCTCTGTTTTATGCTCTCTTTTATCTATCTTCGCAGGAGTCACGTGGTAACACGTGAGGTGCCTGCCTCAGAATTTTATTCTGTGGGTCTCTGCATGTTTTAATGTTCTGTTCAAAGGGTTAAACCATAAACTTCTGAAGAATTATATTCTTAATAAGGTTAAACCCTAGTTTCTTTTCTTAAAGGAATTAAATTCCTGTGAGTTTGAAAGAATTATATTCTCAGTTAGGGTTAAACCCTAGTTCTGTTCATTTTGAAGGAATTAAATTCCCATAACATAGGGTTAAACCCTAACTTTATGTCAAAGGAATCATTTTGTGAGAATTAAATTCTCTAAACTCAGTTCCTCCTCTGTGTTTTAGATCTGCATGGCAGGATCTCAACCCAATGAGAATTAAATTCTCAATTCATGGGGAGATGTGCACTTTGCAGATCCTCAACTAGAGAAAGAACTAAGTTCTTTTTTTTATATATAAGAGTTAAACTCTTTTGAGCATTAAATTCTCCTTTGAAGCCTCCCTTTTCATTTCTTACCTAAGGTTTTCCTTTTTGCAGAGAATCAATGGCTCTATCTCTCTCTCTCTCTATGTATCAAAAGAAAAAGATCCAAAGGTCTCAAGGTTTCAGAAAAAAGTTTTAGAAAAAAGATCTTCGAAAAGGGTCTTCCTCACTTCTTGTTTTGGCTCCTATTTATAGGAGAAGGAAGAGAATCAATTTGCTTAGTAAATCTCTCATTGAGAGATTTGATTTGTATGTTGAGAGATTTTATCATTAATCTGGGCCTTTAGATTGTTAAGTGAATTTTATTCACCATTGGATTCTAAATCCAAAGATATTTCCTTGTTGTTTCGGTTAGATTTAGGGGAAATCTTTCCAAGTCCCAGAATTTTCCATAAATAGGTGATATTTAATGACCTTTAGACTTTTAATCCAACGGTTCCAAATAATCATTCTCTGTTTGGAAAGATTTGAACGATCTCTTCCCAGAATTAAATTCTGTTAAATAATAAGGCTTTTAAAGCCGGTCACATATGGCCACGTGACCCCTGGTCACGTGTAGGCACGTGACCCCCTGGAAAAGGCCTTTCTTCTCCTGCGCTCTGTTCTCTGGCCGCTGCTCAGCCGTCACGTGCCAACACGTGACCACTGGTCATGTGTGAGCACGAGACCTTTTCTGGATCTTTCTCTTGAATGCGCTTTGTGCCGCTGCTTTGAACGTCACGTGCCAACACGTGACCACTGGTCACGTGTGAGCACGTGATGCCTCTTCTGAGTCCTTTCCTGATTTTTAATCAGGGAACAAATGCCCCCACAGCGTTGTTCTCACGTGTCTGCACGTGAGTGCAACGCTGTCTCTTTTGTGACCGTTGGATCCATCTATGGAATCGGGGAGATGAAGCGTCTCCATCACATCCTATAAATATAGTGGTCACTTCAGAAGCGCCTCCACTTTGCTCATCTTCCTCCTTGCATACTTTTCTTTCTGAGAATTTAATTCTCCTTTCCAGAGCTTAGTTCTCTGCTTCAAGCATTTTCCAGAGTTTAACTCTGTTGAAGGATTCTTTTTCCTCAGGTAATTATCTTTGGATGATCGAAGAACTTTCATACACATACAACTCTCTGGATTTTAAATCCATACCAAGGGTTTCACCCCTTTAAATATGAACCCATTTTTCCTTTAAGTTTTTTCAAACGAAATGTGAAACCATTTATCTTCAGCAGTAAATCTCTTTTAGGGTTCATCTGATCCTTTAGGGAGATGATGATGACAGTTCAAATCCATGGAGTTTAACTCCGTTCACAGAAAAAATGTTTCTGGGAATTTAATTCCCCTTTTCAAAAGGAATTTAGTTCCTGTGAGGAACTCAGTTCTTCCTATGGGGGCTTCTTAGGGTCTTCTTGCCCTAGGTTGTCCTTCTATGATCAGTGAAGAAGACGGTTGCAATGATGTCTTTTGTGGGAATTTAATTCTCCTGATCTTGTTTGATTTGTTGTAGAGCCCAAGGTAGATTTGTCCTTTAGGAAAATGTGTAGGGCCATTTGAAACCCACTGCCTATTTAATGAGGATATCACCTTTGTCTTATTACAATTGCTTGGTATCATTATTAAAGAGCCGTCAACCTGATTCTGTGGGACCCATGTGTTTTGTAGCCAACGGCCCCATAAAGAAGAGTCTGCTGTCGCTTTCTTCAGCTGTCCTTATATATATATTTATGCTCATATATATATATATATATATATATATATATTTTCGGCTTCGCTTAAGACGGTTTCCCTTTATTTTATTTCAGGCGTAATGGCTTCTGTCCCGTTCTTTCCCTTTACTCGCTCAGAGGCCGCTTTTCCACAATCACCATCTGACGAGGAAGCGATGGCGATGATCCGGGCTCAAGGCCCGAACTGCACCAGCTTACTTCTATGGGGAACTTGGTATAGTCATATTATTCGGGGTCGCCGGAGTTTCCTCTGCGCAATACCGACGGAACCTACTTTCCCGTTCTTGCCGATGGACCCTCTGAAGACGGTATTTGCTGTGGAGATGCCAAACTGGACACCAACGGGATGGCTCGAGCCTTCGATGACCGGTATCCCGAACCATCTGATCCCGGCTATAGATATCTTGGGGCGGCGTATTTTCTAGGGGGAGGCCCAACCATGGGGACAAATCTACAAGATAGGGCTCACCCCTCGACACCCTACGGGGTACCTTTTCTGGGCTCGTTACATCCTGTCCGCCCATCCCGCGCGGCTACAGAAGGTAGGGCTTTACCAGGCGATATACGCGTCGCTCTTTCACTACCAATCCCCGCATGTCTGGTGGGTTAAGGCGTTCCTGAACAAGTGGAACCTCCCCACCAACACTTTCCTTTTAGGGGACCGTTAGGTCTCGATCTCTCTGGCAGAATTCTGTGACATCTCGGGGTTGCCAATCAGGCGTAGTCTGTATGAGGAGTTGCTGCTGCCTTCTGACGAGTACATCTTTGAGCCCGAGCCTGCTCCGGTTGACGGCCTGTCTGCTGAGAATGCCGTCCGCCACAAGCGTCCCAGTTTGATCAAGGCGCTAGGTATCTTCGACCGATTGTTCACCGAATATGAGGAGCAGGGTGTTACTTTTAAGAGCTTCATTGCTTGCTTCCTTCGCGAGGACGTCTTGTCGAAGACAGCTCCGAAGTTCGGGACATCAAGGACCCCTTTGGGTTTAGTCCGAATAAGCTGCCGACCACTGAATCGGATCTACCACAGTACTACATCCCCATTATGCCGCCGATATATTTTGAATCTATTGCCGCTCCCGGCATGGATGAGGAGACGTTCTTCGTGGGGTTTGTTAGTGTCTGGCTCAGTTGGTTTGTCATTCCCATGCATCGTCGCTTTATGAGAGCTTCGGTTATCTACCCGGCTTATTGTATCGCTGAGGGGACGCGGTTGGCCATTGGCATCCCGGCATTGGCACACCTTTATCACGGGTTGGGCACCGCAGCTAATACCTCTACTCCCGGCATGGATGTAGTAAACTTTTCACTTCATTATTTCACATCCTGGGTCGAAATGCACGTGCTGGGGGCTTTCGCTATGCATCAGAGGCCCGCATTTTAAGAAGCCTACCCTTTCCCACGACTTATGCGTTTGGTGGATGCTTCTGCCGCCGACCTGACTCAATTCGGGGCTATTCGAGTGCTGATTTCTCCTTACGCTATTGCTGGCGGGCTGGTTTTTAATGATCGGGTCCTGTCTTCTCCTTCAGGTCCAGTTCAACAACTCTGGGACCAGTCAAAAGACAATGTACCCTCTCTGAGGCCCCTGGAGGCCGTGCACTTGTATACCATCAGACCAGGCTATTTGGTATTCCGCCAGGACAGCGCAGCTCTTTTCATGCGGTACAATCCTCATCGCTTCGCTCGATAGCTTGGGTATGACCAGGGCGTTCCCTTCGAGGCTTTCATAGTTGCGCCGGTCCCTTCACTTGAATCCGTTCGCGATGCCGCTCATCATTTTGTGAGGCCGAACACTGGCTCCCACTTCATGGTCCCTGAAGCTGAGCACATGCCCCGGTGCGTGGGATCGTTCACGGGTTGGTATCTCCATCGAGTCAGCCCGATTATTCTTGAGGAAAGAAGGGTGCTTCTCGGTTATGATGCCCCTCCTCAGGTTCCGGCCATGGGAGCTGCGCTGCGACCGCGGGCTCCGGTCCACTTCCCTCTGAGGGAGATTGGCACCGCGCTCATTCCGGGGGAGTCAGGGGTGGACCTTACTCCAACAGCTGGTATGCCCCTAGGTACCCGATCGTGGGGTAGACGGGCCCAGTAGCAGCACCACCGCCTACGGCAGCACTGCCCCCCGCGGCATCGACAATGGTGGTGTCATCCTCGGTTGTGGCACCAAGCGAGCGTAATAGGGACGATGGTGCTAAAGGCGACGTGGGTCGCCGCCGCACCAAGGCTTAGCGAGGAAAGAAACGGTCGTCTTCGGCGGCCGGTTCTGGATCTAAAAGGCGGAAGGGGGTGGCCACCAACCTACTTGATTCTTTAACGGAGTCGGAGCCTATACATTCGGATGAGTCGCTGGTCGTGCAAGAGTGTGATGCTGGTCTTCTTTTCCCGGGTTCGGCTGCCGAGGAGGCCGCACAATTGGCTGAGGCTATAAGACGTTCCCAAGATGAGTCCCAGAACGTCAGGGTTCCGAAGAAGCCATATCCTGACGTAATCTTTTATGAAGACCCTTCATGGATTCGGCGGCGGTTTATTGGCCCTTTGGAGGAATGGGGAGAAAGGGCCCTGAAACAGGCCGCTTCGGAGGATGCTGCGGACGCGCTTTCCTTGTGGACCGACGGCCATGAGTCTACCCTCGAACCCCGGCGAGCACGCCTCCTTGAGAAGGAGCATCAGCTTGAAGAAGCCATACTGAAGGCTTCCCTGTGCATTTGTACGTTTTTATATTTCTTTGCAGTTCTTTAGATTGCTTATGCTTGTATATATGTATCCTTATTTTGTGCGACTTGTGCAGAGTCTTCGGCGATGGGAGAGATCCCCACTGGCTTGCTGCAGCTAGAGCCCGTTGACATTCCCGATGCAGCCTTACTCGATGCGGATGGGGCCGACAATGCCATTCCTCTCGCAATAGAACTTCCGGTGGCCGCTCTTGATTCCAGGATACTCGCTCCATTGGGAGAAGTTCCCTCGGTGGTCACCGCCCCAACGACTCTCCCCGAAGGCGACCCAGAAGCTGAGATGGAGATAGTCGGGATTACCCTCTCTTTGTTGGAGCCTGAGGTCACGGCAGAGGCCGCCGAAGCCGCTATCCCCCAGACTCAGAACGGGAGGAGTGTTGAAGGTAACCTTCTGCATTTTATATCAGCTATCTTTCCATGGTCTGAACTCTTTTGTCTTCCCCAGAATTGCGTGGGCTGGCGGCCTCTATTGCTGATCTGTCGCCTCGGCAATCGTTTCAGCGTTTATTGGAGATGGCAGCTCCGCAGGCGATCTCCCCTCAGCGCATTGTCCTTTCCTCTGGGCAAGGTTAGCGTTGTTCGCTACTATTATAGCATTGTTGCCATTTTGCGAAATGACATTGATGTCTTTTACAGTTTTGGAAGCTGACGACGAGGTCGAGGTCGTTGAAGGGCCAGGGGAATCTTCAGCTCCTACTTGCATGACCGTAGGTAAGTGACATTTCATTACGGTCCCATTTTTTCTTCTTGCTTAAGAGTTTTATTGACGTCTTTCAAATCTGAACAGCCCTGCCAGCCTCCACAGCGTTGGAATCGCGCATCGTTATGCCGCCGGGCCCCTATGCTTTGCGGGCTTCAGAACGCTTGGCACAACTAAGCCTTGTTTCTTTATCATCTTTGATTGAGGAGCTCCGTGCTGGCAGCGCGACCACAGTTGAAGCATTTTCCGCCGAAGCTAACGGTTCTCTTCCTTTTCTTGCCACCTACCACAGCGAAGAAGTGGTGCGAGTCTGGGTGGAGTTCTGTCGGCAGGTGGAGGCTTGCTTGCATGCCCTTGAATGTTCCCACCTTTCCTCGGAGGCCGTGGATGGAAAGGCGGAGTTACGGGGGCTGATAGCACGGTGCGCGGCAAACATGACGTCGTGCGAGAAGTGGCTCGGCCGCAAACTCTCGGAGAGGGAGCTGGCTTCTAAGGCGCTGAGCGAGCTTCGAGCTAATCTTACCGCCAAGGCCAACAAAGCGTATGAACTCTGGCAGGTGCTTCAAGAGTCTATCAAAGAGGTGGTGGCTCTTGATAAGGCTGCCACGTTCACTCGTGAAAGGGTCGAGGCTCACAAGGCCACCGAGAAAGAGCTTGAAGGCCGGCTTGCTTCGTATCAGGCCCAGCAGGCTCAGGCGGAGGCCCGTCTTCTGGCGATCTTAAATCATGAGGCCGTGGCCCAGCAAAAGCAGGATGAGCTGACCAAGCTGCTAAATCGCCCGCCGGCTTGAAAAATTGTATTTTTTTTTTCTTTTTGTACATACTCCTGAGCGAGAGTATTTTCTTTTTGTTCTTTCATGAATTGTACTTTGTACCCATTTTGGTTTATGAATAAAGACATATTTTTCTTCTCAGTGGTCTGTCCCCTTTTTATTGAATGTGTTCTGCGGACAATTTATCTTGGCCTACATGCAGGGTAGCGATTGCTTAGGATTCAGGGTTAAGATCCGCCTCCTAAGACTTTTGAGCTTTACGAGCCGTGAGGGTCTCATAAAGAGTTTTTCTCCCTACAGGTCGAGAGGATCCGGTAGGCGTAAGTTCTTCTTAAGAATCATGAGGATTCTTAAGTGGGTTTTCCCTTGGGAGTCGTAAGGATCTCACAAGAGAGTTTTCTTCCTTGCAGGTCGTGAGGATCCACAAGCGCTGAGTACGGTCACCCTTATCCATATTTCACGGGGTCAGGGGTTTCTTTGGGATGTTATCCGTGGTATCGTAGTTTAAAGACATCGCGGTCAAGGTTAAGGACCTCATAGTCCGTGGGTTTAAGGACTCCACAGTCCAACATTAGTTTTAAGACATCACGGTCAAGGTTAAGGACCTCATAGTCCGTGGATTTAAGGACTCCACAGTCCAATGTTAGTTTTAAGACATCACGGTCAAGGTTAAGGACCTCATAGTCCGTGGATTTAAGGACTCCACAGTCCAATGTTAGTTTTAAGACATCACGGTCAAGGTTAAGCACCTCATAGTCCGTGGGTTTAAGGACTCCACAGTCCGATGGGTGGTTACTGGGAACCGTCACCTCTTTGAAGACGTTGAGGAATTACAACGCCAGGTATCAAAGGAGTGAAGAGATGTACCCTCAAACCAAGGTATAATCAGTATAGAATCATGTTGGTTGATCGTTTAGTTTTAAGACATTACGGTCGAGGTTAAGGACATCATAGTCCGTGGATTTTAAGGACTCCACAGTCCGATGTTTGCTCTGGATGCTTCACACGGGTTCACTACCGTGCTTGGAAAGGACCAGGCTCCGCTCTGGGCATTTTCTGCGGGGTCAAAGAGTGACGTTATCCGCGTTCCACGTAACCAGGAATTTTGCGCTGGATGCTTCACACGGGTTCACTGCCGTGCTCGGCGAGGACTAAGCTCCGCTTTGGATGCTTCACACAGGTTCACTACCGTGCTCTGCGAGGACCAGGATCCGCTCTGGACGTTTTCTACGGGGTCAAAGAGTGACGTTATCCGCGTTACACGTAACCAGGAATTTTGCACTAGATGCTTCACACGGGTTCCCTGCCGTGCCTGGCGAGGATTAGGCTCCGCTCTGGATGCTTCACACGGGTTCACTGCCGTGCTCTGCGAGGACCAGGATCCGCTCTGGATGCTTCACACGGGTTCACTGCCGTGCTCTGCGAGGATCAGGATCCGCTCTGGACATTTTCTACAGGGTCAAAGAGTGACGTTATCCGTGTTACACGTAACCAGGAATTTTGCACTAGATGCTTCACACGGGTTCACTGCCGTACTTGGCGAGGACTAGGCTTCGCTCTGGATGCTTCACATGGGTTCACTGCTGTGCTCTGCGAGGACCAGGATCCGCTCTGGATGCTTCACACGGGTTCACTGCCGTGCTCTGCGATGACCAGCATCCGCTCTAGACGTTTTCCACGGGGTCAAAGAGTGACGTTATCTGCGTTACACGTAACCAGGAATTTTGCACTAGATGCTTCACACGGGTTCACTGCCGTGCTTAGCGAGGACTAGACTCCGCTCCGGATGCTTCACACGGGTTCACTACCGTGCTCTGCGAGGACCAGGATCCGCTCTGGACGTTTTCTACTGGATCAAAGAGTGACGTTATCCGCGTTCCACGTAACCAGGAATTTTGCACTAGATGCTTCACACGGGTTCACTGCCGTGCTTGGCGAGGACTAGACTCCGCTCTGGATGCTTCACACGGGTTCACTGCCGTGCTCTGCGAAGACCAGGATCCGCTCTGGACGTTTTCCACGGGGTCAAAGAGTGACATTATCCACGTTACACGTAACCAGGAATTTTGTTGATTGTATTTCACGAAGTCAGAATTTGACCATCGGCCAGCTGTACGCCGCCGAGTCATGGAACTGGGAGTTGCCACTGTTCCACTTTGCTCGAGGTTATATATGCTGCAATGAGACGAACGTCGAGATGATCACTAAGCTACCTGTGCCTCATTCGAGATTTGGCTTCTTCTTCTGATGAAACCTGGGAGAGGAGGAGTGCGATTCCTTCTTTGTTTGCTCCCCTGGATTGTATATAGGGATTGATATAATATCACCTGTAGGGCATAAATTTCATTTTTTTTTCTATTTTCTATTTTTATTTCATTTTCCGCGATGCTCTATCATTTCAGCTTTTATATCGCGAAGGTTGCGATTGCCCAATCATTTCGTCTATTTCTCAAGCATACATTTTTACTTGCTGCTTTTTATTGCGAGTTGCCCAATCATTTCGGCTATTTCTCATGCATACATTTTTACTTGCTGCTTTTTAATGCAAGTTGCCCCATCATTTCGGCTATTTCGTATGCATGTGTGGCTCGCTATCCTTTTCGCTGCAAGCTTGGATATTAGACACCGATTTTGGCATCAGCACCGCTACAACTGGGATGTTGCCAGGAGCAAATCATCATTTGCCTTTGTCGATGTTGAACAACGGTAGCTTAGTAAACAGGGTTAAGAGGCATGTCGACTAAGGCTTTTGACTTCATGAGCCGTAAGGGTCTCACAAAGGTATTTCTCCCTACAAGTCGTGAGGATCTTGCAGGTGTGTTTTCTCCTTGCGAATCGTAAGGATTCCTAAGTGAATGTCCTCCCGTAAGTCGTAAGGATCTTACAAAAGGGTTTTCTCCTTATAAGTCGATAGGACTCACAAGGGATGTTCACCGTATGACCATATCCCTAGTCACGGATGGGACTTGGTTAGGGAAATGTTTATTCGCGCCCGTGGATTGTATACAAGGGTCAGTATTGAGCCACTTGTAGGGCATAAATTGAAGGTTGTGGGGGTTGCTTAAGCACAGGTTCAGGTCTCTGTGACTTAAGGTTTTCCAATCTTATGAGCCGTGAGGGTCCCATAAGAGAGTTCTCCTTACGAGTCGTGATGATCTCGCAAGTGTAATTTCTCCTTAGGAATCGTGAGGACTCCTAAGTGTGTTTCTCCCTTGTGAGTCGTAAGGATCCCACGCGGGTGGTTTCTCCTTACAAGGTCGTGAGGACCTTGTAAGTGTCTATTAACGAGGTTGCGCCCTTTCGGGTTTTCACAAACACTCGCCGGTAGCCCTACTGTTTTTACTCATGGAGCCCTTTCGGGTTTTCATCCGTGCCCATTTTGCTTATGGACATACCGTCTTTCCCCTTTTTTTTATTCCTTTTATTTTTCTAACGAGGCTGCGCCCTTTCAGGTTTTCACAAACACTCGCCGGTAGCCCTGCAGTTTTTACTCACGGAGCCCTTTCGGGTTTTCATCCGTGCCCATTTTGCTTATGGACATACCGTTTTTATTTTTTTATTTTTATTTATTTATACTTTTTTTTATATATCGGCTTTGAGATACTGCAATCCACCGTAGTTTATTGACATCTCGGTCAACAGCTAGTTTTAGGACATGGTGGTCCATCATTAGTTTAAGGACGTTTCGGTCCGATGTTAGTTTAAGGACATTTCGGTCCGCTGTTTTTATTTTTTTATTTTTATTTATTTATACTTTTTTTTATATATCGGCTTTGAGATACTGCAATCCACCGTAGTTTATTGACATCTCGGTCAACAGCTAGTTTTAGGACATGGTGGTCCATCATTAGTTTAAGGACGTTTCGGTCCGATGTTAGTTTAAGGACATTTCGGTCCGCTGTTAGTTTAAGGATGTTTCGGTCCGTTGTTAGTTTAAGGACGTTTCGGTCCGTTGTTAGTTTAAGGACGTTTCGGTCCGCCGTTAAGGACGCTGGTTACTACCTAGAGTTCGGGCTTAGGAAGATAGCGAGCGGACATAGTCGTCGTCATCTATCATTGACCTAGGCCTTGACCCGTTAAGCGTAGTATTTCTTCAGGAAGCGGCCGTTCACTGGCCTGAAAGGCCTTTCACCGTGCATGTCCATGAGTAGATACGCTCCACCCTGGTAGACCTTGTCTATGATGTACGGGCCTTCATAGTTTGGCTCGAATTTTCCCCGCATGGCGCGATTGGGGATCATAGGTCTTTTGACAATTAGCACGAGTTCGCCTTGCCAGAACGTCCTCGGCCTGGTCAATCTTTCGTATGAGCACGTCATCTTTGCTTTGTAAACCTCCAGATTTTGTTGCGCTATGAGCCAGGTTTCATCAAAGGCATCAAGCTCTTCAAGCCGAAGGTGGGCATTTTCTTCGTTCGTTAGTTCGTAATGGACTGCCACTCGTAGAGAGGGCAACTCTATCTCAAGGGGGAGTACCGCTTCTGTACCGAATACCAACGCATATGGCGTTGTGTTTGTGGTTGTCTTGAACGTAGTTCGATACGCCCAGAGAGCTTCTTGTAGCCTCTCATGCTAGTCCTTCTTATTTCGGGACACCGTTTTCTTCATGATCTTCGTCAAGGTCTTGTTGAAAGCTTCGGCCATACCGTTAGCTCGTGGATTATAAACCGAGGAATATCTCCAGTCTATGTTGTGTTGTTGCGCGGAGCGACTGATTTTGTGGCTTCTGTAAGCTGGTCCGTTATCGGAGATGATCCGTCGCGGAGTTCAAAATCGATAAATGACGTGCGTCTTGAAGATGTGGAGGTTGTTCTCCGTTTTCACTTCCCTCAACGGTACTGCTTCTGCCCATTTGGAGAAGTAGTCGGTGGTCGCTAGGATGAAACGATGTCCTCTGGATGATGCTGGTTCGACGGGGCCGACTATATCAGTCCCCCACATTTCGAATGTCCAGCTACCCACCGTTGGATGGAGTGGAATTGGATGCTGGTGGATGAAGTCCCCATGAATTTGGCATGAGTGGCATTGCTTCGCATACTCGAGGCAGTCCTGGATCATCGTGGGCCAATAGTAACCCATCCGTTTGATCTTCAACTTCATGTTCGGGCCCGCTTGGTGAGAACCGCAGAGTCCGTCATGAACTTCCTGAACGACTCTTTTCGCTTCGACAGGTCCCAGGCATCTCAACCACAAAGAATCGAACGACCTCTTGTACAGAGTATCGTCGACGAAGGCGAAAGACAGAGATCGTTCTATAAGCTGGTGTCTTGAGGATGCATCTTCGGGCGTTCGACGGCATTTGAAGTAATCTATGAAGACTTCTCTCCAATCTTCAGCCGTTTCTTGGTCTTTTATTGGCATGGCCTTCTGCTCGGTCGCTTCCTTTTCCTCGGACGATTCCGGAGATATTTTTGCCGGAGCAAGAACCCGACGACTTTGTACCACGATTCTTACATCATCGAGGTTCTCATCAGCTAGTTCTTTAGCTAGCATGGCTAATGCATCCGCTTTGCTATTTTCGGCACGCGGTATGCTTTCCAAGGTGAAGGAGAGGATTTGGGTCAACAGTTGCTGCACCTTCTTGCCGTACTTCACCTGCTCTGGCTTGCATGTTTGGTAGTCGCCGTTTACTTGACTAACGACCAGTTGGGAGTCTCCGTATATGAGGAGGTTTTCAATTCCCATGTCGATGGCGATCTCGAGTCCTGCTATCAAAGCTTCGTACTCGGCTTCATTGTTCGTCCTCGGCTCTGTTAAGGAGAAAGCGAAGCGCATTATCCCTCCTTGCGGAGTTACGAAAATAAGACCCACCCCTGATTTGATTATATGGGTGCTTTGTTTGCGCATCTTCACGAAGATGCTCCATCGAAATAAAGCTCCCATCGGATATTACCGCCATCGATCGCATCAAACACGTGTTCGTCTGGCAGTTCGCAATTCAAAGGAGACTCGGCCGGTACCGGATGCTCAACGAGGAAGTCGGCGATGGCCTGGCCTTTCACTGCCTTGAGAGGTTGATAAGTTATCGAGAACTCCATCAAGAGCAGGGCCCATTTAGCGAGTCGCCCCGTTAATATGGCCTTCGACATCAAATATTTAAGGAGGTCCACTTTCGATATGAGACGGACTTCGTGCGCCAACGTATAGTGCCTGAGCTTGGTTATTGCAAAGATTAACGCCAGGCAATGTTTTTCAATAGGGGAGTAGTTGCTTTTTGCCCCCAGAAGGACTCGACTCGGATAGTAGAGCGCTCTCTCCTTCCCTTAGTCGTTTTCCTGTGCCCACAATGTGCCCAAGGAACCTTCAAGGGCGGCTGTATAAAGAATAATAGGCTTTCCCTTTACTGGAGCAGCTAACACCGGCGGGTTCTGCAGGTATTGCTTGATCTCTTCCAGCGCGCCTTGGCATTTGTGATCCCAGACGAACGGGGTTCCCTTCTTCATCAGGTGACTGTAAGAGCGGCATTTGCCCGAAAGATTGGCTATAAATCGTCGGATGTACGCGAGCTTCCCCTGGAGAGACCGTAATTGTTTGAGAGTCCTTGGCGGTGGCATTTCCATGATCGCCTTGATCTTCGACGGATCTATCTCGATGCATCGGTGCCGGACAATGAATCCTAGGAATTTGCCTTAGGACACCCCGAACGCGCATTTGAGCGGGTTCATCTTCAAGTTGTATTGCCGAAGGCGTTGAAATACGGTCTTCAGATGCTCGAGATGTTCCTCGTATGATTTTCTTTTCACGACGAGGTCATCGATATAACATTCGACGATTTCATGTATGAGGTCATCGAAGATCTTTGTCATGGTCCTTTGATAGGCGGCACCGGCGTTCTTTGGACCGAAGGGCTTCACCTTGTAGCAGAATATTCCCGGAGGGGTCCGAAAAGCGGTATGCTTCTGGTCTTCGGGATGCATCTTTATCTGATTATACCCCGACGAGCCGTCCATGAAAGAGAAAACTTCGTGAGTGGACGTGTTATCTATCATCAGCTCGGTTACCGGCACTGGGAAATCGTCTTTCGGGCAAGCTTTATTGAGATGCCGGAAGTCCACACATATGCGCACTGTCCCATTTTTCTTCATTACAGGGACGATGTTGGCGATCCAGTCAGGATATTGAACTTCTTGGATAAACCCAGAATCGATCAGCTTCTTGACTTCGGCGTTGATGCTCGTCTGAAGTTCGAGCCGCATTCTTCTCGGCGCCTGTTTGACTGGCTTAACGTCCGGGGATATCGCCAATTTATGGACAACTATTTCTGGATCCAGTCCTGGCATTTCGGAATAGTTCCATGCGAAACAATCTCTGTGCTGCATAAGCACGTCTTTTAACGCAGCCACCCTTTCTTCTGATAGCAGCTCGCTGATGAATGTCGGTCGCGGGTCACTTGCCGTTCCCAAATCAATCTTCTTGAGGTTATCTGCAGTAGTGTGTATTCCATCTTCCAGCTCTTTCGGCGCCGATGGAAATTCTGAGATTACCTCGTCATCATCGTTTTCGAAGCACCAAGGGAGCTCATCCCTATTCTCGGGCTCTTCTTTTGATATCGTTATCATATGACAGGTACGAGCTCGTTTCCAAGACCGATGTGGATCTGGTTCTACTCTCGTAGCTTTGGGTTCATGCTTTTGTGGCGGCGTTACCTTCCAGCTGTCGGATAGAGAAAATCTGCCTTGCTGGTACTGATCTTCGATCCAGTTCTTGAAGGTGAAGCAGTCTTCGATAGGGTGTCCTATGGCTCGGTGATAAGAGCAATAGCCCGGTTGAGAGACCCTATTTGCTTACTCATGATGTTTAGACTTCGGAAGTGTAATCATTCGATGTTTTAAAGCGAGGTCAAGTATCTTCCGTGTCTTGTCTTGAGGGAAAGAATACGCTCGACTCATCTTCTTCATGAGAGACAAATCCGGACCGCACAATACACGATCACATGGCTCTCTGATCCTGCGTTGTCGTTGTCGACCTCCTTTTCTGCCTTTTGACTTACTTCTGCCCCTGCGTTGGGCTTTTTGCACAGCAGGTTGACAAGGAGGAGCGTTTTCATCTTTCGCAGCCTGTTGAAAAAGGCGTTGCGCCCTGGCATTCTTATAAATGGCCATTTCGCGATTATGATCGTTCCGATCTTTTTGACCCGCTTTCCTGATAAGCTTGTCTATTCGCTCTTCAAATGATGGACTCGGGACTTCAATCGCGGGATCTGGTTCCGATGAAGGGTTAGCATTTTCAGACAGGGCGTCCTCTTCTTCATCGAAGTTATATATGGCGTAGCTACCGTAGACCCGTTCCCGTTTTCCGGCTCTCACGTATCCAAGCCCAAGTGTTTCTATTCTCCCATTTGGTAATTTGCAAAGAGACCCCGGGACATCCCAAATCCTATTATAGAATCGAGCTTGTCGAGAAGTCTGTTTTAAGGGTACCCCTTGGCGCTTCAATAGCCTTTTCAATCCATTTGTGTATTATCTGGGCAAACGGATGGGTTGAAGCTTGTTAAGTGTAGAATCCACGCCATGCCAGATCTCTTTATCCACTCTTGTTTCCGAGGATCGATAGAATAAGATCGCATTTTCTCCTTTTTGCTTGGGAGGGACATAAAACGTCCGCAGGTCTTGCACGTTGTGAGCTTCAAGCGCGTCAAGATCTTTGTAGTGATCCTGAGGAATCATGGTGATTTGCAAACTCTGATCATCACCACGGAATTCTTGTATTGGCGGCCGACTGGAGAACACAACATTAACCTCATCTTCCGAGTCGCTGCCGAAGATCAACATGGGGGTAGACGGTCCCGGGTTGTTGCGTCGAGATGGCCCAGCGTAAACTATCTCTTCTTCATCTTCGGTGTCACTCCCGAAAACAGGAATGGTGGCGGCGGCTTTGTTCTCTGGTTTGCGGCACCTCTCTGTATCCTCGAAATCTGGCAAAAAGTACTTTGCATCTTCGTATTTGCGGACTTCGTTTACGGAGAACGGGTTCAGATCCCCTGTTACGGTGTACTCGAGACCATCCTTGAAATACTTCATATACTGATGTTGCGTGGAAGGGATGATGTTGTACTCGTGTAACCAAGGTCGACTGAGCAAGGCATTGTAGCAGGTCTTGGCGTCAATGACGTGAAACTTAATGTCGGTGATGAGAAGTCCGAAGCGCAATGTCAGTATTACAGATCCAAGGGTCCGTGACGACTGGGAGTCGAAACCGGAGATGGTAATTTTGTCACGAGCGAGGTGCTGCACGCTCAAGCAGATTTCCTTCAATACCCAAACATTAAGGAGATTGACGGAGGACCCATTATCAACCAGGATCTTACCTATCCTGATATCATGGAAATATCTAGAGACGTATAGGGGACGGTTGTGGTCGCATGTCCCAAGGAGCAGGTCTTCGTCACCGAAAGTGATATCGGCCGTGTGCACTTCTTCTAGTTCATCCTTCATCCTTTCTTCGGCGAGGAAGGCCTGGAATTGCTCGGGCTCTTGTAGTGCCTTGATTAATGAATCTCTTGCTTCCTTTGATAACAAGAGGGCGTCGAGAATGCTGAGCTGAGAGGGTAGCTTCCTCAGGTGTGCCAGGATGTTGTAGTCCACCTTACCCTTCCTGGGAGGACCCTTGGCAGTCATCTCTTTCGTGACTTGGTCATCTAAGGCGATATCCTCAGTGACTTTTTCCTTTCCCTTATCTTTTCTAGTTGTGGGTCCGAGATTCTTTTCCGGAAGCGTGCGATTGCGCAGCTGAATGTTTTCGCAGGCTTCTGGTTCTTCTTCTTTTCCCGAGGCGGGCTCTTTAAAGAGGGGGCTAAGAGCCATTTCCTCGTAAGAATCGCTCCCGAATGTGAGCACTTGCGATCCCCCGGCATTGACCTTGCAACAGTCACTGGTAGTTCTTTTGTGTCCTTCGGTCGTACTTCTCTGCTCCCGACAAGTTCTGCGCTTCATTCGTTTAAAATGTTGCCGATGAGCAACATATCCCTGCCACCATGTCTTAAAGGCATCGCACCCCTCAGTTGGGTGTGAAATCTTCCGATGATATGAGCAGTATTTGGGGTGCCTCTCCGCCCCCTCGAGCGTGTTTCCTTTCGAGAGTGGTAGTTTCATTCCTATTGACATGGTTTTGGTGAACCTTTTCCTCGTCTTGAATGCGTTTTTATCCATGCCGGGTGCCTTTCGATCTGGCGGGAGTACCTCAACTCTTTCATTTAATCGCCTGCGTTTGTCTCCTTCCAATGCGGCCATCTCACGTTCTTGGTCAGCTTTACTTTTCAAACGAATCTCGTCTATAAAGGCGTCGATCATTTCGTCTGTTGGCCACACAAGCTCCGGTTTAGGCTCTGCCCCAGTTTCTTAGTGACAGGAGTTTTTTTATCGTCCATAAACGAGTGGGAGATCGCATTACAACTCGCCACGTATCCCTTAGATTCATCCGACGAACTCTCCCCCTCATCTTCCTCTTGAAAGATATGGTTGAGGAACTCTTGGAGTGTGATGGGAGTCCGTGCTTTCTGGTTATATTCCTTTAGCGCGTCAATCTGCTTCTGCAAGTCCGTACGCTCGTCGCCAGGCTTCACGGGCTTCTTAGATTTCTTCTTCTTCTTCTTTGAAGATTTCGACCGCTGGGTGTGAGCGCTTTGACTATCACCACCCGTTTTGGGAATTGGGCACGGCTTCAGCATTCCCTCGATAATCTCGGGTTCCAACGGGTTCTTCCATTCGATCGCCGGGCATTCATGAAGGTCACTCAGCATTCTTTTGGTTTTTGCTGAAAACACGATTTTCCATGGAGCTTCTTCAATGAAAGAACAAGTTGCCCCCGGTGTGTCCGTCTTCTTAGTAGTGTGAGGTTGTGGCGGGTTCACCTTCCACTTCTCAGACAGCGCAAACTTGCCCTGTAGGTATTGATCTTCAATCCATCCTTTGAAGATGAAACAATCCTCGATTGGATGGCTTACCGTTTGATGGTAAGGGAAGTAGTTGGGGTTATTCACCTCACTGGGTTGCGGCGGTCGCCTTGGGTTTGGCAAGTTGATAAGCCTGTTGCGTACCGCCAGCTCTAATAGCCTCTTCGTCTTATCCCGCGGGAATGAGTAGGGGCGCTTCATTTTCTCATTATAATACCGCCATCTTTCTTCCAGTTGATCCGCCGGCTTTGGGGCACTTGGTTGCTGCTGAGCGTTCGCAACGAAGGTGGCCTTCCCTTTACCCTTGTCATTCCGAGGTTCTGGCTTTGGGGGAGGCGGTCTGTGACCTATCTGGTCCATCTGGGCCAACTTGTCGATCAGAGCCTGGAACGCGGTTGGTTTAAAGAACATCATGAACTGTGAGATGGTTGCATGAGGATCTAGTGTACCCACGAACATGCCCACCGCAGGCGCTTCCTCAACGCGTTGTTCGCATTTTGACCACAAGTTTCGCCAACGTATAGCGTACTGGACCCACGTCTCACCTGGTTTCACCCTGGCATTAATCAATGCCGTTATCGGGGTATGTTCGCTGGCGCTTGCAAATCGCTGAGTGAATAGCAACTCCATTTTAGCGAACGTCTTGATGGAATCATTCGGGAGCTCAGAATACCACTCAAACGCTGTTTCTGATAAGCTGCCGACGAATTGGCAAAGCAAGAGCTTATCGTCACCACCAGTGTTGCCACAAAGCGCCCTGAACTGGGCCACATGCTGATGGGATATGGTCTTCCTGTCCTGACAACTTGACCAGCTCGGATATGGTCTTCCTGTCCTGACAACTTGACCAGCTGCCTCAGTCGCCTGGTGAACTCGTATCTGTTGGGCTACGTATTCGTCTAGGTCAGCTTTGGAGATTGTCTCTTCTTTGGCCGTTGACAGAGCGGGCGGAGGATTTGACGTTTCTCCCCTGTCGTCTTCAAGAACGATTGGAGGATCTTCAGTAGGAAGCTCTTGTTGGATCATCATCCCCACCATGTCTTGGAACAGGAGGCCCATACGCATTATGTTGGCTGCTTGTTCAGCGGCCTCTTTATCCTTCTTCTCCAGTATCCTACGAAGGAACTCAGCGTCAGTTTCTTGCTCCTGGCGTTGATCAGATGACGCTTCAGGGCTTTCTTTCAGCCCAGTAAGTGCGTCCATCGCGGTCATCATTTCTTGGAGCTTCTGCTGTTGCTCCTGAGCTTTGGTCACTGACCGTGTAAGCGGTCTATGACCCGTGGATGCACGACTGCCCTCTTTTCCCAGCACCATGTATACTGTATGCACCATCATGCCCCCAGACTTAGGGCATTTCAGCTTACTGTCCTTGATATTTGCTGCAGGAGCAGGGACTTTCTCCGGTCTTCTTCTCTTGTAAGCCGTGGAAGTTGAGGGGACCGTTGCTTTGGGCACCCAATTGGTCGTCGCTTTTCTTTGCTTAACAGGGGAATTTTCTTCTTGCCGACCTTTCGACTTCTTGTGTTGGCGAGAGTAATTAGGATCGATCAAAGATTCTTGGACTCGTCGCCATGTCTTGTAGATCCTGGAGGACAGCGATTGAGGAGACTGCTCCGGCTTTTCTGCTTCCACGGCAGTCTCTACCGGTAGAGGAGATCTTTTGAGTGCGGCGGTAGGCGAGTTCCTACGCACCTTGTTCAGCAGCTCAAAGCTGTTCCCAGTTGGGATAGCAGCATTAACTTCCACCGTTGGAGCTGGTGGAGTTAGCCCAGAGGGGGAGTTGCCCCCAGCCTTTCTTATCCGGCGCCAGTGGCGATGTCGGGCGTGACGGGTTGTTGGGATTGGTTCAGTGACGGCTTTATCTTGCCCCCTGTTCCGGGGAAGGGCTGTTGCCGGGTTCAGCCTCTTAAAGACTGACGTCCGTCGAGAAGCTACATCCAACCGGTCAAAAACAGATTTCTGAGCAGGAGCAGGAACGGAGGTAGTCAGTCTCGCGAAGACCGACCCTCTGGGAGAAGAAGCCGCCTTGACGCCTTCAGGGGTAGCTGTCTTCTTCGGGATGGGCACTTCAGGTGTTATGGGCTTCGTTATAGGCCCTTTGGTGCTCGAGCCCAGCCTGGTGAAGACTGAAGAATTGGATGACCCGTTGTGAGGGGCCGTAGGAGTAGCAAGTCGATCGAAGACCGACTTCTTCGAAGCTTCCGGTACGGGCATTGGGATATCAATGTTCGCCGGCGGGAGCGTGGTCCCAAAGAATAGACCAGTAGTAGCTTGGGTCACTTGCTCCACAGGCATGGTGAATAGGGATGCAGCCTGCGGTCCGTATGCTACACCTCCAGGTGAGGCGGAGCGTTGGTTGCATTTGCAGTTCGAGTAGTTGAACGCCATTGATCCTTTGTTTTCTACACCAAGGAAAACGCCAAATCTTAGTACCTCGCAGCCCAAGGGCAACCATTAACGAACCGCGATTGGTTCGCGAATCATGACGCACCAAGTGTGGAGTGGAAAGAGGAAAAGGTCCCACCGGGCATGCCAGAATCTGTTCCCCTCCGAAGGACGGCGCGACTGACGTCTTGCCAGAAATTCGGGGCAGATGCTAATTGGTGCTATCCGTCCACCTCTCCAAAGATGCCAAGTTGATTTATGGCACCGTGTATCGATGGTTTAGACGGATGCGTCTGATATAGCAGACTTCGTCAGATTCCCCCACGTTTGAGGGGTTTTTGATTGTGGGGACGCTCTTCCCTGCAGGCGCAAGCCCCTGCAGTTAATTACGCTACCGCATTGCGCTAACAACTTTCTCCTTCTCCAGATGGTCACTTCGTTTCGTGTGTGTTTGATTTGTGTTTGGTTGCCCGTGGATTGTATACGGAGACTGAGTTATGTAGTCGCCCGTAGGGCGTGGACTAGTCCAAATCCTTATCTTTCTTAGAATTGGGTTTGGGGGTTGTGTTTAAGAATACGTTAGCCTCGTTTGAGACTAAGATCGACTTAAATATTTGTTAAGGATACGTTAGTATATTTTTAGACTAAGATCGACTTAACGGGATCGTTTAGATCCAACAAGAGAGCGATTGAGGGGGTGGCCCAGATGTTTAGTTTAGTGACATTGCGGTCAATAGGTAGTTTAAGGACATTGAGGTCCAGTGTTAGTTTTAAGATTTTGCGGTCAAGGTTAAGGACATCGTAGTCCGTGGATTTAAGGACTCCACAATCCGATGTTAGTTTTAAGACATCACGGTCAAGGTTAAGGACGTTATAGTCCGTTGTTAGTTTTAAGATATTCCGGTCAAGGTTAAGAACGTCGTAGTCCGAAGATTTAAGGACTCCACAGTCCGATGTTAGTTTTAAGACATTACGGTCAAGGTTAAGGACGTCATAGTCCGTTGTTAGTTTTAAGACATTCCGGTCAAGGTTAAGGACCTCGTAGTCCATGGGTTTAAGGATCCCATAGTCCGGTGTTTAGTTTTAAGACATTACGGTCAAGGTTAAGGACCTCATAGGCCATAGGTTTAAGGACCCCACAGTCCGTATCAATGTGTGGTCATCGGGACCCGTCACCTCTTTTAAGACGTTGAGGAATTACAACGCCAAGTATCAAAGGAGTGAAGAGATGTACCCTTAAATCAAGGTAGATTAAGTGATCTGTAGTCCAATTTGGAAACTAAGATCAATTATTATATTATGAGCCCATTGGCCCAGTTGAATTTGAATTGAGGACTTACGACCATCTTGGGCTAAGTCCAATTATGTTTGGGATATTTTCCCTCTGTTGATCCATTGAAGGAGAGACTTTGCCTCTGGAAACTTAGCAAATTGGGCTAAAGCTAGTGTTAAACACTAGAGAACAACAGTGTTGAACACTGGGAATAAGGTTGACAAGTTAGTGTTAAACACTAAAAGATAATCAGTGTTCAACACTGGGAATCGGAGTTTTCAAATTAGTGTTAAACACTAAGCAAATCCAAATTGATGTTAAACACTAAGAAAATCAGTGTTAAACATCGCAGATAGAGTTTTCCAAATTAGTGTTAAACACTAAGAAAAATCAGTGTTAAACACTGGATACAGAGGATTCAATTTAGTGTTGAACACTAAGACGAGAGGGGTCCCGTGGTCATACGTGAGAGCGCCCTTCTTTCCCTTATTTTTTTCTATAGATAAGTGTTTAACACTTTTAGTCCTGAAATCCATCACGTGCGGGCATGTGATGGGAGCTCATGCTCTGGTTTATTAGAATACCCATTAGGGGTCACGTGGTGACACGTGAGGGCGCCCCAGAGTTTCTGTTTTTTTTTTGCTTTTTCTTTATGTGCTTCAGGGGTCACGAGGGGCACGTGGGGCGTTGCCTCAAAGCTCTCTTTTATCTATCTTCGCAGGAGTCACATGGTAACACGTGAGGTGCCTTCTTCAGAATTTTATTCTGTGGGTCTCTGCTTGTTTTAAAGTTCTGTTCATAGGGTTAAACCCTAAACTTCTGAAGAATTATATTCTTTATAGGGTTAAACCCTAGTTTCTTTTCTTAAAGGAATTAAATTCCGGTGAGTTTGAAAGAATTATATTCTCAGTTAGGGTTAAACCCTAGTTCTGTTCATTTTGAAGGAATTAAATTCCCATAACATAGGGTTAAACCCTAACTTTATCTCAAAGGAATCATTTTGTGAGAATTAAATTCTCTAAACTCAGTTCCTCCTCTGTGTTTTAGATCTGCATGGCAGGATCTCAACCCAATCAGAATTAAATTCTCAATTCATGGGGAGATGTGCACTTTGCAGATCCTCAACTAGAGAAAGAACTAAGTTCTTTTTTTTTTATATAAGAGTTAAACTCTTTTGAGAATTAAATTCTCCTTTGAAGCCTCGCTTTTCCTTTCTTACCTAAGGTTTTCCTTTTTGCAGAGAATCAAAGGCTCTCTCTCTCTCTATGTATCAAAAGAAAAAGATCCAAAGGTCTCAAGGTTTCAGAAAAAAGTTTTAGAAAAAAGATCTTCGAAAAGGGTCTCCTTCTCTTCTTTTTTTGGCTCCTATTTATAGGAGAAGGAAGAGAATCAATTTGCTTAGTAAATCTCTCATTGAGAGATTTGATTTGTATGTTGAGAGAATTTATCATTAATCTGGGCCTTTAGATTGTTGAGTGAATTTTATTCACCATTGGATTCTAAATCCAAAGATATTTCCTTGTTGTTTCGGTTAGATTTAGGGGAAATCTTTCCATGTCCATGATTTTTCCATAAATAAGTGATATTTAATCACCTTTAGATTTTTAATCCAACGGTTCCAAATAATCATTCTCTGTTTGGAAAGATTTGAACGATCTCTTCCCAGAATTTAATTATGTTAAATAATAAGGCTTTTAAAGCCGGTCACGTGTGGCCACGTGACCCCTGGTCACGTGTAGGCACGTGACACCCTGGAAAGGGCCTTTCTTCTCCTGCGCTCTGTTCTCTGGCCGCTGCTCAGCCGTCACGTGCCAACACGTGACCCCTGGTCATGTGTGAGCACGTGACCTTTTCTGGAGCTTTTTCTCGAATGCGCTTTGTGCCGCTGCTTTGAACGTCACGTGCCAACACGTGACCACTGGTCATGTGTGAGCACGTGATGCCTCTTCTGAGTCCTTTCTTGATTTTTAATCAGGGAACACACGGCTCAAAGTATTCGTGCAAACAGGTAGTTTTTGGGTGCAGTCCCGAAGCACTTGGTGGCAGTGACGGTTAGACAGGATTCATCTCTTCCGGTATTGGGGGTTGATATCGCGGTGTGTCTAAGAGACGGAGACTGTCACATTCAGGCTCAGTAAGAGTTCAGATGGGTTTACCTCGTCAGTCTTCTTATCGGCATCTACCCGGGGACCGTTACGTACAGCTAGTGCCTCTTGCGGTCTGTGGTTAAACCCACTGTCAGCGTAGTGTCGAGTCTTTAGAGTCCTACACAGAGGGTTATTCGCCTTTTAGGCAAAATGAGTAGAGGTCGCATGGTTTTGCGACGGGGTTCGTTCACATCCGCGCACTTGTGCACGTTTGGTGTCCGGACAGCTTATACTAGCAGGCTTTGGTTTAAGCCGGATCCGAGTATATGATTTGGGATTGGTTTTATCTCTTTGTATTCGTCTTCCTCGGAACACGGATACGGGTGTGTATGCACAGTTGACTGAAGCAGAGGCAGAGGACTTTCGTTAGGGTTGATGACCATTGTCATTTTTTTTAACCCTAATGTTTATGTGTGAATTATGATTTATTATTATTAGTTAATTATAATTGTGTATGGTTAGGGTTATTGACCATTTGACATTGCTTGACTTGTTGACTTAGGTTGACAAGTTGACCATCATCATTTCATATGAAAGATGCTCTTTGATCCTTGCAAAAGTAATTAATGTGAGATGATAATGGTCATGTCAAGATTAACCATCACAATTATCTTTAGCTAATTATTTATTTATCATAATTCACATATATGTGAGAAGGTTGGGTTATTCTTCTCATTCTATCATTTTCATTCTCTCTCCTCCTCTTCTTCTCTCTCTAGCTCTCCCCTCTCATAAGTTGAGAACCATTTGAGCTTGAGATAAAACCCTAAAAAATACTCTCTACTCTTTCTAAGGTCCTAGGTTTAGCACACCAAGCACCTTAGTTACTTCTAGTTTGAGGTTGGAGCCAAAGGTAGAGGCCCTCCGGTGGATCTTTCTTCGGCAAGAGAAGGCGACAAGGAGAACCCGTTCTTTCACTCCAAGGAGCAAGAAGAGAAGGACTTGAAGACCTAGGTATAAACCCCTTTCCGAGTAGCTAACTCTTTTAGCTTGTTAGTTAGTTTTTGTTTAGCAAATATCCTTCCTTTAGCATAGTTCATGTTGCCTAGTGTTGTAAAAAATCCGATTTTTCATAACGTTTCCGCCTCCCCGCAAGCACCGGGGTGGGCAACGTGGACTTACAGTATATACGAGGTTCATCTATATTTTTGATGAAGTCAAACTCCTTGACTACCTCATCAAAATAGATGTTCCAACTCCGCGATTCCTTCTTTAACCCGTATATGGATTTAAGCACCTTGCACACCTTTCCACTGCTCCCACTTTCTACGAAGCCCTCCGGCTGAGTCATGTATACGCTCTCTTCTAAATCACCATTTAGAAAGGCGGTATTAACATCCATTTGCCAGATTTCGTAGTCATGGTATGCAACGATGGCAAGAAGGATCCGGATGGACTTAAGAATAACTACTGGAGAAAAGGTTTTATAGTAATCCACACCAGGTCGTTGACGAAAACCTTTTGCAACAAGTCTAGCTTTGAAAGTCTCAACTTTTCCATCTACACCAAGTTTCTTCTTAAAGATCCATTTGCTCCCAATGGGTTTTACCCCTTCAGGAGCAACTTCTAAAGTCCATACTTTGTTGGTGTACATGGATTCCATCTCAGATCTCATCGCATCCAGCCATTTCATAGAGTCCCCACTCGTGATGGCCTGCTCGAAGCTTGTTGGGTCATCATCTTCCATGATGCAATCCTCGCTCCCACCATCAACGAGAAAACCGTAGTATCTCTCAGGTGGATGAGGAACCCTACTAGAACGGCAGAGAGGCTGGGGTTCGTCGGGAACTACTGAATCCTCTGGCTCCACCAAATCTTCTATGGCAGTTTGTGCAGCTGGAACTTCTTCCAGTTCTACCTCCTTGCCACTAATTTCTTTCGCAAGAAATTCCTTTTCTAAAAAAGTGGCATGCTGAGAAACAAACACCTTTTGTTCTTCAGTGTGGTAGAAGATATACCCTTGTGAATTTTTGGGATATCCTACAAACTTGCATAGAACCACCTTGCCTCGAGTTTGTCTGGATTGTGCCTTTTGACATAGGCCGGACAACCCCATATCTTCACATAGTTAAGATGTGTTCTCTTCCCCTTCCATATCTCATATGGAGTGGTAGGCACTGATTTGGTGGGAACCATATTCAATAGATGTATGGCTGTCTCAAGCGCATACCCCCAAAAGGAAACAGGTAACTCAGCGGTGCTCATCATGGAGCGCACCATATCTAATAGGGTGCGATTCCTCCACTCCAATACACCGTTGTGTTATGGTGTATATGGAGGAGTAAGCTGAGAGAGAATCCCATTCTCTTTTAGATATTCAAGGAATTCTGTGCTCAAGTATTCTCCTCCCCGATCTGATCGAAGGATTTTAATACTTCTGCCCGTTTGGTTCTCGACTTCGGATTTATATTCCTTGAATTTCTCAAAAACTTCAGATTTGTGTTTCAACAGGAACACATGTCCGTATCTTGAGAGATCGTCAGTGAATGTAATGAAGTATGGGGAACCATTCTTTGCATGTGTAGACATGGGACCACATACATCACTATGTATCAGTCCCAAGAGTTCCGTAACTCTTTCTCCGTGTCCACTAAACGGAGTTTTGGTCATTTTGCCTTTGAGACATGACTGGCAAGTGTCATAACATGAAAACTTGAATGGATTCAAATATCCATCTTTATGCAACTTACCTAGTCGTGTCACATTGATATGACCTAGTCTACAATGCCACAAGAAGGATTCGTTCATTTCTGAACTCTTCCTCTTGTGTGTGTTTTGTACGTTAAGAACTGTGTTTTGATTTAGAACATACAATCCGTTACATAACGCACCAAACCCAATCAACACTTGATTTTGGTAAATGTTCATAAGATTATTCTCTACTACAAAGTTATATCTTTCTTTATCTAATAAAGAGATTGATATTAAATTGCATATCATAGAGGGTACATAGTAACAGTCGTTCAGGATCAATGTATTCCATGTTGGTAATACAAGGTGATATTCACCAATTGCTTTGGCTGCAACATTTGCATTATTCCCTACTTTCATGGAATGATCACCTTTTCCTAGTTCTCTGCCTTTCCTTAGCCCATGCAACATATTGCATATGTGGGATCCCGATCCGGTATCTAATACCCAGGACGTAGAGTGTACTGAGAAGCAGTTCTCTGTAACTAACACACACGAAGAAGATGCATCAACATGCTTATTCTTTGTTTGGATGGCATGGGAATCCAGATATGTTCATATCCCCTGCTCGGACTTATAACACTTATAAGTTGGAGCGGGACCAACGTTCCCCTGCTCAGTATAATAAGCGGGTTCGGTCAATACATCCATATTATTATCTTGATTAAGGCGTGACATTGGTTGCTGCCTGGAGAAAGATGGAAGGAAACGCGTTAGCATGCGCTCTTTGCAAGATTAGGTTGGTTATTATCTTATCTAATCAGGACGTCTCCCACTGTTTTTATCAAATCTTCCTTCAAACCGTAAAAGGTAAGATTAGCCGGGATTAATTACACCTTACAAGTTCGCCAATCTTTCAGCAAGGACAGTGTTGGTACTTTGAGGGAGGTTCCCCGTGCTATCGCACGGACCTAATTAAAATAAACCTCGTTTTCTCAGGGGCGTAACCCCGTTAACACCTTTCTAGACACCTACTTGATTTGCTAATTATGATGTGTAAAACTCTCCCAGGAGTAACTCTTACTCGCAGTGGGTATCGGGATCTAACTATCTCATAGAAGGTATGCAATCTCATTGCAAATTTCAATACTTGAAATTCCCGATAATACTTTTACCCCCAGCATCCTATGACCTTGACAAAAGCCAACAAACCAAAGGACGCTAGTCAAGCTCAACCCATACATTTCGTGATTGAATTAAACCCACCCGTACGACCCTTGACGAAAGCCAACAAAGTCGTACGACTACCCTAATCCAATCGCATCTCATGCTTTAGCAGATAAGCACTAATTAGCTACCGCACACTACGCCTTGACGAAAGCTAACAAACGTAGCACGAATACTAAATAGTACTTATCTTAAATGACGGAGGGCTTGTTCACAACAGAATACTGCATTTTATACCTCCCATTTTTACGCTCGTGTGTTTATAGGTAGGTGCTTTTGATCTGTGTTTGTTACATATTTACAGAGTACAGGTTTCCAGTACAAATATTGCAATTCAAGATAAAATCTCCACAGTTACACCAAATACAGAACATCTGTTGACAACAGATAAAAGCCGGGTTCCGGTCATCCATATCCGTCCAGTACTGCTTACCGGTTCCAGGGACAAGACATATGACAGCGGTCATTCGTGTCTCGGACAAGCACAGAGCACGAGGGGGGCAGCACAAGAATCAATGGGTGTACGGAGCTCAAGAGAGATAAAGTCAAAAGTGAAGAATAGATGCAATCTTGGACTAAGAATCTGAAGATATTCTGGAAGAATTATCAGAAAATATGTGTACCAGACAACAGGGGACAGCAGATCAGGGCCGTCCAAGAAACCCCACACCCTAAACCTACTATAGGGGCGCGGATCCGCGGCCAATAGGGGGTATTGGCGGCGGATCCGCGGCTAGGTGGGGCCCTCTCTGCGTCAACTTTTGGGGGTATTAAGGGTATTTCCCATGTGGTCTGGTGGTTGCCCTAGAACTCCATTCTCCTGCCTATAAATACAGCAGTTTTGAGCACAACCAAGGGTCATTCTTTTGGTTCTCCATTCTTTTGTAGTTTTAGTTCTTTTTCTTCTTCTTCTTCATTCTTTTTCCTTGAAAATTGTAGTGAGAGCTTTTTGAGTGGGAGATTAATGAAGATGAGGGTTTTGTATCATTCTCTTGTGTTTCTTCTTCCCCTTGAGATTCTTGCTTTCTCTTGATCATTCAACCTCTTCATTGAGCTTGAATGGTTAAGGGTTAGTTATTGATCTTAAGGGTCGTATTTTCTTACGGAATTAGCGCTTCAATTCAAATGCGTTCTCTACCCTTCTCTTGATCTTGCAACCTCTTGATTGAGCTTGCAAGTTTAAGGATTGGCTATTGATCACATGCTTGTCTTGAGTTCTTGTTCTTGTTCTTTTTATCGCTTATTTATTACTTGCTTTTTATTACCTTGTCTTTAATTACTTGCAATTTATTTCATGCACTTTCTTTCTTGTAATCTTTTCTTTTCTTTTTGTTCTCTCTTTTGTTCTTTTTTGTGAATGTTGTAATTATTATTGTTAAGAAGAAATACGGTATTGTAAGTTAACACTTCTTTTCTCTTTTCTTTTCCCGTTATTTTCCATTTGAACTCCGCCCAAACGTTACGCAAGCGCTCCGTTAGGCACCCTACCCTGACAAGGTAACGGTGATTCCTAACCGCGACCGGTTGCGTTCGGTTTGGCCGGAGGCGAAAGCAAGAGCCAAGAACGGAAGGACAAGGGTAAATAAGCCGGATTCCACGAATACCGCGCTTAAATCCCCTAATCCACGTTGTTGCCGATTGCTCTAGCTTCAATTGGTCAAGACTCGGCTCAAAGGTTTTGAGTACGGATTTCTTAGCTTACAATCTCGTATCTTTTCTTAACAACTTTATACTTGCAAATAAACACATAGGTTAGAATCAAACAAACATACAGATTCTTTATTGACTCGTCTAAGACAAGAAGGTAAGATACCACCATCTCCCTGTGGACCGACCCATGCTCAACCGTCTAGCTGCAAAGCGACACCGTCCTGATCGCGGTTATACTTTAATTCTTTGAACATCCGACACGCCAAAAGCGTGCGATCAAATGGCGCCGTTGCCGGGGAGACGGTAGCGTATTTTCTTTCTTGTTATTCGGGTTAATATTCTTTTTGTATATATATAAAAAAAAGAAGAAGAAAACTCTTTTTGTTTTTTTTTGATCATTCTTGTGGGCAAGTGTGCAGATTTTTGCAAGTTTGCAAACTGCGATAGTGGGGAAGCAAAGTGTGCATTCAAGGCAAAGGCGATTACGAAATACAGTGCCAAAGATCCGGGTAGTTTGACCCGCGCAAGCGAACCTTTCTAGCTTACCGGATTTGATTCAACGGGGGTTTCCTAACCCAAAACTTAACGGTACGTACTTTCCTAACACCTTCTTCTCAAATCCGACGCATCCAATATACTATTCTTTGCAGGATTCTTTGCAAATTCGCTGGCAAACGCTAAAAATTGACTAACCCGTATTTGTTGCAGCGCCGCGCTTAAACTAAAAAACGATTGTTTGATTCTTTATAGAATTTTTTGAATTGCGCATTGCATACATTAATACGGACTAAGGGCAAGCGAACCCCACAACATACGGTAAAGGATTTCATCACCTTTTCCGTGGCCCACAAATCACGAACTTGAGCATAACGATTACCCGCATAAATTTTAAAAGAAATTAGACTTTAAGCCTTAAGGACTTCGCGCTCACTAGGCGAAGTTAACTGTATTTAGAAGCTTGCTTAACGGTATATTGTTTACGGGGTGTCTAGGAAAGTGTTAACGGCGAAACCGCCAAAAGAGAATGGGTTATTTAATTAAGGAACTTCGCGAAAGCGTTGGAAAACCTCCCCTTATCTCTGCACTTACCTGGCCTCGTGATCAGTGTATCTTGAGTCTATTTCTCGACACAGTTTCACTTCAACAATCAAGTTCTTGAGCAGGTCTAGTTGACCTAGGTGAACCCTAGAACGATTAGGTGTGTGGTATTTTTGTGTCGTGATTATTTTTGTCCATATTCTTTTTTGGGTATATTTCATTCTTTTGCTAACAACTAACTAAAAAAAATATATTAAAAAAAATCACATTTTTTCCCCCTCCCTTTTCTCTACCTTTCTTTTTCTCTCTTCATATCATGGGTATCCCACCTCGCAAAACTCTTGCCGAACTTTGGTACCCATAACCAGACATTACATCTTACAGTTCTTGCTTTGGCCGAACATCGAACGACCCCTCCATGCCAAAAATTTCATTGAGAGATCGGATAGACGCATCTAGGACAAACAATTTGACTCAGCAATTCACTTCGTATCAACCATTTCAAACAGTCACCCCTTCTTACGTTGATACCCCTTCTTCGAGTCGTGTTGCCACTCCAAGACCTATGTCTATTGCTGAATGTATTGAACAATCTCGTAGCCGATCTTTCACTCCTTTCACCACTTCGAATTCTCGGGATCAACAATTCCATTCACCTTCTTATCCCAATGTTGATCCCACTCCTGTCCAGCCATTCAATTCCTACCAATCCTACCCTACTTTTGCACCTTCCCTAGACATTGCATCAGCACCGCCATTTGGGAGTTTTCAGTATCCAAACAACTTTGAATCTTTTACTGAAACCCCTTCACAACCAATGTCTAGTCTAGAACAGTCCTTGGAAGACTTTAGGGTAGCGTCAAGCCAACAGATGATGGATTTGAATGCGTCCATGGCCGCTCTCATACAACCTACTGACCCGGTAGCTAGTTTCCAGCTAGCTCCAAATTTTCCAATGTATGATGAGGCGGTAGGACAGGCTGTGAATTTGAGTGCAGAGAGTGAGATGTACCCCATTCCAAATCAAACCTACCCGTCCCAAATTGAATCCCACAACTCCTGTTTTGAAAGTCTATCGAGTATCCCACATGATTTATCAATTGAAGATAGAATGATGAATGAGTTGTGCGACTTCGTAGTGTTTGATTTGCCCGATTGTGAAGGGTCCCTTCCAAGAGAAACCATACCTAATACTTTTGACCTCTACACCTATATCTTAGAACCAGAATCGATTAATATCCATGCTTTTGTTGAGGTGACGGAGAATTTTGATTTTCACTTGATTGAGGATATTGACGCTGGGAACATTTTGGATGATGAAGCCGTAGATTTGGCTGAGTTTATCTCTTCAAATCATCATCCCGAGTCTTTAACTGTTTTTCCCAAACTTCATATGCGTCCTGATATTGATGATAAAGGCATGGATGAGATAAATTTTGAGGAGAATATTGAGGATAGTACTGAGGATGAAACAGTTTTAATTGATGAGTCGGATTTTCCAATTCATCATATTCCTTCCACTGACTGTGTACACCCTCCTGAACCTTTAACCGATAACCCTCCTCGATCACTTCCCTCCATTCTTTCCATCGTTCCGACCTTGCAAGAACCCGTATCACTTACATTTCATATGTCTGGTTTATCGAGTTCGGCGTACCCATGGTTTCTCACGAACCTTGAGGGATTTGACCCCATTTCTCGACGGGTAAATATATTAGCACAATCACTTTTCACACAGCGTTCATCACAAATTGTGCTAATCTATTTACTCCAGTTACACCCTTAAGTTCGTATTCCACTTCTTTCTGCCATCCGCCATTCTTCTCTTCCACCGAGACCGGACGCCACTTCTATCCCCACATGGTCTCGCGTGTTTCTTATTTCTTTTCTCTACACTCCATTCTTTCACCAACCGTCGCTTTATAACGATAAAATTTTTGAATGGTTGGTGTTAACTTTTGGCCTGTGTAAGGCCTTGTATAGATGGATACTGTTCTTTCCCCCCTAATCCTGAATTTCAACGCTTAACAGTGGAAACACTGTTTTACTTAAGTTTGGGGGGGACATTTTTTTGTATATATTTTTTTGTTTTCCTTTTTTGTTTTGTATATAATTTGTTTTTAGGGAGCACCGGCAATTTTGACCCTCTTGGTATAGCCTGACAGTGAGGACACTGTCAAGTTTAAGTTTGGGGGTGTGCTCGGTAAGCTTTCTTCCTTCGCATTCATATGTATATTTTGCATCTGCATATTAAATCCATAAAATCCATAAAAATCTGAAAATTTTCTAAAAATATAAAAACGTTTTTGTCAAGTTAGCTTGTGGAAGAATTCTGATTCAACATTCGACGGTTTTTGTTTGAAAAGATAGGAATAACTAAATCCTATGTTTGGATTTTGAAAACCTGAAAGATAACTCTCCTTTGAAGTTAACTATAGCTGATATACGTCTTTACATCACACTACACGTGTTGTGAGTCTTGGAAATTAGATGACAAGTCTTTTATGTTTAAAAACTTTTAAATAAGATAAATGATTTTCTGAGGATCAAATAGGTTTGTTCTGAAATAAGTAATATATCAAGAATAGTTTATGAAGTGAGCGAATATGAAGGAATGTTATTGATGCCGTAATTGGAGCTAAGTCTAAAAAATAACCCATCTAAAACTTGATTGGAATGATTACACACCAAACCCACTAGACACGTCTTTTATCCAAAAAAATATTTGAACTGCCGGTTATACCTCCGTTCGTATTAAATCATCTGATTTTCACGACAAAACTGTCTTTTGTTTTTGGACCTAGGTAACTTGAGTAATTATGTCCGCTGGGGTGTTTCTACACCTAATGCCCTAAAACCAACTGGTTTGGGTGCATTGGCCCAAAGCTCGCTAAGAAGCCTAGAAAGTCCAGTTTTAAAACAAAGTCAAGCAAGTGTTCTCTCCGAGTTAAAATTCCTAACGGTTCTTTGTGTGAGAATAATCTTGATAAAAGACGGGCTTTTATAAAAATTTTAACGGAGATATGAAGGTTTTATTCTATGATAAAGACTATTGCACGTTCACAGAGGTGTGTATGAAATGAAAACAAGAAAAAGGTGGAGTGAAGAATAAGACCTAGTTTCCTGTTAGGGAAGATAGAAATTCTGAAGTTGAAACCTTACTGGAAAACGAAACTTGAAAAATGCTTAACTCTTTATAAAACTTATGTGATCCTTTTAAAATTGTTATCTGGGCTTTATTGTGCGACATGATGACTTTAATCGACCTTTCTGGAACTTAACGGCACTATTTGCACTACACGTAAAGACATATAAAATCTGTAGTTAAATATGAAGCGAGGTGTGAAAACTAAAGGTTCGATAGTCTAGACTTAGGATTATAGAATTGTTATTTTCTGAAACAAAACTTTAGGGTTTGAATCTTAGTTATTTTATGACACTAGCTTGACGGGATTTTGTGGGTGTAATCTGCTGAAAACCCTCAGGAGACAACACTCCTCCTACTAGGGACACCTAGAGGTTTAACGGCTTGTTGCACACGCTCAGTGCAATCGCGTTCCCTGCGAAAGTGCGGTTAGGATTTTATTTTTTGTGAATAATTGGTTTTGCTCGGGACGAGCAAATGTTAAGTTTGGGGGTATTTGTTCATCACAGAATACTGCATTTTATACCGCCCATTCATACGCTCGGTTGTTTATTCGTAGGTGCTTTTAATCCGTGTTTGTTACATATTTGCAGGATACAGGTTCTCGGTTCTAAAACGGTGAAATTCATGGAAAACACGACAAAATCCGAGTTCGTGCCAACCACTGAGAAAACACGGTCTCCGCTCGTCATCCGTATGTTGCCAGATACCAGTTTAGGGAGACAAAATGTCAAATCAATATCACCCTCATGCACAAGGCTCAATGGCAACAACAAGTTCCAAGAAATCTACACGGAGCTCGAGGCAATCATGACAAAAAGCATCCACAAAAGTCCACCTTTCCTCAACATATATTCTGGAAAGATTATCAGAAAATACATGTACCAGACAATAGGGGACAGCAGAGCAGGGTAGCACACAAAACCTGACATCCCAACTCCCCTATAGGGCGGCGGATCCGCGGCCAATAGGGGGTATTGGCGGCGGATCCGCGGCCAGGTGGGCCCCTCTCACTGACAATTTTTGGGGTTATTTTGGGTATTTCATTTTATATCAGAATGTTGCCCTAGATCTTCAACCCTCTGCCTATAAATACAGCAGTTTTGAGCACAACCAAGGGTCCAATTTTGTGTCCACTCTTTTGTAGTTTTTTGTATAGTTCTTCTTCTTCTTCTTCATTCTTTTTCCATGAAAATTGTAGTGAGAGCTTTTTGAGTGGGAGATTAATGAAGATGAGGGTTTTGTATCATTCTCTTGTGTTTCTTCTTCCCCTTGAGATTCTTGCTTTCTCTTGATCATTCAACCTCTTTATTGAGCTTGAATGGTTAAGGGTTAGTTATTGATCTCAAGGGTCGTATTCTTTCATGGAATTAGCACTTCATTTCACATGCGTTCTCTACCCTTCCCTTGATCTTGCAACCTCTTCATTGAGCTTGCAAGTTTAAGGGTTGGCTATTGATCACATGCTTGTCTTGAGTCCTAGTTTCGTGTTCTTTTTATCGCTTTTTATTACTTGCAATTTATTTCCATGCACTTTAATTACTTGCAATTTATATTCATGCACTTAATTACTTGTATTCTTTTCTTTGTTCTTTTCTTTTTGTTCTCTTTTGTTCATTTTGTGAATGTTGTAATTATTGTTGTTGTTAAGAATCCATATGATATTGTAAGTTAACATTTCTTTGCTCTTTTCCTTTTCCCGTTATTTTCCATTGAACTCCGCCCAAACCATACGCAAGCGCTCCGTTAGGCACCCTACCCTGACAAGGTAACGGTGATTCCTAACTGCGACCGGTTGCGTTCGGTTTGGCCGGAGGCGAAAGCAAGAGACAAGAACGGAAGGACAAGGGTAAATAAGCCGGATTCCACGAATACCGCGCTTAAATCCCCTAATCCACGTTGTTGCCGATTGCTCGAGCTTCAATTGGTCAAGACTCGGCTCAAAGGTTTCAAGTACGGATTTCTTTAGCTTACAATCTCGTATTTTCTTCTTAACAACTTTATACTTGCAAATAAACACATAGGTTAGATCAAACAAACATACAGATTCTTTATTGACTCGTCTAAGACAAGAAAGTAAGATACCACCATCTCCCTGTGGACCGACCCGTGCTCAACCGGCTAGCTGCATAGCGACACCGTCCTGATCGCGGTTATACTTTAATTCTTTGAACATCCGACACGCCAAAAGCGTGCGATCAGCTTGCTGGAAGCTAGTTGGCTCATCACAATCTATGATGCAATCCTCTCTATTCCCGTCTATGAGAAAACTGTAGTATCTCTCGGGCGGATGAGACTGCCTACTACTCCTGCGGAGTGGCGTGGGAATGTCGTGATCTTTCGAACCCTCTGGTTCTACTAAGCTTTCAGTAATAGCTCGTGGTTCTGGAATTTCTTCCAGTTCTATTGCGCTCCCACTTAGTTCTTTTTCTATGAACTGGTGTTCTAGAAAGTGGGCATGTCGAGAAACAAAAACCTTTTGTTCCTCTTCGCAATAGAAGAAATATCCCTTGGAGTTCTTTGGATATCCCACAAACTTGCACTGTACTGAGCGTGCCTCGAGTTTGTCCTCATGCTGCTTTTTTACAAAAGCTGGACATCCCCATGTCTTAATGTGATTAAGATAGGGTCTCATCCCACACCACATCTGATATGGTGTAGTAGGCACAGTCTTAGTTGGAACTCGGTTCAAAAGGTATGCAGCTGATTCTAGCGCATATCCCCAGAACGATCGCGGCAACTCAGCGTTACTCATCATGGACCGTACCATTTCCAATAGGGTTCGGTTCCGTCTCTCCGATACACCATTGTGTTGCGGAGTGTATGGAGGAGTAAGCTGAGAGAGAATTCCATTCTCTTTTAAGTAACCCAGGAACTCGGCACTTAAGTATTCACCACCTCGATCAGATCTCAGTGCCTTGATACTTTTGCCTGTTTGTTTTTCTACTTCATTCTTATATTCCTGGAATTTTTGAAAAGCCTCGGATTTATGTTTCATTAAGAAGACATAACCGTACCTTGAAAAGTCATCCGTAAAAGTAATGAAGTAAGAATTACCGCTTCGCGCATGTGTAGACATTGGACCGCACACGTCGCTGTGTATGAGTTCCAAGAGCTCGCTCGCTCTTACTCCGTGTCCAGTGAACGGAGTCTTTGTCATCTTTCCTTTGAGACAGGATTGACAAGTTGCATACGATTGATATTCGAACGGATCCAAATATCCTTCTGTATGTAACTTAGTCAACCTTCTCTCATTGATGTGACCCAGTCTACAATGCCATAAGAAAGTTTTATTGATTTCTGGAGACTTTCTTTTGTGTGTATTCTGGACATTGAAAATCTGTGGTTGGTTTAAAACGTATATACCGTTGTTCAATATACCTGACCCAATCAAAACTTAATTAAAGTGAATGTTCACTACATTACTTACAAATGCAAATTCATAACCTTCTTTAGATAATAAAGATACAGAAATGATATTACAGGTTGCATTTGGTACAAAATAACAACTAGGCAAAACCAAAAAATGTCCATCCGATAATCCCAGGTGATAGTCCCCCACGGCCTCAGCATCCATGCTAGCACCGTTTGCAACTCTGAGGGTCATGTCACCTGCCTTCAAAACTCTACGCTTTCTCAACGCCTGCAAAGAATTACCGATATGAGATCCTGATCCGGTATCCAATACCCAGGATGTAGAGTTTATTGATAGACAATTTTCAATAACATACACACCTGAAGCTGAAGCCGCAACTCACTTCAAATCCTGTGTTCTGGCCTTCCAAGCCTTGCAATCATGTTTCCAGTGACAACTTTTGTGACAGTAGAAGCATTCTTCCTTCCCCACCAGCTTTCCCGCTACCTTTGTTGCCTTTCCTTTTCCCTTCGTATCCACTTTACTGACACTGCCTCTTGGTTTGGCGGGGGCTTTCTTCTTCTTACCCTTGGCTTTCGCCCTGGATCTAGAAGAGGAAGATCCTCCTACAAACAAAATGGATGTCTCCCTATCCTTCTGTAGGGTGCCCTCAACACTCCTCAACATGTTCAGAAGTTCGGAAAGTTCAACCTCCTTTCCTTGCATGTTGAAGTTAAGGATAAACTGGGCATAAGTGGAAGGAAGGGACTGGAGAATCAAATCAGTATAGAGTTCATTCTCCAACGTGGTCCCAAGGTCCGCGAGCTCCTCTATGTAGCCAATCATCTTAAGCACGTGTTCTATTACCGATGATCCGACGACCAGTCCTGCCGAAAATAGCTTCTTCGACACTTCGTATCTTGCGCTACGAGACTGCTCTCCATACAGTTCTTTTGTATGGAGAAATATGGACTCTAGGTCCATATTCTCATGCCTCCTCTGATGTTCGTTGTCCATCGAGGCAAGCATGAGGCATTTGGCCTTCGCGCAATCGATCTCCCGTGTCTTACAGATTTCCTTATCCGCGACGCTGGAGGTAGGACCTGGGATAGGGGGAGCTTTGGTGGTAAGTACATACCCCAACTTGTCGTAAATGATTGCCATCTTGACATTCCTGAGCCAATCTTTGTAGTTTGGCCCTGTCAGTATGTTTTTATCTAGTAATAACTTAAGTCCGGTCATGTTGAATGGTCGCTGCAATTAGGAGAGAGAAAAGAAACACATTAGCATGATGCTCTTGCAAGTTTAAAGTGGTTTTTAGTTTGTCTAAACTGGATGGCTCCCACTGTCTCTCGAATCCCTTCTCAAACCGTAAAGAAAGGATTAGTCGGGATCAATCTCACCGTACAATACTTGCTTAACCGTTTAGTCAGGACAGTGCCGGTACTTCGAGGGAGGTTTTCCAACGCTTTCGCGAAGTTCCTTAATTAAGTAACCTCTTTTCCCTGTGGGCGTAGCACCGCTAACACCTTTCTAGACACCTACTAGGTTTATAGCATTGATCGTTAAGTGAGAGTTTTCCTGAGGAGTAGCATATACTCACAGTAGGATCGGGATCCAAATATCATCGCGTGATAAAACCGAAGAAATCCTACCAGAATTATCACACTCCAAATGGTATGCAGCGCTAGCAAGTTTCAGTGCTTATGAAACTCCCGATGTGGATTTTTCCCCCATGCTCTTATGACCTTGACTTTGGCCAAAATATCATAAGTCACATGTCAAGTTCTACCCGTCATTCTCCTGGTTAATTTGGACCCACCCGTACCTAACCTTGACTTTGGCCAAAATGGCAGCACGACTGTCCCAAACCAACGCATCTATATATGCTGCACATGAATACCCAATAGCTACCAATCACTATGCCTTGACTTTTGCCAAAATACATAGCTTGAATACTATTTGACCATTCATGTGGAATGACGGAGGGCTATGAATGGTTTTGGCGAAACCCTGAACGTAGTGAACTTGATATAATCGATGGAACGAGATAGCTTTTAAAAGGAGTGGTTCAAGCTCCGCGTTTAAAAGTTTAGTTTTGAAAAGAACCGAGTGGTTTTCAATGTGTTCCAATCGACTTTTACTTGGTTTATTTTCTTGCATTAGTTCTTTTATTGCATCCCATCATTTAATCCTACCATTGCAGAAAACAACCAAAATATGACGTACGCTTATGCCATTCGCATTCGCCCCGAGGCCCCGTCATCACCCGTTAGGTTACTTAACTAACGACAGAGCGGGGGCTGGGCTAGCGCGGCTGTAAAACATAAGCAATGCCTAAATAGTTATAGTATATAGATATAAAGCAATGATAGACATTACAGATCACAGATGAATACGTTGGATATACTAGGAATCCGCAATCCGTTCGAGCCTGCAACGAAAGGCGGATTACACGGTCGCGGTGAATAGCCAATACCCCACCCAAGACCCCTACGGGTGCGGCAAACTACCCGCCAAGTACCCGAAGCGAAGCAACCTCCCTCAACACCGTGAGTAGGCCACTCGGCACTTCGAGATACCCGGTTGTTTGTGCACCCCCTCCATGGGTCTATCCTAGGAGCAAAAACAGTAAAAAGAATTATACAATGACGGCTACAACTCCGACCCGGTTGTGCGGCCAAACAAATAATATTACATCAATTTACATATTACATGAATGAAAGAAAAAGAAACACTCATCTCACATCCACCCCGGCTATTCACCCGCGATAATCCAACGCATTCATATACACATACCAACATCAAACACAGATCACATATATGTATAACCCCCACTAATCGACATATAGCGATTAGCCGACGTTGAATACATATAAACATCACAGATATAACCGATTAGTCAAAGTATAGTGAAGTTCGATCAAAAATACGGATTTATAGGCCCCCAAATACAAATTTCTTTTCTGGAAAATCTGGGCTGAAATAAACCATCTTAAAAATCCCAAAACCAAGCCAGAAGAACACTGCACCAAACTCGACCCAGAACCGAGTCAAAACGGCCGCGGTTGCGCGGCAATAGCTTGTTATTTCCGCGGAACCGCGGTGCTTTGAACGATTCACTGGATCGTTTTTGGTGGCTTTCTTCACAAAACCCTGAGATGATTTTTGACGTACGATTTATTTTATATTGAACAGAAAAAAAAAACAGAAAGTTAGGGTTTTTGTAAACTCGGTTTTGCGATTTTTCCGATTGAACTTCCATACACTTTACTACCTAGCTAGTTTAAGTTTAGTTAGGCTCTGATACCACTGTAAGTCCACGTTGCCCACCCCGGTGCTTACGGGGAGGCGGAAAACGGAATAAAAATCAAATTTTTATCATATTAGGCAACATGGACTAGACAAAGGAGGATCTTTGCTAAACAAAAACAAGATAAATCTAACTAGAAACTAGCTAAAGGTTAGAATGGTTATACCTAGGGCTTTATGTCCTTCTCTCCTTGCTCCTTGGAGTAGTAGAAAGGGATCACATTTGTCGTCTTCTCACGTCGAAGAAGGATCCACCCGAAAGCCTCAACATTTGGCTTCAACTCCAAGCTAGAAGTAACTTGGGTGCTAGAAGTGCTAATCCTAGAACCCTAGATGAGAGTAGAGATTACTATGGAATGGTTTTTCTCAAGCTCAAGTGTTTTTCAACACATGAGAGGGGAGGGCTTGAGGAAGAGGAAGAGCAAGGGAGAGAAAGTAAATGATAGAATGAGAGAAAATATGAAGCATTCTCACATATGTGTGTGAATTATTATAAATTGATAATTAGTAAGGTAATTTCCATGGCTTAATCAAGACATGACCATTATCATTTCATTTTTAATGCAAATTGCAAGGATCAAAAAGCATCTTCCAAATGAAATGATGACGGTCAAAGTGTCAACCTAGGTCAACAAGTCAAGAATGTCAAATGGTCAACAACCATAACCATGCACAATTATATTAAACTAATATCAATTAACCATAATACACACATAAGCATTAGGGTTAATAAAATGACAATGGTCATAAACCCTAATCAAAGTCCTCTCCCTCTGTCTCAAGCAACTGTGCATACGCACCCGTATTCGTGATCCGGGGAACACGAATACAATGAGATAAAACCAATCCCAAATCATATACTAGGATCCGGCTTAAACCAAAGCCCGCTAGTATAAGCTGTCCGGACAGCAAACGTGCACAAGTGCTCGGATGTGAACGAACCCTGTCGCAAAACCATGCGACCTCTACTCATTTTGCCTAAAGGCGAATAGCACTCTGTGTGGGACTCTAAAAACCCGACACTACGCTGGCAGTGGGTTTAACCACAGACCGCAAGCGGCACTAGCTGTACGTAACGGTCCCCAGGTAGATGCCGATAAGAAGACTGACGAGGTGACCTCATCTGAACTCCTACTGAGCCTGTAGGTGACAGTCTCCGTACAGTCCGGTCTATTCGTCTGATACATCGCATGGCGGGCCTAGGGGGGCGGTGAACGTCAGTCCCCTAATAGCGGTACAAGTCGTGTCGGAGTGTAGCCCAGAACTCCCTAAGATAACACTGGAAACATACCAGTATATCTCGCTTGCCCTGGCCAGGGACTACTTGTGTAATGGCTCTCCTGGACACAGCGCGATGTCAACCCCCAATACCGGGAGAGACGAATCCAGTCTAACCGTCACTGCCTCCAAGTGCTTCGGGACTGCACCCAAAAACTACCTGTTTGCACGACTCCATTGAGCCGTGGTAGGGCAGTAATCAAAGTGTAGTGGGAACACACTCGAGGCGAAGTGACAGTGTCAAGTCAGCGGACTAAGCTGTACTCATGTCACCTGGGAACTGATAACTGACGATAGGTATAATACCAACCAACAGTTCCCGACGAGTCCTGTCCAGTGTACTCGTAACCTAACGAGTACCCGTATACTATCTCAAGTACGACGTACTGACGGCTGTGGGACAGACCGTCTCCCACACTGGGATGAGAAGCGCATACGCTAGTCTACTCCGGAGTAACGATGCCCTGTCTCGATAGTCCAACGACCAGGGACCTACATAAGGATGTGCTTATGGATTACCCAGCCCCCACGAGTGTGAGCGCCATCACAACGCTAGTAATCAAGCAAAGATCCTAAGGGCTCTACTAATATGTATATCAGCGATATGCTAAAAGAAACACATGCACATATTAAAGCAGAGACAAACTAAGTAGCATACTACCATTTCGAGCAAGATTGTATATACAACTGTGAATATCCCAAGCTTCCATCAAGTAATATACAAACTAGTATGATACAGTAATGGCCTCTAGGGCATATCCACTAACAGGATCTGTCACGGTAGATCCGGATCCCCAGAATGTATGAGGCATCACCCAGGTCTTTCATGGAGAACCTGTGTGACAAGAACCCCTTGACAGATTGTAGCATAGGAATGTCATTTCCTATTAAGAGAATGTCATCCACGTATAAAACGAGGAATAGTACAGTTCTCGCTACAAATCTACAATAGATGCATGGTTCATCTGGATTTTTGATAAAGCCAAATTCCTTGACCGTCTCATCAAAACAGATGTTCCAACTCCGCGATGCCTGCTTTAGTACATAACTGGACTTAAGCAACTTGCACACCTTTCCGCTGTTCCCACTCTGAATGAAAACCTCTGGCTGATCCTGTAACACCTTAGGATAAGGGTTAGTGTATAATTATAATTAAATAATGATTTTTTAATAAAAAGTTTACCAAAATGTGTTTTAAATATTTTTCCTAATTTAATAAACATTTTTCCAAAATTTTCCTAGGCTTGCACACACATGTGCATGTAAACTAGGGTTTTTAAATCAAGTAAATACAATAATTATTAACCATGGTGGGTTAATTTTAGGATTAAGTCTTATGGATTCTTAAATGGGTTTAATTAATTTGTTAAACTAAAAGATTACTTTAATTTGAATTATGGAATTAGTGTTGACTTGTGAGAGAGAGAGAGAGGGCATCATGGCTCAAGCCATGCTTGCCATTAATGAGGTGAGAGAGAGTGAGGGGTGACTTTTGTGTGTGATGATTGAGGTAGCCTCTCATTTCTTTTTGTGTTTTCTCTCACACTCTCACAACACACCAACACACTCACACACACACTTACCTTCAGCAACTGAAGCAGCAGCAGAAGCACAAGCAGCAGCAAAAGCAACAGAAGCAGCAGCAGAAGCACAAGCAGCAGCAGCAACATTCAGCAACAGCAGCAGCAGAGGCAGTGAGCAGCAGCAGCAGCCCCAGATCCCTGTGCAGCGACTTCCCTTCACTTCTTCTCCTTCCTGCAGCTCCCTAGGGTCGAGAGTGAGGTATAATCCCTATCTTGCTTCACTAGTTTGCCTAGTTAGTGTAGTTTTGCATCGGTTATTAGAAATTAGTGTGTTTTAGTGCGATATGGGGTGATTAGCGAGAACCTTGTGCTAATGAGGTGAGATTTGGTTTAAGTAGGATGATTGTGGTCTGTTGAGGCCATTGTGACTTAGTCGAACCCCGATTACACTAAAATACCACCAGTTTTCTTATGTGATGCAAAATGTCGTTTTTGTGCAAAAGTGAACTTTTCTGGATCTGCTTTTGACCCGGTGAGTGCAGAATGAAATTGAGGAGACTGTAGTGTAGTGGTGTGGAGATGATGCACCAGGTGAAACCCGACCCCCTAATTCCACACTGAGGCCGCCAAAACCACCATTCTGGCCGCAAATTGCGGCCAGACAGGAAGGGTTTTGGGTGTTTTTGGGTTCTGTAGGTTTGTTTTTGTGAGTAGGGTATTTTGGTATATATATATTTCTAAGATCATTTCTGTAGGAAAATCTGGGACCAAATACCTGTTTTGCCGTTTTTCTAAACCTTCGCGACACGCGTGATACGTGAGTAGGTTTGGGTTCTGCGTATCGCGGCGCGTCGGGGTAGTTTTGTGGCGCGTGAGTACACGTTTTAGCGTATCGCGCACACGCGCGATTGGTTTGCGACACAGGTTTCTTGTTGGATTATAATGTCGCGTTTTGTGACTTAAGCTTATGTGTGATATGTGTATGTGGTTCTAGGTTCGCAGGCCAGTGAGACGGACGCTGCGAAGAAGGGCAAGCAAGTGGTTGGATACACTTAGCGCGAGACACGGTGAGTAGATTTCACATCTACGGGATATCGCCCGCATGGCGTTATGCGTCAGGGCTGATAGGATCTTAGTATTACATATTGCATTTACCTATGGACTGCCATCTCATATTGCATTTCCCTGCTATGTGTATTTGATATATGCTAGAACTGATAGAACACCACACTATTACTAACGGTTTATGTTGCACGAGCACTATTTACATGCTACACACACACCGTTAGTAATTGCCATGCCACACTCACTGTAGAACTGCCATGATTATACTGTTGTATTATTGCTGTAGTTCATTTTACATGTGATTGATGTATATTGTACCTCGCATTGGATTTTACTATTGGTATTGGATTTTCATGTGATTGCTGTTTTGAGGACCGTGGAACTATTTAAGGAAAGATATGTTATTTTGAAAAACCCGGTACCTCGTGATATGATATTTTGGTGTGTCCACCACGCGTTTTCTCGGTGCTGAGACGTGTGCTTGAAACCCGATTCGAGGAGTGGATGTTCCGTTTGCGGGTTCGTGGTGGGCCCGGTATGGTTCCCCTCGGCGAGACGATCGATGGGATTTGCCGATTGAGCCTGGAGGCGGGCGAGTACCTACCGGTGATTGGTTGGACCTGGCAGTTGTCCGGAGGATACTGACCAGAGTCGAGTGATGGATGCGGGATGACTGTGCTGCCGGGGCCGAGGGCCGATACCGCAGACGGACCCCGTGGGGCCGGTCCAGATTGACGGCGCCCGATATTTGAGGATTTACGTGTCGATGCTGGACACGGGTATTTTATGATGTTTTGGGTGCCGATGTTGGGCACTCGTGATTCCTCCGAGATATACAGGATTTGAGGGCCGATGGGTGTGCCGGCGCCTGAGTATATGTGGGATTTGGGTGCAGTTTGAGGCACCGATCATTGCTTTCCATGTTGACATAGTCCATGTAGATATTATTTATCCCATACTCAGTATTGATTACTATACATCTCATCCTGTGGCATTTACCTGTTAGAGTACATGCATTACTACTGTATCCACGGCTGGCATTAGTAGAGCCACGCTATATGTGCATGCCTGCGATCACCTTTATATGTTATCTCTATTCACGAGTTGGCAACTCACCCCCGTTGTGCCACAGTGTTTGCAGGTTGCCCTTGGGAGTAGTCACGGCTGGCTGTTTCCTCATCTTTTGGCACAGATACCCCTTTTGAGCAGAGATAGCCCTTTTGCTGTTAGGTGGGTTTTGTACGGTATCTGTTATCTTTCAGTTGTATATTGATGTATCTAGTACTCTCCATCTACCTTATGTATTGACTTAGAGACAGCTGTGAGGACGATATGTATGATTTTATATTCTGGTGTCGAGCTCGCTTGTGAGCCGACGTTACTTTATGCAGTCTTATCTTTTATGATATTGTCCTTGTTTTACTGTGTATTCTTCGCTACGGCGTCATATATCATATTGTGATGCTTTATTCTCGTCACTTGTTATTTCCGCCACACCTTACTTTTACCCGACTTTCGGGGCTAATGTTTTAAAAAGGAAATGTTACCAAAATTATAAAACTCATAACTTGTGAACTTAAAAAGGGATTTCTACTAAATAAATGGAAGTTTTTTTCAGACCTTTACTATTGCTTTTACAAAACGTTTTAAATCACTCTATTTATTGGTTTTGATTTCTGGGTTCGGCTTACTTAGCCGCGTTACGCCTGTAGACGTTGCGTGGTTAAGTGCCGGTCACGAGTCGAATTCTCGGGTCGTGACAAAGTTGGTATCAGAGCGTAGGTTTTACCTTCGGAGTGTAGAATGACCCTGGTATGATGGAGTAGGTAGCTGCAGCAGGGTAGCGTAGCGTGCGTATGTTCCGCGGCATACTCACGACACGGTACTCCGCTTACGCGACCTTAGGACTTGTTGATTTGATTCCTCCTTATATTCTTGTGATTCGATTTCCGTGTTCTTATCGAATCCAAATTTTCTTTCAGCCAATATGCCGCCTAAGACTACGAGGGCACAGAGAGCGGCCGCGAGGGCCGAGATTCGTGTTGACTCGTCCGAGACGAGGACTGATCCGGGCAGTACGCCGGTGGTTCCCGAGCAGGCTGTTCCTGCCGTGACAGAGCAGATCGCCTCGTTAGGGGCTGGTATGCAGGAGGTGCGCCAGATGATAGGATCGCTAGTTGAGACGCTTCGAGCGCAGCGACCAGAGGTAGCTCCACCAGTTCCAGAGACCGCGATGGTGCCTACCGCACAGCCAGTTGCCCCTGCAGCCACGGAGGTGATTACAGTATCGCTATCAGAGTTCATGAGGCTGAAGCCTTCGGTTTTCACAGGCACCGATACAGCCGAGGACCCACAGTCTTTCATCGACAGGATGGCCAGGATATGCCGTTCCCTCAGATGTGCAGATGCGAGATGGGTTGAGTTCGCGAGCTTTCGCCTGGAAGGTCTTGCGCAGAAATGGTGTGATTCCGTGGAGAAGGGCAGAGCAGCAGGTCTTCCTCCTATGACCTGGACGGAGTTCGTGACTATATTTCTAGCCCGTTTCCTTCCCCGGAGTGTTAGAGATGCCCGAGCACGCAGGTTTGAGTCTTTGCGCCAGACGCCAGGGATGACAGTGGCAGAGTATGACGTACTGTTTACAGAGCTAGCAGTCTACGCCCCACATCTAGTGGCCACCGAGGAGTTGCGAGTCCGGAGATTTGTTCGAGGCTTGATTTCACCAGTGTTCCTCGCGATCAGCGCGCAGCACTACGAGACCTATGCAGCAGCTGTAGACGCAGCCCTAGTGGTCGAGGAGCACCTTGTTGAGACTTCGGTATTTCCAGAGCCGAAGAGAGTTCGTACCAGTATTTCCGCACGGAGGCAGTCATTCAGACGCCGCGACAGGTATCGTTCCGGTACGAGGGGTAGCAGAGATTCGGGACGGGGTCGGATGTTTAGTTCGTATCCCCAGGACGGTCAGCAGTCGCCGCGGGGTTGCTACAGATGTGGCAGCCTACTTCATCTCGTTCGAGATTGTCCAGAGACACACCGGAGGGAGGCGGCAGCACCGCATGTTACCTTACCACCTTCACCACCCCAGAGGACGTTGCCCGTTGTGCCTACCGTTGCTCCACGCCAGACTTATGCACAGAGAGGTCGTGGACGTGGAGGAGTTGCTCAGATGGGACGAGATGACCGAGGCAGAGGTCAGTCAGTTACAGGTGGTGGACAGGCGAGGGTCTTTGCTTTGACACATCAGGACGCGCAGGCGTCCAATGCAGTGGTTTCAGGTATCCTTCCTGTATGTTCGGTTGATGCACATGTATTGTTCGATCCCGGATCCACACACTCGTACGTATCCACACACTTCGTGCCGAGTTTGGGTAGAGAGTCCGGCTTACTTGATCAGCCGCTTGTGGTGACTACTCCTGTGGGAGAGTCGTTTGTTGCTAGGCACGTGTTCCGATCCTGTATCGTCTGTATTGGCGAGAGAGAGTTGCCTGTCGACTTGATCCTTCTGGAGATGTTGGACTTCGACGTTCTTTTGGGCATGGATTGGTTAGCCACGTGCTATGCTTCTTTGGACTGCCGCGAGAAGACAGTTAGATTCTGTTTCCCCGGCGAGTCGGTTTTTGTTGTGTTGGGGGACCGTAGTGCCGCCCCTCACAGTGTGATTTCTTCTTTTCGCGCTGGACAGCTTTTGAGGAAGGGATGTCAGGGATTTCTCGCTTATGTTCGCGATGCTCGCGCTACAGAGGTTCCGTTGGATCAGGTTCCAGTTGTTAGCGAGTTTCCTGATGTGTTCCCTGACGAGCTTCCTGGGTTGCCGCCCGAGCGCGACATTTCTTTCTGTATTGATCTGGTTCCTGGTTCGGGGCCTATTTCTATACCGCCCTATCGGATGGCCCCGGCAGAACTTCATGAGCTGAAGGGTCAGTTACAGGATTTGCTGGACAAGGGACTTATTCGACCCAGTGTTTCTCCTTGGGGTGCTCCAGTCCTGTTCGTCAGGAAGAAGGACGGCAGCTTGCGTCTTTGTATCGACTACCGCCAGCTGAACAGGGTGACAGTGCGGAACAGGTATCCCTTGCCGCGTATCGACGATTTGTTCGACCAGCTTCAGGGGGCAGGGTACTTTTCGAGGATCGATTTACGATCGGGCTATCATCAGCTGCGGGTTCGACAGGAGGACATTCCCCGGACAGCTTTCCGTACGCGCTATGGCCATTACGAGTTTTTGGTGATGTCGTTCGGACTCACCAATGCGCCAGCAGCCTTCATGGATTTGATGAACCGTATTTTCCGGCCTTATTTGGATCTGTTCATCATAGTCTTCATCGACGATATCTTGGTGTATTCCCGGAGTAGTGAGGAGCACGAGCAGCACCTGCGGGTTACATTGCAGACATTGAGGGAGCACCAGCTTTATGCGAAATTCTCCAAGTGTGCTTTTTGGCTAGACAGCGTGGACTTCTTGGGTCACGTGATTTCACGAGACGGTATATGTGTTGACCCGAGGAAGATCGAGGCCGTTCAGCGTTGGCCCAGACCCACATCGGTGACGGAGGTTCGCAGCTTTTTGGGATTGGCCGGTTACTACAGGCGTTTTGTGCAAGACTTCTCACGTATTGCTACACCGTTGACCGGGCTGACCAGGAAGGGAGTTCCCTTCGATTGGACGGAGGAGTGCGAGCACAGTTTTCAGCAGTTACGGACTCGGCTGACGACGGCACCGGTGTTATCTTTACCTTCCGGATCGGGTGGATTTGTGGTCTTTTGTGATGCTTCTCGAGTGGGATTGGGATGCGTTCTGATGCAGCATGATAGGGTGATCGCGTATGCCTCGCGACAATTGAAGAAGCACGAGCAGAACTACCCCACTCATGATTTGGAGATGGCAGCAGTGGTCTTCGCACTTAAGATCTGGCGACATTACTTATACGGTGAGTCGTGCCAGATATTTACGGATCACAAGAGTCTGAAATACATATTCCAGCAGCGGGACCTGAACCTTCGACAGCGTCGATGGATGGAGTTAGTGAAGGATTACGACTGCGAGATATTATATCACCCGGGCAAGGCAAATGTGGTGGCGGATGCTTTGAGTAGGAGGCCCGGGAGTAGTTTATCTTGTTTGAGCGCAGTACAGGAGCAGTCATCCGCAGATTGGCAGATATTATGCGACAGTCGAGTGCAGTTCGAGTTCACGCCGATCGGAGGACAGATAGCGCATGTCCGTGCACGCCCACAGATGATTGATCGTATACGTGAAGCACAGCTCAGTGATGACCGATGTTCAGAGATCATGGCACAGATGGGACAGGACCGATTTTCCGAGTTCGTGATCGATGATCAGGGGATACTACGGTTTGGAGTCAGACTGTGCGTACCTGATGCTGAGGGACTGAGGCGTGAGATTCTTGAGGAGGCACATCGATCGGTGTATAGCGTACATCCCGGTTCCACCAAGATGTATCATGATATGAGAGATGTTTACTGGTGGGACGGAATGAAGAGGGACATTGCAGATTTTGTATCGAGATGCCTGACTTGTCAGCAAGTCAAGGCTGAGCACCAGAGGCCCGCGGGAGAGCTACAGCCGTTACCCATTCCGGAGTGGAAATGGGAACAGATTTCGATGGATTTCGTGGTGGGTCTACCCAGGACTAGTCGGGGGTATGACTCCATCTGGGTGATCGTGGATCGTTTGACGAAAGCGGCTCACTTCCTACCGGTGAAGACGACTTTCGGATTTACTCAGTATGCCCAGATCTATATTGACGAGATAGTGCGACTACACGGAGTCCCGACGTGCATTGTGTCCGACAGAGGCACCCAGTTTACCAGTAGACTATGGCAGAGGCTTCAGGAGGCTTTGGGCACTCGCTTGAGTTTCAGCACGGCATTTCATCCGCAGACCGACGGACAGTCAGAGCGGACCATCCAGACTCTCGAGGACATGCTCAGAGCTTGTGTGCTAGATTTCGGAGGTAGCTGGGATCATCATTTGCCCTTGGTAGAGTTTTCCTACAATAACAGCTACCAGGAGACTATTCAGATGGCACCGTTTGAGGCTCTTTACGGGAGGAGATGCAGGTCACCTACTTGTTGGACAGAGCTCAGTGAGAGCAGTATCTTAGGGCCACAGATCGTTGAGGAGACGACAGCGAAGATCCAGTTGATTCGCGATAGGATGAGAGCAGCGCAGAGTAGGCAGAGATCTTATGCGGACCGCCGACGACGCAGACTTGAGTTTTCTGTTGGTGATCATGTTTCCTTGAGGGTCTCCCCAATGAAAGGTGTGATGAGGTTTGGGAAGAAGGGGAAGCTTAGCCCCAGGTATGTGGGCCCCTTCGAGATCCTCGAGCGTGTTGGTGCAGTAGCTTACCGGTTAGCCCTTCCGCCCAGCTTTCCAGACGTGCACCCCGTATTCCATGTTTCGATGCTCCGCAGATATCTACATGATCCTTCGCACGCGATTCAGCATCCGACGATCCAGCTTGAGCGTGATCTTTCCTATGCAGAGCAGCCGGTGATGATCTTGGATCGACAAGTGAAGAAATTGAGATCGAAGGAGATTCCATCAGTTAAAGTACTTTGGCGTGGTCAGAACCGTGAAGAGATCACTTGGGAGACCGAAAGCGACATGATGAAGACGTACCCCCATCTTTTTGAAGGTAACCTTAGATAGATTTTTGAAATTCGGGGACGAATTTCTTTAAGGGGGAGAGATTGTAACACCTTAGGATAAGGGTTAGTGTATAATTATAATTAAATAATGATTTTTTAATAAAAAGTTTACCAAAATGTGTTTTAAATATTTTTCCTAATTTAATAAACATTTTTCCAAAATTTTCCTAGGCTTGCACACACATGTGCATGTAAACTAGGGTTTTTAAATCAAGTAAATACAATAATTATTAACCATGGTGGGTTAATTTTAGGATTAAGTCTTATGGATTCTTAAATGGGTTTAATTAATTAGTTAAACTAAAAGATTACTTTAATTTGAATTATGGAATTAGTGTTGACTTGTGAGAGAGAGAGAGAGGGCATCATGGCTCAAGCCATGCTTGCCATTAATGAGGTGAGAGAGAGTGAGGGGTGACTTTTGTGTGTGATGATTGAGGTAGCCTCTCATTTCTTTTTGTGTTTTCTCTCACACTCTCACAACACACCAACACACTCACACACACACTTACCTTCAGCAACTGAAGCAGCAGCAGAAGCACAAGCAGCAGCAAAAGCAACAGAAGCAGCAGCAGAAGCACAAGCAGCAGCAGCAACATTCAGCAACAGCAGCAGCAGAGGCAGTGAGCAGCAGCAGCAGCCCCAGATCCCTGTGCAGCGACTTCCCTTCACTTCTTCTCCTTCCTGCAGCTCCCTAGGGTCGAGAGTGAGGTATAATCCCTATCTTGCTTCACTAGTTTGCCTAGTTAGTGTAGTTTTGCATCGGTTATTAGAAATTAGTGTGTTTTAGTGCGATATGGGGTGATTAGCGAGAACCTTGTGCTAATGAGGTGAGATTTGGTTTAAGTAGGATGATTGTGGTCTGTTGAGGCCATTGTGACTTAGTCGAACCCCGATTACACTAAAATACCACCAGTTTTCTTATGTGATGCAAAATGTCGTTTTTGTGCAAAAGTGAACTTTTCTGGATCTGCTTTTGACCCGGTGAGTGCAGAATGAAATTGAGGAGACTGTAGTGTAGTGGAGTGGAGATGATGCACCAGGTGAAACCCGACCCCCTAATTCCACACTGAGGCCGCCAAAACCACCATTCTGGCCGCAAATTGCGGCCAGACATGAAGGGTTTTGGGTGTTTTTGGGTTCTGTAGGTTTGTTTTTGTGAGTAGGGTATTTTGGTATATATATATTTCTAAGATCATTTCTGTAGGAAAATCTGGGACCAAATACCTGTTTTGCCGTTTTTCTAAACCTTCGCGACACGCGTGATACGTGAGTAGGTTTGGGTTCTGCGTATCGCGGCGCGTCGGGGTAGTTTTGTGGCGCGTGAGTACACGTTTTAGCGTATCGCGCACACGCGCGATTGGTTTGCGACACAGGTTTCTTGTTGGATTATAATGTCGCGTTTTGTGACTTAAGCTTATGTGTGATATGTGTATGTGGTTCTAGGTTCGCAGGCCAGTGAGACGGACGCTGCGAAGAAGGGCAAGCAAGTGGTTGGATACACTTAGCGCGAGACACGGTGAGTAGATTTCACATCTACGGGATATCGCCCGCATGGCGTTATGCGTCAGGGCTGATAGGATCTTAGTATTACATATTGCATTTACCTATGGACTGCCATCTCATATTGCATTTCCCTGCTATGTGTATTTGATATATGCTAGAACTGATAGAACACCACACTATTACTAACGGTTTATGTTGCACGAGCACTATTTACATGCTACACACACACCGTTAGTAATTGCCATGCCACACTCACTGTAGAACTGCCATGATTATACTGTTGTATTATTGCTGTAGTTCATTTTACATGTGATTGATGTATATTGTACCTCGCATTGGATTTTACTATTGGTATTGGATTTTCATGTGATTGCTGTTTTGAGGACCGTGGAACTATTTAAGGAAAGATATGTTATTTTGAAAAACCCGGTACCTCGTGATATGATATTTTGGTGTGTCCACCACGCGTTTTCTCGGTGCTGAGACGTGTGCTTGAAACCCGATTCGAGGAGTGGATGTTCCGTTTGCGGGTTCGTGGTGGGCCCGGTATGGTTCCCCTCGGCGAGACGATCGATGGGATTTGCCGATTGAGCCTGGAGGCGGGCGAGTACCTACCGGTGATTGGTTGGACCTGGCAGTTGTCCGGAGGATACTGACCAGAGTCGAGTGATGGATGCGGGATGACTGTGCTGCCGGGGCCGAGGGCCGATACCGCAGACGGACCCCGTGGGGCCGGTCCAGATTGACGGCGCCCGATATTTGAGGATTTACGTGTCGATGCTGGACACGGGTATTTTATGATGTTTTGGGTGCCGATGTTGGGCACTCGTGATTCCTCCGAGATATACAGGATTTGAGGGCCGATGGGTGTGCCGGCGCCTGAGTATATGTGGGATTTGGGTGCAGTTTGAGGCACCGATCATTGCTTTCCATGTTGACATAGTCCATGTAGATATTATTTATCCCATACTCAGTATTGATTACTATACATCTCATCCTATGGCATTTACCTGTTAGAGTACATGCATTACTACTGTATCCACTGCTGGCATTAGTAGAGCCACGCTATATGTGCATGCCTGCGATCACCTTTATATGTTATCTCTATTCACGAGTTGGCAACTCACCCCCGTTGTGCCACAGTGTTTGCAGGTTGCCCTTGGGAGTAGTCACGGCTGGCTGTTTCCTCATCTTTTGGCACAGATACCCCTTTTGAGCAGAGATAGCTCTTTTGCTGTTAGGTGGGTTTTGTACGGTATCTGTTATCTTTCAGTTGTATATTGATGTATCTAGTACTCTCCATCTACCTTATGTATTGACTTAGAGACAGCTGTGAGGACGATATGTATGATTTTATATTCTGGTGTCGAGCTCGCTTGTGAGCCGACGTTACTTTATGCAGTCTTATCTTTTATGATATTGTCCTTGTTTTACTGTGTATTCTTCGCTACGGCGTCATATATCATATTGTGATGCTTTATTCTCGTCACTTGTTATTTCCGCCACACCTTACTTTTACCCGACTTTCGGGGCTAATGTTTTAAAAAGGAAATGTTACCAAAATTATAAAACTCATAACTTGTGAACTTAAAAAGGGATTTCTACTAAATAAATGGAAGTTTTTTTCAGACCTTTACTATTGCTTTTACAAAACGGTTTAAATCACTCTATTTATTGGTTTTGATTTCTGGGTTCGGCTTACTTAGCCGCGTTACGCCTGTAGACGTTGCGTGGTTAAGTGCCGGTCACGAGTCGAATTCTCGGGTCGTGACAGATCCATATAGACACACTCCTCTAAATGTCCATTTAGAAAAGCAGTCTTTACGTCCATCTGCCAAATTTCATAATCGTGGAAGGCAGCAATGGCAAGAAGGATCCGAATGGATTTCAGCATAGCCACTGGAGAAAAGGTTTCTTCATAGACCAAACCAGGTGGCTGACGAAAACCCTTTGCAACCAGTCTAGCTTTATAGGTCTCAACCTGTCCATCTACACCAATCTTCCTTTTGAAGATCCACTTGCATCCTACGGGTTTTACCCCATCTGGAGCAATGTCCAACGTCCATACTTTGTTGGTGTACATGGACTCCATTTCGGTCCGCATTGCATCCAGCCATTTTACCGAGTCAACGCTCTGAATGGCTTGCTGGAAGCTAGTAGGCTCATCACAATCTATGATGCAATCCTCTCTATCCCCATCTATGAGAAAACCATAGTATCTCTCGGGCGGATGAGACTGCCTACTACTCCTGCGGAGTGGCGTGGGAATGTCCTGATCTTTCGAACCCTCTGGTTCTACTAAGCTTTCAGTAATAGCTCGTGGCTCGGGAATTTCTTCCAGTTCTATTGCGCTCCCACTTATTTCTTTTTCTATGAATTGGTGTTCTAGAAAGTGGGCATGGCGAGAAACAAAAACCTTTTGTTCCTCTTTGCAATAGAAGAAATATCCCTTAGAGTTCTTTGGATATCCCACAAACTTGCACTGTACTGAGCGTGCCTCGAGCTTGTCCGCATGCTGCTTTTTACAAATGCTGGACATCCCCATGTCTTAATGTGATTAAGATAGGGTCTCTTCCCACACTACATCTGATATGGTGTAGTAGGCACAGTCTTAGTAGGAACTCGGTTCAAAAGGTATGCAGCTGATTCTAGCGCATATCCCCAGAACGATCGCGGCAACTCAGCGTTACTCATCATGGACCGTACCATATCCAATAGGGTTCGGTTCCGTCTCTCCGATACACCGTTATGTTGCGGAGTGTATGGAGGAGTAAGCTGAGAGAGAATTCCATTCTCTTTTAAGTAACCCAGGAACTCGGCACTCAAGTATTCATCACCCCGATCAGATCTCAGTGCCTTGATACTTTTCCCTGTTTGTTTTTCTACTTCATTCTTATATTCCTAGAATTTTTAAAAAGCCTCGGATTTATGTTTCATTAAGAAGACATATCCGTACCTTGAAAAGTCATCCGTAAAAGTAATGAAGTAAGAATAACCGCTTCGTGCATGTGTAGACATTGAACCGCACACGTCGTTGTGTACGAGTCCTAAGAGCTCGCTCGCTCTTACTCCGTGTCCAGTGAACGGAGTCTTTGTCATCTTTCCTTTGAGACAGGATTGACAAGTTGCATACGATTGATATTCGAACGGATCCAAATATCCTTCTGTATGTAACTTAGTCAACCTTCTCTCATTGATGTGACCCAGTCTACAATGCCATAAGAAAGTTTTATTGATTTCTGGAGACTTTCTTTTGTGTGTATTCTGGACATTGAAAATCTGTGGTTGGTTTAATACGTATATACCGTTGTTTAATGTACCTGACCCAATCAAGACTTGATTAAGGTGAATGTTCACTACATTACTTACAAATGCAAATTCGTAATCTTCTTTAGATAATAAAGATACAGAAATGATATTACAGGTTGCATTTGGTACAAAATAACAACTACGCAAAACCAAAAAGTGTCCATCTGACAAACCCAGGTGATAGTCCCCTACGGCCTCAGCATCCATGCTAGCTCCGTTTGCAACTCTGAGGGTCATATCACCTACCTTCAAAACTCTACGCTTTCTCAACGCTTGCAAAGAATTCCAGATATGAGATCCTGATCCGGTATCAAATACCCAGGATGTCGAGTTTATTGATAGACAGTTTTCAATAACATACACACCTGAAGCTGAAGCCGCAACTCGCTTCATATCCTGGGTTCTGGCCTTCCAAGTCTTGCAATCCCTTTTCCAGTGTCCACTTCTGTGACAGTAGAAGCATTCTTCCTTCCCCACTAGCTTTCCCGCTACCTTTGTTGCCATTCCTTTTCCCTTCGTATCCACTTTACTGACACTGCCTCTTGGTTTGGTGGGGGCTTTCTTCTTCTTACCCATGGCTTTCGCCCTGGACCTAGAAAAGGTAGATCCTCCTACAAACAAAGTGGTTGTCTCCCTACCTTTCTGTAGGGTGCCCTCAGCACTCCTCAACATGTTCAGAAGTTCGGAAAGTTCAACCTTCTTTCCTTGCATGTTGAAGTTAAGGATAAACTGGGCGTACGTGGAAGGAAGGGACTGGAGAGTCAAATCACTGTAGAGTTCATTCTCCAACGTGGTCCCGAGGTCCGCAAGCTCCTCTATGTAGCCAATCATCTTAAGCACGTGTTCCGCTACCGATGATCCGATGGCCAATCTTGCCGAAAATCGCTTCTTCGACACTTCGTATCTTGCGATACGAGACTGCTCTCCATACAGTTCTTTTGTATGAAGAAATATGGACTCTAGGTCCATATTCTCGTGCCTCCTCTGATGTTCGTTGTCCATCGAGGCAAGTACGTGGCATTTGGCCTTCGCGCAATCTATCTCACATGTCTTACGGATTTCTGCATCCGCGACGCTGGAGGTGGGACCTAGGACAGTGGGAGCTTTGGTGGTAAGGATATACCCCAATTTGTCGTAAGTGATTGCCATCTTGACATTCCTGAGCCAATATTTGTTGTTTAGCACTGTCAGTATGTTTTTATCTAGTAATAACTTAAGTCCGGTCATGTTGAATGGTCGCTGTAATTAGGAGAGAGAAAAGAAACACTTTAGCATGATGCTCTTGCATGTTTAGAGTGGTTTTTAGTTTGTCTAAACAGGATGGCTCCCACTGTCTCTCGAATCCTTTCTCAAACCTTAAAGAAAGAATTAGTCGGGATCAATCTCACCGTACAATACTTGCTTAACCGTTCAGCCAGGCCAGTGTTGGTACTTCGACGGAGGTTTTCCAACGCTTTCGCGAAGTTCCTTAATTAAGTAACCTCTTTTCCCTGTGGGCGTAGCCCCGCTAACACCTTTCTAGACACCTACTAGGTTTATAGCATTGATCGTTAAGTGAGAACTTTCCCGAGGAGTAGCATATACTCACAGTAGGATCGGGATCCAAATATCATCGCTTGATAAAACCGAAGGAATCCTACCAGAAACATCACACTCCAAATGGTATGCAGCACTAGCAAGTTTCAGTACTTATGAAACTCCCGATGTGGATTTTTCCCCCATGCTCTTATGACCTTGACTTTGGCCAAAATATCATAAGTCACATGTCAAGTTCAACCCGTCATTCTCCTGGTTAATTTGGACCCACCCGTACCTACCCTTGACTTTGGCCAAAATGGCAGCATGACTGTCCCAAACCAACGCATCTATCTATGCTGCACATGAATACCCAATAGCTACCAATTACTATGCGTTGACTTTGGCTAAAATACATAGCTTGAATACTTTTTGACCATTCATGTGGAATGACGGAGGGCTACGAATGGTTTTGGCGAAACCGTGAACGTAGTGAACTTGATATAATCGATGGAACGAGATAGCTTTTAAAAGGAGTGGTTCAAGCTCCGCGTTTTAAAAGTTTAGTTTTGAAAAGAACCGAGTGGTTTTCAAAGTGTTCCAATCGACTTTTACTTGGTTTATTTTCTTGCATTAGTTCTTTTAATGCGTCCCATCATTTAATCCTACCATTGCAGACAACAACCAAAATATGACGTACGCTTACGCCATTCGCATTCGCCACGGTGCACCATCATCACCCGTTAGGTTACTTAACTAACGACAGAGCGCGGGCTGGGCTAGCGCGGCTGTAAAACATAAGCAACGCCTAAATAGTTATAGTATATAGATATATAGCAATGATAGACATTACAGATCACAGATGAATACATTGGATATACTAGGAATCCGCAATACGTTCGAGCCTGTAACGAAAAGAGGATTACACTGTCGCGGTGAATAGCCAATACCCTACCCAAGACCCCTACGGGTGCGGCAAACTATCCGCCAAGTACCCGAAGCGAAGCAACCTCCCTCAACTCCGTGAGTAGGCCAATCGGCACTTCGAGATACCCGGTAGTTTGTGCACCCCCTCCATGGGTCTATCCTAGGAGCAAAAACAGTAAAAAGAATTATACAATGACGGCTACAACCCCGACCCGGTTGCGCGGCCAAATAAATAATATTACATCAATTTACATATTACAATGAATTGAAAGAAAAGAAAACTCTCGTCTCACAAAAACCCCCGGCTATTCACCCGCGACAATCCAACGCATTCATATACACATACCATCAACAAACACAGATCACAGATATGTATAACCCCCACTAATCGACGTATAGCGATTAGCAGACGTTTAATACATATAAACATCACAGATATAACCCATTAGTCAAAGTATAGTGAAGTTCGATCAAAAAATACAGATTTATAGGCCCCCAAATACAAATTTCTTTTCTGGAAAATCTGGGCACAAATAAACCATCTTAAAAATCCCAAAACCTCATCAGAAGAATACTGCACCAAACTCGGTTCAGAACCGAGTCAAAACGGCCGCGGTTCCGCGGCAATAGGCATGCTTTTGCCGCGGAACCGCCGCGCTTTAAGCGATTCAGTGGATCGTTTTTGGTGTGCTTCTTTAAAAAACCCTGAGCCGATTTTTGAAGTACGATTTTTTATTTTTAGAGCAGAAAAAAATTCAACATAAAGTTAGGGTTTGATGTTTTGGTTTTGAGATTTTTCCGATCGAACTTCCATACACTTTACTACCTAGCTAGTTTATGTTTAGTTAGTCTCTGATACCACTGTAAGTCCACGTTGCCCACCCCGGTGCTTGCGGGGAGGCGGAAAACGGAATAAAAATCGGATTTTTATCGAACTAGGCAACATGGACTAGCTTAAAGAGGATCTTTGCTAAACAAAAGCTAACTAGAAATTAGCTACATGGAAGAATGGTTATACCCAGGGCTTTATGTCCTTCTCACCTTGCTCCTTGGAGTGGAAGAAAGAGATCACCTTGTCGCCTTCTCTAGTCGAAGAAGGATCCACCCGAGAGCCTCAACCTTTGGCTTCAACTCCAAGCTAGAAGTAACTAAGGTGCTAGAAGTGCTAGTACTAGAACCATAGATGATAGTAGAGATTACTTCAGAGAGGTTTTAACTCAAGCTCAAGTGTTTCTCAACACATGAGAGGGGAGAGCTTGAGAGGGAAGAAGAGGAGGAGAGAGAATCAAAATGATAGAATGAGAGAATAATAGAACCATTCTCACATATATGTGTGAATTAAGTAAATTGATAATTAGTAAGATAATTGTCATGGCTTAATCAAGACATGACCATTATCATTTCATATTAAATGCAAATTGCAAGGATCAAAGAGCATCTATTATATGGAATGATGATGGTCAAAGTGTCAACCTAGGTCAACAAGTCAAGTATGGTAAAAATGTCAACAACCCTAACCATGCACAATTATATATAACTAATATCAATTAATCATAATACACACAAAAGAATTAGGGTTAATAAAATGACAATGGTCATTAACCTTAATCAAAGTCCTCTCCCTCTGTCTCAATCAACTGTGCATACGCACCCGTATTCATGATCCGAGGAACACGAATACAATGAGATAAAACCAATCCCAAATCATATACTAGGATCTGGCTTAAACCAAAGCCCGCTAGTATAAGCTGTCCGGACAGCTAACGTGCACAAGTGCGTGGAAGTGAACGAACCCTATCACAAAACCATGCGACCTCTACTCATTTTGCCTAAAGGCCAATAGCTCTCTGTGTGGGACTCTAAAGACTCAACACTACGCTGGCGGTGGGTTTAACCACAGACCGCAAGAGGCACTAGCTGTACGTAACGGTCCCCTGGTAGATGCCGATAAGAAGACAGACGAGGTGAACCCCATCTGAACTCCTACTGAGCCTGTATGTGACAGTCTCCGTACAGTCCGGTATGTTCGTCTGATACATCGCATGGCGGGCCTAGGGGGGGCGGTGAACGTCAGTCCCCTAATAGCGGTACAAGTCGTGTCGGAGTGTAGCCCAGAACACCCTAAGATAACTCTGGAAACCTACCAGTATATCTCGCTTGCCCTGGCCAGGGACTACTTGTGTAATGGCTCTCCTGGACACAGCGCGATGTCAACCCCCAATACCGGGAGAGACAAATCCTGTCTAACCGTCACTGCCTCCAAGTGCTTTGGGACTGCACCCAAAAACTACCTGTTTGCACGACTCCTTTGAGCCGTGGTAGGGTAGTAATCAAAGTGCAGTGGGAACACACTCGAGGCGAAGTGACAGTGTCAAGTCAGCGGACTAAGCTGTACTCATGTCACCTGGGAACTGATAACTGTTGGAGATAGTGCCCTCAGAGTCAATTATTGGATCACAGGCACGTAATTACAATGATTGAGGGAGGATCTATCCCGGTAGGACAGTCTTACTCGAGATGATAGTATGCTATCTGGTTTATCTTTATCATCGTGTACTGCTTTAGGTGACCTGACATGTCGCTATTACACGTTGATAGAGCCCCTAGGATTCTTGCTTGACTACCAGCAGTATGATGGCGATCATATACGTGGGAGCTGGTAGTCTATAAGCACATCCTTAAAAGGTCCCTAGTCGTAGGAGTTTCGAGACAGGGCATCGATACTCCATTAGTAGACTGGTGTATACAGTCGAGACCCCGACGAGGGGCGGTGGCCGGTCTCACAAGCGACTGGTGTCAGTTGGTTCACCTAAGATGTATACAGGTGCTCATTGGGTTATGAGTACACCGGACAGGACTCACCGGGAACCTGCTAGTTGGTCTTATACCAGATGTCAGATAGCAGTTCCCTGGTGACATGTGTACATGTTAGTTCATCGACCTGAGGATCGTCATTTGTCTCGTGTGAGTTCCCACTGTGCTTTGATTACTACCCTACCACGGCTCAAAGGAGTCGTGCAAACAGGTTTTAGTTGGGTACAATCCCGAGCCACATGGAGGCAGTGAGCGGATCTTCAGGGGTTCGTCTCTCCCAGTATTGGGGGTGAGGTCGCGCTGTGTCTTGGAGAGCCATTACGCAAAGCCCTCGGCCGAGGCAGGAGATTTACTGGTAGGTATTCCAGTAGTATCTCAGGGCGTTCTGGGCTACACTCCGACACGACTTGTACCGCTTTTGGGGGTCTGACTTTTACCAACCCCCTAGGCCCGCCATGCGATGCTCATTGACGAACGGACCGGACTGTACGGATATTGTCACTGACAGGATCAGTAGGGTGTCAGGATGAGTTCGCTCATCGACGTCCCTTTTGGTCAGCTGGTGGCCCGTCACGTATTGGCTTATACCTCTGACGTGCTAGTGGTTAAATCCACAGCCATAGTATTGACGAGTCTTTAGAGTCCACCACACTTACAGTTACTCAAGCTTTCGGGCGAAACGCTGTAGAGGCCGTATGGAGATATGGCAGGGTCCGATCAGATACGTGCGGTATTGCACGGATCAGGATCGGACAGTTTGTACTAGTGGCCGTATGGTTATATGGCAGGGTTCGATCAGATACGTGCGGTATTGCACGGATCAGGATCGAACGGATATTACTAGCCGGCTTTGGTTTAAGCCGGATCCTAGTTTAGTACAGTGTAGATTTTGTCTCATTGCATTTGTATCCGGTCGGAATACAGATGCGGGTGTGTATGCACAGTATCGGGGTTTTCCTGTAATTTATTACGGGACCAGTTTTCTGGAGTTGCCAGTTTGCATTCCGTTCCGGCCGGTTTTCCTTTGTTCTTTCCCGGCCGGACTTTTCCGATGGAGGGCTAATTTGCAGTTTTGCAAATTACATTTGAGGAGGGGGTTTCTTGCATATGTATTTATTATGATAGCATCTTTTGATACCATTCTTTTCCTTCATCTTTTCATGCTTTATTATGATTAGATATGAGATGAAAGTTGATGTGAGTTTGTGATGCTTATGTTTAGGATGTGGTCACCACTTGCTTTACACTACACTCACCTCCCTTCATGAGTTTTGTTGATCCCTCCACCATTCTCCATTTTTGAGGGGCCGGCCACATTTCCTATGAGAGAGGAGAGAAAAATGAGAGAGTATGGTTGTTCTCATTTTTATCTATCTCACATTATTCATTCATGTAACAAAAAGAGAAACCCTCTCCAAAGTTCTTCATTCCTCCATCAAGGCAACCAAAACCCAAGTGAGACACTACACTACACATTCTACAGCATATCTTGAGCATGTCGAGTTGCCGGCTTCATGCCCGAGTTGCCTCAGTATTGAGGCGGGAGCCCGTAAAAGACGCAGGCGATGTGGTGCCCTTCCGGCGAAGAGGCGATGATGTGGAGACAAGACTTTCCGCGGGAGATCGGGACGATGACGAGAAGACCGGAGGACTCGGATCGCTCGGTATACTTCTCTTCCCATCTCTTGTTAGCTAGTATAGGTTAATGGTTAACGATCCGGGTTTTCATTGTCCGCGGTAGCGCCGGTTTCCAAGTAAGGAAAAAATTTTGATTCCGCATTTTGGCCTCGGATAGACGGCCGGGGCGCTGCCGTGGCGCAACAATAACTGACGATAGGTATAATACCAACCAACAGTTCCCGACGAGTCCTGTCCAGTGTACTCATAACCTAACGAGTACCCGCATACTATCTCAAGTACGATGTACTGACGGCTGTGGGTCAGACCGTCTCCCACGCTGGGATGAGAAGCGCATACGCTAGTCTTCTCCGGAGTATCGATGCCCTGTCTCGATAGTCCAACGACTAGGGACCTGTATAAGGATGTGCTTATGGATTACCCAGCCCCCATGAGTGTGAGCTCCATCACAACGCTGGTAATCAAGCAAAGATCCTAAGGGCTCTACTAATATGTATATAAGCGATATGCTAAAAGAAACACATGCACATAGTGAAGTAGAGACAAACCAAGTAGCATACTACCATTTCGAGCAAGATTGTATATACAACTGTGAATATCCCAAGCTTTCATCAATTAATATACATACGAGTATAATACAGTAATGGCCTCTACGGCATATACACTTACACCCGGTGCTTGCGGGGAGGCGGAAACGTATTGAAAAATCAGATTTTTAACACACTAGGCAACATGGACTAGCAAAAGGAGGGATCTTTGCTAAACAAAACTAACTAACAAAGCTAAAGGAGTTAACTACTCGGTTAAGGGGTTATACCTAGGTCTTCAAGTCCTTCTCTTCTTTCTCCTTGGAGTGAAAGAAAGGGATCTCCTTGTCGCCATCTCTTGTCGAAGAAAGATCCACCCGAGGGCCTCAACCTTTGGCTTCAACTTCAAACTAGAAGTAACTAAGATGCTTGGAGTGCTAATCCTAGAACCCTAGAAAGAGTAGAGAGTATTTTAGAAGGATTTATCTCAAGCTCAAGGGATTCTCAACTCATGAGAGGGGAGAGCTAGAGAGAGAGGAAGAGGAGGAGAGAGAATCAAAAAAATAGAATGAGAAGAAATAAACCATTCTTCTCACATATATGTGTGAATTATGAAAATAGATAATTAGCTAAATATAATTGTCATGGTTTAATCAAGAAATGACCATTATCATTTCATATTAAATGCTTTTTGCTAGAATCAAAGAGCATCTTTCTTATGGAATGATTATGGTCAAGTTGTCAACCTAGGTCAACAAGTCAAATAAAGTCAAATGGTCAACAACCCTAACCATGCACAACTATAATTAACTAATATCAATAAATCATATTTCACACATAACCATTACGGTTAAGAAAATGACAATGGTAATCAACCCTAATGAAAGTCCTCTGCCTCTGTCTCAGTCAACTGTGCATACACACGCGTATCCGTGTTCTGAGGAACACGAATACAATGAGATAAAACCAATCCCAAATCATATACTAGGATCCGGCTTAAACCAAAGCCCGCTAGTATAAGCTGTCCGGACAGCAAACGTGCACAAGTGCACGGATGTGAACGAACCCTGTCGCAAAACCATGCGACCTCTACTCATTTTGCCTAAAGGCGAATAACCCTCTGTGTGGGACTCTAAAGACTCGACACTACGCTGGCAGTGGGTTTAACCACAGACCGCAAGCGGCACTAGCTGTACGTAACGGTCCCGAGGTAGATGGCGATAAGAAGACTGACGAGGTGAACCCATCTGAACTCCTACTGAGCCTGAATGTGACAGTATCCGTACAGTCTGGTCTGTTCGTCTGATATATCGCATGGCGGGCCTAGGGAGGCGGTAAATGTCAGTCCCCTAATAGCGGTACAATTCGTGTCGGAGTGTAGCCCAGAACACCCTGAGATAATACTGGAAATCAACCAGTATACCTCGCTCGCCCTGGCCAGGGACTACTTGTGTAACGGCTCTCCGGGACACAGCGCGATGTCAAACCCCAATACCGGGAGAGACGAATCCTGTCTAACCGCCACTGCTTCCAAGTGCTTCGGGACTGCACCCAACTACTACCTGTTTGCACGACTCCTTTGAGCCGTGGTAGGGTAGTAATCAAAGTACAGTGGGAACACACTCGAGGCGAAGTGACAGTGTCAAGTCAGCGGACTAAGCTGTACTCATGTTACCTGTGAACTGATAACTGACGATAGGTATAATACTAACCAACAGTTCTCGATGAGTCCTGTCCAGTGTACTCGTAACCCAATGAGCACCCGCATACTATCTCAAGTACGACGTACAGACGGCTGTGGGACAGACCGTCTCCCGTGCTGGTATGAGAAGCGCATACGCTATTCTACTCCGGAGTATCGATGCCCAGTTTTGATAATCCCACGACCAGGGACGTGTATATATAAGGATGTGCTTATAGATTACCCAGCCCCCACGAGTGTGACTGCCATCACAACGCTGGTAATCAAGCAAAGATCCTAAGGGCTCCACTAATGCGTATAGGTGATATAATAAAGAAACACATGTACACATTAAAGCAGAGACAAACCAGGTAGCATACTACCATTTCGAGCAAGATTGTCTATACAACTATGAATATCCTAAGCTTCCATCAAGTAATATACATACTAGTATGATACAGTAATAGCCTCTAGGGCATATACTCTAACAGTGATTTCATATACCATTATTGATATCATGCTGTTAGGACACCAGCACCATTACCGACGATCGGTATGTTCCACGTACACTTACTTGCCGGCTCACACACATCATCATCGGTTATTGCCATATCACGTACACTTTAGACAATACTATTTCATCGACATAGCTTGTTAGCTGATAGTTTCGACATAATATTAGTGTATTTGCTTTATATGCCATTTTAGACATTGCGGTTATTACTTGCTACTTCATGCATATTATTATTCACTGTTTTGCCATATTATGGAGTTTTATGCCTATATTCACTGTTTACGTGCTATTGATGATTGGATTTCGGATTTTCCTGAGATTTCCTGGATTTGGGGGAAAACCGCAAGAACATTTATAAACTTCTTTCTCTCTCTTTTTAAATGAAAAATGCGGTTTTTCCTTGTTGTATGAGTCGTCCACCATGAGTTTTCATGATTGCTGATGGATTTCGAGACCCGATTCGAGGAGTTGGATGAACCGTCTCGGGTACATGGTGGGCCCGGTCAGGTACCCCGGGGCAAGAAGTTCGAGTTGTATTCGATGAGCCTGGCAGGGGAGCACTACCTACCGGTGATATTATTTGGACTCGTCGGCTATCCGGAGGATACCGGCCGGAGTCATGAGATGGATACAGGTCAGTCCGGACAGCCGGAGCCTGAGATATTGATATTTGAGGTTTATGTTTTTTGTCGATGCTTGACACAGATTTCTATATTGATTTCATTGAGGATACTCGTTTTTTATACATACAGATATTTCTTTTATAATAAAAGAAAACAGTTGTCTCACTCATTTCATTATTTTACATTCATATCTTATACATATGATATGTTGCTACCTGAGGCACTAACACGAGCACTGGGATTACACTTATTTCTAGATGTTTACCCTTGCCACCTTTTCATGCTTCATACTTGTCATTTTGAGGATTATATATTGATCGTATGACCTAGGATTGCGTCATACATGCGATTTCTGCTCTGTGATATTTTCTACTCATGAGTTGGCAACTAACCCCCGTTGTGCCACAGTTTCTTGCAGTTTTCGCCGTACAGGTTTCGTTACGGCTTTGCTGGCACTACTTCCATTTCCGGGTGATTTTCTAGTAGGTGGGTTCTTTTGTATCAGGACCACCACCGTTTATTTATTATTTCAGTTGTATCTAGTGACTCCATCAACCAAACATGTATTTATTTCAAAGATGAAGACCAATGATGTCTATTCTTTCAACCTTAGAGTCGCGCGTTGTATTTCTATGGATTTAATGCTGTTTTGAGTTTCCTTTTGAGTTTTGATCCTCGCCCTTCGGCGTTGAATATTATATTGCTTGCGTTGTTGTAACCGTCGATTGACGAAAAGCTAGCTCCCGCTTGGGGATGCCTTTATTCATTATATATTCTTTATCAGGTTTTGTACCCGTTTGGGGTCATCTTTTACAAGGGAAACTCTGCCGAAATTTTTAGAAAAGACTTGTGATTTTAAAAATGCATATTTCGGCGTATGTTGCAAAACTACTTTATTTAAATTGGTTTTTCCTTCACTCCACTACTTTACTTGGTTTGGATTTCTGGGTTTTCGGCTTACTTAGATTACGTACGCCTCGAGACGTTTCGTAATTTAAGTGCCGGTCATGTTCTGTACTTTTCGGGTCGTGACAATAAGGTGCACTAAAAACAAATATCGTGTATCACAATCAAAATCGACGGTATACAAGACATCTCAAATCCAAATCCAGTATACCTTGGTATATAATCTCATAATCATGTGCAACCGTGTGCACAAAATACGAATCAAATGCTCAAAGTGTATGAAAACTATGCCGAAATCATAAGTCAAATCATATGCATGCCCTAGGCATGAAATCACAATCAATATCTCAAATGACATCAAAACGAAGTCGGGTGCAACTGTGGTGCACGAAAACAAATATCATGAAACTCAGTCATCAAAACTCAATCATGCGAATAGATCGCCCAAAATACCGAAATCAAATATGGCAGAATAGTCCCGCTCAAGCACATCCTCTAAGAAATCTCTGGCCAACTGTCGTGCTCACTCATAACATGTCTCGTCGACGATGCCGAACCCTGGCCTGCTGGGTGTACAAAATATGACCACTCCTGGGTCCAAATCTTCTCGTAAATTATTCCAGAAAGTTCCTGTCGAGGTCTCTCCCAAACCTCGTTTCTGTCGAACTGCCCGGAAGTCATCATCCTTTACTAAATCTATTTCTTGTTCCGGAACGGCTGCATACTCATCGCGACTCCTTCTGGAAGATATATCCATATGTAACGCCTCTGTATGCGTGTCAAATCTCTGTTGTTGGCGGAGTGGAACATCATCTCATCAAGATCTCGTACGAACCTCTTACTCCAGTTTTCTCTAATGTCGACCAATTCGGTCTCGTCTCTTCGTGGCTGCATGGACTGTGCTCCAACGGCTATACTTGTATCTGGAGTCTCCCAAGCAATGCATCCCATCACATGATATCCGAATGAAGTCGAACCATTCGATCGATTCGTCAAAGTTCCATAATCCCCCAAGAGCTCAACATCTTGGGTACAGTTTAATAATATCGAATACATGACACAGCACCTGTGGACCGACCGTAGAAGGGCAAATCCATGCCTCACTAATGGCACCGCTGAACTGCCGTAAACCCTAAGGTTCAAAAGCATTCCATGGACATTATGTCGACTTAGGATTTCATTCTTCTAAAGGGTCCATAGCATTACTTCCATTTGTCTCTGAATATTTTAAACTTGGAAAATGGCTCCTGACATTCGATTGTCTCTATCGACTACCAACGTATCTGTGTGAAGTCTTCTCAAGATGGAATCAATCAATCAGATGACCTCGCATCGGGGTAAGCGAACGAACCACATGTCCTAGTCATTCATCCTCGGGTGACTAGCGATCTTCTATCATATCTCTATGTATAAACTCGTGCTGCAACAACTCCAACTGCAGGTTTCCTAGGCACTCTTGTGAAGGTTCATAAGGCATCAAACATGCTCGGATAAAAATTTAGACGTGCCGAACAACCCAAAGCCGGGATCTTTGCTAGATTATTAGGGTTAAGCATGCAAGATAATATCTTTTTATCTAAGTGTGAGGGATTACAACCTTTGTAGTCCGCTCCTTCGCTTCACAAGCTCCGAGTAGAAGTCCCTTCGCCGCGATCCACGATCTCCCGGACTCAAGAGAGGCTCCACGACTCGAACGATCCATGCATGCTTGAAGTGTTCCAAATCTCCGATGATCTACGTCGAAATTCCAATAACTCAAGTTTTCTCACTCTAAAGAGATGAACACACCAATCTCATGGGCTAGATGAGATGAGGATGAAGGAGTAGTATTTATGCTTTCTTTTTAATTCACTTTCTAACAATTTATCATCACAAATGGAATTTCTAGTGAGCTCAAAATCAAGAGAGAAGAAGAAGATTATGGAAAATGATAATGATAATTCCTTTTGTGATAAATAGAAAAGAAAACTATATGATTGATATATCAACCATGGTCAAGGATGAGTGGCTAAGAGTTTGTAGAGAATAAACTAGAGTTAGGGTTTGGTTAGGTTAAGTTATGAGTCATGGAAAAATATCAACCATAATATCTTAAGCATGACAAAAACAAAGCATCTAGAAGGTGCAAGAAGAAGCTAACCCTAATCAAACCCTAATCCCTTTTAATCAACCTTAAAAATGTTTAATAATAAATCATATCATGTCACAATAATATATATCACATATATATTATATATTTGCAACAAAAGAAAATAATACAATTAACATATATCGAATATATATCAATGTATCATCCAGTGAGAAAATGAAATAGTAAAGCGAGCCAATATTAGATAATGTAATACAATATATCATATATATTATTATACATTAAATCATCGAATCAACACTTGATCCGACGATCCGGCTATATCGAATATTACCGACTAATATATCTTGTACCGATTCATCGAATCAACACTTGATCCGATGACCCGGTTCATATCTAAATATCGCGAGAATATAATACGGTATCTCATATCGCATTATTCTCGGTCCTGCACATATCACATATGTGCCTCTACTCTGTTTCGCCTGAGCCAAGAAACCTCTGTGTAGGACTCTAAAGAATCGTCAATACGCCGGTAGCAGGTGATGATCACATCAAACACCCATAAGCTGCAAGCGGTCAGCTAAACGTAACTGCCACCCAGGTATTGAGCGATCAGAAGATCAACAACCTAGCCTATGCGTTCTCCTGTGAATCCAATCAGTAACACTCCCGTACAGTCCGGTCTGTTCGTCTGATATGTCGCATATCAAGTCTAGGGGTGGTAAACGTCAGACCCAGTAACCGAAAAGTCGTGTCGTTGTGTGGCTCATAACGGGTCGAGAAACTACTAGTAACACTTACCAGTAAATTTCTATATCCTCCCTGGCCAGGGACTTCCAGTTATAGCCAATCGAACACAGCACAACATCAACTCCCTATACCGGGAGAGACGAATCCCCTCCTATCGCTCATTTCCTCCATGTGATTCGGGACTGTACCCAAAAGCCACCGTTTTGCACGCCCTCTTGGACGTGGTAAGGTGGAAATCAAAGCACAGTGGGAATCACACAAGACTCTATGACGATCTCGGGTCTACAGACTACCCTGTACCAGTGTCACCAGAGAACTGCCATCTGACGTGTGGTATACCACCATCTGGGAGTTCTCGGCGAGTCCGTCCAGTGTACCCAGTCTCCACTGAGCACCCGTACACCATCTCTGATGTAAACACCGATGGATATGGGATCTTCCATCGCCTATCATATGGGTCAAGATGCGTATACGCTAGTCTACTCTGGTGTATCGATGACCTGTCTCGATATACCCTCGACTAGGAACAGTTAAAGGATGTACTCATCGACTATCATGGACCCACTAGTATGATCTCATCATAGTCCCAGTAGTTGAGTACAGATCCTAAGGGCTTTATCAACATGTGAGAGTAAGACAGTAAACCATTACAAGTCAACATGTTAAGATAAAGTGAAACCAAATAGCATACTATCATGACGAGCAAGAAAGTCCTCTCTATATATATCCAAGCATCCATTATAATATACATCATATGTACAACAATGGCCTCTAGGGCATATACATAACTAACAATCTCGCACTTGCACTAAGGCCAGCTGCTGTAGTATCTCATACCTAGCATCCCGAATAATCTCTCAAACTGTATCTGGGGAATAGCCTTCGTGAATGGATCCGCAGTGTTGTCTTTCGTATCTACTCTCCTGACCTCAATCTCCCGGCGATCAACTATCTCCCTGATCAGGTGATACCGCCTCAGAATATGTCTGGATTTCTGATGGGATCTGGGTTCCTTGGCCAAAGCCACAGCTCCATTGTTATCGCAATACAGAGATATTGGATGCTCAATAGATGGAACCACTCCAAGTTCACTAATGAACTTCTTTATCCAGACAGCCTCTTTGGCAGCATCGTTGGCAGCGATGTATTCAGCCTCCATCGTCGAGTCTGCAACGGTATCCTGTTTGGAACTCTTCCAACATACCGGCCCTCCATTGAGGGTAAAGACAAATCCCGAGTGCGACTTAGAGTCGTCCTTATCACTTTGGAAGCTGGAATCGGTAAAGGACTCCACCTGGAGTTCTCCGTTACCATACACCAAGAACATCTCCTTAGTCCTTCGTAAGTACTTGAGAATGTTCTTCACAGCTGTCCAGTGACTCTCTCCAGGATCTGCTTGATACCGTCTCACTACACTTAGTGAGTATGCTACATCGGGTCTGGTACATAGCATCGCATACATGATAGAGCCTACTGCCGAAGCATAGGGTATCCCTTGCATGCGAGCTCTCTCCAAATCAGTCTTGGGAAACATCTCTTTGGAGAGAGTGAGTCCAGAGATCGTGGGTTGGTTCCCACGCTTGGATTCTTCCATACTAAACCTCTTTAGTATGGTGTCAATGTACCTGGATTGGGACAATCCCAGTATCCGTTTAGATCTATCTCTATAGATCATGATTCCCAATATGCAGGAGGCATCACCTAGATCATTCATTGAGAATCTCTGTGATAAGAAGAGCTTGACTGATTGCAGCATAGGAATATCATTTCCTATCAAGAGTATGTCATCTACGTACAATACGAGGAAGACAACCTTACCCTCTGCTACCTTCTTATAGATACAAGGTTCATCTATATTTTTGATGAAGTCAAACTCTTTGACTACAACATCAAAACAGATGTTCCAACTCCGCGATGCTTGCTTTAACCTATAAATGGATTTAAGCAGCTTGCACACTTTTTCGCTGCTCCCACTATCTACGAAGCCCTCTGGCTGAGTCATGTACACGCACTCTTCTAAATCACCGTTTAGAAAGGCGGTCTTAACATCCATTTGCCAGATTTCGTAGTCATGGTATGCAGCAATGGCAAGTAAGATCCGGATGGACTTAAGCATAGCCACTGGAGAAAAGGTTTCGTCATAATCCACACCTGGTCGTTGACGAAAACCTTTTGCTACAAGTCTAGCTTTGAAAGTCTCAACTTTTCCATTTACACCAAATTTCTTTTTAAAGATCCACTTGCTCCCTATGGGTTTTACCCCTTCAGGAGCATTTTCCAAAATCCATACTTTATTGGTGTACATGGATTCCATCTCAGATCACATTGCATCCAGCCATTTCACAGAGTCACCACTCGTGATGGCCTGCTCGAAACTAGTCGGGTCATCATCTTCCATGATGCAATCCTCGCTTCTACCATCAATGAGAAAACCGTAGTATCTCTCAGGTGGACGAGAAACCCTACTAGATCGGCGGAGAGGCTGGGGTTCATCGGGTAATACAGAATCCTCTGGTTCTACTAAATCTTCAGTTGCAATTTGTGTTTCTGGAACCTCTTCCAGCTCTACCTCTTTGCCACTAATTTCTTTTGCAAGAAATTCCTTTTCCAAAAAGGTGGCATATTGAGAAACAAACACTTTTTATTCTTCAGCGTGGTAGAAAAAATATCCTTGGGAATTCTTAGGATATCCCACAAATTTGCAAAGAACTGATCGTGCCTCGAGCTTGTTTGGATTTTGTCTTTTGACATAGGCCGTACAACCCCATATCTTAACTCGTTTAAAATATGGTTTCTTCCCACTCCATATCTCATATGGTGTGGTAGGCACAGATTTAGACGTAACTTGATTCGATAGGTATGCTGCTGTTTCAAGCGCATAACCCCAGAAGGAAATAGGCAACTCAGCCTCGCTCATCATAGAGCGCACCATATCTAATAGGGTTCGATTCCTCCGCTCAGATACACCGTTGTGCTGTGGTGTATAAGGAGGAGTAAGCTGAGAGAGAATCCCATTCTCTTTTAGATAATCTAGGAACTCATTGCTTAAGTATTCACCTCCTCGATCAGATCGAAGAATCTTAATACTTTTGCCCGTTTGATTCTCTAATTCGTGCTTATATTCTCTGAATTTCTCAAAAGCTTCAGCCTTGTGTTTTATCAGGAACACATGTCCGAATCTAGAGAGATCGTCAGTGAATGTAATGAAGTAGGAAGAACCGTTCCTGGCATGCGTAGACATGGGACCGCATACATCACTATGTACCAGTCCTAAGAGTTCAGTAACTCTTTCTCCGTGTCCACTAAACGGAGCTTTGGTCATTTTTCCTTTGAGACATGAATGGTAAGTATCATAAGATGATAATTCGAACGGATTCAAATATCCATCTTTATGTAACTTAGCCAGTCGTGTTGCATTGATATGACCAAGTCTACAATGCCACAAGTAGGATTCGTTTATTTCTGAACTTTTCCTCTTGTGTGTGTTTTGTATATTGAGGACTGTATTTTGATTGAGAATGAATAAGCCATTATGTAACGAGCCTGATGCAATCAACTTTGATTTAGGAAGATGTTCATAACATTATCCTGTACTACAAAATTATATCCTTCTTTACTTAATAAAGAAACTGATATAATATTGCACATCATGTTCGGTATATAATAGAACTCATTTAGAATCAGTGTATTACGACTTGGCAATACTAGGTGATATTCGCCAACTGCTTAGGCTACAATACTTGCACTGTTCCCTACTTGAACGGAATGATCACATTTTCCCAGTTCTCTACCTTTACGTAGCCCATGTAACAATTTACATATGTGGGATCCTGATCCGGTATCTAATACCCAGGACGTAGGGTGAACTGAGAAACAGTTCTCAATAACTAACACACCTGAAGAAGATGCATCAACATGCATGTTCTTTTGGGCGGCTTAAGAATCTAGATATTCTTCTATTCCCTGATTAGTCTTATAACTCTTATAAGAAAGAACGGGTCCAACGTTCCCCTGCTCAGTATAATAAGCGGGTTCAGTCAATACATCCATATTATTATCTTGATTATGGCCTGACATGGTCGCTACCTAGAGAGAGAGAGAAGAAAACACTTTAGCGTATGCTCTTGCAAGATTATATTGGTTATTATCTTATCTAATCAGGATGTCTCCCACTGTTTTTATCAAATCTACCTTCAAACCCTAAAAGGTAAGATTAGCCGGGATTAATTACACCCTACAATTTCGTCAATCTTTCAGCCAGATCAGTGTCGGTACTCTGAGGGAGGTTCCCCGTGCTTTCGCACGGACCTAATTAAAGTAAACCTCGTTTTCCTAGAGGCGTAACCTCGTTAACACTTTTCTAGACACCTACTTGAATGACTAATTGTCCTTTGTAAAACTCTCTCAGGACTAACACTTACTCGCAGTGGGTATCGGGATCCAACTATCTCATAGAAGTATGCAATCTCATTGCAAATTTCAATACTAGAAATTCCCGATAATATTTTGCCCCTAGCAATTTATGACCTTAACATAGTCAACAAATCATAATTGCTAGCCAAGTTCAACCCGTCATTTCCCGATTGAATTAAATCCACCTGCACGACCCTTAACATAGTCAACAAAGTCGTACAACTACCCTAATCCAATCACATATCATGTTTTGGCAGATAAGTACTAATTAGCTACCGCACACTACGCCTTAACATAGTCAACAAACGTAGCACGAATACTAACTAGTCTTTATCTGAAATGATGGAGGGCTACGCAGGTTTTTCAGAAAACCATGAGCGTAATGAACTTGATATCGTCGTAGAATCAAGTGTTTTTGAAAAGGAGTGTTTTTGAGGCTTTTCTTAGTTTCGCTAAAGGGGTCACTTCCGGTGAAGGGATCGTCGGCCCTTTCCTCATCGAATAAGGTGCAGGATATATCATATATACAGCTGTGCAAAGCAAAACTCTAAAAGCAATCAAAAGACAAACCGAGTTTTGTTGCATCTGCCAGTTTCCTTAAAGAGGTCACTCCCGGTGAAGGGATCGTCGGCTCTTTCCTCATCGAATAAGGTGCAGGACATATCATATATATCACTATGCAAAGCAAAACTGTAGCTACCCTTTTTATAATGTTTTGATTCTACAACATCTTTAGGTTTCTTTTCTTTTTATTAATCTCATTAATAAAAATCCCATCAGCTTATGCTTCCTAAGCATCACAGAAGAAACGAAAGCAGTAATATTTATATATCAGCATATATATATATAGTATAAGCATTCGTCTCAGGCAGTAATATGATCTCATCACAGAACATTGCAGCAGAAGAACATATATGAAATATTGGATATACTAGGACGTCCGTGTTTTCAATACGAGCCTGTATAGAACACGGATTCCACGGTCGCGACGAATAGACAAACCCACATCCCAAGACCCCTATGAGAGTGGCAAGTAACACTGCCAATTCTATGGTTAGGAGACCCGGTCTCGACTCCTCGAGATGGCCTCCCACTGGACCCTAGAACCCGGTTACTTGTGCTCCCCTCCTTGGGTCTACCTAATGCAGAAAAGTAAATAATATACAATGGTGACATCAACCTCAACCTGGAAGTGCCCCAAATAAAAGAATATTACATTACAAATGAATTTTACATGAATGAAAATAAAAAGCCTCAACTCACATAAAACCCCCGGATATTCAGAACGCGACGATCCAAAATAACATATCACAGCAACACATAATATCGCATATCATCAACGTAAGTAAATATGCGCATCCCAATTGTCGTTGGCATATAGCAACGAAACCGGCGATATCACATATTAAACTTACGGTCACAGAAAAGAAAGTGTAAAACTACAACATTTGGAATCCACAATCACTTTAGACATCGTAAATCCGAAATATCACATACTTCGCATTTCATGCCTAACTCTATGAATTCCACATATTGTATCACATTCCAGATAAATAGACAGTATTAAACTTTCCGAACAGATAATCAAATACCCAAAATTTCCTAAAATGCTCAACACTTGAGCGGAGTTCAAATAATCCCAGAATATTTCACAGTATCGGTGATCCAGCCGTAGAAGGGTCAAGCCAACGCCTCACATGTGGCACGCCGTACTGCCCCAAACCCGAAGGTTCAAAAGGCAGTTCAAGATGGTCACATAATCGAGTTAAGGTTTGTTGTCTTCTAGAGGGTCCACCGCTTAACTTGTACAATTTTTCCGAAAGATTTAAACCCGATAAAAATTCAACACTTGAAAGTTTTACGTGCCGGGAAAAAGTGAGTTAATGATATCCGTTCGAACTTTTTAACAATTTCTAAATATCTGGAAAAACAACGAATTTAAATTTTCGGATCGAATCTACGATTACAAAATAAACCACAGATTAAACAACACTTGAATCACTTTTAAAAATACCCAGAAGCATTAACAAGTACCTACGGATATTACCATGAAGCCACGTGTCACAATCCCACAAATAGGCCGCGGAACCGCCGCGGGAAGCATGTTCCCGCCGTGGTTCCGCGGTGAATTAGTGGAGTTGTGGGCCCGTGTTTCATGGTAATTCTTAGAATTCCCTGCTGATATTTTTACGTATTTTTAATTCAGAAAAATCCCAGATTTTGAAAAATTTCCAGAGAGGGGGTAAATTTTGTCGGTTCGGGTTCGATCGGAGTTTTAACTTCGTAAACATGTCGCCTAATGCTCTAGCTAGGCTCTGATACTACTGTAGGGTTCCTAGGCACTGTTGTGAAGGTTCATATGGCATCAAACATGCTCGGATAAAAATTTAGACGTGCCGAACAACCCAAAGCCGGGATCTTTGCTAGATTATTAGGGTTAAGCATGCAAGATAATATCTTTTTATCTAAGTGTGAGGGATTACAACCTTTGTAGTCCGCTCCTTCGCTTCACAAGCTCCGAGTAGAAGTCCCTTCACCGCGATCCACGATCTCCCGGACTCAAGAGAGGCTCCAGGACTCGAACGATCCATGCTTGCTTGAAGTGTTCCAAATCTCCGATGATCTACGTCGAAGTTCCAATAACTCAAGCTTACTCACTCTAAAGAGATGAACACACTAATCTCATGGGCTAGATGAGATGAGGATGAAGGAGTAGTATTTATGCTTTCTTTTTAATTCACTTTCTCACAATTTATCATCACAAATGGAATTTCTAGTGAGCTCAAAATCAAGAGAGAAGAAGAAGATGATGGAAAATGATAATGATAATTCCTTTTGTGATGAATAGAAAAGAAAACTATATGATTGATATATCAACCATGGTCAAGGATGAGTGGCTAAGAGTTTGTAGAGAATAAACTAGAGTTAGGGTTTGGTTAGGTTAAGTTACGAGTCATGGAAAAATATCAACCATAATATCTTAAGCATGACAAAAACAAAACTTCTAGAAGGTGCAAGAAGAAGCAAACCCTAATCAAACCCTAATCCCTTTTAATCATCCTTAAACATGTTTAATAATAAATCATATCATGTCACAATAATATATATCACATATATATTATATATTTGCAACAAAAGAAAATAATACAATTAACATATATCGCATATATATCAATGTATCATCTAGTGAGAAAATGAAATAGTAAAGTGATCCAATATTAGATAATGTAATACAATATATCATATATATTATTATACATTAAATCATCGAATCGACACTTGATCCGACGATCCGGCTATATCGAATATTACCGACTAATATATCATGTACCGATTCATCGAATCAACACTTGATCCGATGACCCGGTTCATATCTAAATATCGCGAGAATATAATACGGTATCTCATATCGCATTATTCTCGGTCCTGCATATATCACATATGTGCCTCTACTCCGTTTCGCCTGAGCCAAGAAACCTCTGTGTAGGACTCTAAAGAATCGTCAATACGCCGGTAGAAGGTGATGATCACATCAAACGCCCACAAGATGCAAGTGGTCAGCTAAACGTAACAGCCACCCAGGTATTGAGCGAACAGAAGATCAACAAGCTAGCCTGTGCGTTCTCCTATGAATCCAATCAGTAACACTCCCGTACAGTCCGGTCTGTTCGTCTGATATGTCGCATATCAAGTCTAGGGGTGGTAAACGTCAGACCCTAGTAACCGATAAGTCGTGTCGATGTGTGGCTCATAACGGGTCGAGAAACTGCTAGTAACACTTACCAGTAAATTTCTATATCAGCCCTGGCCAGGGAATTCCAGTTATAGCCAATCGAACACAGCACAACATCAACTCCCTATACCGGGAGAGACGAATCCCCTCCTATTGCTCATTGCCTCCATGTGATTCGGGACTGTACCTAAAAGCCACCGTTTTGCACGCCCTCTTGGATGTGGTAAGGTGGAAATCAAAGCACAGTGGGAATCACACAAGACTCTATGACGATCTCGGGTCTACAGACTACCCTGTACCAGTGTCACCAGAGAACTGCCATCTGACGTGTGGTATATCACCATCTGGGAGTTCTCGGCGAGTCCGTCCAGTGTACCCAGTCTCCACTGAGCACCCGTACACCATCTCTGATGTCAAACACCGATGGATATGGGATCATCCATCGCCTATCATATGGGTCAATATGCGTATACGCTAGTCTACTCTGGTGTATCGATGCCCTGTCTCGATATACCCTCGACTAGGAACAGTTATAGGATGTACTCATCGACTATCATGGCCCCACTAGTATGATCTCATCATAGTCCCAGTATTTGAGTACAGATCCTAAGGGCTTTATCAACATGTGAGAGTAAGACAATAAACCATTACAAGTCAACATGTTAAGATAAAGTGAAACCAAATAGCATACTATCATGACGAGCAAGAAAGTCCTCTCTATATATATCCAAGCATCCATTATAATATACATCATATGTACAACAATGGCCTCTAGGACATATACATAACTAACACCAACATCTGGGGCGATATCTCGTCATTCGCAGCAGCAACTGAATCTATCGTCCGCACGCGGAACAGTGCCATCAATCATCATGAATAGTTGGTGCATCGACAGTCATCACATTCTGGCTGGCCTCAATCAGTGGCCCAATCCTCTCGTGCTGATCTGCACGTCCGAGTAATCTTGTAAAAGCAATCCATCAAACGCTCATAGCGCGAAAACACAACTAAACAACACATCTATGCAAATCGTATGTCCCCGGAATCATGCCCTGGTTAGTCCTCGTCCGTGAAGAGCTTGTGCTGACCGCAACTCTAGTCGTTTCTCTCTCTGCCCGTGTAATCGTGGAAGAAAAACCATAACTGGTACCGATGAGGATAGATCATAGAAATGAATGCAATACTGAGGGAAGAAATGTACATCCTAAGGCTTCTTAAGCTGATTAGCGTATCGTAAGTATGCCGCGGAACATACACACGGTACGTCAATCTCCTTAAGTCACCTACTCCATTAACCAAGGTCAACCTACGCGACGAAAGTTCGGGTCTAATACCCCCTCGACTAAGTCTACGTTCCGTAAGGTCAAGCCTAGATTCCGTATATATATAAACTCCCTAGGCTCCGCATAGTCAAACATAGACTCGAACCAACGTTAACCTAGCTTTCTGATACCAACTTTGTCACGACCCGAAAAGTACGGAACATGACCGGCACTTAAATTACGAAACGTCTCGAGGCGTATGTAATCTAAGTAAGCCAAAACCCAGAAATCAAAACCAATTAAGCAGTAGAGTTAAGGGAAAACCAATTTAAAGCAAGTAATTTTAATAGCATAAGCCGAATTATGCGTTTTAAAAACATCAAGTCGTTTATGAAAATTTCGGCAGAGTTTCCTTTGTAAATAGTGGCCCCAAACAGGGTACAACATGAATAGTATACGAAATGATAAAAGGCATACCCAAGCGGGAGCTAGCCCTTCGTCAAACGACGGGCACAACCATGCAAGCAATATAATATATAATGCCGAAGGGCGAGGATCAAAACTCAAAGGAACTCAAAAACAGCATGAAAACCCATAATAATACAACGCGCGACTCTAAGGTCGAAATAATAAACACTGGTCTTCTAACTCTATCAAAAAAAAAGTCTGGTTGATGGAGTTTACTAGATACAACTGAATATAAATTTAAAATACAAGGGTAGTCATGAAGAAAATGAAGCCACCTTCCAAAGCAATCACCCGGAAGGAACAGTGCGCCAGCAAGGCCGCAACGAAACCTGTACGGCAAAACCTGCAAGGAACTGTGGCACAACGGGGGTGAGTTGCCAACTCGAGAGTAGAAAACATCTACAAGAAGAAATCGCTTGCATAACTCAATCCTAGGTCATACGATAAGTATTATCCTCAAATAATAATATGGCCTGGAGCAATATAATGGTAAGGGTAAACATATATCCCTAAGTGTAATACCACGTACTCGTGTCAGTGTCTCAGGTAACAACATGTCAATAATATGATGTACAAATGTCAGGTAGCAATATGTGACTAAAATGATGTGCAAATGCATAGAATAAAAACAAAGTACATCATGAAACAAGAACCGTTTTTCTTTATTTAATGAGATTTCTTTATGTATATAAATCGAGATATCATCAATGAAATCAACATAGAATCCATGTTCAGCCCCGACACAAAACATAAATCCTCATATCTCAGGCATCCGTATTATCTGCGGGATCGGCCCCCGGGCTCCGGCAGAACGGATCAGCCTGCATCCATCTCATGACTCCGGCCGGTATCCTCCGGATAACCGATGAGTCCAAATAATATCACCGGTAGGCAGTGCCCCCTGCCAGGATCATCCTCCTCCATGAAAACACTCTCTCCTCCGGGTACCTCACCGGGTCCACCATGTACCCGCAGACGGTTCAACCAAATCCTCGAATCGGGTCTCGAAAACCATCTCAGAACCGAGAAAACATCATGGTGGACAAAACTCATCATATCAAGGAAAACCACATTTTTCTCTTTAAAATAAATCATCGGTTTATAAAACTTTCACATGCGGTTTCCAAATCCACAAAATCTCAAGAAGGATCCAAAAAACATCAAATCACCATGTCAATAAAAGTGAAAACCGGCATAAATCTCCATAATACTGCATAACCAATGAATATATGAATGCATCTGATATCATACAATGAATGCAATAGTTTAACTAGCATATGAAAGCTATAACATATTGCAACTATCCTCTAGCAGGCTATGTCAATGAAATAGTATTCTTTAAAGTGTACGTGACATGGCAATTACCGATGTTGATGTGTGTGAGCCGGAAAGCAAGTGTATTTGGAGAATACACATCATCGGTAATGGTGCTGGTGTCCTGACAACAGGATTTCATAATAATTACAGATAACATATGTATAAGCATGCAATGCGATGAAACATCATGAATATACAGAAAGCGATATGATAACAGCAACACTAGAGAATAAACCTACCCAATGTACGAGTCATAAAATTTGGTAGTTAAAATACTCACAATTCTCCACTTTTGAAAACAAGTATGACTCGAGCCCAGTCAAAAGGATAAGGAAATCCACCTAAATCTGAGTCGATCTATATATATGTCTAGTAGTCGGTGATCTCGCCTCAATAGTATCACGTGCGATACGGTATACACATATGACATTCTTGAGCCAAGAGTGCGGATCTAACATTATAATTATATCTCGTACGACAAATCTATCATATGGCATCCCAAATCCGGGTACGGTCAAATATCATATTTATCTCATTACTCATCCGATATCTTTGTCATCACATATCGTGAACAGGGGGGTACTGATCTAAGTCTAGTACAATACTAATATCATCAACATATATGTATACGTGTGTGTGAAACACATCGCATAAAGATCCGCTATAACATCATGTCGTATCTCCTAATACGAACCAAATCGCATCACCGATCTCATGGCCCCATGCTCAATCTTATCGACTCATCTCTAAATATCATATACTATCGTCAACATCCGTGTATACGTATATGTATATATATTATAGCACCAAAACATCCACCTAAACCTATATATATACACATGACGTATACAACCAAAACCATATCCCGTGTGTGTATATGTGTGTGTACAACCTTACTCTAGGGTTCACGACTAAGAAACTAACTAAATCCTTTCTTCAATTCTCGCTAACACTAACCCATGATTTCCTAACGCTTTTCTTGCTTAGGTTCATATCTCATAATAACACTTCTAAGTATATCTATATCACATCATATCACTTCTTACGACATTGCGGGAGTGCTAAACGCCAACCACCTGACTTCCCCCGTTCATATAATCTACTCACCTTGATCTTCGCTTGCTGGAGTCGATGACGTCACGCTCATCCTTGTCGACTTGAAATCCACATAAGGGTACCTATAACTAATACACAATCGCAAACACGTATTAAAACCATGTCGGAAAACCAAAACAGCACACGTCTCGCCTATAGATCAAAACATACTGCCTCGCGTGCAAAACACGACCAAAACCCTAGTCGTTGGCGTTCAAACGCCACACGATGGAAACACAATATCGAATACGAAAACCAAATTCTTAGAAAGTCGCAAAACGAATTCAGAAACTTGGAAAACATGCTCCAGATTTTATCTTATGTCAAAGTTGCCAATTCTGCATATATGGTGGGTCTATTTTACTGATAAAGGAGCCACAGAAAAAAATTTGACCAATTTGCCCCTACTCTGGCAGCAAATTGCGTCCAAAATGAATAAATTTGCAGCCTTAGCTTTGTGGTTGGGACTCGGGTCTCTGTGGTAGCTTCCTAGGTGCCTGCATAACTCTCAGTCTTCGCTAAATAATTTTCCAGGTCCCCGAGTCACTCCAGATTCCAAGATACTACCAAAATTTCCACAATTTCCCGTTTCGGCAGAATTTCAAAGTTCGTAATTGGGGTTAAATCTCAGGTTTTGGGTCCAATATAGTATCTTGAAGGGGGTTTAAGGTCACTGCTATCCTCAATTATACCCTAGTATTCAATTCAAACCCTAATCCTTCTCTAGAAATTTTCTAACCTCACCAATCAAAACCCATTTAACTCTAAACTACTATAAGGTGCTTTTAGACTTTAAATTAAACTAGATGGAAGAATTTATATCTCACTTGGGCAACCCAAGAAAAACCCTAGTTTGCTAATGTTGTCAAAATCCCACATTTCTTGGTCCATTGTGTAGAGGAGGAGGGGAACACTTTTAATGAAAGAGGCTTAGGGTTTTGAGGGAGATTTGGTGATGGTTTCTTGGGATGAAGGTAGAGGGAGAACTTGAGGAAGAAGGAGATGAGAAAATAATAGGGAAGGGTTATGGTGGCAGCCCTCTCTCTCCCTCCTCTCTTATTCTCACCCACTCTCTAACAAATTACCTTTTTGTCATTCCTCTTTTCTTTTCTTTTCTCATTTAAAATCAAAGCACAATAATACACACAAAACAACACAAATGCGACAATATGTATCCAAATGCATATGACATGGTGCACTAGCCACGGTAAACTGTAAAAACACGGATTTGGCATAATCGCGATTAGCAGTGCGCTAATCGGGTTTTCATTTAAACTGCATATAATAAATCTTAAAAATGCCAAATCCTTTAAATATATTTTTAAATCAATAAATCATTTTAATTTCCATTTATTTCATAATTATAGTATATATTTATACCCTTTTTCGAAAACCCCAATTTCGCAAATCGGGCAGTTTTCGGGAAATATATTATTTTATTATTAAATTCTAAAAATAATATTTTATATTTTCTGAAATGTTACAATCTTCCCCCCTTAAAGAAATTCGGTGCCCGAATTTAGATTTAAACCCCTCAATAATAAAACATATCAGTAAAATGGCCATGTCGCCGGGGCTCCGAAATCATAAATACAGCATGTCACTGGCTCATCAGCCCTGTCAAGTGTGCTAACGGGGACGATTCCGTTCTGGCACTCCTCTAGTCATTTCTCGGTCAATCCTCACGGCCATTCGTAAAGCAGCATGTCACTGGGGTCGGCCTCTGGTTCTATGAATGTACGTGACACATCTGATCCTGGGTGCAAATAACATTGCAGCAGTGTCCTGGAAGGAATCCTGCTCAGGGTCTCTTCCAAGTCTTGTCTCTGCTTAACTATCCGGAAGTCATCGTCCTTATTATATCTGCTTCTTGTTCTGGAATAGCTGCATACTCATCGCGACTTCTTCTGGAAGGTATATTCAAGTACTATGCCTCGGCATGCGCATCGTATCTCTGATGTCGGCGGAGTGGAACGTTATCATATCCAGATTTTGCATGAACCTCTTACTCCACTTTTCTCTCATGTCGACTGTTTCGGACTCATCTCGTCGTGGCTGCATGGACTGAGCTCCAATGGCTATCCTCGTATCTGGAGTCTCCCAAGAAATGTATCTCACCACCTAGCATCCGAATTAAGTCGAGCCATCCGATCGAGTCGTCAAAACATCATAATCTCCCAATATCTAAACATCTTGGTACAGTATAATAGTATCGATTACATACCACAGCATCGATGGTCCAGCCGTAGAAGGGCAAACCCAAGCCTCACTAATGGCGCCGCAGAACTGCCGCAAACACGAAGGTTCAAAGGCTTTCATACGGTCATTAAGTCGAGTTAGGGTTTCATTCTTTTAGAGGGACCATAGAATTGCCTGCATGTCTTTCCGAATACTTTAAACATGGAATAATAGGTTTTCTGACATTCGATAGTCTCTATCGACTCTCAATGTCTCCGCGTGAAGTCGTCTCTAGCTGGAATCAATCTATCTGATGACCTCGCATCGGGGTAGAGAACGATCTACATGTCCTAGTCATTCATCCTCGGTGACTGGCGACCTTCTATCATCTCTTAGTACAATCTCGTACTACAATAGCTCCAACATCTGGGGTGACATCTCGTCGTTCGCAGCAATAACTGGCTCACTCTTCTGCACGCTGGACAGTGCCTTAATCATCATGAACAAGCAATACACCAACGGTCATCAAAATCTGGCTGGTCTCTGTCAGCGGCTCAATCCTCTGGTGCTGATCTGCACGTCCGAGTAATCTCATTCAGCGATCCATACAACGCTCGTGGCGCAGAACATAATCAAAAGACAAATCTCTACAATCGTGTGTCACCGGAATCACGCCCTGGTCAGTCCTCGTTCGCGACGGGCTCGTGCTGACCGCGACTCTAGCCGTAGCTCTCCATGCCCGTAATCGTGGCAGCAAACCCATAACTGGCACCGATGAGGATAGAAGAGGAATGAATATGATACTGAACAAAGAAATGTACATCCTAAGGCATCTTAAGTGGAGTGGCGTGTCGTAAATATGCCGCGGAACATACCAACGGTACGCCACTCTACTTTAGTCACCTATTCCATCAACCAAGGGTCATTCTACGCTCCGAAGGTAAAACGTAACGCTTTGATACCAACTTTGTCACGACCCGAAAGTACGGAATATGACCGGCACTTAGGCTACGAACGTCTAAAGGCGAACGTGCTCTAAGTAAGCTGAGCCCAGAAATCCAAACCAAGAAAAGTAGTAGAGAGTAGGAAGAACCATATCAAAACAACCAGTATGCAACATAATATACAACGCCTAAAGGCGAGGATCACAACAGAATGGAAACTCCAACAACAAGAAATCCACATAAATATAACGTGCGACTCTAAGGTCGAAAGAATAAACATCACTGGTCTCTATCTCAAATAAGTACATGCTTGGTTGATGGAACTTCTAGATACAACTGAATATAATATACAATGTATAATGATGGGTATGATACAAATAACCCACCTACTAGCAAGTCACCTGAAAAAGATGTGCCCGCAAAGCCGTAATGAAACCCGTACGGCAACGCATGCAAGAAACTGGGGCACAACGGGGGTGAGTTGCCAACTCGTGAGTAGAAAAAGATCTACGAACAGAAAATCGCATGTATGACGCAATCCTAGGTCATACGATCAATATATATATAATCCGCAAATATATAACCAGCAATCTATAACAAGACTAGGGTAAATATCTGACCCAAGTGTAATCCCGCGTGCCCGTGTCAGTGCATCAGGTGGCAAAATATCATATGAATGATGTATGAAGGCATGGAACAGAATGCATGTACTGAAGAAAACTGCTTTCATAAATTAGTGAGATTTCTGTATTTTTAAAATGAGGTATCATAATGCAATCAGCATAAAACAGTGCCTAGCATCGGCACAAACATAAATCTCAATATCTCGATATCTCTGTATCATAATCTCTGTACCTCAATATCTTAAATCTCAATGTCTCAATCACAATATCCAGGGCGCCGTCAGTCCAGATCGGCCCCTACCATCCATCTCATGACTACGACGGTATCCTCCGGATATCTGACGCGTCGGGTAAAATCACCGGTTGGTAGAGCTCCCCTGCCAGGCTCAACGCCATCTCCTGCGATCTTCTTGCCCCGGGGTACCGCACCGGGCCTACCATGTACCCGCAATCGGTCTCATCCGCCTCCACGATTCGGGTTTCACATGTCGCTCTCAGCACCGAGAAAACACATGGTGGACGCACTGAAATATCATATCAAGGGTAACCGGGTTTTTAAAACATTTACATAATCTCTTTGAAATATCCACGGTTCCCAAATCCAGAAATATCATAGAAACAACATATCTCAATGCGTATAATCAGGAAGCATGATATATGTGACATATAAATGAAATGCAAGAATAACAGTATATCATGCACATGGAATAATAGTATGCACATAAAAGGGTCATATCCTGATGCAATAATACTACTTTGTAGTGACATGGCAATTACCGATGAAGATGTGTGTGAGCTGGAAAGTAAGTGTATGTGGAACATACGCATCATCGGTAATGGTGCTGGTGTCCTAACATCATGATATCAATAATGGAATATGAATCATAATAAGGATGCGATGCAGAGTAACAACAATAATATGCGGGAGCTGAATGCTAAACACAAAGACAGCTAAACTGCATCTAATGCTATAAGAGTCATACAGCTATAACACTATATGGCTGAGCTAAAGCTAACAGTAGGTAAGGAAAACCGCCTAACCTCCGAGTCGATACATAAATATAAATATATATATATAGTCGATGATCCCGCCTCGATAATTTCACATCCCATAACATATCTCCGTAATCAATTATCCCCAAATCAAGAGTGCGGATCAAACATCAATTTATAGCTCGTACGTGAATCCGTCGTACGGCATCCCCAAATCTGGGTACGGGTCAATATCATATTCGTCATATCATTCATCTGGTATTCTCTTTGTCAAATATCATAATCTGGGGTACTGACCTATGTCTAGTACAATGCTAATATCATCACTATAATCAAGATCTGACTACTGATCGACAGTCTCGTATAAATCGATATCATCATCACATATCATCACAAGGAGTATACATCGCCTAAGGCGGCCTATCACAAATATCATGTCATATCATATCATATCACATCCTATCTCGTATCATAATCACATGTCGATCATCTAAAATATATGTATCACTATGCATATGGCATCGTCTTCCAAGACCCGCTATCATATCAGGACGTTTATCATATACGGATCCTGCCAATCACCGACATCATAATCTCACATCAACTCTCATCGACTCATCTTAATCCCAAGTATCATCCTCAAATCCGTATGTGAACACATAATCCCCAAACCCATGTGAACACATGTCTATATAGAATCCCATAACCGCATATGAAATAAGGATGTATGCAAGTATGTATATGTGTGTATGTATGTGTAGTGCACCCACTTCCCTAGGGTTTCGTAACCTTTCACCAATCCATCATACCATTACCCCTTTAAACATCAAGAATTAAAACCAACAACATATAATAATTGTTAGTGTGTGTACGCATCCGTACACATCACTACGAACTACGGGGGTGCTATACGCCATCCACCCAACTTCTCCCCGTAGATATAAATCTACTCACCTTGTTATATGTGTGCCGGTGCCGATGTCGCCATTTGCATCTCCAGTGCTCCGACGCCACGTGGGGTACCTACAAGGATATCACACGCCAAAACACATGAAAACCATGTCGGAAACCAAAATAGTGCACGCCACGCCCATAGGTAAAAACCTGTTGCCGTGCATGCAAACACAGCCAATATCCACTGTCGTTGACGTCCAAACGCTGCCCGACAGAAACGAATCATCGAATACCAAAATCCATACGAAAACAAGTCGTAAATCATACGCCAACTCATGGAAATCATCCCAGATTCTACCCTAACTAGAATCAGTCAAAACAAGACATACAGGGGGTCAAGTTTACATGAAATAGGGCTGTGCACGCAAAACGAGGAGGTTTCACCCTGGTCTGGCCGCAAATTGCGGCCAGGGGGATTAAATTTGCGGCCAAGGAAATGAGGTTGGGGCTAGGGTTTTGGGTGTTGGTTCCTGTCTGCCTGCATGTCTCACTGCCAAGTCAATTTTATTTTAGGGTTCCCAGGATGAAAGCAGATCTCAGAAAGGTCACAAAATCGACAAAAACGCTAAATTACACCGATTCTAAACTTTCAGGTGTGACACCGGAATCTGGGGTAAACTTGGTTACAATGGTCTCAAATACACCTAATAAGGCTATACCAATCATCAAATCCAACACTTGGTCAAGTCTCACTCAATTTCCCTTAAACTAGCACTAATCTTCAATATAACACTAAAGTTCAGCTAGATAACCATAACTTAACAAGATAGGAGTTGGGTTGTGAAATTATACCTCAGGGGGTCCTAGAATGAAGGAGAAAGGAAGGAGGAGGAAGGGGTTGGTGCTGCTGATGGTCTGGGCTAAAGTGGCTGTTGTAACAGATGCTGAAACTGCTCAGGTTGTTGCTGCTGCTGAGAGCTGCTGTTGTTTTCAACAGCAGTTTGTTGCTGTTGCTGAGGTTTTTGTTGTGGTGAGTGTTGTTGTTTCTTTGGTGTTGTGGGAGTGGTGGTGTGGTGGTGTTGAGGCTGAAGCTTTTGTTGCTGCATAAGGTGCTGATGTAGTGCTGAAGTGAGGAAATTAGGCTGATGTAGCTGCTGAAATGGCTGTTTCAGCAGCTGATTTGCTGATATGGGGACTGAAGTGTGCTGATATGAGTGGGTAGGTGTGGGCTAAGGTGCTAGGGGCTAGTGGCTGCAGCTATTGGGGCTGGGGTAGCTGTTGATGTGAGGGAATGGGGGCTGATGTGGTGTATCAGCAGCTAATGCAGGGGGCTGTTATGATACATCAGCTGCTGTTGCAGCAGAGGTGGCTGATGTAGGGTGTTGTTTGGGGCTACAGCTGCTGTTGTTGGTTAAAGGGTTGTTGCTGTGGCTGTAGCAGGGTTTATGGTGTTGCTGGAGCTGGTTCTGCAGCTGCTGTTGTTTGATGTTGGGGTGTGGTGATGTAGTTGCTTAAGAAGCTGAGGTAGTGTGAAGTGTTGTGAGTGAGAGGGAGAGATGTGAGGCAAAAAGCTTTGAAATGGCATGGGGTGATTGTGACATTACCTAGGAGCCACCTCCCTCTCTTTCTTGATAAAATGTCCACAAGACATAAAGCCATCATGGCTCTCTCCTCTCTCCTACACAAGTCCAGCCCAACCTAATCACCTTAAAAGAAAGCTAACAACCCTTAAGTAACCCACTTAACCTAACCAAAAGGTTTAAGCCACCATGGTCACCTAAGAATGGTCCAACCTTAGGCCACCATGAGTCCAAAACATGAAACAAGTGTAACAAGTGTAGAAAATGTCATGTGCACATTTTTGCCCAAAAAGCCAAAAATCCAATTAGCGATTTTTAATCGCGATTAACATTAAAATAGCACATAATCCATCATAAAAACTGTAAAATGGCATATTTCCACAAAATAACCTATTTTAGAATTTCCAAAATTTTCTCCGGAATTTTCACCATTTATCGGTATCTAATTATACCGACTATTAAAATATTCATTAAAAATTAATATTAAATTATGAAAATTCCCAAAAATAATACTTTATTATTATTTTTTTTGAAATGTTACAGTCTTCCCCCCTTAAAGAAATTCGGTCTCCGAATTTAAATTTAAACCCCCAATTTCTAAAACATTTCAATAAAATGTCCAAACTAACGGGGCTCTGAAACCATCAATACATAAGACACATCGTAGCGCAATACATGCACACGAGTAACGAGCAGATAACTCGAAATCAGAACTCCGTCACGCATCCCGCAATCATCGGAGTCAAGGTGAAAACACGAATGCTAAATCCAAGGCAAAACCGATATGCTAGAAATCGGAACTATGCATGTAAATATCTGAAGGAAATGCATGCCAAATCCTTTAAATTCGATGTGCAATGCGCATAACACTGCACGGTGGCGGACGTCCCTAAAAGAAAATAGCCATATACGTATATATCCTTTGTTTAATATGTACGATCCGCCGTTTTGAAATTAATTTAGAAGGGTTCCCTGTTATAAAACGTTTCATGTCATATCGGACACGTAGGTAAATACTGAGACTATAGATTGCTTTTGGAAATCCCTTTGAAATCTATCAGTGCATGCAAAATATATCCAGGCACTGTCATCTGACCAGTCCTGCTCAGTACGAAAACAAATCACATCAACACAAAAATGTATTGCTCCAAACGAAATCGGTCCCAAAAGCGCATATGAAAACCCTGTGCGTCCGGTGCGCACGGAAATCAAAATCCATACATGTGCCAAGCAGGTGCACAGAAACAACATCAAGGTGCAACGGTTGTGCACACAACATCGGTCATAGGCAACGTGCGTGACTGACAGCAAAATCAGGTGCATCTGACATGCACGAAAAATCCCGATTTAGTGCATCTGGTGTGCACCAAATCACATCTCATAACCTGCGCCCAACATGCGCTAAAATCCAAATCCAGTGCATCTATCATGCACGAAATCATGAAATCCAATATTAAGCGCCGAACACTCGCAAACTTCAATCAGGTGCACAAAACAAATATCGAGCATCACCCTCGAAATCGAAATCCAGTGCATCCAAGTGCACAAAATACATGTCACTGCACTGCAAGCATATATAACTATACAGAGTGCAGGAACCAAATCGTGTGCGTGCATACGCACAAAATCAACTCAAATGTCTAAACCCCATAAAATCACAATCATGTGAAACCAAGGCACGAAAATGATATCAAGTTCAACAACTGTGCAAGAATCGTAAATACTCAGTAAGTGCAACCTTGGTGCATGAAAAGACATATCACGAAACCCAATCATCAAAACCAAATCATGCGAATAACTGCTCAAAATACCAAAACAAGTATGGCAGAATAGTCCCGCTCAAGCGCATCCTCCAAGAATCTTTGGCCAACTGTCGAGGTCACTCATAGCATATCTCGTCGACGATCCTGAACTCTGGCCTGCTGGTGTGCGTAACATGATCACTCCTGTGTCCAAGTCTTCCTTGTGGATTACCAATCTCTCGATCCATCGGCTCATAGGCCCTGTCAAGTGTGCTAACGTGGACGATTCCGTTCTGGCACTCCTGTAGTCATTTCTCGGTCAATCCCCACGACCATTCGTAAAGCAGCATGTCACTGGCGTCGGCCTGTGGCTCTATGAATGTACGTGACACATCTGATCCTAGGTGCAAATATCAATGCAGCAGTGTCCTGGAAGGAATCCTGCTCAGGGTCTCTTCCACGTCTCGTCTCTGCTTAACTATCCGGAAGTCATCGTCCTTACTATATCTGCTTCTTGTTCTGGAATGGCCGCATACTCATCGCGACTTCTTCTGGAAGGTATATCCAAGTACTATGCCTCGGCATGCGCATCGCATCTCTGATGTCGGCGGAGTGGAACGTTATCATATCCAGATTTTGCATGAACCTCTTACTCCACTTTTCTCTCATGTCGACTGCTTCGGACTCGTCTCGTCGTGGCTGCATGGACTGAGCTCCAATGGCTATCCTCGTATCTGGAGTCTCCCAAGAAATGTATCTCACCACCTAGCATCTGAATTAAGTCGAGCCATCAAAACCTCATAATCTCCCAAGAGCTAAACATCTTGGGTACAGTATAATAGTATCGAGTATATAACACAGCATCGGTGGTCCAGCCGTAGAAGGGCAAACCCAAGCCTCACTAATAGCGCCGCAGAACTGCCGTAAACCCTAAGGTTCAAAGGCTTTCACACGGTCATTAAGTCGAGTTAGGGTTTCATTCTTCTAGAGGGACCATAGAATTGCCTGCATGTCTTTCCGAATACTTTAAACTTGGAATAATAGGTTTTCTGACATTCGATCGTCTGTGTCGACTCTCAATGTCTCCGCGTGAAGTCGTCTCTAGCTGAAATAAATCTATCTGATGACCTCGCATCGGGGTAGCGAACGATCCACATGTCCGAGTCATTCATCCTCGGTGACTGGCGACCTTCTATCATCTCTTAGTACAATCTCGTACTACAATAGCTCCAACATCTGGGGCGACATCTCGTCGTTCGCAGCAATAACTGGCTCACTCTTCTGCACGCTGGACAGTGCCTTAATCATCATGAACAAGAAATACACCAACGGTCATCAAAATCTGGCTGGTCTCTGTCAGTGGCTCAATACTCTGGTGCTGATCTGCACGTCCGAGTAATCTCATACAGCGATCCATCTAACGCTCGTGGCGCAGAACAAAATCAAAAGACAAATCTCTACAATCGTGTGTCGCCAAAATCACGCCCTGGTCAGTCCTCGTTCGCGACGGGCTCGCGCTGACCACGACTCTAGCCGTATCTCTCCCTGCCCGTAATCGTTGCAGCAAACCCATAACTGGCACCTATGAGGCTAGATCAGGAATGAATATGATACTGAATAAAGAAATGTACATCCTAAGGCATCTTAAGTGGAGTGGCGTGTCGTAAATATACCGCGGAACATACCAACGGTACGTCACTCTACTTTAGTCACCTATTCCATCAACCAAGGGTCATCCTACTCTCCGAAGGTAAAACCTAACGCTTTGATACCAAATTTGTCATGACCCGAAAGTACGGAACATGACCGGCACATAGGCTACGAACGTCTAAAGGCGTACGTGCTCTAAGTAAGCCGAGCCCAGAAATCCAAACCAAGAAAAGTAGTAGAGAGTAGGAAGAACCATATCAAAACAACCAGTATGCAACATAATATACAACGCCTAAAGGCGAGGATCACAACAGAAAGGAAACTCCAACAACAAGAAATCCACATAAATATAACGTGCAACTCTAAGGTCGAAAGAATAAACATCACTGGTCTTTATCTCAAATAAGTACATGCATGGTTGATGGAACTTCTAGATACAGCTGAATATAATATACAATGTATAATGATGGGTATGATACAAATAACCCACCTACTAGCAAGTCACCTGAAAAAGATGTTCCCGCAAAGCCGTAATGAAACCCGTACGGCAACACCTGCAAGAAACTGGGGCACAACGGGGGTGAGTTGCCAATTCGTGAGTAGAAAAAGATCTACGAACAGAAAATCGCATGTTTGACGCAATCCTAGGTCATACGATCAATATATATATAATCGTCAAATATATAACCAGCAATCTATAACAAGACTAGGGTAAATATCTAACCCAAGTGTAATCCCATGTGCCCGTATCAGTGCATCAGCTGGCAAAATATCATATGAATGATGTATGAAGGCATGGAACAGAATGCATGTACTGAAGAAAACTGCCTTCATAAATTAGTGAGATTTCTGTATTTTTAAAATGAGATATCATAATGCAATCAACATAAAACAGTGCCTAGCATCGGCACAAACATAAATCTCAATATCTCTGTATCATAATCTCTGAATCTCAATATCTCAAATCTCAATGTCTCAATCATAATATCCAAGGCGCCGTCAGTCCAGATCGGCCACTACCATCCATCCCATGACTACGACGGTATCCTCCGGATATCCGACGCGTCGGGTAAAATCATCGGTCGGTAGAACTCCACTGCCAGGCTCAACGCCATCTCCTGCGATCTTCTTGCCCCGGGGTACCGCACCAGGCCCACCATGTACCCGAAATCGGTCTCATCCGCCTCCTCGATTCGGGTTTCACATGTCGCTCTCAGCACCGAGAAAACACATAGTGGACGCACTGAAATATCATATCAAGGGTAACCGGGTTTTTAAAACATTTACATAATCTCTTTGAAATATCCACGGTTCCCAAATCCAGAAATATTATAGAAACAACATATCTCAATGCATATAATCAGGATGCATGATATATGTGACATATAAATGAAATGCAAGTATAACAGTATATCGTGCACATGGAATAATAGTATGCACATACAAGGGTCATATCCTGATGCAATAATACTACTTTATAGTGACATGGCAATTACCGATGAAGATGTGTATGAGCTGGCAAGTAAGTGTATGTAGAACATACGCATCATCGGTAATGGTGTTGGTGTCCCAACAGCATGATATCAATAATGGAATATGAATCATAATAAGGATGCGATGCAGAGTAACAACAATAATATGCGGGAGCTGAATGCTAAACACAAAGACAGCTAAACTGCATATAATGCCATAAGAGTCATACAACTATACCACTATAAGGCTGAGCTAAAGCTAACAGTAGGTATTGAAAACCGCCTAACCTCTGAGTCGATACAAAAATATACATATATATATATAGTCGATGATCCCGCCTCGATAATATCACATCCGATAACATATCTCCGTAATCAGTTATCCCCAAATCAAGAGTGCGGATCAAACATCAATTTATAGCTCGTACGTGAATCCGTCGTACGGCATCCCCAAATCTGGGTACGGGTCAATATCATATTCGTCATATCATTCATCTGGTATTCTCTTTATCAAATATCATAATCTGGGGTACTGACCTATGTCTAGTACAATGCTAATATCATCACTAAAATCAAGATCTGACTATTGATCGACAGTCTCGTATAAATCAATATCATCATCACATATCATCACAAGGAGTATACATCGCTTTAGGCGGCCTATCACAAATATCCTGTCATATCATATCATATCCTATCTTGTATCATAATCACATGTCGATCATCTAAAATATATGTATCACTATGCATATAGCATCGTCATCCAAGACCCGCTATCATATCAGGACGTATATCAAATACGGATCCTGCCAATCACCGACATCATAATCTCATATCAACTCTCATCGACTCATCTCAATCCCAAGTATCATCCTCAAATCCATATGTGAACACATAATCCCCAAACCCATGTGAACACATGTCTATATAGAATCCCATAACCGCATATGAAATAAGGATGTATGCAAGTATGTATATGTGTGTATGTATGTGTAGTGCACCCACTACCCTAGGGTTTCGTAACCTTTCACCAATCCATCATACCAATACCCCTTTAAACATCAATAATTAAACCCAACAACATATAATAATTGTTTGTGTGTGTACGCATCCGTACAAATCACTACGAACTGCGGGGGTGCTATACGCCATCCACCCGACTTCTCCCCGTAGATATAAATCTACTCACCTTGTTATATGTGTGTCGGTGCCGATGTCGCCATTTGCATCTCCAGTGCTCCGACGCCACATGGGGTACCTACAAGGATATCACATGCCAAAACACATGAAAACCATGTCGGAAACCAAAATAGTGCACGCCACGCCCATAGGTAAAAACCTGTAGCCGTGCACGCAAACACAGCCAATATCCACTGTCGTTGACGTCCAAACGCTGCCCGACAGAAACGAATCATCGAATACCAAAATCCATACGAAAACAAGTCATAAATCATACGCCAACTCATGGAAATCAACCCAGATTCTACCCTAACAAGAATCAGTCAAAACCAGACATACAGGGGGTCAAGTTTACATGAAATAAGGCTGTGCACGCAAAACGAGGAGGTTTCACCCTGTTCTTGCCGCAAATTGCGGCCGGGGGGATTAAATTTGTGGCCAAGGAAATGAGGATGGGGCTAGGGTTTTGGGTGTTGGTTCCTATCTGCCTGCATGTCTCACTGTCAAGTCAATTTTATTTTAGGGTTCCCGGGATGAAAGCAGATCTCAGAAAGGTCACCAAATCGTCAAAAACGCTAAATTACACCGATTCTAAACTTCCAGGTGTGACACTGGAATCTGGGGTAAACTTGGTTACAATGGTCTCAAATACACCTAATAAGGCTATACCAACCATCAAATCCAACACTTGGTCAAGTCTCACTCAATTTCCCTTAAACTAGCACTAATCTTCAATATAACACTAAAGTTCAGCTAGATAACCATAACTTAACAAGATAGGAGTTGTGTTGTGAAATTATACCTCAGGAGGTCCTAGAATGAAGGAGAAAGGAAGGAGGAGGAAGGGGTTGGTGCTGCTGAAGTTCTGGGCTAAAGTGGATGTTGTAACAGATGCTGAAACTGCTCAGGTTGTTGCTGCTGCTGAGAGCTGCTGCTGTTTTCAACAGCAGTTTGTTGCTGTTGCTGAGGTTTTTGTTGTGGTGAGTGTTGTTGTTGCTTTGGTGTTGTGGGAGTGGTGGTGTGGTGGTGTTGAGGCTGAAGCTTTTGTTGCTGCATAAGGGGATGATGTAGTGTTGAAGTGAGGAAATTGGGCTGATGTAGCTGCTGAAATGACTGTTTCAGCAGCAGATTTGCTGATATTGGGACTGAAGTGTGCTGATATGAGTGGGTAGGTGTGGGCTTAGGTGCTAGGGGCTAGTGGCTGCAGCTATTAGGGCTGGCGTAGCTGTTGATGTGAGGGAATGGGGGCTGATGTGGTGTATCAGCAGCTGATGCATGGGGCTGTTATGATACATTAGCTGCTGTTGCAGCAGAGGTGGCTGATGTAGCGTGTTGTTTGGGGCTACAGCTGCTGCTGTTGGTTAAAGAGTTGTTGCTGTGGCTGTAGCAGGGTTTATGGTGTTGCTGGAGCTGGTTCTGCAGCTGTTGTTGTTTGATGTTGGGGTGTGGTGATGTAGTTGCTTAAGAAACTGAGGTAATGTGAAGTGTTGTGAGTGAGAGGGAGAGATGTGAGGCAAAAAGATTTGAAATGACATGGGGTGATTGTGACATTACCTAGGAGCCACCTCCCTGTCTCTCTTGATAAAATGTCCACAAGACACAAAGCCATCATGGCTCTCTCCTCTCTCCTACACAAGTCCACCCCAACCTAATCACCTTAAAACAAAGCTAACAACCCTTAAGTAACCCACTTAACCTAACCAAAAGGTTTAGGCCACCATGGTCACCTAAGCATGGTCCAACCCTAGGCCACCATGAGTCCAAAACATGAAACAAGTGTAACAAGTGTAGAAAATGTCATGTGCACATTTTTGCCCAAAGAGCCAAAAATCCAATTAGCGATTTTTAATCGCGATTAACATTAAAATAGCACATAATCCCTCATTAAAACTGTAAAATGGCATATTTCCACAAAATAACCTATTTTAGAATTTCCAAAATTTTCTCCGGAATTTTCACCATTTATCGGTATCTAATTATACCGACTATTAAAATATTCATTAAAAATTAATAATAAATTATGAAAATTCCTAAAAATAATACTTTATTATTATTTTTTTTGAAATGTTACAGAATCTCCCTCTCCAAGAAAAGGTCTCCCAAGACTGACAAGGAGAGGGTTCGCTTGAGCACTATACCCTACGCTTCGGCGGTAGGATCTATAATGTATGCGATGCTATGTAAAAGACCAGATGTAGCTTACGCGCTAAGCGTGGTGAGCCGGTATCAGTCAGACCCAGGTGAGAACCACTGGACAGCAGTGAAGAACATTCTCAAGTACCTGAGAAGGACTAAGGAGATGTTCCTGGTTTACGGTAATGGAGACTTCAGGGTCGTGTCTTTTACCGATTCAAGCTTCCAGAGTGACAAGGACGACAACAAGTCTGTCTCGGGGTTTTTTGTTTACCCTGAACGGAGGGGCGGTGTGTTGGAGGAGTTTCAAACAGGATACCGTCGCAGACTCGATGATGGAGGCTGAATACATTGCTGCAAGAGATGCTGCAAAAGAGGCGGTCTGGATGAAGAAGTTCATTAGTGAACTTCAGGTGGTTCCGTCCATTGTTGACCCAATACCTTTGTATTGCGATAACAATGGAGCAATAGCTTTAGCAAAGGAACCACGGTCCCATCAGAAATCCAGACACAACTTAAAGTGGTATCACCTGATCAGGGAGATCATTGATCGCCAGGAGATCGAAGTACGGAGAGTGGACACTAAATACAACACGGCGGATCCATTCACAAAGGCCCTCCTTCAAACACAGTTCGAGCGACTTTTTGAGCTATTGGGTATGCGGTACGCCAGCAGCTGGCCTTAGTGCAGACGTTGGGTATGCGGTACACCAATTACTGGCCTTTAGTGCAAGTGGGAGATTGTTGGATATGTATGTCTTAGAGGCCATTATTGTATAGTGTTGGAGATAGTGCCCTCAGAGTCAATTATTGGATCACAGGCATGTGATTGCAATGATGGAGAGAGGACCTGTCCCAGTAGGACAGTCTTACTCAAGATGATAGTATGCTATCTGGTTTATCTTTATCATCGTGTACTGCTTTAGGTGACAATACTGATCGCTATTACACGTTGATAGAGCCCCTAGGAATCTTGCTTGACGGCCAGCAGTATGATGGCGATCATATACGTGGGAGCTGGGGTCTATAAGCACATCCTTAAAAGGTCCCTAGTCGTAGGAGTTTCAAGACTGGGCATCGATACTCCATTAATAGACTAGTGTATACAGTCGAGACCCCGACGGGGGGCGGTGGCCGGTCTCACAAGCCACTGGTGTCAGTTGGTTCACCTAAGATGTATACAGGTGCTCATTGGGTTATGAGTACACCGGAAAGGACTCGCCGGGAACATGCTGGTTGGGATTATACCAGACGTCACATAGCAGTTCCCTGGTGACTTGTGTACAGGTTAGTTCATCGACCTGAGATCGTCATTTGTCTCGTGTGAGTTTCCACTGTGCTTTGATTACTACCCTACCATGGCTCAAAGGAGTCGTGCAAACAGGTTTTAGTTGGGTACAGTCCCGAGCCACATGGAGGCAGTGAGCGGATCTACAGGGGTTCGTCTCTCCCGGTATTGGGGGTGAGGTCGCGCTGTGTCTAGGAGAGCCATTACACAAAGCCTTTGGCCGAGGCAGGAGATTTACTGGTAGGTATTCCAGAAGTATCTCAGGGTGTTCTGGGCTTCACTCCGACATGACTTGTACCGCTTTTGGGGGTCTGACTTTTACCAACTCCCTAGGCCCGCCATGCGATACTCATAGACGAACGGACCGGACTGTACGAATATTGTCACTGACAGGCTCAATAGGGTGTCAGGATGAGTTCGCTCATCGACGTCCCTTTTGGTCAATAGCTGGTAGCCCGTCACGTATGGCTGATACCTCTGACGTGCTATTGGTTAAATCCACAGACATAGTATTGAAGAGTCTTTAGAGTCCACCACATACAGTTACTCAAGTTTCGGGCGAAACGCTGTAGAGGCCGTATGGAGATATGGCAGGGTTCGATCAGATACGTGCGGTATTGCACGGATCGTGATCGGACGGATTTTACTAGCCGGCTTTGGTTTAAGCCGGATCCTAGTATTAGACTGTGTAGTTTTGTCTCCTTGCATTTGTGTTCAGTAGGAATACAAATGCGGGTATGTATATGCAGTCGTGGGGTTTTCCTGTAATTTATTACGGGATCAGTTTTCTGAAGTTGCCTGTTTGCATTCCGTTCCGGTCAGTTTTCATTTGTTCCTTCCCGGCCGGACTTTTCCGATGGAGGGGACTTATTGTGGAGGGGTTTCTTGCATTTGTAGAATCATGATGTGATTAGCATCTTTGCTTTTTCATGATGGCTTGCAATTAATTGAGATTAGAGTTGATTTGAATTGGATATGACCTTGTTATCATTACTCATGGATGTGGTCACCCTCTACTTTTCCTACCATCACCTCCCTTCATGTTTTGGTTGATTCCTCCACCATTTTCCACCATGAGGGGCCGGCGACTTTTGAGGAGAGAAATGAGAGAAGTTCATTTTTGATGGGTGGCATTCTTTCATCATCTCATTTCTTGCTAGGAAAAATGAATGCACAATTTTTCCTTATCTTCATTCCTCCACGTCCATGGCAACTTCACCCCAAAGAGACAACCATTCTACACTACACCTACAGTACCCTTGGACCGTCGGCTAGCCAACTTCGTGCCCGAGTTGCCTCGGTCCATAGGTGGGAGCCCGTAAAAGAAATCGGCTACGTGGTGCCCTTTCCGAAGAGGAGATGACGGACGGAGATTCTGCTGGAGATCGGAGTGGAGACGAGAAGACCGAAGGACACGGATCGCTTGGTATATCTCTCTGCCCACTCTCTTGATAGCTAGGATTAGGTTAATGGTTACGATCCGGGTTTATTGTCCACGGTAGCGCCGGTTTAAAGTTGAGAAAATTTTTGATTCCGCATTTTGGCCTCGAGTAGACGGCCGGGGCGCTGCCGTGGCGCAACATGGTATTAGAGCCACGCCATTAACCTAGTCTAGCTTTGTTTAATGTGTTTACTTTTCCGATCGAACAAAATTCCAAAAACCGCGTTTTCACGTGCATCAGTTTCTGTCGAAATTTATTTAGCTCCAAAATTTTTTCAGGTTGTTGCAGAATGATGTACATGGAATTCTAAGAACACTGTAAAATTTTGGTAACTTGATCCTTCCATACGACCGCGGAACTGCGGCCATAACCCCTATTTGGCCGCGGTTCCGCCGCAGGATGTTGGCTTCACTTCACCAATTTTTTGCAGTGGGCTTTTGGGCTGAAAATAGGGTTTTTTGTATACTTTGTTTGCGCCCAGAATTTCTTTATGTGCTACAGTAATACTTTGGGGCCCACTTGGTAATATTTGATCGATCGAATGTTTCAAACACATTATTTCACAGTATTTACATTATATCTGTGACCGTGAATGTCACTTGATCGGTAAATCCTGTCTAACTGCTATAGCCCGGTTAGACGGATTTGCGAACGTGACATTCACGTTGATGTTCTGTGTTTATGCTGTGTTGTTGCGGATCGGTCGGTGGGGATAGCCTGGATGCAATGTTAGTACAGTTTTTTTTATATGTACATTTGATATTGCGGGGCGAGCGTCTGACATGTGGACTGCCGTCACTGCCTGTTTGTTTTATTCTTTTGGGGAACGACCGGGTCGAGGTCGATGTACCCGTTGTATGTATATTTTACTTTCTGTACTAGGATTACCCCGCGGAGGGGTGCACGGATAGCCGGGTTCTAGAGGGCAACAAGCCCGCATCTCATGGCGTTGAGACGGAGGGGGCTTTACTCTAGAATTGGAGGTCTGTTCGCCGCACTCGTAGGGGGTACAGGTTGACCCAGGAGGGGTGCCCAAGTTACCGGATTCCGTGAAGTGTTGGGTGGTCCATTCACGTTGCTGAAGGGGGCTGCCTCGCTTCAGGTTTTGGCGGGTAACTTGCCGCGTCCGTAGGGGTCTAGGATTTTCATTGCATAGGCTGTCCACACGACCAGGGGAACGTCGGGTTTCAGCAGCGGCTCTGTGAAACCCGGGGATCCCAGATATCTGTATTGTTCTATGATGCTTTACATTTCTGTGATGTTGCATTTTATCACGCCTTGAGCGAAATATTATATATTGATATATATACTAGTAGATGTTGTATATGTTTTGCATCCACGCTAGTCCAGTCCCCGCTCTGTCGTTAGTTAAATAACCTAACGGGTGATGACGGGACCCAGTGGCGAATGCGGATGGCATATACGTACATCATTATTTTCGTTCTTTATTGGTGTGATCAATTGATGGGACTGCGTTGATTCGGATCAATGCAAGCTAAACAAACCTATTCTGATGTTGTTGGAACATTTTTCAAAAAGCTGTTATTGCAACAGTGTTCTCTTTTGTTTTGCGCAGTGGCATTCGGTTATGAATATCCAGCACCTCAGTCGACGAGGCAAGGGCCGAGATCCCTTCACCGGGAGTGACCCCTTGGACAGAAGTTTGCGTCAAGCTAATAACTTCACTATAGCCGATTGCCTTTTGCTTTGCATCGTGGTATTTAGTTGGAATATCCCGCACCTCAATCTACGGGGAAAGAGCCGAGATCCCTTCACCGGGAGTGACCTCTTTAGCAAAGGTTTTCATCACTATATTTTTATAAAAAGTTATGCAGTTCCTTCAACAATATCAACTTCATTACGTTAAAGGTTTTTCGCCAAAAACCAGTCGTAGCCCTCCGTCATTTCTTATAGGTATTATTTAGTATTCGTGCTACGTTTGTTGACTCCGTCAAGGCGTAGTGTACGGTAGCTAAGTGGTGCTTGTTTGTTGCATAAATGGGATTGGTTAGGACAGTCGTGCGGCCTTGTTGACTCCGTCAAGGGCACGTACGGGTGGGTCTAATGCAATCCAGATAATGACGGGTTGAACTTGACTAGGACTCTTTGATTTGTTGACTCCGTCAAGGTCACTTGGGTCCTAGGGGTAAAAACACACATCGGGAGTTTCTAAAGAAACTGAAACTTGCCAGGCATGCGCATACCTTCTGGAGTGTGGTGACTTGAGTGGATTCCGTCAAGTTATCATGCGATGATAGTTGGATCCCGATTCCCACTGATGAGTTGGTTTACTCCTCGGGTGATCCCGACTAATTCTTCTTTCAAGTTTGGAGAAGAATTTGAGGTTATAGTGGGAGGTTTCCAGATTAGATAAAGTGATAACCATTCTGATCTAGGTTAGAATGCACGCTGAGTGTTTCTTTTCTCTCTCTCTTTGGCAGCGACCATTGAGCCGACCGTAGACTATGCCTTAGTGACCAAAATTGACCGAACCTTCTTATACACTGGCTTTTGGATTGTCAGAGTTGCAAACCTCATTGCCACTCCTACTTTTACCCTTTTCTCCAGGACACCCCGTATTACTACGAACGTCCACTTCCATTAGACAAAACCATCGTATGGTTATATACGAACTCGAAGGAATTCGAGGATGGTTTCCGGTTCTGGAGAAAACGAATAGGACTATTCAGTTGTCTTTTCGTTTTTTTTACCTTCTCTCAGGTTGTGAGAACTCCTTGGTTTAAGAGATAGTACACCTATTACGCAAATTGGATAGTCTTCTTCCAAACCATAGGCTGGTGCCGAACGGTGGGGAATGAAGAAACCAATTAGCATAACGATGGTGTACAGAAGGTATTATGTAAAGACAAAAAAAGGGATTGGTAAGAGAGCAAAGTAAATTGCGACTGCTATTCACGACCAAACCAAGTACTTCTTCACCAATCCTAAATCAGTTTTGTATTTCTCCAGGACACTCCGTATCACTACGAAGATCCACAGTTCATTGGATACTCCATCGTATGGTTATATACGAACTCGAAAGGAACTTGTTCCAGTTCGGGGACGGATTCTGGTTCAGGAGAAATAGGAATAAGGTATATTCGGTTGTCATTTATCTTCACCTTCTCTCGCATTGTGAGTGCTCCTAGGATTAGGACAGTACACCGATTATGCTTATTGGATAGTTTTCTTCCAAACCATAGGCTGGTGCCGAACAGTAGGGATGGAAGAAAACCATTTGGCCTAAAGGGGTGTGCAGAAGGTAATGACTAAAGACATATAAAGGAATTTCGAGAGATGGCAAAGAATTATACGGTTACAGTTATGAATCTGGATAATGGAAGTGGCATTACTAGGAATACCAGGATACCCCATCGAAACATTTCAATGTTTCAGTTTCACTGTGTACAGTTAAAAGAAAACTGATTTCCTAATTAGACACTTGCTCCAGGGTATGTATTTACCAGGTTTGATTCTCACATCTGTATGGTTTTACAGATGATGAGTGGGAGTAAGTTATTGGGAATTAGGTGATCGTCCTCATTATATCGGAATTATTTGTAATTGGTGATATTTGAGGAAGTCACCTTGGTTGTTTGCCGGACGGCAAATATTTGGTTTTGAATATCCGTTGTTATGCACCAATTTCAAATTGATATATCTGTACGTCTATTTTTATAGAGTGAGATGTACCTTTTTGAAATTATGTCTATGACATTTACCTATATCAGTGGATGGTTAGGTAAGGAGCATTAAACGGCGGTGTAATTCTTCTTAACCATAAGTACAGTTTTCAACCTACGACACATAGGGAATGAGTTATTAGACTCAAGGGACCTATACAGAGTATTGTATATTGTCCAGTGTGCATTAGGACAGAGGGGTTGGTCCTCGTACTATATTCTGTTTACTTATGACTTCTCTAGTTCTTAGACATGTGTATCGTAGAAATGCAAGGTCTAAGTTTTGAGGAGTTATAGGTATAAGAATAAAGTAGAGAACCAGATGTTGCAAGTATCAGGATTCTTCAAGGTGATCAAAGATGTAGATACTTGTGTATGGTATTCAGTTGATAGTAATGGTTAAAAGAACATGCTTCTTTTTCAGGTTACTCATAATTGGAAGGTCTCCTAAGTTGAGTAACGCTGATCGGCCTCCTTCCATTTAGGTGACATGCACTGAAGACAGCTGCATGATTTGAATCTGGTTCCAATTAAATCAGTGCCTCTGTTTCTATATTGGATATAGAACAGTTCATATCTTGACATTGTTAAAGTACAGGGAGTTGTCCGGCTTATGCTTAAAACCAGACACTGGACAACTCAAGGCACGTTTCTGTAATGGCTGTTTGTGGGTTGACCCGGGCTATGACGAGGGTTGACTTTCTACCATCTAGAAGATCAATAGTGATATTGTTCTTCACGCGCCACAATTTTAAAACAAATGGATTTTTTCAGAAAACAGTAGTGGTAGTATGGTAGAACTGGAAGTGATTCCAGAACCGCAAACGATTACTGATGATTTGATAAGAACCTAAAGATTCAATCTAGTTTGACATTCCATTAGCAACTCCGCAGATATGGTGGGTAACCTCAGGCGCTCGAGAGGTACTTCGGTATGCTCAAGGACGGTGGCAGGGAGGTTCTTGTTTACCCAGACTTTCCATTGCTGTTGCTCCAGACTGTGAGACCCGGCAGGAGGATGAGTATAGCGTCATTCTAAACTGGCTTTAGAAGTGTACGTCTATATGACTCTGCCAGAGGGTTGTCGTAGTCAGTGGGAGCAGCGGAAGCATTGGTGGACAAGTGGCTTGTGTCTATTTATAGACTTTAGCGGAGATAGATCATCTATTTCTGATGTGACAGTCATAGGTTTGACTTCGTCTGAATAGGGGTGGATCCGTTAAGATGGTAGTAGGGTGTGATGTCCTGGTAATTGATGACATACACAGAGTAGGAAGTGATATTCCTATACTACGATCGGTTAAACATTGGTTGTCACACAGTGGTTTCTCCGTAAAGGACTTGGATATTATATCTGACATTCTGGTTACTAGATCTATGGTTTTAGATCTAGATTTGTGTGGTTTCCCAATCGGGGTACTTAGATAACATTCTATGAGTATTTAGAATGGACGACTCCTGGCACGGTAGTGTACCTGCAGGTGATGGAGTCACCATCTTTAAAGGTGTCTTACAGACTAAAGGGGAGAGGGATATGCATGATTGGCAGATCACTTGCTTAGGCAATTGAGTCAATCATGAGATGTCAAGTACCACACCAGATATTGTTTTTTGCAGGAGATGCAATAAGTTGATATTGATCCAATCCTGGAGAAACATTCGGAAGCAGTTTTAGAACATAAGTGAATGTTCTAGGGATATGATATCAACAGCCTCCTTTAGGAGACAGTTATCATTCCAGGCTTCCAAGGTGACCTGGATGGCAAAGTGGCTGTCAAAGTTATAGTTTTCCCTATCACGAGTGGCAGTATTTTGGACAGATGGTCCAGGTGGATACCGAGGGAAGGTATGCCGCAGGATACTGATTAAGTTCAGTTGACGATACAGTCTAAGAAGTTTGGATTTGGAGTTCATTTATGAACTAGGTCCCATCAGATATCCAGACACATTCTAAGACAGGTATTGCTCATTTCGGGAGATGGTTTTCTCCGCGAACTTGAGTTATAGAGAGGCATTGAAAGAAACATCACAGCGGATCCACTCACTGAGGCTATTCCTCGAACGCAATAGTTTCGCAAACGAGCTTTGTGAGACTGACTTGTAGAGGAGTTGGGTGTTCGGTATCACACGGGCTGTGAGTATGCGACATCGCAATAATTAGCCTTGAGTGCATGTGGGAGATTGTTGGAGATAGTGCCCTCAGAGTCAATTATTGGATCACAGGCACGCGATTGCAATGATTGAGGGAGGACATGTCCCAGTAGGACAGTCTTACTCAAGATGATAGTATGCTATCTGGTTTATCTTTATCATCGTGTTCTGCTTTAGGTGACATTACTGATCGCTGTTACACGTTGATAGAGCCCCTAGGATTCTTGCTTGACTGCCAGCAGTATGATGGCGATCATATACGTGGGAGCTGGGGTCTATAAGCACATCCTTAAAAGGTCCCTAGTCGTGGGAGTTTCGAGGCTGGACATCGATACTCCATTAGTAGACTAGTGTATACAGTCGAGACCCCGACGAGGGGTGGTGGCCGGTCTCATAAACCACTGGTGTCAGTTGGTTCACCTAAGATGTATAAAGGTGCTCATTGGGTTATGCGTACACCGGACAGGACTCGCCGGGAACATGCTAGTTGGGATTATACAAGACGTCAGATAGCAGTTCCCTGGTGACATGTGTACAGGTTAGTTCATCGACCTGAGATCATCATTTTTCTCGTGTGAGTTCCTACTGTGCTTTGATTACTACCCTACCACGGCTCAAAGGAGTATTGCAAACAGGTTTTAGTTGGGTACAGTCCCGAGTCACATGGAGGCAGTGAGCGGATCTGCAGGGGTTCGTCACTCCCGGTATTGGGGGTGAGGTCGCGCTGTGTCTAGGAGAGCCATTACACAAAGCCCTCGGCCGAGGCAGGAGATTTACTGGTAGGTATTCCAGTATTATCTCAGGGTGTTCTGGGCTTCACTCCGACACGACTTGTACCGCTTTTGGGGGTCTGACTTTTACCAACCCCCTAGGCCCGCCATGCGATACTCATAGAGGAACGGACCGGACTGTACGGATATTGTCACTGACTGGCTCAGTAGGGTGTCAGGATGAGTTCGCTCATCGACGTCCCTTTTGGTCAATAGCTGGTAGCCTGTCACGTATGGCTGATACCTCTGACGTACTGATGGTTAAATCCACAGCCATAGTATTGACGAGTCTTTAGAGTCCACCACACACAGTTACTCAAGTTTCGGGCGAAACGCTGTAGAGGCCGTATGGAGATATGGCAGGGTTCGATCAGATACGTGCGGTATTGCACGGATCGTGATCGGACGGATTTTACTAGCCGGCTTTGGTTTAAGCCGGATCCTAGTATTAGACCGTGTAGTTTTGTCTCTTTGGATTTGTGTTCAGTGGGAATACAAATGCGGGTATGTATATGCAGTCGCGGGGTTTTCCTGTAATTTATTACGGGATCAGTTTTCTGAAGTTGCCAATTTGCATTCCGTTCCGGCCAGTTTTCATTTGTTCCTTCCCGGCCGGACTTTTCCGATGGAGGGGACTTATTGTGGAGGGGTTTCTTGCATTTGTGGGATCATGATGTGATTAGCATCTTTGCTTTTTCATGATGGCTTGCAATTAATTGAGATTAGAGTTGATTTGAATTGGATATGACCTTGTTATCATTACTCATGGATGTGGTCACCCTCTACTTTTCCTACCATCACCACCCTTCATGTTTTGGTTGATTCCTCTACCATTTTCCACCATGAGGGGCCGGCCACTTTTGAGGAGAGAAATGAGAGAAGTTCATTTTTGATGGGTGGCATTCTTTCATCATCTCATTTCTTGCTAGGAAAAATGAAAGCACCATTTTTCCTTATCTTCATTCCTCCACGTCCATGGCAACTTCACCCCAAAGAGACAACCATTCTACACTTCACCTACAGTACCCTTGGACGCGTCGGCTAGCCAACTTCGCGCCCGAGTTGCCTCGATCCAGAGGTGGGAGCCCGTAAAATAAATCGGCTACGTGGTGCCCTTTCCGACGAGGAGGTGACGGACGGAGATTCCGCGGGAGATCGGAATGGAGATGAGAAGACTGAAAGACACGGATCGCTTGGTATATCTCTCTGCCCACTCTCTTGATAGCTTGGATTTGGTTAATGGTTACGATCTGGGTTTATTGTCCGCGGTAGCGCCGGTTTAAAGTTAAGAAAATTTTTGATTCCGCATTTTGGCCTCGAGTAGACGGCTGGGGCGCTGCCGTTGCGCAACATATAGTACCAGTTTGTATAATACATTTTGGAAGCTTGGGATATATACACGGATTTACGACAGCCTTTCTCGATATAGTAGTATGCTACTTGGTTTGTACCTATCTTAATATGTGTATATGTTTCTTTTAACAGATCGCTAATACATATAGATGGAACCCCTAGGATCTTTGCTTGACTACCGGTGTTGTGATGGCGATCACACTACTGGGGGTTGGGTAGTCAATAAGCACATCCTTATACTGGTCCCTAGTCGTAGGATTATCGAGACAGGGCATCAATACTCAAGAGTAGACTGGTGCATACGCTTCTCATCCCAGCAGGGGAGATGGTCTGTTCCACAGCCATTAGTACGTCGTACTGGAGATAGTATGCAGGTGCTTGTTAGGTTACGAGTACACTGGACAGGACTCGTCGGGAACTGTTGGTTGGTATTATACCTATCGTCAGTTAGCAGTTCCGAGGTGACATGAGTATAGCTTAGTCCGTTAACTTGACACTGCTACTTCACCTCAAGTGTGTTCCCACTGTTCTTTGATTGCTACCCTTCCACGGCTCTACTGAGTCGTGCAAACAGGTAGTAGTTGGGTGCAGTCCCGAAGCACTTGAAGGAAGTGGCGGTTAGATAGGATTCGTCTCTCCCGGTATTGGGGGTTGATATCGCGCTGTGTTTGGAAAGCCATTACACAAAGTCCCTGGCCAGGGAAAAAGAGATTTACTGGTAGGTACTCTAGTAGTTTCTCAGGTGTTCTGGACTACGCTCCGTCACGACTTATACCGCTATTAGGGGACTGACGTTTACCGCCCCCTAGGCCAGATATGCGATACTCTTAGACGAACAGACCGGACTGTACGGAGATTGTCACATTCAGGCTCGGTAGGAGTTCGGATGGGTTTACCTCATCGGTCTTCTTATCGGCATCTACCTGGGGACCGTTACGTACAGCTAGTTCCGCTTGCGGCCTATGGTTAAACCTACTGCCAGCGTAGTGTCGAGTCTTTAGAGTCCCATACAGAGGGTTGTTCACCTTTGGGAAAAACGGAGTAGAGGTCGTATGGTTTTACGACAGAGTCCGTTCACATACGCGCACTTGTGCGTGCTTGGTGTTCGGAAAGTTGACACTAGTGGGCTTTGGTTTAAGCCAGATCCTAGTATTTAGTTTTGGGTTGGTTCGGTCTCATTGTATCCGTGTTCTTCGGAACACGGATGCGGGTGTGTATATACTGTTGACAAAGGCAGAGAAACCTCATTATGGTTTTGACCATTGACTTGATTAAAACCATAATGAGATGGAGGAAATTGATTAATGAGTTTTAAATAGAGATAATTGTATCATGGTTAATTGGTTTGACCATTTGACTTGTTGACTTGTTGACTTAGATATTTTGTTAAAACATGAGATATTTTGTGCTTAGCATTAATTGTGACATGATAATGGACAAATCAATATCAACCATGACAATTATCCTAATTAAAATTATCATTATTCTTTTTTCATCATATGAGAGCAAACACCTCATTTTATCATGATACTTTCTCTCTCTTGCTTGCTTTCTCCTCTTCCTCTCTCAAGACTCTCTTGTTTCATGAGTTGAAAATCAGGAGCATTGTGAAATCAAACCACCAAAATAATTCTCTACTCACTCTAGGGTTCTTAGTCTAGCACACCGAGCACCTTAGTTACTTCAAGATAGAGGTTGGAGCTTAAGGTAGAGGCCTTCAGGTGGATCTTTCTTTGGCATAGAGAAGACGGTGAGGAGGAGCCATCTACACCACTCCAAAGAGCTCACAACAAGGAGAGGCACCACAAGAAAAGAAGGAGTTCAAGTTTGAAGTATAACTTTCTATCATAGTAGATAAAACCTTCTTTTGCTAGTTAGGTTTATGGTAAAGATCCGGTTTAGGGTTTATTTTAGCGCCAGGTTTTGAATCGTAGTAAAAATTTTGTTCCGCATTTGGCCATGGAAGTTGGCCGGGACGCTAGTGTAACCTTTCATGGTATAAGAGCCTACCCATAAACCCTACTAGCTAATTTGCACAAGGTTAAAATCTCGATTGACAAATTTTTCCGAATCACGAATCTATGTTCATGAGCTTGCTGTCGATTTTCAAAGTTGTCCTAAAATTTATCTGGGTATCTTAGAATTATGTGCAGGCGAAACTATAGCTACAGAAAAAATTTGGGGGCCTAACTCCAAAATTCCACCATGGAAAGTGAGCAAAATGTCTCATTTTGTGGCCCTTCCGCGGCGCGTTTTGGGCTACACTACCCCAAAAATTTTTTGGGGCTCTAGTTCATGAAAATATTATATTTGTGATATATAATTTTGGCCCAGGTTTATTTAAGTGCTGGATTTGCATTTGGGGCCTATTTTGAAAAGTTTAGTCGATCAAAATTTTAAATGTGTATTTTACAGTACATTCAATTTTATCTGCGATCGGGAATGTCACTCGATCGGTAAAACTCGTCTGATTGCTATATGTTCTTTTATACGGGTTTTGCGAATGTGACATTCGCGTTGTTGTTTTGTGCTTGTGCTGTGATTGTGGTTGTATAGTCGTGATGGATAGCATGTGGTACAAGGTTAGTAGTACAGTTTATATTCATTTATACATTTGTTATTGCGGGGCGAGCATCCGACATGTGGACTATCGTCATTGCCGGGTTGTATATTTTTTTGGTGCACGACCGGGTTGAGGTCGATGTCACCGTTTGTACATATTATTTTCTTTTTATGTATTAGGATTACCCCGCGGAGGAGTGCACAAATAGCCGGGTTCTAGAAGGCAACAAGCCCGCATCTCATGGCGTTGAGACGGAGGGGGCTTCATTCTAGAATTGGCGGGCTATTCGCCGCACTCGTATGGGGTACAGGTTTTCATTACAAAGGCTATCCACACGACCGGGAACGTCGGGTTTTATTTGCGGCTCAAATGAAACCCAGGGCTCCAAGATTATCCACCATTCTGTATTGTTGGCTGAGTTTCTGTGATGTTGATTATTATCATGCCTGGGACGAATGTTGTATATACTTATATATATACTAGTAGATGTTGTATATGTTTTGCACCCGCGCTAGTCCAGCCCCCGCTCTATCGTTAGTTAAGTAACCTATCGAGTGATGACGGGGCCCAGTAGCGAATGCTGATGGCAAATACGTACATCGTATTTTCGTTCTTTTCTGGTGTGGTAGGTTACATTGATGGGACAACATTAATTTTGATTAATGCAATAAAATAAACCTAAAAGATGTTGTTGGAACCATGTTTTAAAAACAGACATTACAGATGTTCTCTTTTGCTTTGCACAGCGGTATTCAATTTGGAATATCCAGCACCTCATTCAACGAGGCAAGGGCCGAGATCCCTTCATCGGGAGTGACCCCTTGAGTTAAAGTTTTCGTCAACGTAATAACTTCACTATAGTCGATTATTTTTTCTTTGCATCGAGGTATTCAGTTTGGAATATCCTGCACCTCATTCGACGAGTAAAGAGACGAGATCCCTTCACAGGGTGTGACCTCTTTAGCAAATGTTTTTCGCCACTATATATTTGTAAAACCACTTAGGTTCCTTCAACGATATCAAGTTCATTACGTTAACGGGTTTTTCCGCCAAAAACCCAGCCGTAGCCCTCAGTCATTTCTTATAAGTTATACTAAGTATTCGTGTTGCGTTTAATGACTATGTCAAGGCGCAGTGAACGGTAGCTGAGTATTGCTTATCTGTAGCATACAATATGATTGGTTAGGACAGTCGGGTAACCTTGTTGACTGTGTCAAGGGTTATGCGGGTGGGTTTAATGCAATCAAGATAATGACAAGTTGAACTTGACTAGGACTCTTTGATTTGTTGACTGTGTCAAGGACACTTGGGTCCTAGGGGCAAAAACCACATCGGGAGTTTCAAATATACAGGAAACTTGCAGATTTAGCATACCTTCTGTAGTGTAGTGACTAGAGTGGATTCCATCTAGGTCATTACACAATGATAGTTGGATCCCGATCCCACTGATGAGTTGGATTACTCTCGGGAGATTATTTCACTTAACAATCAATGCTATTAACCAAGTAGGTGTCTAGAACGGTGTTAGCGGGGCTACGCCTCCAGGGAAAAGAGGTCATGTAATTAAGGAACTTCGCGAAAGCTTTGGAAAACCTCCCTCGAAGTACCAACACAAGCCTGGCTGAAAGGTTAAGCAAGTATTGTGATGTGCGATTAATCCTGACTAGTTCTTCTTTTCAATTTTGAAGAAGAATTCGAGGAAACAGTGGGAGAAATCTTGATTAGATAAATTAATAACCAATCTAATCTTGCAAGAGCGCACGCTGAGTGTTTCTTTTCTCTCTCTCCAGGTAGCAACCATTTCACGCCCTAATCAAAATAATAAAATGTATCGCTTGACCGATCCGAATTCTTATTCGGGGCTGGGGAACGTCGGTTCAGCTCTAACCTACGACAACAGTCAAAAGTATGAGTAAGAGAAAGAGGATTGTATGGATTCCAAGGAGATCGAAGTGAAGAAGAAGCATTCTATTGCATCTACTTCAGGTGTTCTTGTAGTTGAGAACTGCTTCTCGGTCATTCCTACCTTCTGGGTACTAGATATCGGATCAGGATCTCATATCTGTAATTTATTGCAGGGACTGCGAAAAAGTAGGATCGTTGGGCCTGGTGATATGTCCCTCAGGGTAGGGAACAGAGAACAAGTTAATGCTGCAGCCGTCGGTGAATATCACCTAGTGTTGCCAAATGGCAATACTATGATTTTGAACAATTGCTACTATGTACCTTCCATGGTTTGCAAGATCATATCAGTTTCTTTACTTGATAAAGATGGTTATAACTTTGTTCATGATAGAAACATCATGAACATTTACCTTCATAAGGTATTGGTTGCAGAAGGTACACTTTGTTATGGTATCTATGTTCTAAATAAGAATACAGTTCTCAATGTACAAAACACACGCAAGAGGAAGAGTTCAGATACGAATGAATCCTACTTGTGGCATTGTAGACTTGGTCATATCGGAGAGAAAAGACTAAGTAAGTTACATAAAAATAGACTCTTGAATACGTTCGAATTTTCATGTTATGAAACTTGTCAGTCTTGTCTCAAAGGAAAGATGACCAAATCTCCTTTCACCGGACATAGAGAAAGAGCAACGGAGCTCTTGGGACTCATACACAGTGATGTGTGTGGTCCGATATCTATACATGCAAGGTGTGGGTTCTCGTACTTCATCATATTCAGTGACGATCTCTCTAGATTCGGATATGTGTATCTTATGAAACACAAATCTGAAGCTTTTGAGAAATTCAAGAAATTCAGAAACGAAGTAGAGAACCAGACTGGAAAAAGTATCAAGATTCTCCGATCGGATAAGGGAGGGTAGTACTTAAGCATGGAATTCCTAGATTACTTAAAAGAGAATGGAATTCTCTCTCAACTTACTCCTTCGTATACACCACAGAACAACGGTGTATCGGAGCGGAGGAATCGTACCCTATTGGATATGGTTCGATCCATGATGAGTAATGCTGAGTTACCACTTTCATTCTGGGGATATGCACTTCAAACAGCAGCACATCTTTTGAATCAAGTTCCATCCAAATCCGTGCCTAAGACTCCGTATGAAATATGGAGTGGTAAGAGTTTGTATCTTAAACGTATTAAGATTTGGGGTTGCCCGGCTTATGTCAAAAAGCAGAACCCAGACAAATTTGAGGCACGGTCAATTTTGTGTAAGTTGGTGGGATACCCAAAAGATTCTAATGGGTATCTATTCTACCATTCAGAGGAACATAAGATTATTGTTTCTAGTAACGCCACATTTTTGGAAAAAAGAATTTCTTGTTAAAAATATTAGTGGCGGCACTGTAGAACTGGATGAAATTCCAGAGACACCAACTATAACTGAAGGTTTGGTGGAACCGCTAGATTCAGTTATACCCGACGAACCTCAGCCACTCCGCAGATCTGGTAGGATTTCTCATCCGCCCGAGAGATACTACGGTTTTCGCATAGACAGGGATCGAGAGGATTGCATCTTGGAAGAAGATGATCCTACCAGTTTAAGGCAGGCCATTATCAGTAGGGACTCTGATAAGTGGCTAGATGCTATGTGATCCGAAATGGAGTCCATGTACACCAATAAAGTGTGGACCTTGGATATTTCTCCACCTAGGGTAAAACCCGTTGGATGAAAATGGATCTACAAAAGGAAACTTGGTGTAGATGGGAAGGTGGAAACCTATAAGGCTAGACTCGTTGCAAAAGGTTTTCTTCAAAGGCCTGGTGTGGACTATGACGAAACTATTTCTCCAGTGGCTATGCTCAAATCCATTCGGATCCTACTTGCCATTGCTACCTTCCATAACTATCAAATCTAGCAGATGGAAGTAAAAACGGCTTTTCTAAACGGCGGTTTGGAAGAGTGCGTTTATATAGATCAGCCAGAAGGTTTTGTAGACAGTAGGAGCAGCGGGAAGGTGTGCAAGTTACTTAAATCCATTTATGGATTAAAGCAGGCATCGCGGAGCTGGAACATCTGTTTTGATGAAACATTCAAGGAATTTGACTTCATCAAGAACGAGGATGAGCCTTGTATTTAAAAGAAGATTGTTGGACGAACTGTCGTATTTCTAGTCTTGTACGTGGACGACATTCTTTTAATAGGAAATGACATTCCTATGCTACAATCGGTAAAGCTATTCTTGTCACAACGGTTTTCCATGAAAGACCTGGGTGATGCTTCGTGCATTCTGGGGATCAAGATCTACAGAGATAGATCTAAGAGATTACTGCGTCTTTCGCAGTCCAGGTACATAGAGACCGTACTAAAGAGATTTAGTATGGATGATTCCAAGCGCGGTAATATACCCGCATTGCACGGAATCACCCTCTCCAAGAAGATATCTCCTAAGACCGACGAGGAGAGGGTTCGCTTGAGCACTATACCCTACGCTTCGGCGGTTGGATCTATCATGTATGCGATGCTATGTACAAGACCGGGTGTAGCTTACGCGCTAAGCGTGGTGAGCCGGTATCAGTCAGACCCAGGTGAGAACTACTGGACAGCAGTGAAGAACATTCTCAAGTACCTAAGAAGGACTAAGGAGATGCTCCTGGTTTACGATAATGGAGACTTCAGGGTCGAGTCTTTTACCGATTCAAGCTTCCATAGTGACAACGACGACAACAAGTCAATCTCGGGTTTTTTGTTTACCCTCAATGGAGGGGCGGTGTGTTGGAGGAGTTCCAAACAGGATACCGTCGCAGAGTCGACGATGGAGGCTGAATACATTGCTGCAAGCGATGCCGCAAAAGAGGCGGTCTGGATGAAGAAGTTCATTAGTGAACTTCAGGTGGTTCCGTCCATTGTTGACCCAATACCTTTGTATTGCGATAAAAATGGGGCTATAGCTTTAGCAAAGGAACCACGGTGCCATCAGAAATCCAGACAAATCTTAAGGCGGTATCACCTGATCAGGGAGATCATTGATTGCCAGGAGATCGAAGTACGGAGAGTGAACACTAAAGACAACACGGCGGATCCATTCACAAAGGCCCTCCCTCAAACACAGTTCGAGCGACTTTTTGAGCTATTGGGTATGCGGTACGCCAGCAGCTGGCCTTAGAACAGACGTTGGGTATGCGGTACACCAATTACTGGCCTTTAGTGCAAGTAGGAGATTGTTGGATATGTATGCCCTAGAGGACATTATTGTATAGTACTAGTTTGTATAATACATTTTGGAAGCTTGGGATATATACACGGATTTACGACAGTCTTGCTCGATATAGTAGCATTCTACTTGTTTTGTATCTATCTTAATATGTGTATATGTTTCTTTTAACATATCGCTAACACATATTGATGGAGCCCCTAGAATCTTTGCTTGACTACCGGCGTTGTGATGGAGATCACACTAGTAGGGGCTGGGTTGTCTATAAGCACATCCTTATACTGGTCCCTTGTCGTAGGATTATCGAGATAGGGCATCGATACTCCAGAGTAGACTGGTGCATACGCCCCTCATCCCAGCAGGGTAGATTGTCTGTCCCACAGCCATCGGTACGTCATACTGGAGATAGTATGCAGGTGCTCGTTAGGTTACGAGTACACTGGACAGGACTCGTCGGGAACAGTTGGTTGGTATTATACATATCGTCGGTTAGAAGTTCACCGGTGACATGAGTACAGCTTAGTCCGTTGACTTGACACTGCTACTTCGCCTCAAGTGTGTTCCCACTATTCTTTGATTGCTACCCTACCATGACTTTATTGAGTCGTGCAAACATGTAGTAGTTGGGTGCAGTTCCGAAGCACTTGAAGGAAGTGGCAGTTAGATAGGATTCGTTTCTCCCGATATTGGGGGTTGATATCGCGCTGTGTTTGGAGAGCCATTACACAAAGTCCCTGGCCAGGGAAAGTGAGATTTACTGGTAGGTACTCCAGTAGTTTCTCAGGTGTTTTGGACTACGCTCCGACCCAACTTATACCGCTATTAGGGGACTAACGTTTACCGCCCCTAAGCCCGATATGCGATACTCTTAGATGAACAGACCAGACTGTACGGAGATTGTCACATTCAGGCACTGTAGGAGTTTGGATGGGTTCACCTCATCGGTCTTCTTATCGGCATCTACCTGGGGACCGTTGCGTACAGCTAGTACCGCTTGCGGCCTGTGGTTAAACCCACTGCCAGCGTAGTGTCGAGTTTTTAGAGTACCACACAGAGGGTTGTTCACTTTTGGGCAAAACGGAGTAGAGGTCGTATGGTTTTGCGACAGGGTCCATTCACATACGCACACTTGTGCGTGCTTGGTGTTCGGGCAGTTGACACTACTGGGCTTTGGTTTAAGCCAGATCCTAATATTTAGTTTTGGGTTGGTTCGGTCTCATTGTATTCATGTTCCTCAGAACACGGATGCGGGTGTGTATATACTGTTGACAGAGGCAGAGAAACCTCATTTGGGTTTTGATAATTGACTTGAGTAAAACCATAATGAGATGGAGGAAATTGATTAATGAGTTTTAATTAGAGATAATTGTATCATGGTTAATTAGTTTGACCATTTGACTTGTTGACTTTTGTTGATTAGATATTTTGTTAAAGCATGAGATATTTTGTGCTTAGCATCAATTGTGACATGATAATGACCACATCAACATCAACCATGACAATTATCCTAATTAAAATTATCATTATTCTTTTTTCATCATATGAGAGCAAACACCTCATTTTTTCTTGATACTTTCTCTCTCTTGCTTGCTCTCTCCTCTTCCTCTCTCAAGCCTCTCTTGTTTCAAGAGTTGAAAATCAAGAGCATTGTGAGATAAAACCACCAAAACAATTCTCTACTCACTCTAGGGCTTTTAGTCTAGCACACCAAGCACCTTAGTTACTTCAAGATAGAGGTTGGAGCTCAAGGTAGAGGCCTTCGGGTGGATCTTTCTTTGGCATAGAGAAGACGGTGAGGATGAGCCATCTACACCACTCCAAGGAGCTCACAACAAGGAGAAGCACCACAAAAAGAGAAGGAGTTCAAGTTTGATGTATAACTTTCTATCATAGTAGATAGAACCTTCTTTTGCTACTTAGGTTTATGGTAAAGATCTGGTTTAGGGTTTATTCTAGCGCAAAGTTTTGTATCGTAGTAAAAATTTTGTTCCGCATTTGGCCATGGAAGTTGGCCGGGACGCTAGTGTAACCCTTCACTGTCTGCACTAGATCCAGTTGCTGGCATACCGCATGCCCAACATCTCAAATAGAATCTTGAACTGGACTTGAGAGATGACCTTGGTGAATGGATCTGACATGTTTTCTTTTGTGTCCACTCTCCTCACCTCGATCACCCGGCGATCCACGATCTCCCTGATCAGGTGATACCGCCTCAAGATATGCCTGGATTTCTGATGGGACCATGGTTCCTTCGCTAATTCTACAGCCCTATTGCTATCGCAATACAAAGGTATTGGATTGGAAATGGACGGAACCACCTGAACTTCAGATATGAACTTCCTCACCCAGACAACCTCTCTTGCGGCATCATTAGCAGCTATATACTCAGCTTCCATCGTTGAGTCTGCGACGGTATCCTGTTTGGAACTCTTTCAAAATACCGCCCCTCCATTGAGGGTAAACACAAAACCCGAGACGGATTTAGAGTCATCCTTGTCTCTTTGGAAGCCGGAGTTGGTGAAAGCCTCAACCTAGAGGTCCCCATTACCGTAAACCAAGAACATCTCCTTAGTCCTTCTCAGGTACTTGAGAATGTTCTTTACCGCTATCCAATGGTTCTCACCCAGGTTAGACTGATACCTGCCTACCACACTAAGTGCATAAGCTACATCTGGTCCGGTACATAACATCACATATATTATAGATCCTACCGTTGAAGTGTAAGGTATAATGCCAATGCGAGCCCTCTCTTCATCAGTCTTTGGAGACATCTCTTTAAAGATGGTGATCCCGTGACAAGTGGGCAAATTACCGCACTTGGAATCGTCTATACTAAATCTCCTTAGTATAGCGTCAATGTACCTGGACTGTGAAAGTCCCAACATTATTTTAGACCTATCACGATAGATCTTAATCCCCAGAATATAGGAGGCATATCCCAAGTCTTTCATGGAGAACATCTGTGACAAGAAGAGCTTCACTGATTGTAGCATAGGGATATCATTCCCTATCAGGAATATGTCGTCAACGTATGGTATGAGGAAGACTTCTGCTCCTTCAACAATCTTCCTATAAATGCATGGCTCATTGATTGGCACGCTTTTGGCGTGTCGAGTTTTAAAAGTTCTAAAGTTAACCGCAATCAGGACGGCGTGACGTATAGCTAGCCGTGATGAGTACGGGTCGTCCGCAGGGAGACAGAGCGTTTCAAGATCTTGTTTTCACGAGTTAATGCGCGTGGCGGAAATGTTCGTATCTAACCTAAGTGTATATATGCAAAGTAAAAGTTTGTTAGGATTAGATAGGATAGTGTAAGTTAAGAAAATCCGTACTCAATCCATTGAGCCGAGCTCGACCACAAAAGCTAGAACAATCGGCAACAACGTGGATTAGGGTATTTAACCACGGTATTAGTGGAATCTGGTTTATTGACCCTTGTCCGTCCGTTCTTGTCATTTGCTTTCTCCTCCAGCCAAACCGAACGCAACCGGTGACGGTTAGGAATCACCGATACCTTGGTAGGGTAGGGTGCCTAACGAAGCGCTTGCGTAAGGTTTGGGAGGAGTTTAATGGAAAAGAACGAAAAAAGGAAAAGAGAAAAGAAATCTTAACTTACAATACCGTTTTCGTTCCTAACAACATCATATTCACAACCATCTCAACAACAAACAAAAAGAGCAAGGAAAAAATAAACAAAGAAATGAAAAGAGCATTGGAAGAAAGTAAATTGCATGGAATTAAAAGAGAAAGTAAGTAAATGCAAGAGATATAAATACTAGGAACCCAAAGTGCAATTGAAATCTTTATTATGTCCAAGTGATACAACCCTTGAGATCAATAAACAAAACTTAAACTTGCAAGCTCAATGAAGAGGTTGCAAGATCAAGAGAAGGCAAAGAGCTCAAGGGAAACTAAGCTATGTACAAGAACAAAATAAAAGAGAAACAAAAAGTGTAAAGAATATGAGAGATCTTGGACCCCCTCTCCCTTTCTAACTGGTCTGCTTTTATAGGCTAAAAAGAAAATTAAAAACTTAATAAAAATGAGATGATGTGACTGCAAGGGAGGGACAGAAGAAATGTGGGGACCATTGGGGCTAGGGGGGCCAGTGAGCTCGGATTTATTGGGCAAGTTGCCGGCCCAAATCCGAGCAACATGGCTCGTATTGATGTGGTGGTCTGGTGTTCTATCGACAAGTCCACTGGTGCTGCTTGATTTCTCTATAGAGGCCTGGGTTGTACTCAGTAGCTTAGAGGGAACTTGATACTTTTTAAATAATATCAAAACTTTTAGCATTTATCAGACATCACTTCTCATGTGCCCACTTGCACCAAGGCATCATTTGTGTATGCCATGGGCAGCCCCACCATGGTCCTAGCCAAAGAGTTGTGTGCACACTTGCTATGTGTTGGACCAAAATAGTTTGCACACATTTATTGGCTAAAGAACTCTTTGGGTATCGGTCGGTTTGCCGTTCCGGTTGCAGTGTCGGCTCACAAACGTTATATCCGTGATTTTGAGTGTTTTTCCAGTATTGTGTCATGGATACCTGTAATCTGTAATTACTGAGCAGACACTGGTTAATAGCACCGATCAATAACAAAATAGATAATGAATGAGTGGTATTGAAATGCAGTTTTCTATGATAAACAAATACCTCTAAACTAATCTATTGCTCGTCCCGAGCAATAAAAAAAAATCCTAGCCTCATTTTCGCAGGGAACGCGATTTCACTTAGCTCGTGCAACAAGCCGTTGAACCTCTAGGTGTCCCTAGTAGGAGGTGTGTTGTCTCCTAAGGGTTTTCAGCCGATTACACCCGCGAAATCCCGTCAAGCTAGTTTCATATGTTAACGTTGATTTTACTCCTACAGTTTAGTATCTAGGTTAGAAATTCTATCATCCTAAATTAGAAATATTCAACCCTTATGTTTGACGCCTCCTATTTAGTAACATTTCAAAAAGATAAAATATTAATTTTGGGAATTTTTATAATTTAATATTATTTTATTGAATATTTTAAAATTTTGGAATTATTAAATACAAATAAATGGGGAAAAATTATGGAAAATTCTAAAATAGGGTAAATTAGAGAATTATGCCATTTCTAAGTTTAATTGATTAGTTATATGCTAAATTAGTGCTAATCGCGATTAAAAATCGCTAATCGGTTTTTTAGCATTTTTGTGCAAAACATGCACATATCATTCTTTTTCACACTTGTGCATTTTCACCATGGTTTGCTTTGGGGTTACTATTTATGTGAGAAAGGAATTTTGAAGATAAGAAAAGAGAAACAAAAGAAAAGGAAAAGAAAGGGAATATAATATGAGGTTTGGTGAGAGAGAGGTATGGTCTCATTTGACTTAGGACTTAGCCATTTCCTTCCATCATTTCCCTCCTTCTTCCCCCTTTGCTGCTGCTCCTCCTGCACCCCATTCTCCTTCCCCTCTTCAAGCTCCAAAACACCTCTAAAACAACTCCAAAACCCAATCTCCATTTCATTAAATGTGTGCACAAGCTCAAGATCTATCCGTTGGACCAAGAAAGCAAGGATTTTGGCCACTAGGGGCAACTCAAGAAAATTCTTGAGTTGCCCAATAAGGTATTTTCTGGATCATTAACTTAGTTTTAGCATTTCCGTTACCCCCGTGTTATGATTGAACCGATATTGTGTGATTTGGTGACTTGAGGTAAAACCTAGTTAGGGTTGTGAAGAATTATGAGTTGTAATGTGAAATTGAGTTCAATAGAGGCTACACCAACACCCTAGTGTATGAATTGAGACCCTAACCTGAAGCTTAAACCCAGAATATGGATTTTAGAAACCGATATCGGAGAAATTGTGGAATCTGTGAAGGGTATATTGAATCTGCTATCACCCGAGACACCCTAAATTAAAATTGATTGGATAATGACATGTGCAGGCACCCAAGAAGCTACCACCAAGACCCCAACCCCTAACACATCAAGCCGGCCGCAGATTTATCCATTCTGGCCGCAATTTGCGGCCAGACCATGATGGATTTGCCTCGTTTTGGTTTTGGTGTCCCCTCACCAGTAGATTAGACCCCTGGCATATATAGATTTGTCTACTTTGACCTAGGGTGAAATCTGGAACATATTTCCTAAGTTGCTGTTTTAGATTCGTGTTTCCGTATTCCGTATTTTTAAGTCTGAATTTGTGTCTTGTGTTTTACCTCGACTATTTGGCGTTTATACGACGATATAGAGGATTTATTGATGGTTTTGAAGGCGTGCCATAGGTTCTTACCTATAGGCCTCTTATCGTATCGTTTTGGGTTTCGTGTGCCATGTTAGCTTTGATTTGGTTTTAATGCGCATATACGACACTTTGATGTGTAAGTACTCCATGAAGACTACGGGACGACAGGCAAACGCGTGGTGACATCGAAAGATGGAGACGCAAGGTGAGTAGATTATATCTACAGGGGGAAGTCGGGTGGATGGCGTATAGCACCCCCGCAGTCCGTAGTTGTGATATTATATATATATGATAGTTAGGTGTACTATGTACAGTGTAGGGTTAGAAGTAACTAGTGTAGTTCATAGTCGCGAACCCTTGAATAGAATTACACCTACACGCACATCCTTGCATATTCATTATACTTGCACTGTGTTTGACGATATGGGATGATATTGGAGATGAGTCGATGATGTTGGGCTTTGTGCCGCGAGATCGGTGATTTGATGTGATTTGTATTTGGGATACGATACGTGATCTCTAGCGGGCCTTGGGACGTGTGCTTGCACACGCAGTATATTGATGGTATCAGTGGTACTAGACTTAGATCAGTACCCCAGATTATATGATATGATGATAGTGATACCTGAGATGTGATGAGTTAGTGTGATATTGACCCGTACCCAGCTATTGGGATGTCGTACGACGATTTACCGTACGAGCTTTACATTGATGATAGATCCGCACTCATGACTTGAGAATGTCATATAATATACTGTATCGTACGCGATACTATTGAGGCGGGATCACCGACTATTATATCTATATATATATCGACTCAGATTTAGGCGGTTTCCATACCCCTCCCGATTTACTTGATACTTAGATCTGTAGTTTGCATAGTAGATGTTAGAGTAGACCCGAGTCATACCTATTTCAAAAACTACGAATCAGGAATATCTTAAAAGACAAGTAAAGAGATTCTACGGGTATTTTTCAAAGGACGTATCTTTCTTAAAGTATACTGTAGCCCTTATTTTACTAAAAATCCTGATTCGTCTTATTTCAAACGACATAACTGCGTGATATATACATATTGATCTAGATTCTTCACCGTGGTGTTGATTATTTGATTTCCGCATATTCATTCTATTCACATTGCTTTGCATATGTTTATTGCTATATTATTATCATGCTGTTTAGACACCAGCACCATTATCGATGATGCGTATGTTCCACGTACACTATTTGCCGGCTCACACACTTCATCATCGATAATTGCCATGCCACTACACTGTAGTACTGTTGCGTTCATGATATGATTCTTGCATGGCATATTGTACACTTATACCTGTACACAAACATAGATGATTATGACTTGATTAGAGATTTGGGAACCGCAAGATGTTCTTCAAAACTGATTCGTTTTAAAAGAGCGGTTTCCCTCGACATGTGCACATTACTATTCCATGTTGCATGATTTATGATATGCTTACCTTTCTTACATGTCACATACATCATGTTTTGATTATACGCATTGAGATATGTTGTTTCCATGATATTTCTGGATTTGGGAACCGTGGGAATTTCAAAAGAGAATATATAATTGTGTTAAAAACCCGGTTACCCTTGATATGATATTTCAGTGCGTCCACCATGTGTTTTCTCGGTGCTGAGAGCGACATGTGAAACCCGATTCGAGGAGGCGGATAAGGCCGATTGCGGGTACATGGTGGACCCGGTATGGTACCCCGGGGCGAGAACGGTTTCGCTGTGTAGTAGACGGTGAGCCTGGCGGAGGGACTACTACCTACCGGTGATTGTATTTGAGCTCGGCGGATATCTGGAGGATACCGACCAGAGTTGAGAGATGGACATGGGCTGACTCATACTGCCGGGGCCGAGGGCCGATACCGCAGACGGAGCCCAGAGATGGACATGGGTTGACCCGTACTGCCGGGGCCGAGGGCCGATACCGTAGACGGAGCCCAGAGATGGACATGGGTTGACCCGTACTGCCGGGGGCCGAGGGCCGATACCGCAGACGGAGCCCCATATAGACAAGGATTTACGTGTCGATGCTAAGCACGGGTTTCATGATGTTTTTCCATGATTTTTTTTATATCCTCATATTGCATACATGATGCTTATTGTCATTGGGTGACGGGTGGACGGGTTCCACGTTTATTGTCATTGGGTGAAGGGTGGACGGGTTCCATGTATATACAGACATGGATCATATATAGACTGGATTTACATTGATCATACTTCATTTGTATATATAACAGGGTATGAGGGCGCTGTTATATATACCCTTACACCAATATTAGTGGTATGGGATGCTAATATATGTGTATTGATACTTCATCATTTTTACTTCATGCAGACATACCTTACATCTATGACATGCTATTACCTGAGTACTTGGCACTACATACCTATTTAGATGTTGCTTTGCCACCTTATCATGTATCAGGCTTATTCTTGAGGTTTATATACTGATCGTATTGACTTAGGATCATGTCTTGCATTCGGTTTCAGCTTGTAGATATTCTCTATTCACGAGTTGGCAACTCACCCCCGTTGTGCCACAGCTCTTGCAGGTTTTGCCGTACAGGTTCCTTTGCTGCATTTCAGGCACATTGCTTCCTTGCGGGTGAATTGCATTTGGTAGGTGGTTTCTTTTGCATCAAGAACCACCATTGTACTTATATTATTCATTGTATCTAGAAATTCCATCAACCAAACTTGTATATTGTTTCAGACTTAGACTTTAGTGATGTATTATTCGACCTTAGAGTCGCGCTTAGTAGTATTGCGGTTTTCTTGCCTATTGAGTTCTTTGGGTTTGACCCTCGCCGTTCGGCGTTGTATATTATTATTGCTTGTATGGTTGTGACCGTCGTTTGACGAAGAGCTAGCTCCCGCTTGGGGATGCCTTTTATCATTGTATATATATTGTGCTTGTTGTACCCCGTTCGAGGCCAGTATTTACAAATGAAACTCTGCCGAAATTTTTAGAAAAGACTTTACCTTTTAAAAATGCACATTCGGCTTAGTTATTTAAAAACCTTCACTTCTTTAAAACAGTTTCTTTATTTACTCTTAAAATGGTTTTAGATTTTTGGACTTTTGGCTTACTTGGATAAGATGGGGTCCTATAGACTTCATATGGTTCAAGGGCCTGTCACGTGCTCTTTCGGGTCGTGACAAAGTTGGTATCAGAGCGCTAGGTTGACCTTGGTTCGAGTCTAAGTTTGACTATGTGGAGCCTAGGGTGTTTATATATATACGGAACTTAGGCTTGACCTTACGGAACTTAGACTTAGTCGAGGGGGTATTAGACCCGAACTTTCGTCGCGTAGGATGACCCTTGGTTGATGGAATAGGTGACTAAAGTAGAGTGACGTACCGTGGGTATGTTCCGCGGAATACTTACGACACGCCACTCCGCTTACGGAACCTTAGGATGTACATATTTTCGAGATCAGTGGTTCTCTTCATATCCATGATTATACATCCATTTGAGATCCCCGATTCTATTAGTTCATGATCATACCTTTATTGATGATGTTCCTTCTTATGATCATGTATCCACTCTGGATCTGTTGTTCTCTTTCTTGCCATTGATCTGCTCTCTTCGATACTCGATTGAGGTTCCTATCGCCATGTCTGAGCATAGTTTGGGCTGCTGCTAGGGTTACGGTCAGGGCGAGCTCGTCTGGTACGAGGGCCGACCATTGTGTTTTCTGGTGACATGGGAACATCTCGAGTTGGTATTGATGACTGTGACCTCTAGTAGAGGCGAGTGCTTGGTTTTGCATCGGATGATCGGGCCATTGGTAGAGCTGCCAGTTAAGAGAGGACTGTTGATGTACAGCATACCTCAGAGATTATGATGTCGCCTACCGTGCAGACAAATGGACCAGCTGTTGCTGAGATTGACAGGATGTCGCTTCCGGAGCTTACGAGCTGAGATTGTCGGAGCTTCCAGACAGATAAGAAACAGATGATAGCTTGTCTACCCGATTTGAGAGATGAAGGTGATTCGTCCGATTTATGCACCGGAGCAGGCCCAGTTGAGTTGAAGATTTCCAGTATGGAGAGTCTTACTCAGATCGAGAGCAGACCAATTCAGAGATGACCGCCAATGTGTCGCCTTTCCTGGACTATTGAGGCGCTGTTCGGCATGCAAGCGAATGAGCCAGTTGCTGCTGCAAATGACGAGATATCGCCCAGACGATTGGAGCTACTGCAGCATGAGTACATAGTTAGAGAGATGATAGCGAGTCGCTAGTCACCTGAGGATAAATGACTAGGGCATGTGGTTCGTCCGTTTACCGATGCGAGGTCATCAGATAGATTGTTTTCAGCTAGAGACGACTTCACGCAGGTTCGTTGAGAGTCGATAGAGACGATCGAATGTCAGGAGCCCATTTTCCAAGTTTAAAGTATACGGAACGACTTGCAGGTGATTCTATGGACCCTCTAGAAGAATGAAACCCTAACTCGACTTAATGACCGTGTGAAAGCCTTTGAACCTTAGGGTTTGCGGCAGTTCCGCGGCGCCATTAGTGAGGCTTTGGTTTGCCCTTCTACGGCTGGACCACCGACGCTGTGGCATGTACTCGATACTATTAAACTGTACTCAAGATGTTGATCTCTTGGGGGATTATAAGGTTCTGACGAGTCGATCGAATGTTTCGACATCATTCGGATATCATGTGATGGGATGCATTGCTTGGGAGACTCCAGATACGAGTATAGCCGTTGGAGCACAGTCCATGCAGCCACGATGAGACGAGTCCAAATCAGTCGATATTGAAGCAGAGTGAATAAAAGAGTTCGCAAGAGATTTCGACGAGATGACGTCCCACTCCGCTGACATCAGTGATGTGATACGCACCCAGAGGCGTTGTATATGGATATAACTTCCAGAAAGAAGCGCGATAAGTATGCAGTCGTTCTGGAATAAGAATTTGCTTCAGCAATGGATGATGACTTCCGGCTAATCCGGCAGGAAGGAGATTTGAGAGAGAAATCTCGATAGGACCTTTCTGGAAAACGATACGAGAAGACCTAGACCCAGGAGTGGTCATATTGCGCACACCCAGCAGGCCAGAGTTGGCATTGTCGACGAGGTAGTTGACCAGATTCGGATAAAGGAACTTACCCAGATGCGTTGCGAATTGATCAAGGACGGACGAGTATTGAGTATTCCTCCGATGGTTGGGACGTGTTCCCGAGGACCTGTTCGGCCTGATATCATCTACAGAATAATGTAGCTACAGAGTACACGATTTCGAGTCCGTGCGAGAGACTTCGGATCGACCATAGCCGAGAGCATTGCAGTGCGCAGATTGAGACGTGACGTCGAAGTGGACGGAAATACAGACAAGCGGACAAGAGGTTCGTGCGAGATGCTGACGAGCTGTCATTACTCCCCGTCGAGGCTAGAGACCTTATATGCTTACAGAGGCGTTGGGATGCGACCAGATTCCTAGAAATATGGTGCTAAGGACGCAGATGTCCATTGAGTGAGAAAAGATTATCCAAGAGTACCAGCCTCCGTACAGTTCGGCATAGGCAAAATCGGAAGAGACCTTGAGCAGGATTCCTTCCAGGACATTGCTGCAATAATGTTTGCACCCAGGATTAGGTGTGTGATGTGTATTCAGAGAGCCAGAGGCCGACGCCAGTGATATGCTGCCTTACGAGTGGTCGTTAGGATTGACCGAGAGGTGACCAGAGAAGTGCCAGAACGGAATCGTCCCCATTAGCACACCTGACAGGGCCGATGAGCCGATTGACTGCGAGATAGGTAATCCGCAGCGAAGATAAGGACCCAGAGTCAGAGGACGCCAGACTGAGAGCAAGAGGCAAGTAGATATCTTGCGCTGCTAGCATTGGATGCACCGACTCCTTCTCGACCTTCAAGGAGGAACTACCGACGACGGTATTTATGATTGTGATTTTGTAATTCGATTATCACGTATCCGTCATCTTGGATTTTGGTATTTTGGGCGTTCTATTGCATGATTTAGTTTTGATGACTGAGTTTCATGATATTGTTTCATGCACCCACTGGATATTTATATTTTGCGCATAGTTATTACATTCGAGGTATTGATTGTGATTTCACGCCTATCTTATACAGTGATTTGATTTACACTTCCAGCATAGTTTTCATGCACCTTTAGTGTTTTGATATACGATTTTGGTGCACGCCAGATGCACTAAATCGGGATTCTTCGTGCATGTCACATGCACCTGATTTTTTACTGTCAGGCACACACGTTGCCTACGACAGATGTTTCGTGCACACCAGTTGCACCTAGATGTTGTTTTGTACACCTGTTTGACACATATATGGATTTTGATTCCTTGCACCCCAGACGCACAGGATATTCTTATATATGCATTTTGGGGAATTGATTTCTAGTAGAGCAGTACATTTTTATGATATTCGCTATGTATGGATGTTTTCGGAGCCCCGACAAATTGGATTTTTACAGAAATGTTTTAGTATTGGGGGTTTAAATTTAAATTCGGGGACCGAATTTCTTTAAGGGGGGTAGATTGTAACATTTCAAAAGGATAAAATATTAATTTTGGGAATTTTTATAATTTAATATTATTTTATTGAATATTTTAATATTTTGGAATTATTAAATACAAATAAATCGGGAAAATTATGGAAAATTCTAAAATAGGGTAAATTAGAGAATTATGCCATTTCTAAGTTTAATTGATTAGTTATATGCTAAATTAGTGCTAATCGCGATTAAAAATCGCTAATCGGTTTTTTAGCATTTTTGTGCAAAACATGTACATATCATTCTTTTTCACACTTGTGCATTTTCACCATGGTTTGCTTTGGGGTTACTATTTATGTGAGAAAGGAATTTTGAAGATAAGAAAAGAGAAAGAAAAGAAAAGGAAAAGAAAGGGAATATAATATGAGGTTTAGTGAGAGAGAGGTATGGTCTCATTTGACTTAGAAATTAGCCATTTCCTTCCATCATTTCCCTCCTTCTTCTCCCTTTGCTGCTGCTCCTCCTGCACCTCATTCTCCTTCCCCTCTTCAAGCTCCAAAACACCTCTAAAACAACTCCAAAACCCAATCTCCATTTCAGTAAATGTGTGCACAACCTCAAGATTTATACGTTGGACCAAGAAAGCAAGGATTTTGGCCACTAGGGGCAACTCAAGAAAATTCTTGAGTTGCTAAATGAGGTATTTTCAGGATCATTAACTTAGTTTTAGCATTTCCTTTACCCCCGTGTTATGATTGAACCGATATTGTGTGATTTGGAGACTTGAGGTAAAACCTAGTTAGGGTTGTGAAGAATTATGAGTTGTAATGTGAAATTGAGTTCAATAGAGGCTACACCAACACCCTACTGTATGAATTGAGACCCTAACCTGAAGCTTAAACCCAGAATACGGATTTTAGAAACCGATATCGGAGAAATTGTAGAATCTGTGAAGGGTATATTGAATCTGCTATCACCCGAGACACCCTAAATTAAAATTGATTGGACAGTGACATGTGCAGGCACCCAGGAAGCTACCACCAAGACCCCAACCCCTAACTCATCAAGCCGGTCGCAGATTTATCCATTCTGGCCGCAATTTGCGGCCAGACCATGATGGATTTGCCTCGTTTTGGTTTTGGTGTCCCCTCACCAGTAGATTAGACCCCTGGCATATATAGATTTGTCTCCTTTGACCTAGGGTGAAATCTGGAACATATTTCCTAAGTTGCTGTTTTGGATTCATGTTTCCGTATTCCGTATTTTTAAGTCTGAATTTGTGTCTTGTGTTTTACCTCGACTATTTGGCGTTTATACGACGATATAGAGGATTTATTGATGGTTTTGAAGGCGTACCATAGGTTCTAACCTATAGGCCTTTTATCGTATCGTTTTGGGTTTCGTGTGCCATGTTAGCTTTGATTTGGTTTTAATGCGCATATACGACACTTTGATGTGTAGGTACTCCATGAAGACTACGGGACGACAGGCAAACGCGTGGTGACATCGAAAGATGGAGACGCAAGTTGAGTAGATTATATCTACAGGGGGAAGTCGGGTGGATGGCGTATAGCACCCCCGCAGTCCGTAGTTGTGATATTATATATATATGATAGTTAGGTGTACTATGTACAGTGTAGGGTTAGAAGTAACTAGTGTAGTTCATAGTGGCGAACCCTAGAATAGAATTACACATACACGCACATCCTTGCATATTCATTATACTTGCACTGTGTTTGACGATATTGGATGACATTGGAGATGAGTCGATGATGTTGGGCTTTGTGCCGCGAGATCGGTGATTTGATGTGATTTGTATTTGGGATACGATACGTGATCTCTAGCGGGCCTTGGGACGTGTGCTTGCACACGCAGTATATTGATGGTATCAGTTGTACTAGACTTAGATCAGTACCCCAGATTATGTGATATGATGATAGTGATACCTGAGATGTGATGAGATAGTGTGATATTGACCCGTACCCAGATATTGGGATGCCGTACGACGATTTACCGTACGAGCTTTACATTGATGATAGATCCGCACTCATGACTTGAGAATGTCATATGATATACTGTATCGTACGCGATACTATTGAGTCGGGATCACCAACTTTTATATCTATATATATATCGACTCAGATTTAGGCGGTTTCCATACCCCTCCCGATTTACTTGATACTTAGATCTGTAGTTTGCATAGTAGATGTTAGACTAGACCCGAGTCATACCTATTTCAAAAACTACGAATCAGGAATATCTTAAAAGACAAGTAAAGAGATTCTACGGGTATTTTTCAAAGGACGTATCTTTCTTAAAGTATACTGTAGCCCTTATTTTAATAAAAATCCTGATTCGTCTTATTTCAAAAGACATAACTGCATGATATATACATATCGATGTAGATTCTTCACCGTGGTATTGATTATTTGATTTCCGCATATTCATGCTATTCACATTGCTTTGCATATGTTTATTGCTATATTATTATCATGCTGTTAGGACACCAGCACCATTATCGATGATGCGTATGTTCCACGTACACTATTTGCCGGCTCACACACTTCATCATCGATAATTGCCATGCCACTACACTGTAGTACTGTTGCGTTCATGATATGATTCTTGCATGGCATATTGTACACTTATAGTTGTACACAAACATAGATGATTATGACTTGATTAGAGATTTGGGAACCGCAAGATGTTCTTCAAAACTGATTCGTTTTAAAAGTGCGGTTTCCCTCGACATATGCACATTACTATTCCATGTTGCATGACTTATGATATGCTAACCTTTCTTACATGTCGCATACATCATGTTTTGATTATACGCATTGAGTGTAAGTGCACGGCGGCACCCCGGCCGTCAATTCGACGGCAAAATACGGAAACGGTGATAAACTTTAATTTTTGCGGTCTTAGCAAACCGGCACCACCGCGCACTAAACCCCGGATCGTGCCATTAAACTAGATCTAGCAAAGTAACAAGATAGGTTAGAGATGTACCGACTGATCCGAGTCCTCCGGTCTTCATCTCCACTCCGATCTCCTCGCAGGAACTCCGGTCGTCGCCTCCTCGCCGGAAGGGCACCATATCGCCTGTAGCTTTTACGGGCTCCCACCTCAATACCGAGGCAACTCGGGCGTGAAGTAGGCTACCCGACGCGCCCAAGATATGCTGTAGGAAGTGTAGTGTAGAATCATAGTCTCTTTTGGGGTTTGTTGCCATTTGTGGATGATGGAGGAAACAAGGTAAGAAAAATGGTGCTTGCATTTTTCTAGCATCAAAAATGAGATCAAGAATGCTACTCTCTCAAAGATGAAGATGAATGAAATCCAAATCAAATCCATTTCTAATCTAATCAAATCTCATTAATGCATGAAAAGCAAAGATGCTTATCATATCAAACCTTATGCAAATAAGTCCTCCACAAAGTGTTATTTGCAAACTTGCAAATAACACCCTCCATCGGAAAAGTCCGGCCGGGAAAGAACAAAGAAAAACCGGCCGGAACGGAATGCAAACTGGCAACTCCAGAAAACTGGTCCCGTAATAAATTACAGGAAAACCCCGATACTGTGCATACACACCCGCATCTGTATTCCGTCCGGATACAAATGCAAAGAGACAAAATCAACACTGTACTAAACTAGGACCGGCTTAAACCAAAGCCGGCTAGTAATATCCGTCCGATCCTGATCCGTGCAATACCGCACGTATCTGATCGAACGCTGCCATATAACTATACGGCCACTAGTACAAAACCGTCCGATCCTGATCAGTGCAATACCGCACGTATCTGATCGGACCCTGCCATATCTCCATACGGCCTCTACAGCGTTTCGCCCGAAAGCTTGAGTAACTGAAAGTGTGGTGGACTCTAAAGACTCGTCAATACTATGGCTGTGGATTTAACCACCAGCACGTCAGAGGTATAAGCCAATACATGACGGGCCACCAGCTATTGACCAAAAGGGACGTCGATGAGCGAACTCATCCTGACACCCTACTGAGCCTGTCAGTGACAATATCCGTACAGTCCGGTCCGTTCGTCTATGAGCATCGCATGTCGGGCCTAGGGGGTTGGTAAAAGTCAGACCCCCAAAAGCGGTACAAGTCGTGTCGGAGTATAGTCCAGAACACCCTGAGATACTACTGGAATACCTACCAGTAAATCTCCTGCCTTGGCCAAGGACTTTTCATGTTCTGGCTCTCCTAGACACAACACGACCTCACCCCCAATACTGGGAGAGACGAACCCCTGAAGATCCGCTCACTGCCTCCATGTGGCTCGGGACTGTACCCAACTAAAACAAGTTTGCACGACTCCTTTGAGCCGTGGTAGGGTAGTAATCAAAGTACAGTGGGAACTCACACGAGACAAATGACGATCCCCAGGTCGATGAACTAACCTGTACACATGTTACCTGGGAACTGCTATCTGACGTCAGGTATAAGACCAACTAGCATGTTCCCGGCGAGTCCTGTCTGGTGTACTCATAACCCAATAAGCACCTGTATACATCTTAGGTGATCCAACTGACACCAATGGCTTGTGAGACCGGCCACCGCCCCTCGTCGGGGTCTCGACTGTATACACTAGTCTACTCTGGAGTATCGATGCCCTGTCTCGAAACTCCTACGACTAGGGACCTTTTAAGGATGTGCTTATAGACTACCAGCTCCCACGTATATGATCGCCCTCATACTGCCGGTAGTCAAGCAAGAATCCTAGAGGCTCTATCAACGTGCAATAGTGATCTGTCATGTCACCTAAAGCAGTACACGATGATAAAGGTAAACCAGATAGCATACTATCATCTCGAGTAAGACTGTGCTACCGGGATAGGTCCTCCCTCAATCATTGCAATCACGTGCCTGTGATCCAATAATCGACTCTGAGGGCACTATCTCCAACAATCTCCCACTTGTACTCAAGGCTAATTATTGCGATGTCGCATACTCACAGCCCGTGTGATACTGAACACCCAACTCCACTACCTGTCAGTCTCACAAAGCTCGTTTGCGAAACTATTGCGTTCGAGGAATTGCCTCAGTGGGTGGATCCGCTCTGATGTTTCTTTCTATGTCTCTCTATATCTCAAGTTCGCGGAGAAAGCCATCTCCCGAAATGAGCAATACCTGTCTTAGAATGTCTGGATGTCTGATGGGACCTAGCTCATAAATGAACTCCAAATCCAAACTTCTTAGACTGTATCGTCAACTGAACTTAATCAGTATCCTGCGCCATGCCACCCTCAGTATTCCCTTGGACCATCTGTCCAAAATACTGCCCCTCGTCAGAAGGATAACTATAACTCTGACGATCACCCTGTCGTCCATGTCACCTTGGAAGCCTGGAATGATAACTGCCTCCCGAATGAGGCTGTCGTTATCATATCCCTAGAACATCCACTTATGTTCTAAAACTGCTTCCGATTGTTTCTCCAGGATTGGATCAATATCAACTTATTGCACCTACTGCAAGAACAACATCTGGTGTGGTACTTGACACATCATGATTGACTCAATTGCCTAAGCAAGTGATCTGTCAATCATGCACATCCCTCTCTACTTTAGTCTATAAGACACCTTTAGAGAGGGTGACTCCATCACCTGCAGGTACACCACCGTGCCAGGAGTCGTCCATTCTAAATACTCATAGAATGCTGTCCAAGTACCCAGATTGGGAAACCACCCAAATCTAGATCTAAAACCATAGATCTAGTAACCAGTATGTCTGATATAATGTCCAAGTCCCATGTGGAGAAACCACTGTGTGACAACCAAAGTTTAACCGATCGTAGTAGAGGAATGTCACTTCCTACTACCTTCTCAACAGATCCATCCCCTATTCTGATGACGTCAAACCTATGACTGTCACATCAGAAATGGATGATCTATCTCCGCTACATCTGCTTTAGTCTATAAATAGACATAAGCCTGATGTCCACCAATGCTTCCGCTGCTCCCACTGACTACGACAACCGTCTGGCAGAGTCATACAGACGTGCACTTCTAAAGCTAGTTTAGAACGACGCTATACTCATCCTTCTGCCAGGTCTCGCAGCCTGGAACAACAACAATGGCAAGTGTGGGTAAACAAGAACTTCCCTGTCACCGTCCTTGAGGCTACCGAAGTACCTCTCGGGTGCCTGAAGTTACCCACCTTATCTGTGGAGTGGCCAAAGGAATGTCAAATCAGATTGAATCTTTAGGTTCCTTATCAAATCTTCAGTAATCGTTTGCGGTTCTGGAATCACTTCCAGTTCTACCATTCTCCCGCTACTGTTTTCTGAAAAAATCCATTTCTTTTAAAATTGTGGCGAGTGAAGAACAATATCACTATTGATCTTCCAGATGGTAGAAAGTCAACCCTCGTCATAGCCTGGGTCAACCCACAAACAGCCATTACAGAAACGTGCCTTGAGTTATCCAGAGTCTGGTTTTAATCATAAGCCAGACAACTCCCCGTACCTTAACAACGTTAAGATATGAACTGTTCTATATCCAATATAGAACCAGAGGCACTGATTTAATTGAACCAGATTCAAATCATGCAGCTGTCTCCAGTGCATGTCAACTAAATGGAGGGAGGCCGATCAGCGTTACTCAACTTAGGAATGTTTCCAATTATGAGTAACCCGAAAGAGAAGCAAGTTATCTTAATCATTACTACCAACTGAATACCATGTACAAGTATCTACATCTTCGATCACTTTGAAGAATCCCGATACTTGCAACACCTAGTTCTCTACTTTATTCTTATACCTATAACTTCTCAAAACTTCGACCCTGTGTTTCTACGAAACACCTGTCTAAGAACTAGAGAAGTCATAAGTAAACAGAATACAGTACGAGGACCAACCCCTCTGTCCTAGTGGACACTGGACAATATACAATACATTGTATAAGTCCCCTGAGTCTTGCGACTCAATCACTGTGTGTCGTAGGTTGAAAACTGTACTTTTGGTTAAGAAGAATTACACCGCTGTTCAATGCTCCTTACCTATCCATCCACTGATATAGGTAAATGTCATCGACATTATATCAAAAGGTATATCTCACTCTATGAAAATAGACATACAGATATATCAATTTGAAATTGGTGCACAACAGCGGATATTCAAAACCAAATATTTGCCGACCGGCAAACAACCCAGATGATCTCCCCAAATATCACCGATTACAACGAATCCCGATATAATGAGGATGATTACCCTATTCCCAATAACTTACTCCCACTCATCATCTGTAAAACCATACAGATGTGAGAATCATACCTGGTAAATACATACCCTGGAGTAAGTGTCTAATCGGGAAATCAGTTTTCTTTTAACAGTACACAGTGAACCTGAAACATTGAAATGTTTCGATGGGGTATCCTGGTATTCCTAGTAATGCCTCTTCCATCATCCAGATTCACAACTGTAACCGTATAATTCGTTGCCACCTCTCCAAATCCCTTCATATGTCTTTAGTCATTACCTTCTGTACACCCTTTTAGGCCAAATGGTTTTCTTCCTTCCCTACCGTTCGGCACCAGCCTATGGTTTGGAAGAAGACTATCCAAAAAGCATAAAGGGTGTACTGTCCTAATCCTAGGAGCACTCGCAACGCGAGAGAAGGTGAAGATAAAAGACACCTGAATGTACTTTATTCCTATTTCTCCTGAACCAGGATCCATCCCCGAACTGGAACAAGTTCCTTTCGAGTTCGTATATAACCATACGATGGATTATCCAATAAAATGGGATCTTCGTAGTGATACGGAGTGTCCTGGAGAAATACAAAGGTGATTTAGGATTGGCGAAGAAATACTTGGTTTGGTCCTGAATAGCAGTCGCAATTTACTATGCCCTCTTACTAATCCCTTGCTTTGTCTGAACTCAATACCTTCTGTACACCGTTTAGGCTAACTGGTTTTCTTCATTCCCTACCGGTCGGCACCAGCCTATGGTTTGGAAGAAGACTATCCAATTTGCGTAATAGGTGTACTACTCCTAAACCTAGGAGTACTCGCAGCCTGAGAGAAGGTGAAAAGAAAAGACAACTGAATAGTCCTATCCGTTTTCTCCAGAACCGGAAACCATCCTCGAATAAATTCCTTCGAGTTCGTATATAACCATACGATGGTTTTGTCCAATGGAAGTGGACGTTCGTAGTAATACGGGGTGTCCTGGAGAAAAGGGTAAAAGTAGGAGTGGCAATGAGGTTCGCAACTCTGACAATCCAAAAGCCAGTGTTAAGTAAGGTTCGGTCAACTTGGTCACTGAGTCATAGTCTAGGGTCGGGTCAATGGTCGCTGCCATAGAGAGAGAGAAAAGAAACACTCAGCGTGCACTCTAACCTAGATCAGAATGGTTATCACTTTTTCTAATCAGGAAACCTCCCACTGTACCTCAAATTCTCCTCCAAACCTGAAAGAAGAATTAGTCGGGGTCACCCGAGGAGTAAACCAACTCATCAGTGGGAATCGGGATCCAACTCTCATCGCACGATAACGTGACGGAATCCGCTCACGGTATCACACTCCAGAAGGTATGCGCATATCTGGCAAGTTTCAGTTCTTTTGAAACTCCCGATGTGATTTCTGCCCCATGCTCTTATGACCTTGGCGTGAGGTCAAAATATCATAAGTCACATGTCAAGTTCTACCCATCATTTTCCAGGTTAATTTGAACCCACCCGTACATACCCTTGACGTAGGCCAAAATAGTAGTACGACTGTCCCAAACCAACGCATCTATCTATGCTACAGATAAATATCCGGCAGCTACCAATCACTATGCCTTGGCGTGAGGTCAAAATACATAGCTTGAATACTATCGAATATTTAACCGAAATGATGGAGGGCTACGAATGGTTTCTGGCGAAAACCTTTAACGTAATGAACTTGATCTCGTTGAAGGAACGGATAGCTTTTTAGAAAATATAGTGACGAAAACTTTTACTAAAGAGGTCACTCCCGGTGAAGGGATCTCGGCTCTTTCCCCGTAGAATGGGGTGCAGGATATTCCAACTGAATACCACGGTGCAAAGCAAAAGTAATCGGCTATAGTGAAGTTAATGCCCTGACGCAAACTTCTGTCCAAGGGGTCACTCCCGGTGAAGGGATCTCGGCCCTTGCCTCGTCGACTGAGGAGCAGGATATTCCAAATGAATACCACGATGCAAAACAAAAGTGAACGTCCTTGCAATAACAGCTTTTTGAAAAGTGTTCCAACAACATCAGATTAGGTTTGTTTTTCTTGCATTGATCCGAATCAACGCAGTCCCATCAATTAATCACACCACAAAGAACGAAAATATACTGACGTACGTATATGCCATCCGCATTCGCCACTGGGTCCCGTCATCACTCGTTAGGTTAGCTTACTAACGACAGAGCGGGGACTGGACTAGCGCGGATGAAAAACATATACAACATCTACTAATATATATACCAATATATTATATTTCGCTCAAGGCGTGAAAAGAAATGCAACATCAAAGAAATGTATAGCATCACAGAACAATACAGATATCTGGGATCCCCGGGTTTCACAGAGCCACAACTGAAACCCGACGTTCCCCTGGTCGTGTGGATAGCCTGTGCAATGAAATCCTAGACCACTACGGGCGCGGCAAGTTACCCGCCAAAACCTGAAACGAGGCAGCCCCCTTCAGCGCCGTGAATGGACCACCCAGCACTCCACGGAATCCGGCAACTTGGGCACCCCTCCTGGGTCAACCTGTACCCCCTACGAGTGCGGCGAATAGCCCGCCAATCCTAGAGTGAAGCCCCCTCCGTCCCAATGCCATGAGATGCGGGCTTGTTGCCCTCTAGAACCCGGCTATCCGTGCACTCCTCCGCGGGGTAATCCTAGTACAGAAAGTAAAATATACATACACCGGGTATATCGACCGCAACCAGGTCGTGGCCCAAAATAATAATACAATCAGGCAGTGACGGCAGTCCACATGTCGGACGCTCGCCCCGCAATATCAAATGTACATAATACAACAGCACAGTACTAGCATTGCATCCAGGCTATCCCCCACGACCGATCCGCAACATCACTGCATAAACATAGAACATCAACGTGAAAGTCACGTTCGCAAATCCGTCTAACCGGGCTATAGCAGTTAGACCGGATTTACCGATCAAGTGACATTCACGGTCGCAGATATAATGTAAATACTGTGAAAAATGTGTTTAAAATTTTCCGATTGACCAAAAATTAACAAGTGGGCCCCAAAGCAATACTGTAGCACTCACAGAAATAATTGGCCCAATTTTAATATTCCAAAACCCCTAATTACTCCCCTTAAGCCCACTGGAAAAAGATGGCGAATTGATCTCTCCAGACGGCGGCGGATCCGCGGCCCAATAGAGAGGTGTGGCCGCGGTTCCGCGATCTGGGTGAGAGATCAATTTGTCGAATTTTCCCAGAGTTCTTAGAATTTGTTGTACATCAGTTTAATGCAACCTGAAAAATTTTTGGACACCAAAAAATCTTAACAGAAAACTGAAGTGAGCTGAAATTGGTTTTTCGGAATTTTGGTCGATCGGAAATGCAAAACACATCAAACGAAAGCTAGACGAAGTTAATGGCGAAGCTCTGATACCACTGTAAGTGCACGGCGGTGCCCCGGCCGTCAATCCGACGGCCAAATACGGGAACGGTGATAAACTTTAATTTTTGCGGACTTAGCAAACCGGCACCACCGCGCACTAAACCCCGGATCGTGCCATTAAACTAGATCTAGCAAATTAACAAGATATGTTAGAGATGTACCGACTGATCCGAGTCCTCCGGTCTTCATCTCCACTCCGATCTCCTCGCAGGAACTCCGGTCGTCGCCTCCTCGCCGGAAGGGCACCACATCGCCTGTAGCTTTTACGGGCTCCCACTTCAATACCGAGGCAACTCGGGCGCGAAGTAGGCTACCCGACGCGCCCAAGATATGCTGTAGGAAGTGTAGTGTAGAATCATAGTCTCTTTTGGGGTTTGTTGCCATTTGTGGATGATGGAGGAAACAAGGTAAGAAAAATGGTGCTTGCATTTTTCTAGCATCAAAAATGAGATCAAGAATGCTACTCTCTCAAAGATGAAGATGAAGCTCTCTTCTTCTCTTTTCTTCTTCTCACTTAGAAAAACAATGGTGGAGGAAAAAAAAGGAATCAACCATCATAAAAACCAAGAAGGAGAGTGATGGTAGTAAAAGTAGAAAGGTGACCATAAACAAAACATCATGATCACAAATTCACATCCAAATCAAATCCATTTCTAATCTAATCAAATCTCATTAATGCATGAAAAGCAAAGATGCTTATCATATCAAACCTTATGCAAATAAGTCCTCCACAAAGTGTTATTTGCAAACTTGCAAATAACACCCTCCATCGGAAAAGTCCGGCCGGGAAAGAACAAAGAAAAACCGGCCGGAACGGAATGCAAACTGGCAACTCCAGAAAACTGGTCCCGTAATAAATTACAGGAAAACCCCGATACTGTGCATACACACCCGCATCTGTATTCCGTCCGGATACAAATGCAAAGAGACAAAATCTACACTGTACTAAACTAGGACCGGCTTAAACCAAAGCCGGCTAGTAATATCCGTCCGATCCTGATCCGTGCAATACCGCACGTATCTGATCGAACGCTGCCATATAACAATACGGCTACTATTACAAAACCGTCCGATCCTGATCCGTGCAATACCACACGTATCTGATCGGACCCTGCCATATCTCCATACGGCCTCTACAGCGTTTCGCCCGAAAGCTTGAGTAACTGAAAGTGTGGTGGACTCTAAAGACTCGTCAATACTATGGCTGTGGATTTAACCACCAGTACGTCAGAGGTATAAGCCAATACATGACGGGCCACCAGCTATTGACCAAAAGGGACGTCGATGAGCGAACTCATCCTGACACCCTACTGAGCCTGTCAGTGACAATATCCGTACAGTTCGGTCCGTTCGTCTATGAGCATCGCATGTCGGGCCTAGGGGGTTGGTAAAAGTCAGACCCCCAAAAGCGGTACAAGTCGTGTCGGAGTATAGTCCAGAACACCCTGAGATACTAATGGAATACCTACCAGTAAATCTCCTGCCTTGGCCAAGGACTTTTCATGTTCTGGCTCTCCTAGACACAGCACGACCTCACCACCAATACCGGGAGAGACGAACCCCTGAAGATCCGCTCACTGCCTCCATGTGGCTCGGGACTGTACCCAACTAAAACCTGTTTGCACGACTCCTTTGAGCCGTGGTAGGGTAGTAATCAAAGTACAGTGGGAACTCACACGAGACAAATGACGATCCCCAGGTCGATGAACTAACCTGTACACATGTCACCTGGGAACTGCTATCTGACGTCAGGTATAAGACCAACTAGCATGTTCCCGGCGAGTCCTGTCCGGTGTACTCATAACCCAATGAGCACCTGTATACATCTTAGGTGATCCAACTGACACCAATGGCTTGTGAGACCGGCCACCGCCCCTCGTCGGGGTCTCGACTGTATACACTAGTCTACTCTGGAGTATCGATGCCCTGTCTCGAAACTCCTACGACTAGGGACCTTTTAAGGATGTGCTTATAGACTACCAGCTCCCACGTATATGATCGCCCACATACTGCCGGTAGTCAAGCAAGAATCCTAGGGGCTCTATCAACGTGCAATAGTGATCTGTCATGTCACCTAAAGCAGTACACGATGATAAAGGTAAACCAGATAGCATACTATCATCTCGAGTAAGACTGTCCTACCGGGATAGGTTCTCCCTCAATCATTGCAATCACGTGCCTGTGATCCAATAATCGACTCTGAGGGCACTATCTCCAACATTGAGATATGTTGTTTCCATGATATTTCTGGATTTGGGAACCGTGGGAATTTCAAAAGAGAATATATAATTGTGTTAAAAACCCGGTTACCCTTGATATGATATTTCAGTGCGTCCACCATATGTTTTCTCGGTGCTGAGAGCGACATGTGAAACCCTATTCGAGGAGGCGGATGAGGCCGATTGCGGGTACATGGTGGACCCGGTATGGTACCCCGGGGCGAGAACGGTTTCGCTGTGTAGTAGACGGTGAGCCTGGCAGAGGGACTACTACCTACCAGTGATTGTATTTGAGCTCGGCAGATATCTGGAGGATTCCGACCAGAGTTGAGAGATGGACATGGGCTGACTCGTACTGCCGGGGCCGAGGGCCGATACCGCAGACGGAGCCCAGAGATGGACATGGGTTGACCCGTACTGCCGGGACCGAGGGCCGATACCGCAGACGGAGCCCAGAGATAGACATGGGTTGACCCGTACTTCCGGGGGCCGAGGGCCGATACCGCAGACGGAGCCCCATATGGACGAGGATTTACGTGTCGATGCTAGGCACGGGTTTCTTGATGTTTTTCCATGATTTTGTTTATATTCTCATATTGCATACATGATGCTTATTGTCAATAGGTGACGGGTGGACGGGCTCCACGTTTATTGTCATTGGGTGACGGGTGGACGGGTTCCACGTATATACAGACATGGATCATATACAGACTGGATTTACATTGATCATACTTCATTTGTATATATAACAGGGTATGAGGGCACTGTTATATATAACCTTACACCAATATTAGTGGTATGGGACGCTAATATATGTGTATTGATACTTCATCATTTTTAGTTCATGCAGACATACCTTATATCTATGACATGCTATTACCTGAGTACTTGGCACTACATACCTGTTTAGATGTTGCTTTGCCACCTTATCATGTATCAGGCTTATTCTTGAGGTTTATATACTGATCGTATTGACTTAGGATCATGTCTTGCATTCGGTTTCTGCTTCTAGATATTCTCTATTCACGAGTTGGCAACTCACCCCCGTTGTGCCACAGTTCTTGCAGGTTTTGCCGTACAGGTTCCTTTGCGGCATTTCTGGCAAATTGCTTCCTTGCGGGTGAATTGCATTTGGTAGGTGGTTTCTTTTGCATCAAGAACCACCATTGTACTTATATTATCCATTGTATCTAGAAATTCCATCAACCAAACTTGTATATTGTTTCAGACTTAGACTTTAGTGATGTATTATTCGACCTTAGAGTCGCGCTTAGTAGTATTGTGGTTTTCTTGCTTATTGAGTTCTTTGAGTTTGACCCTCGCCGTTCGGCGTTGTATATTATTATTGCTTGTGTGGTTGTGACCGTCGTTTGACGAAGAGCTAGCTCCCGCTTGGGGATGCCTTTTATCATTGTATATATGTTGTGCTTGTTGTACCCCGTTCGGGGCCAGTATTTACAAAAGAAACTCTGCCGAAATTTTTAGAAAAGACTTTACCTTTTAAAAATGCACATTCGGCTTAGTTATTTAAAACCTTCACTTCTTTAAACCAGTTTCTTTATTTACTCTTAAAATGGTTTTAGATTTCTGGGCTTTTGGCTTACTTGGATCAGATGGGGTCCTATAGACTTCATATGGTTCAAGGGCCAGTCACGTGCTCTTTCGGGTCGTGACATATTTATTCAACCTCAGACCCTATACATTTTTATATTTTAGAAAGATCTCGGTTTCTCTTGAATTTTCATTCTAAAGTGCGGTCTCCAATCAGGGATTTTTATCAACTTTACAGAAAACTTAAGTCTTATTCTTTATTCCTATCTTTCCTCCAAACATCGATCGTATACCTCCACGTGTGTGTAAATTTTCACCCATACACTCAAGAATTCAATTCAAGCTATAGTACCCTTGCTTTAATACCTAATACTACTTCTTTTCATTAATGGATGGATGGTTTTGCTCACACACCTTTCATGCGACTATTAATGCTTCTTGAGACACTAACAGCCGATTACTGAATGAGTGGGCTTAAAGCGTAAATAACTGTTTCCAGGTCTTGACTTTATTTACTTTTTTTTCTTTTTCAAGACCGGATATATTTTTTTCAATTATGCTCTTTTGGTGGTTAGCTTTAAATACCGTTTTATCTTTCATACTAGGTTTTTGGGAAAGAGTATTTCTAGGTATTCTCTACTATCCCAAGTTTTAAGGTGCGTGTATGTGCAGTTTGTAGGGTATATACTTTCTAAATTTGGACTCGAGAATAGAAACTATTTTTTAGACTCATCCTTCAGTAAAGCTTCAATACTTTCCCTTCATCTCGACTTAACACAAGAACTGAACTCACGATTAACCACTTTTATAAAAAAAATACAAGGATGTATAATTACAAAGGTTAAACAGAAGGAGGGTTATTTTTAGGGTTTTCAATTCCTAAGCCTAGGATTTAGTTATTTCTAACGTATCAACTAAACTTTCGGAATAAAATCTAAGTTACCCTATTAACTAACTTGACGACAAAGTTTTTATATTTTTTCGATTTTTATGGGTTTTAAAATAAGTATGAAAATGCAGAATATACAAATGAATGCGAAGAAAGAAAGCTTACTGAGCACACCCCCAAACTTAAACTTGAAAGTGCACTCACTGTCAGGCTATACCAAGAGGGTCAAAATTATCGGCGCTCCCTTGTTTTTTTTATAACAGAAAAAGAAAAACAAAATATATATACAAAAAAGCCCCCCCCCCAAAACTTAAGTAAAACAGTGTTTCCACTATTTAAACGGTGAAGTTTAGGGGAGAGAACAGTATTAATCTATACAAGGCCTTACACAGGCCAAATGTTAACACCAACCATTCAAAAATTCTATCGCGATAGTGTGCAGGTTGGTGAAAAAATGCGTAGAGGAAAGAAATGGAGAATACGCGAGACCGTATAGGGAAAAATGTGGGATACCGTCACGGTATATGAGGAGAAGAATGGAGGAAGGGAAAAAGAAATGGAGTACGAACTTGAGGGTGGAAATGGAGTGAATAAATTAGTACAATTTGTGATGACCGATGTGTAATGAGCGATTGTACTAATCTATTAACCCGTCGAGAAATGGGTTCAAATCTCTCAAGATTCGTGAGAAAACATGGGTAAGCCGAACTTGGTAAACCAGACAAAGGAAAATAAAATGATACGGTGTCTTGCAAGGTCGGAACAATGGAAATGATGGAGGGGTGTGATTGAGGAAGGTTATCGGTTAAAGGTTCAGGAGGGTGTACACAGTCAATGAAAGGGATAGGATGAATTGGAAAATCCGACTCATCAACTAAAAATGGATCATGCTCAATGCTATCCTCAAAAGTCTCCTTAAAAATTCGCCCATCCATGCTTTTATCATCAATATCTAGACACATATGAAGTTCGGGAAAAACAGCTAATGACTCGGGATGATGTCCACACGGAAGTGAAAGGACATGATGAATTGGAGTGATAGACTCATCCAAAACTGCAGGTTCATCATCCAAAATATTCCCAGCGTCGATATCCTCAATCAAGTGAAAATCAATATTCTTAGACACCTCATCAAAAGCATGGATTTCAATCAATTCAGGTTCTAGAGTGGAGGTGTAGAGGTCAACAGGATTGGGATTGGTTTCACTTGGATTGGACCCTTCACAATCTGGAAAATCAAACACTACAAAGTCGCACAACTCATTAAACGTTCTATCTTCAATTGGTGAATCGTTTGGGACACTCGATAGACTTTCAAAACCGGAGTTGTGGGATTCAATTTGCAATGGGTAGATTTGATTTGGAAGGGGGTACCGCTCACTCTCACCACTCCAATTCTTAATCTGTCCTACCGCCTCATCATACATTGGAAAATGTGGAGCTAGTTGGAAACTAGCTACCAGGTCACTAGTGTCACGACCCACCCCCAATACAGAGAGTATTGTCCGCTCTGGCCGATGCCACACGGTTTTGTCTTTCGGGGCGAACTGGACCCGACCAGGGGCCACTTCCCAGGAGGTCACCCATCCTAGGACATACCTGGCCCGAGCACGCTTAACTACGGAGTTCTCAAACTCATGTAGTTCTGGTTCACTTAAAAGGCGCCTCTGTATTGAAGAGTGGTATCATTCCATTTATAGTACAGATCTGTCCTCTTTTAGAATGTGTTCCGAAGATTCCCCATTTTTTTGCAGTGGGTCCCTATGCTTATCTGGTATATATGGTGTTAGTTGTATGTATGCCCTAGAGGCCAGTATTGTACAGATGATATATATTATACTGGATGCTTGGACATATATAGAGATGACTTTCTTGCTCGATATGATAGTATGCTATCTGGCTGCTCTTTATCTTAACATGTACACTTGTCTCTTCAAACTGTCTTATAGTTACATGTTGGTAAAGCCCTTAGGATGTGTACTTGACTACCCGGACTATGATGTAGATCATACTAGTGGGGACATGGTAGTCCATAAGTACATCCTTCAAGGTCCCTAGTCGTGGGTGTATCGAGACGGGGCATCGATATACCAGTGTAGACTAGCGTATACGCCTCTCGACCCATGAGATGGGCGATGTATGATCCCATATCCATTGGTGTTTGACATCAGAGATGGTATACGGGTGCTCAGTGGAGACTGGGTACACTGGACGGACTTGCCGAGAACTCCCAGATGGTATTATACTTCACGTCAGATGGCAGTTCTCAGGTGACACTTGTGCAGGTTAGTCTGTAGACCCGAGATCGTCATAGAGTCTTGTGTGATTCTCACTGTGCTTTGATCTCCACCTTACCACGTCCTTGAGGGCGTGCAAAACGGTGGTCTTCGGGTACAGTCCCGAGTCATATGGAGGCAATGAGCGATAGGAGGGGTTTCGTCTCTCCCGGTATTGGGGGTTGATGTTGCGCTGTGCTCGATTGGCCGTAACAGGGAAGTCCCTGGCCAGGGCTGACCAGAGATTTGCTGGTAAGTGTTACCAGTAGTTTCTCGACCCGTTATGAGCCTCACACCGGCACGACTTATCGGTTATTGGGGTCTGACGTTTACCACCCCTAGACTTGATATGCGACATATCAGACGAACAGACCGGACTGTACGTTAAGTGTTACTGGTTGGATTCACAGGAGTGTGAGCGGGCTGGCTCGTCGATCTTCTGATCGCTCAATACCCGGATGGCCGTTACGTTTAGCAGACCGCTTGCGGCTTGTGGGTGCTTGATATGATCATCATCTGCTACTGGCGTATTGACGAGTCTTTAGAGTCCTACACAGAGGTTTCCTGGCTCAAGCGAAACGAAATAGGAGCGCATATGAGATATGTGTGGGACCAAGAATAATGCGTGTATGTGATACAGCATTTCATTCTCGCGATGAATGTTTCGATTGGTTGTATGCGATATGACCTAGTTATCGAATCATTGATTCGATAAATCGATACATTAGATACTAGTCGGTTATGTGCGACATGACCGGATCATTGAATCAAATGTTGATTTAATGATTTAATGTATAATTATATATTTGATATATTACTTTGCATTAACTGGTATTGGTTCACTTTAAATGGATTTTCTCACTTGATGTGCAAGTTGTATATGTGATATACTTTTGTGCACATCTTTGTATCATGTTTGATGATGCTTGCTCATTTGGTTAAGTGTAAAGAATTAAACCTAGGTTAAGAAAGTGATTAGGGTTTTAATTATCCATTCTTGTATTTATTGATTTTGGAAAAAGAATAGGATAAGAATACAAAATGGTTGCTTTCATTCTTGAACCTTTGTGAAGCTTCATGAAGCTTTGACCAAAGTGACCAATTTGTCTTCATGCTTAACCCTAAGCACTCTTCTAACCTTGGTCAATTCTCTACACCTAACCATGGTTCATATTATGATAAGTATTCATTTCTTTTTCATTTTTGATTAACTTTTCATAATATTTCCTTCTTCTTGATCTTCTTCTTCAAGGAAGAAAGCTTGATGCCATCAATGGCAACTTGAGTTCTAAAGTGAGAAATCCAATTCTAAAGTGAACCCACCTCCTATTTCTTCACCCTCTACCTCTTGCCAAGTTGTCTTGGGTGTTTTCTTCACAAGTTTCACAAATTTGTGATGTTGGAGCTTGAACTTGTGATGACTCGACGTAGATCATCTTCGGCATGAAGCCGACGACCTAGTCCGCCCAATTCTCCGATGAATCCGACGTTTGAGTTCGGGATTCGAGATGGACAGCGAGACGACGCCTACGTGGAGCTTAGGAAGTGGAGAAACGGATCTACAAAGGTTGTAGCCTCTCTCCTTTAGTTAAGATGTTAACTAGTTTCGGTTTTCGCCCAATCTCTAGTCAACGATCCGTATTAGGTTTTCTCGGCACCCTAAAAATTTGAAATTGGCATGGTTGATGCCTTGTGAGACCTCTATAGTGTGCCTAGGAACCCTACAGTGGTATCAGAGCCTATCTAGAGCCTTAGGCGAAGTCTAGACGACGTTTGAAACCCGAACGAACCCCAAACCCTAAAACCCAAGTGCTCTCTGGAGTTTTTCTAAAATCTGGGATTTTTCCATATTAAAAATGCTTAAAAAATTCAGCAGGGAATTCTAAGAATTACGGTGCAAAATATTACAAATGAACAGTACAGAGTGCGACGGAACCGCGGCAGAAGCCTGGCTTCTGCGGCGGTTCCGCGGCAAGATGATGACGTCATCATCCTCTTTTTGCACAGTAACTCCTATTTAATTATGCTGAGTTTTCTGGGAATTTTTAATTTGACTCAAGAGTCGAGTGTTCTGGGGTTGTATTGGGAATCGATGATTCGACCGGATTATCAAATTTCGTCTTTGTGTTTTTCTGGATAACTTTAGAATATGTTAAAAAGTTCGACCGGATATAAATACCCAATTTTCCTCTGCCGGAAAATTTCCAAGTGTTGGATTTTTCTGTGGTTTAAGGACGTTCTGAGTAGTGCAAATAATGTGATGGTCCCTCTAGAAGACAACAAACCTTAACTCGATTATGTGACCGTCTTGAACTACCCTTTGAACCTTAGGGTTTGGAGCAGTACGGCGTGCCACATGTGAGGCGTTCGCTTGACCCTTCTACAGCTGGACCCTTGGTACTGAGGCATGAAATGAATGTCTTTGAACTTATTTCATGTATTGATCGGTTTCGGGAAAACTTGGGTATTCGAATGTTCGATCGGAAAGTTTAAAATTTTCTATTTATCCAGAATGGGATACAATAATTGGAATTCACAAACAGTTATGAGATAACTGGATGAATGTTATAAATCTAGCGGTTTAGTCTCACTTGATATTGAAAAGAGTTTTTGATAAAGCGACTAAAATGCGTGGTTTATAATTGTTAGGCATGTGATGTCTAAGTATTTCATTTGATTAGGCATGCGATGTCTAAAGAGGTTGCGGTTTCCAACTGTTGTAGTTTAACACTTTCTTTTCTCTGACCGTAAGTGTAATATGTGATATCGCCGGTTTCGTTGCTATATGTCAACGACAATTGGGATGCGCATATTTACTTACGTTGATGACATGTGATGTTATGTGTTGCTGGATATGTTATATTGGATTGTCGTGTTTGAATAGCCGGGGGTTTTTACGTGAGATGAGTGTTTTTCATTTTCATTCATGTAAAAACTTGTATGTAATATTCTTTTATTTGGGGCACTTCCAGGTTGCGGAAGATGTGACCTTTTGTATATTATTTACTTTTCCGCATTAGGATAGACCCAAGGAGGGGAGCACAAGTTACCGGGTTCTGGGGTCCAGTGGGAGACCAACTCGAGGAGTCGAGTCCGGGTCTCCTATCCCTAGAATTGGCAGGGTTGCTTGCCGCTCTCGTAGGGGTCTAGGGGTGTGGGATTGGCTATTCATCACGACCGTGGAATCCGTGTTTTATACTGGCTCGTATTGAAAACACGGACGTACTAGTATATCCAATATTTCATATGTTTCTTCTGCTGCGATATCTGTGATGTGATCATGTGATGTTCTGTGATAGATACAGTATATAGTATATATGATATATTATATAGACGTTACTTATGTTTTGCACCCGCACTAGCCCTGCCCTGCTCTGTCGTTAGTTACCTAACCTAACATTGCACGAGGGGACATTCAGGCGAATGCGGATGGCATAAGTGTACGTCGTATTTATCTGTGATGTTTAGGTGACTTAAATGATGGGACTTCATTAATGTGATTAATGAAAGAAAAGAAACCTAAGATGTTGTAGAATCAAATTTTAAAACAAAACAGGTAGCTACAGTTCTTGCTTTGCATAGCGGTATATGTGATATATCCTGCACCTTATTCGATGAGGAAAGGACCGAGATCCCTTCACCGGGAGTGACTCCTTTAGCAATAACTGGTAGATGCTACACACTCGGTTTGTTTTTGATTGCTTCTATAGTTTCTGCTTTGCACAGTGATATATATGATATATCCCGCACCTCATTCGACGAGGAAAAGGCCGACGATCCCTTCACCGGGAGTGACCCCTTTAGCAAAACTAGAAAAGCCTCAAAATCACTCCATTTCAAAACTTTATTTGATTCTACAACGATATCAAGTTCATTACGCAATAGGTTTTCAGAAAAACCTGTCGTAGCCCTCCGTTATTTCAGATAAGTCCTGTTTAGTATTCGTGCTGCGTTTGTTGACCTTGTCAAGGCGCAGTGTGCGGTAGCTAACCAGTATTTATCTGTTTATGCATATGATGCAGATTGGGTTAGGGTAGTCGTACGGCCTTGTTGACCTTGACAAGGGTCGTGCGGGTGGGTTTGATTCAATCAAGATATGACGGGCTGAACTTGACTTGCGGTATATGGTTTGTTGACCTTGTCAAGGTCATAAATCGTTCGGGGCAAAATATTATCGGGAATTTCAAGTGTTGAAATTTGCAATGAGATTGCATACCTTCTATGAGATAGTTGGATCCCGATACCCACTGCGAGTAAGAGTTACTCCTGGGAGAGTTTTACACATTGCAATTAGCTGATCAAGTAGGTGTCTAGAAAGGTGTCAACGGGGTTATGCCTCTGGGAAAACGAGGTTTACATTAATTAGGTTCGTACGAAAGCACGGGGGACCTCCCTCAAAGTACCGACACTAGCCTGGCTGAAAGATTGGCGAACTTGTAGTGTGTAATTAATCCCGGCTAGTCTTTCCTTTTAGGGTTTGAAGGAAGATTTGATAAAAACAGTGGGAGCCATCCTGATTAGATAAGATAATAACCAATCTGATCTTGCACGAGCATACGCTAAAGTGTTTTCTTCTCTCTCTCTCCAGGTAGCGACCATGTCATGCCTTAATCAAGATAAAAATATGGATGTATTGACCGAACCCGCATGTTATACTGTGCTGGGGAACGTTGGTTCCGTTCTTTCCTATAAGAGTTATAGGACTGAAAAGGATATAGGGGAATACCAGGATTCCCATGCCACCCGAATGAAGAAAGTACATGATGATGCATTTTCTTCGGGTGTGTTCGTTACAGAGAACTGTTTCTCCATTTGCTCTACGTCCTGGGTATTAGATACCGGGTCAGGATCCCATATATGTAATCAGTTACATGGGCTCAGGAAAGGTAGAGAACTTGGAGAAGGTGATAAAGACATTAGAGTTGATGCAATTGTTGCAGCTAAGACTGTCGGGGAATATCACCTTGTATTACAAACTGGTAATACATTGGTTCTGAACGAATGCTATTACATGCCGAACCTGATATGCAACATTGTATCGGTTTCTTTATTGAGTAAAGAGGGATATAATTTTGTATTACAGGACAATGTTATGAACATTTTCCGTAACCAAAAGTTGGTTGGATCAGGCACCTTGTGCAATGGCATTTATGTTCTAAATCAATCAACAGTTCTGAGCATAACTAACACACACAAGAGGAAGAGTTCAGAACTGAACGAATCTTTCTTGTGGCATTGTAGAATGGGTCACATCAATGCGACACGACTGGCTAAGTTGCATAAGGATGGATATTTGAAACCATTCGAATTTTCATCTTATGACACTTGCCAGTCATGTCTCAAAGGCAAGATGACCAAAACTCCGTTTACGGGACACGGAGAAAGAGTTACCGAACTTTTGGGACTGATACATAGTGATGTATGCGGTCCCATGTCTACACATGCCAGGGATGGTTCTTCGTACTTCATTACATTCACTGACGATCTCTCTAGATTCGGATATGTGTTCCTGATGAAACACAAATCAGAAGCTTTTGAGAAATTTAGAGAATATAAACAAGAAGTCGAAAAAAAAACCGGAAAAAGTATTAAAGTCCTTCGATCTGATCGAGGAGGTGAATACTTGAGCAATGAATTCCTGGACTTCCTAAAAGAGAATGGGATTCTCTCTCAGCTGACTCCTCCATATACACCACAGCACAACGGTGTATCAGAACGGAGGAACCGCACCCTAATAGATATGGTGCGCTCTATGATGAGCACAGCTGAGTTACCTATTTCCTTCTGGGGATATGCGCTGGAGACAGCAGCATACCTATTGAATCAAGTTCCATCTAAATCTGTACCTACCACACCATATGAGATATGGAGTGGGAAGATGCCATATCTTAAGCGAGTTAAGATATGGGGTTGTCCAGCCTATGTCAAAAGACAAAATCCGGACAAGCTCGAGGCACGGTCAGTTCTTTGCAAGTTTGTGGGATATCCAAAGAACTCTTATGGGTATTTTTTCTACCACAGTGAGGAACAAAAAGTGTTTGTTGCTCAACATGCCACCTTTTTCGAAAACGAATTTCTTGAAAAAGAAATTAGTGGCAAAATGGTAGAGCTGGAAGAAGTTCCAGATAGACAAACCGTAACTGAAGATTTAGTGGAACCAGAAGATTCAGTAGCTCCCAATGAACCTCAGCCGCTCCGCCGATCTAGTAGGGTTCCTCGCCAACCTGAGAGATACTACGGTTTTCTCATGGATGGTGGGAGCGAGGATTGCATCATGGAGGATGATGACCCAACTAGCTTCGAGCAGGCCATCACGAGTAGGGACTCAGTGAAATGGCTGGATGCTATGCGGTCCGAGATGGAATCCATGTACACCAACATAGTATGGACTTTGGAAGTTGCTCCTGAAGGGGTAAAACCCATTGGGAGCAAGTGGATCTTCAAGAAGAAACTTGGTGTAGATGGGAAAGTGGAGACTTTCAAAGCTAGACTTGTTGCAAAGGGTTTTCGTCAAAGACCAGGTGTGGACTATGACGAAACCTTTTCTCCAGTGGCTATGCTTAAATCCATCCGGATCATGCTTGCCATCGCTGCATATCATGACTACGAAATCTGGCAAATGGATGTTAAGATCGCCTTTCTAAACGGTGATTTAGAAGAGTGCGTGTACATGACTCAGCCAGAGGGCTTCGTAGACAGTGGGAGCAGCGGGAAGGTGTGCAATCTGCTTAAATCCATTTATGGATTAAAGCAAGCATCGCGGAGTTGGAACATCTGCTTTGACGTCGTTATCAAAGAGTTTGATTTCATCAAAAACCCAGATGAACCTTGTATCTACAAGAAGGTAGCAGAGAGTAAGGTTGTCTTCCTCGTATTGTACGTGGACGACATACTCTTGATAGCAAATGATATTCCTATGCTGCAAGCAGTCAAGCTCTTCTTATCACAAAGATTCTCAATGAAAGATCTTGGTGATGCCTCCTGCATATTGGGAATTAGGATCTATAGAGATAGATCCAAACGGATTTTAGGATTGTCCCAATCCAGGTACATTGACACCATACTAAAGAGGTTTAGTATGGAAGAATCCAAGCGTGGGAACTTGCCCACGATCTCTGGAGTCACTCTCTCCAAAGAGATGTCTCCCAAGACTGATTTGGAGAGAGCTCGCATGCAAGGGATACCCTATGCTTCGGCTGTAGGCTCTATCATGTATGCGATGCTATGTACCAGACCCGATGTAGCATACTCACTAAGTATAGTGAGCTGGTATCAAGCTGATCCTGGAGAGAGTCACTGGACAGCTGTGAAGAGCATTCTCAAGTACTTGGGAAGGACTAAAGAGATGCTCTTGGTGTATGGTAACGGAGAACTCCAAGTCGAGTCCTTTACCGATTCGAGCTTCCAGAGTGATAAGGACGACTCTAAGTCGCAGTCGGGATTTGTCTTTACCCTTTACGGAGGGGCGGTTAGCTGGAAGAGTTCCAAGCAGGAAACCGTGGCAGACTCGACGATGGAGGCTGAATACATCGCTGCCAACGATGCTGCCAAAGAGGCTGTCTGGATCAAGAAGTTCATTACTGAACTTGGAGTGGTTCCATCCATTGGGCATCCAATACCTTTGTATTGCGATAACAATGGAGCGGTGGCTTTGGCCAAGGAACCCAGGTCCCATCAGCGATCCAGGCATATTCTGAGGCGGTATCACCTGATCCGGGAGATAGTTGATCGCCGGGAGATTAAGGTTAGGAGGGTTGACACGAAGAAAAACACGGCGGATCAACTCACGAAGGCCATTCCCCAGATACAGTTTGAGAGACTCTTCGGGATGCTCGGTATGCGATACTACACCAGCTGGCCCTAGTGCAAGTGGGAGATTGTTAGTTGTATGTATGCCCTAGAGGCCAGTACTGTACAGATGATGTATATTATATTGGATGCTTGGACCTATATAGAGATGACTTTCTTGCTCGATATGATAGTATGCTATCTGGTTGCTCTTTATCTTAACATGTACACTTTTCTCTTTAAACTGTCTTATAGTTACATGTTGGTAAAGCCCTTAGGATGTGTACTTGACTACCTGGAATATGATGCAGATCATACTAGTGGGGACATGGTTGTCCATAAGTACATCCTTCAAGGTCCCTAGTCGTGGGTGTATCGAGACGGGGCATCGATATACCAGTGTAGACTAGCGTATACGCCTCTCGACCCATGAGATGGGCGATGGATGATCCCATATCCATTGGTGTTTGACATCAGAGATGGTATACGGGTGCTCAGTGGAGACTGGGTACACTGGACGGACTCGCCGAGAACTCCCAGATGGTATTATACCTCACGTCATATGGCAGTTCTCAGGTGACACTGTTTCCTGATTTAAAATCAGGAAAGCTTCTGTGAAAAGCTTCGAAAAGGGGGCCACGTGCTTACACGTGACCAGCAGTCACGTGTTGACACGTGACCTATAAAGTACAGAAAAGGCGCACAATGATTCGCTGAACAAAGTCAAGAAAAAGAGCTTCAGAAGAGGTCACGTGCTCCCACGTGACCAGGGTCACGTGTCGACACGTGACGTTCAAAGTAGCAAACTCGCTCTCCAATTGAACCAAGGAAAGAAGTGCCAGATAGGGGTCACGTGCTTACACGTGACCAGGGGTCACGTGGTAGCACGTGACGTTTAAGCAGCAATCAGAAGACACAGCGCAGAAGGCTCATTCCAAAGGGGGTCACGTGCTCACACGTGACCATGGGTCACGTGGTCACACGTGACCAGCTTTCAAAGCCCATTTTTGTCAACATAATTAAATTCTGAAAGAAATTCAAATCTTTCCAAAGGAAAGCGGCTATCTGGAACCAATCAAATTAAAGATTCAGAGGTGATCTATCTATGGGAAAATCCCGGGTTTGGAAAGATTTCCCCTTTAAATCTAACAGAAATTGCAAGGGAAAATCCCCGGATCTGAAATCCAATGGTGAATAAAATTCACCCAATAATCCAAAGGTCCAAAACAAATGATGGACGCAAATCAGATATCTCAATGAAGATTCGTCAAAAACTAATTGATTCGGCTGCCTCTCCTATAAATAGGAGCCAAGAGACACAAAAAGATATACATGCACAGAGAGGAGAAAGAAAAAAGGAGGAGAGCTTTGATACTTTGAAAAGACTCGGATCTTCTGCAAAAAACCCTAGGTAAGAAAGGGAAAGCCTTTTGAAAGAAAGAGAATTTAATTCTCAACAGAGTTTAACTCCGATACATAAGACAGGAGAGCAGATTTCTTCTCTCTTTGATAGAGGATCTGCAAAGTGCACATCTCCCCTTAAGGTTGAGAATTTAATTCTCAATGGGTCGAGATCCTGCCATGCAGATCCAAAACATAGAGAAAGAATGCAAGCATGAGAATTTAATTCTCACAGAACTATAGGAATTTAATTCCTCTAAGATAAAAGTAGGGCTTGACCCTGTGTTATGGGAATTTAATTCCTTCAAAATAAAAAGAAGTAGGGTTTAACCCTAATTAAGAATTTAGTTCTGTTGAAACAGTGGGAATCTAAGTCCCTTAATCATGATCTGACGGGAAACGTTTTTATTAGGGTTTAACCCTATTCAGTTCTTCATATAAACGAGGAATCTAATTCCTACAGAAGGTTCAAGAATCGAAAGGAAATAGGAATTTAATTCCTTTGAAAATTAAAGCCAGAGGAATTTAATTCCTGAAAAGAAAGATCAACAGATTCTCTAAACAACATACATGGAGGTAGGGTCACGTGCCACCACGTGACCCTCTCAAAAGAGCTACAGAAGTCCCTTTGAGGCAGCATCCCACGTGATCCACGTGACCTTGGCAGAAATCCTAATACACAGGCATTTGAATGCCCATCACGTGATGGCACGTGATGCTTTGAAGGAAATGAGAATTTCAGCAGAACAAATGAAGGGAGGGCGCTCTCACGTGCTGCCATGTGACCCTTCTTGCCTTAGTGTTTAACACTAAAATTAAAACTCTCAAGCCCAGTGTTAAAACACTGTCGGGACTTAGCATTCATTGCTGATTAAAAAGCCTTATTCGCAGCGTTCAACATTGATCTGTTTTAGTGTTTAACACTAATTTGAAAAAGCCTTATTGCTGGTGTTTAACACCAATTATCTTTCAATGTTGAACACTAACTTGTCAACCTCATTCCCAGTGTCCAACGCTGATTGCTCTGAAGTGTTTAACACTAGGCTTTGGCCCAATTGGTTAAAGGGATAGAGGCAAAGCCTCTCCTGATTGGACTTAGCCCAAGCTGGCCATAAGTCCTCAATTCATGATTAACTGGGCTAATGGGCTCATAACATAATTAACCAGTCTTGACCCTAAATTGGGCCAGGGACTATTCAAGCCATTCCGGTTCTAGGGTACATCTCTTCACTCCTTTGATACTTGGCATTGTAATCCCTCAATGTCTTCAAAGAGGTGACGGGTCCCGAAGACCATTCATGATATGGACTGTGGGGTCCTTAAACCCATGCATAATACAAAATTCCTGGTTACGTGGAACGCGGATAACGTCACTCTTTGACCCCGCGGAAAACGTCCAGAGCGGATCCTGGTCCTCGCAGAGCACGGCAGTGAACCCGTGTGAAGCATCCAGAGCGGAGCCTGGTCCTCGCCTAGCACGGCAGTGAACCCGTGTGAAGCATCCAGAGCACATACCGGACTGTGGAGTCCTTAAACCCATGGACTATGACGTCCTTAACCTTGACCGAGATGTCTTAAAACTACCAACGGACCGCAATGTCCTTAAACTACCCACGGACCGCAATGTCCTTAAACTACCCATGGACCGCAATGTCCTTAAACTAGCCACGGACCGCGACGTCCTTAAACTAGAACCATAGAGCCTCCATATGCTCTTTCGTCGGATCTAAACGGTCCTGTTTAAGTTGATCTTAGCCCCAAAGATGGCTAACGCGTCCTTAAACCCTCAAACAGACTGGACTATGAATCCCCCCAATTAACTCTGGCTCGAGGGTACATCTCTGAACTCCTCTGACATCCGTCGTTGTAATCCTTCAACATCGTCAGAGAGGTGACGGGTCCCGACGGCCACGCATACGACGGACCACTATGTCCCTACACTGGAACAATGGGGTCCAAACACTCCTTTGACGGATCTAAACGATCCCGTTAAGTTGATCTTAGCCTTAAACTAGACTAATGCGTCCTTAACAAACGTTTGAGTTGATCTTAGCCTCAAGCATGGCTAGCGTATCCTCAAACCAAACCCCCAAACCCAAATCTAAGAAGATACGGATTTGGACTAGTCCACGCCCTACGGGCGACGACATAACTCGGTCTCCGTAAACGATCCACGGGCAATAAAACATAAAACAAAAACACACGACACGAAGTGACCATCTGGAGAAGGAGAAAGTTGTTACCGCGATGCGGTAGCGTAATTAACTGCAGGGGCTTGCGCCTGCAGGGAAGAGCGTCCCCACAATCAAAAACCCCTCAAACGAGGGGGAATCTGACGAAGTCTGCTACATCGGCCGCATCCGTCTAAACCTACGATACATGGCGCCATAGATCGACTTGTCATCCTCGGGGAGGCAGACGGATAGCACCTATTGGCATCTGCCCCGAACCTCAGGCGAGACGTCCCTACGTCGTCGCCGCCGTTCGGAGGGGAACAGATTCTGGCACGCCCGGTGGGACCTTTTCCTCTTTCCACTCCACACTTCGTGTGTCGTGATTCGCGAACCAATCGCGGTTCGCTGATAGTTGCCCTTGGGTTTCAAGATACTGAGAATTGGCGCCTTGCTTATTGCAGAAAACAAAGGATCGATGGCCGCTACTTCCGCAAAGTCCTTCAACTGCTCAAACTGCAATTGCGACCAACGCTCTACCTCGCCAGGAGGTATAGCCTATGGACCCCAAGCTGCTTCGTTGTTCACAATGCCGGTGGACCAAGTGACGCAAGCCACTACCGGATTGTTCTTTGGGACTATGCTCCCTCCATCAAGCTTTGTGGGACCAGTGCTGACAAAGGAAACTCTCAGGAAGTCGGTCTTTGATCGTCTTGCCCCTGTCGCGGCTCCTCTCAATGAGTCGCCCGATGTCAACGCCTCAGTCTTCTCTAGATTGGGCCAGAAATCCCGCAAATTCATCGCAGAGAAGGCCGCTTCTAAGAAAACGGCCACTCCTGCCTCCGAAATCGCCAAGGCAGCTTCCCTGGCCAAAAAGTCGGTCTTTACCAGATTAACGGCTTCAGCTCCCGCTCCCGCTGCATAAAGGACATCGGTCTTTGACAGGCTAACACCAACAACGACCCCCCGCCCACACAGGGGGCAAGACGAAACCATTCTTATAGCTGGCTCTAGGCCGTCTGCTCGACGTGCCCGGCGTCGTCATTGGCGCCGAATAAGGAAGGCTGGGGGCAGCTCCCCCTCTGGATTGACTCCACCAGCCCTGGTGGCAGAAGTTAATGCTGCTGTTCCAACTGGGAACAGCTTCGAAATGCTAAATAAGGTGCGAAGGAATTCCTCTACTGCAGTGCTGAAGAGGTCTCCTCCCCCATCAGGAAAGGTTGTGGAAATAGAATCAGAACAGCCCCGATCTCCTCAACGGCTGTCTTCCAAAATCTATAAGGTTTGGCGGCAGGCCCGAGACTCAATCATCGACCCAAACTTCTCCCGCCAGCACATGAAGCTGAAAATTCAACCGAAGGCTGGTCACCAGGCTAAACCCCAAAAGGCTGTCTTAACGCCCTCCTCAACATCCCCCTCAACCTCCATGGCTCATAAAAGGAGGAAGCCAGAGAAGATCCCTAAACATGCAACGACGGCTAAAAGCAATGAGCCCAGACGCCTTAAGTCTGGGGGCACGGTGGTGCACACTGTTTACATGGTCTCTGGAAAAGAGGAAAGCCGCACTTCTACGGGCCACCGACCGCTGACCCGATCCGTGACGAGAGCCCAGGAACAACAACAAAAGCTGCAGGAAATGATGAGTGCTATGGCTGCACTTACCGGGCCAAAAGAAAGCCCAGAAACGTCCTCAGACGCCCGCCGGGAAGAGGAAACCGACGCCGAGTTCCTTCGCCGGACATTGGAGAAAAAGGACAAAGAGGCTGCTGAACAAGCGGCTAATATACAGCGCATGGGCCTTCTCTTCCAAGATATGATAGGAATGATGATCCAACAAGACCTACCCGCTGAAGATCCCCCAATCGTTCTGGAAGATGACCGAAGAGAAACGTCAAATCCACCACCAGCCCTCTCTACGGCTAAGGAGGAGACGATCTCTAAAGCTGACTTGGCCGACTACATAGCCCAGCAAATCCGGGTCCATCATGCGACTGAGGCAGCTGGTCAAGTCGTGAAGACGGGGCGGCCGTATCCAGGCTGGTATGATCAAATCAAATACCCGCAAGGCTATACGATACCGAAATTCCATGTGTATAAGGGGACCGGCAATCCTCATCAACACGTCGCCCAGTTCCGGGCCCTCTGCGGTAACACCGGCGGTGACGATAAACTTTTACTCCGTCAGTTCGTTGGCAGCTTATCGGAAACAGCGTTCGAATGGTATTCGGAACTCCCGAACGATTCCATCAAAACGTTCGCTGAAATGGAGTTGTTATTCACTCAGCGGTTCGCAAGTGCCAGCGAGCGCACTCCAATGACTGCTTTGATTAACGCCAGGGTAAAGCCAGGCGAAACCTGGGTCCAGTATGCCATACGCTGGCGGAATTTGTGGTCAAGATGCGAGCAACGCATTGAGGAAGCACCCGCAGTGGGTATGTTCGTGGGAACCCTAGACCCCCACGCAACTATCTCCCAGTTTATGATGTTCTTTAAGCCAACCACATTCCAGGCTTTGATCGACAAGTTGGCTCAGATGGACCAGATGGGTCATAGACCACCTGCCCCGAAACCAGAACCTCGGAATGACAAGGGTAAAGGAAGGGCGACTTTTGTCGCGAACGCCCAACAGCAACCTGACGCCTCGAAATCAGCAGATCAATTGGAAGAAAGACGCCGATATTATAACGAAAAGATGAAGCGTCCCTACTCGTTTCCACGAGACAAGACAAAAGGTTATTTGAGCTGGCAATACGCAACAGACTTATAAACCTACCAAATCCAAGGCGACCGCCACAACCCACCGAGGTGAATAACCCTAACTACTGCCCTTACCATCAAACGGTAAGTCATCGGATTGAAGACTGCTTCGTCTTCAAAGGATGGATTGAAGATCAATACCTCCAGGGGAAGTTTGTACTGTCCGAAAAGTGGAAGGTGAACCCACCACAACCGCATATTCCTAAGAAAGCAGATACACCGGGGGCAACCTGCTCCTTTATCGAAGAAGCTCCATGGGAGGTCGTGCTATCAACGAAAACCAAAAGGATGCTGAGAGACCTTCATGCGTGCCCTGCAATCGAATGGAAGGATCCTCTCGAACCTCAAATTATCGAAGGAGCAGTGAAGCCCCACGCAACTACGAAGACTGCTGATAAGGGCCCAAATACTCACACCCAATCGTCAAAATCTTCCAAGAAAAAGAAGAAGAAATCCAAGAAGCCCGCGAAGCTTGGAGACGAGCGCACGAAATTGCAGAAGCAAATCGACGCGCTGGAAGAATATGATCAGAAAGCGCGAACTCCTGTCACACTGCGAGAATTCCTCGACCACACCTTTCAAGACGGAGATGATGAAGAGAGCTCATCGGATGAATCCGAAGAGTATGTGGCAAGTTGTAACGTAATCTCCCACTCGCTTACCGATGGCGAGAAAGCTCTTGACACCAAGAAGCCGGAAGCAGAGCCCGAACCCGAGCGTGCGAGGCTGACAACTGATATGATCAATGCCTTCCTAGACGAGATCCGCCTAAAAAGTAAAGCGGATCAGGAGCGTGAGAAGGCAACGCCAGAAGGAACCAAACGCGGGCGGCTGAACGAAAGAGTTGAACTACCCCTGCCAGAGCGAAAGGCATCCGAAATGGACAGGAAGACATTCAAGACAAGGAAAAGGTTCGCCAATGCCATGACAATGGGAATGAGGCTACCACCTTCGGAAGGAAATAGGCACGATGGGGCGGAAAGGCACCCTGACTACTGCGCATATCATCGGAAAATCTCACACCCCACAGAGGAGTGCGACGCCTTTAAGATATGGTGGCAAGGATATGTTGCTCGTCGGCAACATTTCAAGCGCATGAAACGCAAGAGCCGTTGGGAGCAAGGAAGCACTGTCGATAAGCTCAACAGAACTACTGGCAACTGTTATATGGCTCAAGCCGAAGGGTCACAAGTTCTCACCTTTGGGAGCGACTCTGACGAAGAAATAACTCTGGGCCCTCTCTTTGAAGAATCCGCGCTAAGGAAAGATGAGGAATCAGAAGCCTGCGGAAACACTCAGCTGCGCAATCGCACACTCCCGGAAAAGAATCTCGGGCCTACGAACAGAAAGGATAAGGGAAAGGAAAAGGTCACTTAAGATATCACTTTAGATGACCAAGTCGCGAAAGAACTGGCTGCCAAAGACCCTCCTAGGAGGAGTAAAGTGGACTATAACATCCTCGCGCATCTAAGGAAGCTACCTTCTCAGCTTAGCATTCTCGACGCCCTCCTATTATCAAAAGAAGCACGGGACTCACCAATTAAGGCATTACAAGAACCTGAGCAATTCCAAGCCTTTCTCGCCACTGAAAAGATGAAGGACGAACTGGAGGGAGTGCATACGGCCGACGTCACTTTCGGTGATGAAGACCTCCTTCTCGGGACGTGTGACCACAACCGTCCCCTATACGTCTCCGGATACTGCCATGACATCAAGATGGGCAAGATCCTGGTGGATAATGGATCCTCCGTCAATCTCCTTAATGTTCGGGTGTTGAAGGAAATCTGCATGAGCGTGCAACACCTCGCTCGTGACAAAATTACTATCTCCGGTTTCGACTCACAATCGTCACGGACTCTCGGGTCCGTAATACTAACGTTACGCTTCGGGCTTCTCGTCACAGACATCAAATTCCATGTCATTGACGCCAAGACTTGCTACAACGCCTTGCTCGGCCGTCCTTGGCTACATGAGTACAACCTCATCCCTTCTACACAACATCAGTGTATGAAGTAGTTTAAAGATGGTTTCGAGTATACTGTAACAGGCGAGTTGAACCCATTTTCCGTGAACGAAGTCCGCAAATACGAGGACAAGAAATACTTTTTGCCAGACTTCGAAGATACAGAAAGGTGTCGTAACTCGGAGAACAAAGCCGCCTCCACCATCCCTGTTTTCGGGAGCGATACCGAAGAAGAGGAAGAGATAGTTTATACAGGGCCATCCCAACGCAACAACCAGAGGACGTCCGCCCCCATACTGGTCTTCGGAAGTGATTCAGAAGATGAGGTCAATGCCGTATTCTCCAATCGACTTTCAATGCAAGCACCCCTTGGCGATGACCACAGTTTGCAAATCACCATGGTACCGCGGGAACACTACAAGGATCTCGACACACTCCAAGCTCACAGTGTGCAGGACCTGCAAACGTTTTACGTCCCTCCCAGGCGTAGAGGTGAGAAGGTGATCCTATTCTACCGATCCTCAGAGTCGAGAATAGAGAAAGAGATCTGGCATGGCGCAGATGCTGCATGCGACAGACTCCAACCCATCCGTCTGCCCAGATACTATACAAATGGATTAAAAAAGCTATTGAAGCGCCAAGGAGTACCCTTAAAACAAACTGTTCGACAGGCTCGGTTCTACAACAGGATTTGGGATGTCCCTGGAACCCAACGCAAATTGCCCAACGGGAAAATGGAGACACTTGGGCTTGGATACGTGAGAACCGGAAAACGAGAGCGGGCCCACAGCAGCTACGCTATATATACCTTTGATGAAGAGGAGGACGCCCTGTCAGGAGAGGCCGACCCCTCATCAAAACCAGACCACGCAATTGAGGCGCCGAGTCCGTCATTTCAAGAACGAATGGACAAGCCTATCAGGAAAGTGGGTCAGAAAGCTCGGGAAGACCACAACCGCGGAATGGCCATCTACGAGAAGGCCAGGACGCAACGTCTATTTCAATAGATTGCAAAAGACAAAGATGTTCATCCTTGTCAACCCGTCATACGAAAGGCCCGGTGCGGAGACGGGAGTAAGTCAAGGAGCGGAGAGAGGAGCCGACAACCAGGACACCGGATTAGAGGGTTACGGGTATTGTGCGGCTCGGATTCGTCCCTCATGGAAAAGAGGAGCCGAGCATACTCCTTCCCCCGAGACAAGACGGAAAGGTTACTCAAGCTCGCCCTAAAACATCAGATGATCACGCTTCCGGAGTCTAGACACCCCGAGCAAGCTAATAAGGCCTCTCGCTCGGGCTATTGCTCTTATCACCAAGCCATAGGACATCCTACCGAAGACTGCTTCACCTTCAAGAACTGGGTCGAGGACCAGTACCGACGGGGCAGATTCGCTTTATCCAACAGCTGGAGGGTAACGCCGCCACGAAAGCACGAGCCCAAGGCCGCAAGAGCAGAGCCGGATCCGCCTCGGCCCCGGGAGTGGATTCGCACCTGTTATACGATTACGATAGACAACCCTCCCCGGTGCTTCGAAAACAGCAATGATGAGGTTATCTCAGAATTCCCGCCCGCTCCGAAAGAACTGGAAGACGGTATACATACTACTGCAGATAACCTCAGGAAGATTGAGTTGGGATCGGCAGAGGACCCGCGACCAACATTTGTCAGCGAGCTACTCTCTGAAGAAAGGGTGGCCGCGTTAAAGAACGTGCTTCTACGACATAAAGACTGCTTCGCGTGGAACTACTCCGAGATGCCAGGATTAGATCCGGAGGTCGCTGTGCATAGATTAGCAATATCCCCAGATATCAAGCCAGTCAAGCAGGCACCAAGAAGGATGCGACTCGAGCTGGAGATGAGCATCAACGCCGAAGTCAAAAAGCTGATCGACTCTGGATTTATCCAAGAAGTCCAATATCCCGATTGTATCGCCAATATCGTCCCGGTAATGAAAAAGAACGGGACGGTACGCGTATGCGTGGATTTCAGGGATCTCAATAAAGCCTGTCCGAAGGATGATTTCCCGGTACCGGTAATCGAGCTAATGATAGATAACACGTCCACTCACGAGGTTTTCTCCTTCATGGACGGTTCGTCAGGATACAATCAGATAAAGATGCATCCCGAAGACCAGAAGCACACCGCTTTCCGGACCCCTTTGGGTATATTCTGCTACAGGGTTATGCCCTTTGGTCTAAAGAACGCTGGCGCTACCTATCAAAGGGCCATGACAAAGATCTTCGACGACCTCATACATGACATTGTCGAGTGCTATATCGACGACCTCGTAGTAAAAAGTATGTCATACGAAGATCACTTAAAACATCTGGAGACGGTATTTCAGCGCCTCCGGCGATATAACTTGAAAATGAATCCCCTCAAATGCGCGTTTGGAGTCTCCTCGGGCAAATTCCTAGGATTCATTGTTCGACACCGAGGTATTGAGATAGATCCGTCAAAGATTAAAGCGATCATGGAAATGCCTCCGCCAAGAACCCTCAAACAGTTGCGGTCTCTCCAAGGGAAGCTCGCATACATCCGGCGATTTATAGCCAACCTTTCCGGAAAGTACCGTCCTTACAGTCACCTGATGAAGAAGGGAACCCCATTCGTCTGGGATCAAAAATGCCAAGGTGCACTAGACGAGATCAAGCAGTACCTGCAGAACCCGCCGGTATTGGCTGCGCCGGTCAAGGGAAAACCTCTCATTCTTTATACAACCGCCCTCGAAGGTTCCTTGGGCGCATTATAGGCGCAAGAGAATGATCAGGGGAAAGAGAGAGCACTCTACTACTTAAGTCGAGTTCTACTGGGGGCAGAAGGCAATTACTCTCCCATTGAAAAACATTGCTTGGCGTTAATCTTCGCGATAACAAAGCTCAGGCACTATGCGTTGGCACATGAAGTCTGCCTCATCTCGAAGGTGGACCCTCTTAAATATCTGATGTCAAAAGCCATATTGACGGGATGACTCGCTAAATGGGCCCTGCTCTTGATGGAGTTCTCGATAACATATCAACCTCTCAAGGCAGTGAAAGGCCAGGCCATTGCTGACTTCCTCGCTGAGCACCCGATACCGACCGATTCTCCTCTGAACTGTGATTTGCCGGACGAGCATGCATTTGATGCGATTAGCGGCGGAAGCACCCAATGGGAACTCTATTTCGATGGAGCGTCCTCCGTAAAGAAACAGAAACAAGGTACCCCACTGATCAAATCGGGGATAGGCCTCATCTTTGCAACTCCACAAGGAGGGATAATGCGCTTCGCCTTCTCCTTAACAGAGCCGAGGACAAACAATGAGGCTGAATATGAAGCTCTGATAGCAGGCCTCGAAATCTCCATCGACATGGGAATTGAAGACCTCCTTATATACGGAGATTCTCAGCTAGTCGTTAGCCAAGTTAATGGTGACTACCAAACGTGCAAGCCGGAGTTGGTGAGATACGGAGAAAAGGTGCAACAACTGTTGACCCAAATTCCCTCCTACACTTTGGAGAACATACCACGCGCAGAAAACAGCAAAGCAGACGCATTGGCTAAGCTTGCTAAAGAACTGGCCGACGAGAACCTCGATGATGTCAGAATCGTGGTACAAAGCCGTCGAGTGCTCACCCCCGCAGAAATACCTCCGGAATTATATAAAGAGGGAGCAACTGAGCAGACAACCCTACAAATAAAAGACCAAGAGAAGGCCGAAGACTGGAGGGAAGTCTTTATAGACTACTTTAAGTCCCGCCGAATGCCCAAAGAAGCGTCCGCAAGACATCAGCTCGTGAAACGAGCTCTATCTTTCGCTTTCGTCAACGATACCCTATACAAGAGATCGTTTGATTCTCTATGGCTGAGATGCTTAGGATCTGACGAAGCAGAAAGAGTCATTCAAGAAGTTCATGACGGACTTTGCGGTTCTCACCAAGCAGGCCCGAAGATGAAGTTAAAGATTAAGCGAATGGGCTACTACTGGCCCACGATGATCCAGGACTGCCTCGAGTATGCAAAACAATGCCACTCATGCCAGATTCATGGAGACTTCATCCACCAACATCCGAATCCGCTACACCCAACGGTGGCCAGCTGGCCATTCGAGATGTGGGGGACTGACATAGTCGGCCCCATTGAGCCAGCATCATCTCGGGGACATCGTTTTATCCTGGCGACAACTGATTACTTCTCCAAATGGGCAGAAGAAGTACCACTGAGGGAAGTGAAGACGGAGAATATTCTCCATTTCTTCAAGACGCACGTCATCTATCGGTTTGGAACCCCACAGCGGATTATCTCCGATAACGGGCCAGCCTACAGAAGCCATAAGATTAGCCGCTTCGCGCAGCAGCACAATATAGACTGGAGGTATTCTTCAGTTTACAGCCCACGAGCCAACGGTCTGGCCGAGGCCTTCAATAAGACCTTGACGAAGATCATAAAAAAGACCGTTTCCCGGAATAAGAGAGACTGGCACGAGAGGCTGCAAGAAGCCCTTTGGGCTTATCGAATTACATTCAAGACGGCCACGAACACAACGCCATACGCGTTGGTATTTGGGACGGAAGCAGTACTCCCCCTCGAGATAGAGTTACCCTCTCTACGAGTGGCAATCCACCTCGAACTGACCGACGAAGAAAATGCTCACCTTCGACTTGAGGAGCTTGATGCCCTCGACGAAACCCGACTCATAGCGCAACAACATCTAGAAGCCTACAAAGCAAAGATGACGCGCTCGTACAAAAGATTGACCAGGCCAAGGGCATTCCGCCAAGGCGAACTCGTGCTGGTAGTCAAAAGACCTATGATCCCCAATCGTGCCAAGCGGGGAAAATTCGAGCCAAACTATGAAGGCCCGTACATTATAGACCAGGTCTACCAGGGTGGAGCCTATCTACTCGTGGACATGCACGGTGAAAGGCCCTTCAGACCAATAAACGGCCGCTTCTTGAAGAAATACTATGCTTAGTGAGCCACAGCCTGGGTCAACGGTAGATGACGACGACTATGTCCGCTCGCTATCTTCCTAGGCTCAGACTTTACAAGCAGTAGCTGGCCTTCCCATAACGACGGACCGAAACGTCTTTAAACTATCAACGGACCGAGACGTCCTTAAACTATCAACGGACCGAAACGTCCCTAAACTAACGACGGACCGAAACGTCCCTAAACTAACTACGGACCGAAACGTCTTTAAACTATCAACGGACCGAAACGTCCTTAAACTATCAACCGACCGAAACGTCTTTAAACTAACGACAGACCGAAACGTCTTTAAACTAACAGCGGACCGAAACGTCCTTAAACTAACGATAGACCGGAACGTCTGTAAACTAACAATGGACCGAAACGTCCCTAAACTACTACCGCAGCATCCTCAGGATGACCAAAAAAGGAAGAAAAATAAAGGAAAAAAAAAGAAAAAAAACGGTATGTCCATAAAGCAAAATGGGCACGGATGAAAACCCGAAAGGGCTCCGTGAGTAAAAACAGCAGGACTACCGGCGAGTGTTTGTGAAAACCCGAAAAGGCGCAACCTCGTTAAAAGACACTTATAGGGTCCTCTCGACCTTGTAAGGAGAAATCACCTGCGTGAGATCCTTACGACTCACAAAGGAGCAACACACTTAGGGATCCTCACGATTCCTAAGGAAAAAATACACTTACGAGATCCTCACGACTCGTAAGGAGAATTTTCTTATGAGACCCTCACGGCTCATAAGACTTGAAAGTCTTAAGTTACAGAAACCTAAACCTGTTCTTAAGCGAATCCTCCACAACCTCCGATACTGCCCTACAAGCGGCTCGTACTGACCCTTGTATACAATCCACGGGCGCGAATAAACATTTCCCTAACAAAGTCCCACCCGTGACTGGGGATACATCCATATGGTGAACGACCCTTGTAAGTCCTCTCGACTTATAAGGGGAAAATCCTCATTGTAAGATCCTTACGACTTACAAGAGAACATGCGCTTAAGAATCCCCACGATCCTTAAGGAGAAAACACACCTGCAAGATCCTCACGACTTGGAGGGAGAAACACCTTTGTGAGACCCTTACGGCTCATAAAGTCAAAAGCCTTGGTCGGCAGGACCCTTACCCTGTTTACTAAGCCACCTTTGTTCAAACGTCGACAGAGGCAAATGATGATTCGCTCCTGGCAACATTCCAGTTGTAGCGGTGCTGATGCCGAAACCGGTATCCAAAAAATCCGAGCTTGCCGCGAAAAAGCTAGCAAGCCACACATGCATGACAAAATAGCCGAAATGATGGGACAACTTGCAATAAAAAGAAGCAAGAAAAATCTCGGCGGTTCACAGATAACTTAGTGATCACCACCGCGGCATTCGTCTCGATACAGCAGACGCGATACCAGCAAATGAAGCGAAGGCCAAATTCCTAGCTTCAGTGTCTCGACGACACAACATCAAGCGAAACGGAACAGCGGCAACCCCAAGTTCCATGGCTCGGCGACACATATCGCCAAGAGTCAAACCTCCATCCCGTGAAATGCGGATACAATCAGCAAACTTCCTGGTTACGTGGAAAGCGGATAACGTCACTCTTTGACCCCGTAGAAAACGTCCAGAGCGGATCCTGGTCCTCGCAGAGCACGGCAGTGAACCCGTGTGAAGCATCCAGAGCGGAGCCTAGTCCTCGCCTAACACGGCAGTGAACCCGTGTGAAGCATCTAGTGCAAACTTCCTGGTTACGTGGAAAGCGGATAACGTCACTCTTTGACCCCGTGGAAAACGTCCAGAGCGGATCCTGGTCCTCGCAGAGCACGGTAGTGAACCCGTGTGAAGCATCCAGAGCGGAGCCTAGTCCTCGCCTAACACGGCAGTGAACCCGTGTGAAGCATCTAGTGCAAACTTCCTGGTTACGTGGAAAGCGGATAACGTCACTCTTTGACCCCGTGGAAAACGTCCAGAGCGGATCCTGGTCCTCGCAGAGCACGGCAGTGAACCCGTGTGAAGCATCCAGAGCGGAGCCTAGTCCTCGCCTAACACGGCAGTGAACCCGTGTGAAGCATCTAGTGCAAACTTCCTGGTTACGTGGAAAGCGGATAACGTCACTCTTTGACCCTGTGGAAGACGTCCAGAGCGGATCCTGGTCCTCGCAGAGCATGGCAGTGAACCCGTGCGAAGCATCCAGAGCGGAGCCTAGTCTTTGCTTAACGCGGCAGTGAACCTGTGTGAAGCATCTAGTGCAAGATTCCTGGTTACGTGGAACGTGGATAACGTCACTCTTTGACCCTACGGAAAACGCCCAGAGCGGAGCCTGGTCCTCGCCAAGCACGGCAGTGAACCCGTGTGAAGCATCCAGAGCAAACACCGGACTGTGGAGTCCTTAAAATCCATGGACTATGACGTCCTTAACCTCGACCGCGATGTCTTAAAACTAACGATCAACCACCCCTATTCCTTACAGATTTTTGCCTCGGTTTAAGGGTAAATCTCTTCACTCCTTTGATGCCTGCCGTTGTAATTCCTCAACGTCTTCAAAGAGGTGACGGGTCCCTGCAACCAAACGTCGGACTGTGGAGTCCCTAAATCCACGGACTATGAGGTCCTTAACCTTGACCGTAATGTCTTAAAACTAACATCGGACTGTGGAGTCCCTAAATCCACGGACTATGAGGTCCTTAACCTTGACCGTGATGTCTTAAAACTAACATCGGACTGTGGAGTCCTTAAATCCACGGACTATGAGGTCCTTAACCTTGACCGCGACGTCTTTAAACTACAATATCCGGAGAAACCCCTGACTCCGTAGAACACGGACAAGGGTAACCGCATCCGGCACTTACAAGTCCTCACGGCTGGGAGAAAAAAAAACTCTTTATGAGACCCTCGTGGCTCATAAAATGTAAAAGTCTCAGGAAGCAGATCTTAACCCTGAATCCTGAGCCATCGCTGTCCTGCAAGGAAATCAAGATAGAATATCCGCAGAATGCATTCAATGAAAAGGGGACATATCGTTGAGAGGAAAAATGTATCTTTTATTCATAAACCAAAAGAGATACAAAGTATAATTTATGAAAGAAACAGAAAAAAAGAGATACTCTCATTCATGAGTATGTACAAAAAAAGGGAGAAAAGATACAAGTCCTCAAGCCGGCGGGCGGTGTAATAATTTTACCAGCTCATCGTTTTGTTGCTGAGCCATGGCTTCATGACGCAAGATCTCCAGAAGGCGAGCCTCCGCCTGAGCTTGTTGGGCCTGATATGAAGCGAGCCGAGCTTCAAGCTCTTTTTCAGTGGCCTTGTGAGCCTCAACCCTCTCGCGAGTAAACGTGGCGGCTTTCTCAAGAGCCACCACCTCCTTGATGGACTCCTGAAGCACTCGCCAAAAGTCATACGCTTTGTTGGCTTTAGCTGTAAGGCTAGTCTGAAGCTCGCTCAACGCCTTGGAGGCTAGCTCCCTCTCCGAGAACTTGCGGCCAAGTCTCTTCTCGCACGACGTCATGTTGGCCGCATGTCATGCTATCAGACCTCGTAACTCCGCCTTTGCAGCCACGGCCTCCGAGGAAAGGCTAGAACACTCGAGAGCATACAAACAAGCCTCCACCCTCCTACAGAACTCCACCCAGACCCGCACCACCTCCTCACTGTGATAGGTGGCGAGAAAAGGAAGGGAGCCGTTAGCTTCAGCAGAGAACGCTTCGGCCGTGGTTGCACTACCAGCACGGAGCTCCTCGATGAAAGAAGATAAGGAGACCAGGCTCAATTGAGCCAAGCGCTCTGAAGCCCGCAAAGCGTAGGGGCCGGACGGCATCACAATGCGTGATTCCAAAGCCCTAGAGACTGGCAGGGCTGTTCAGATTTGGCAGATATTAGTAAAACTTTTAAACACAGGATGAACGGGACTATGATAAAATGTCACTCACCCACAGTCATGCACGTAGGAGTTGAAGGTTCCCCTGGCCCTTCAACGACCTCGACCTCATCATCGGCTTCCAAAACTATAAGAGACATTAACGTCATTTCACAAAATAGTGACAATGCTATGATAAAAAATGGCGAATGACACTAACCTTGCCCGGAGGAAAGGACAATACGCTGAGGGGGAATCGCCTGCGGGGCTGCCATCTCCAATAGACGCTGAAATGATTGGCGAGGCGATAGATCCGCGATCGTGGCTGCCAAACCACGTAATTCTTGGAAAGATAAAAGATTTCAGGCCATGAAGGGGTTACTAAATTAAAACACGGAAGGATACCTTCGACGCTCCTCCCATTCTGAGACGGGGGGATAGCAGCCTCGACGGTCTCCGCCGTAACCTCAGGCTCCAACAAAGGGAGAGTAGCCCCGACTACCTCACTTCCAACCTTTGGGCCACCCTCAGCAAGAGTCATTGGGATGGCGGCCTCCATAAGAGCATCCCCCGAAGGGGCAAGCACTCCCTGATCAAGAGCCGCCGCTGGAGGTTCTATCACGAGAGGAGCAGCCTCATCAGCCCCCTCCGCACCTAGCAAGGCCTCATTGAGAATTTCGGCGGGCTTTAGCTTTAAGAGGCCAGTAGGTTCAAGGGAAATAATCGAAAAGACTACAAAAGAAGCACAGCGTACCTATACGCAAAGAAGCCCTTAACATGGCTTCTTCAAGCCGCTTTTCCTTCTCAAGGAGATAAGCTCGCCGAGGTTCAAGGGTAGACTCATGACCGCCGGTCCATAAAGAAAGTGCATCAGCTGCATCTTCTGAAGCGACCTGCTTCAAAGCCCTTTCCCCCCATTCCTCCAAAGGGCCGATAAATCGCCGCCGAATCTACGAAGGGTCTTCGTAAAAAATTACAACGGGATAAGACTTCTTCGGAACCTTAGCATTATGGGATGGATCTTTCGAACGCCGTAAGGCCTCAGCCAGTTGAGCAGCCTCCTCGTCAGCCGAACTCGGGAAGAGAAGCCCAGCGTCTGACCCTTGCAAGGTCAAGGGTTCGTCTTCAAGGATAGGCTCAGATTCCACCACAGAATCCAGCGGGGTAGTAGCCACTTTCCTCCGTCGTTTCGACCCAGAACCGGCCGCCGAAGATGACTGCTTCCTCCCTCGCGAAGCCTTAGGGCGACGCTGGCCCACATCGCCTTCAACGCCCTCATCCCTGTTACTCTCGCTCGGTGCCGCAACCAAGGAAGACGTCGACGTCGTCGACGCCGCGGGAGGCGGCGCCGCCACCGGCAGAAGTGTTACCATTGGAGCCCGTCTACCTCGCGATCGAGAACCCAAGGGCATACCAGCGGTCGGAGTGAGGTCTACCCCTGACTCCCCCGGAATGAGGGCAGCGCCAATTTCCCTCAAAGGAAAGCGGACTGGAACCCTCGGTCGCAACTCAACTCGCGAGACCTGAGGAGGAGCGTCATGACCAAGAAGAACCCTTCTTTCTTCAGCAATAATTGGGGTGACCCGATGAAGATACCAGCCTGTAAATGCACCCACACATCGAGGGATGTACTCGGCTTCAGGGACCATGAAATGAGAGCCGGTGTTAAGCCTCATGAAATGATGAGCTGCGTCACGAACAGCATCGAGCGAAGGAATTGGAGCGATCATAAAGGCCTCAAAAGGAACTCCCTGGTCATATCCGAGCTGCCGAGCAAATCGATGAGGATTGTACCGCATAAAAAGGGCTGCACTATCCTGGCGAAACACCAAGTAGCCCGGTCTAATTGAATACAAGTAGGTGGCCTCTCGGGGCTTCAGAGAAGGTGCGTTGTCCTTTGACTGGTCCCAAAGTTGCTGAACAGGACCCGAAGAGGAAGACAGAACCCGATCATTAAAAGCTAACCCGCCGGCGGTGGCGTGAGGGGAAATCAACACCCTAATAGCCCCAAATTGAGTTGGATCGGCATCGGAAGCACCCACCAGTCGCATAAGTCGCGGGAAAGTATAGGCGTCGTAAAAAGCAGGCCTCTGATGCATAGCAAAAGACCCCAGCACGTGCATTTCAATCCACGACGTGAAGTAATGAAGCGAAAAGTTCACTACGTCCACGCCAGGCGTAGAGGTATTAGCCGCAGTGCCCAATCCATTATAGAGGTGCGCCAGGGCCGGGATGCCAATGGCCAACCGCGTCCCCTCCGCAATACGATGCGCCGGGTAGATGACCGAGGCCCTCATGAAGCGGCGATGCATGGGGATAACGAACCAACTTAGCCAAACGCTAATAAACCCCACAAAGAACGTCTCCTCGTCCATGCCTGGGGCAGCAATAGATTCAAAAGAGATCGGCGATATGATAGGGATGTAATACTGAGGAAGATCTGACTCGTTGGTCGGCAACCTCTTCGGACCAAACCAAAGGGGTCCCCAATGTCGGCAAACTTCGGGGCTGTCTTCGGTAAGGCGTCCTCGCGAATGAAACGAGCAATGAAGCTCTTGAAAGTAACGCCTTGCTCCTCAGACTCGGTGAATAATCGATCAAAAATGCCTAGAGCCCTAATTAAACTGGGACGCTTGTGTCGAACAGCGTTCTCAGCGGATAAGCCGTCAACTGGGGCGGGCTCAGGTTCAAAAATGTACTCGTCAGGATGCAGCAACTCCTCGTACATGTTACCCCTTATCGGCAACCCCGAAATTTCATAAAACTCGGCTAAAGAAATCGAAACCTCGCGATCTCCCAGAAGAAAAGTATTAGTGGGAAGATTCCACTGGTTCAGAAATGCCTTGACCCACCAGGCGTGCGGGGACTTGTAATGAAACAGCGACGCGTATACGGCCTGATAAAGCCCGACTTTCTGCAATCGCGCCCGATGGGCAGAAAGAATGTAGCGAGCCCAGAGAAGGTAGCCCATAGGATGCCTGGGAGTGAGCCCTATCTTATAAATCTGCCCCCACGGGTGGGCCTCGCCCTGGCAGATGCGCCGCCCCAAGATGTCTACAGCCGGGATCGGGTGGTTCGGAATGCCGGTCGTCGAAGGCTCCAGCCTCCCCGTTGGAGTCCAGTTGGGCATTTCCACGGCGAAAGCTGCCCTTGGAGGATCCATCGGTAAAAATGGGAAAGTGGGCTCCGTTGACACCGCGCAAAGAAAGCTCCTGCGACCTTGAATAATCTGACTGTACCAAGGTCCCCATTGAAGAAGGTTGGCGCAGTCCGGGTCCTGGGCCCTAATCATCGCCATCGCCTCTTCATCAGACGGTGACTGAGGAAAGGCCGCCTCCGAGCGAGAGAAGGAAAAGCGTGGAGCAGAAGCCATCACACCTGAAACCCAATAAAGGGAGACCGTTAAAAGAAAAGTTAGCGATATATGTTCATGCACGAACATGAAGACTAATTGGAGAAGGCAACAGCAAAGTTTCCCGGGACCATTGGCTACAAAACACATGGGCCCCACTGAATCCGGATGACGGCTCATTAATAATGAGACCAAACAGTTACAATAAAATAAAGGGAACATCCCCATTTAATAAAGAATGATGACCATGCACGTCCCCCCCAATGAGATCTGTCTCGGGCTCTACAGTGAACCCAACAAAATCAAAGGAATTAAATTCCCACGAAAAGGCATCATTACAAAATCTCCATCGCATTAATGGCAGAAGAACAGCCTCGGGCCAAGAGACCCCAAGGTGCCTCTGGGTGAAGAAACTGAGTTCCTCATAGGAATTAAATTCCTTATTAAGAAAAAGGGAATTAAATTCCCAGAAATAATTTTGATGGAATTAAAGTCCAGGGAGTTGAAACGCTGTCATCATCTCCCCGAAGATCGCCTAAACCCTAAGAGATCTACAGTTCGAAGGTTCTCTGTTCTTATAAAAAAAAAAAACTTGAAGAAAAATGGGTTCTTTGTGAAACCCTTAACACGGATTTAAAATCCAAAGAGTTCTTTTAAAGACGAAGGCGCTTTGGCCGTTCGACATTATTACCTGAGGGAAAGGGATCCGCTGACAGAGTTAAACTCTGGAAAATTTTGAAAACAGAGAACTAAGCTCTGGAAGAAGAGAATTAAATTCTCAAAGAAAAGTTCTCAGAGGAAGAAGACGAGCAGAGTGAAGGCTTCTATGAAGAGACAGCGATATTTATAGAAAACAGTGAAAACGCTTCATCTCCCAAATCCCTAAATGAATCCAACGGTCGCAAGAGATGACAGCGTTGCACTCACGTGCTGACACGTGAGAACAACGCTGTGGGGGCATTTGTTTCCTGATTTAAAATCAGGAAAGCTTCTGTGAAAAGCTTCGAAAAGGGGGCCACGTGCTTACACGTGACCAGCAGTCACGTGTTGACACGTGACCTATAAAGTACAGAAAAGGCGCACAATGATTCGCTGAACAAAGTCAAGAAAAAGAGCTTCAGAAGAGGTCACGTGCTCCCACGTGACCAGGGTCACGTGTCGACACGTGACTTTCAAAGTAGCAAACTCGCTCTCCAATTGAACCAAGGAAAGAAGTGCCAGACAGGGGTCACGTGCTTACACGTGACCAGGGATCACGTGGTAGCAAGTGACGTTTAAGCAGCAATCAGAAGACACAGCGCAGAAGGCTCATTCCAAAGGGGGTCACGTGCTCACACGTGACCATGGGTCACGTGGTCACACGTGACCAGCTTTCAAAGCCCATTTTTGTCAACAGAATTAAATTCTGAAAGAAATTCAAATCTTTCCAAAGGAAAGCGGCTATCTGGAACCAATCAAATTAAAGATTCAGAGGTGATCTATCTATGGGAAAATCCCGGGTTTGGAAAGATTTCCCCTTTAAATCTAACAGAAATTGCAAGGGAAAATCCCCGGATCTGAAATCCAATGGTGAATAAAATTCACCCAATAATCCAAAGGTCCAAAACAAATGATGGACGCAAATCAGATATCTCAATGAAGATTCGTCAAAAACTAATTGATTCGGCTGCCTCTCCTATAAATAGGAGCCAAGAGACACAAAAAGATATACATGCGCAGAGAAGAGAAAGAAAAAAGGAGGAGAGCTTTGATACTTTGAAAAGACTCGGATCTTCTGCAAAAAACCCTAGGTAAGAAAGGGAAAGCCTTTTGAAAGAAAGAGAATTTAATTCTCAACAGAGTTTAACTCCGATACATAAGACAGGAGAGCAGATTTCTTCTCTCTTTGATAGAGGATCTGCAAAGTGCACATCTCCCCTTAAGGTTGAGAATTTAATTCTCAATGGGTCGAGATCCTGCCATGCAGATCCAAAACATAGAGAAAGAATGCAAGCATGAGAATTTAATTCTCACAGAACTATAGGAATTTAATTCCTCTAAGATAAAAGTAGGGCTTGACCCTGTGTTATGGGAATTTAATTCCTTCAAAATAAAAAGAAGCAGGGTTTAACCCTAATTAAGAATTTAGTTCTGTTGAAACAGTGGGAATCTAAGTCCCTTAATCATGATCTGACGGGAAACGTTTTTATTAGGGTTTAACCCTATTCAGTTCTTCACATAAACGAGGAATCTAATTCCTACAGAAGGTTCAAGAATCGAAAGGAAATAGGAATTTAATTCCTTTGAAAATTAAAGCCAGAGGAATTTAATTCCTGAAAAGAAAGATCAACAGATTCTCTAAACAACATACATGGAGGTAGGGTCACGTGCCACCACGTGACCCTCTCAAAAGAGCTACAGAAGTCCCTTTGAGGCAGCATCCCACGTGATCCACGTGACCTTGGCAGAAATCCTAATACACAGGCATTTGAATGCCCATCACGTGATGGCACGTGATGCTTTGAAGGAAATGAGAATTTCAGCAGAACAAATGAAGGGAGGGCGCTCTCACGTGCTGCCACGTGACCCTTCTTGCCTTAGTGTTTAACACTAAAATTAAAACTCTCAAGCCCAGTGTTAAAACACTGTCGGGCCTTAGCATTCAATGCTGATTAAAAAGCCTTATTCGCAGCGTTCAACATTGATCTGTTTTAGTGTTTAACACTAATTTGAAAAAGCCTTATTGCTGGTGTTTAACACCAATTATCTTTCAATGTTGAACACTAACTGGTCAACCTCATTCCCAGTGTCCAACGCTGATTGCTCTGAATTGTTTAACACTAGGCTTTGGCCCAATTGGTTAAAGGGATAGAGGCAAAGCCTCTCCTGATTGGACTTAGCCCAAGCTGGCCATAAGTCCTCAATTCATGATTAACTGGGCTAATGGGCTCATAACATAATTAACCAGTCTTGATCCCAAATTAGGCCAGGGACTATTCAAGCCATTCCGGTTCTAGGGTACATCTCTTCACTCCTTTGATACTTGGCATTGTAATCCCTCAATGTCTTCAAAGAGGTGACGGGTCCCGAAGACCATTCATGATATGGACTGTGGGGTCCTTAAACCCATGTATAATGCAAAATTCCTGGTTACGTGGAACGCGGATAACGTCACTCTTTGACTCCGCGGAAAACGTCCAGAGCGGATCCTGGTCCTCGCAGAGCACGGCAGTGAACCCGTGTGAAGCATCCAGAGCGGAGCCTGGTCCTTGCCTAGCACGGTAGTGAACCCGTGTGAAGCATCCAGAGCACATACCGGACTGTGGAGTCCTTAAACCCATGGACTATGACGTCCTTAACCTTGACCGAGATGTCTTAAAACTACCAACGGACCGCAATGTCCTTAAACTACCCACGGACCGCAATGTCCTTAAACTACCCATGGACAGCAATGTCCTTAATCTAGCCACGGACCGCGACGTCCTTAAACTAGAACCATAGAGCCTCCATATGCTCTTTCGTCGGATCTAAACGGTCCTGTTTAAGTTGATCTTAGCCCCAAAGATGGCTAACGCGTCCCTAAACCCTCAAACAGACTGGACTATGAATCCCCCCAATTAACTCTGGCTCGAGGGTACATCTCTGAACTCCTCTGACATCCGTCGTTGTAATCCTTCAACGTCGTCAGAGAGGTGACGGGTCCCGACGGCCACGCATATGACGGACCATTATGTCCCTACACTGGAACAATGGGGTCCAAACACTCCTTTGTCGGATCTAAACGATCCCGTTAAGTTGATCTTAGCCTTAAACTAGACTAATGCGTCCTTAACAAACGTTTGAGTTGATCTTAGTCTCAAGCATGGCTAGCGTATCCTCAAACCAAACCCCCAAACCCAAATCTAAGAAGATACGGATTTGGACTAGTCCACGCCCTACGGGCGACGACATAACTCGGTCTCTGTAAACGATCCACGGGCAATAAAACATAAAACAAAAACACACGACACGAAGTGACCATCTGGAGAAGGAGAAAGTTGTTACCGCGATGCGGTAGCGTAATTAACTGCAGGGGCTTGCGCCTGCAGGGAAGAGCGTCCCCACAATCAAAAACCCCTCAAATGAGGGGGAATCTTACGAAGTCTGCTACATCGGCCGCATCCGTCTAAACCTCCGATACATGGCGCCATAGATCGACTTGGCATCCTCGGGGAGGCAGACGGATAGCACCTATTGGCATCTGCCCCGAACCTCAAGCGAGACGTCCCTACGTCGTCGCCGCCGTACGGAGGGGAACAGACACTTGTGCGGGTTAGTCTGTAGACCCGAGATCGTCATAGAGTCTTGTGTGATTCCCACTGTGCTTTGATCTCCACCTTACCACGTCCATGAGGGCGTGCAAAACGGTGGTCTTTGGGTACAGTCCTGAGTTACATGGAGGCAATAAGCGATAGGAGGGGTTTCGTCTTTCCCGGTATTGGGGGTTGATGTTGCGCTGTGCTCGATTGGCCGTAACAGGGAAGTCCCTGGCCAGGGTTGATCAGAGATTTGCTGGTAAGTGTTACCAGTAGTTTCTCGACCCGTTATGAGCCTCACATCGGCACGACTTATCGGTTTTTGGGGTCTGACGTTTACCACCCCTAGACTTGATATGCGACATATCAGACGAACAGACCGGACTGTACGGTAAGTGTTACTGGTTGGATTCACAGGAATGTGAGCGGGCTGGCTCGTCTATCTTCTGATCGCTCAATACCCGGATGGCTGTTACGTTTAGCAGTCCGCTTGCGGCTTGTGGGTGCTTGATATGATCATCATCTGCTACCGGCGTATTGACGAGTCTTTAGAGTCCTACACAGAGGTTTCCTGGCTCAAGCGAAACGAAATAGGAGCGTATATGAGATATGTGCGGGACCGAGAATAATGCGTGTATGTGATACCGCATTTCATTCTCACGTTGAATGTTTCGATTGGTTGTATGCGATATGACCTAGTTATCGAATCATTGATTCGATAAATCGATACATTAGATACTAGTCGGTTATGTGCGACATGACCGGATCATTGAATCAAATGTTGATTTAATGATTTAATGTATAATTATATATTTGATATATTACTTTGCATTAACTGGTATTGGTTCACTTTAAATGGATTTTCTCACTTGATGTGCAAGTTGTATATGTGATATACTTTTGTGCACATCTTTGTATCATGTTTGATGATGCTTGCTCATTTGGTTAAGTGTAAAGAATTAAACCTAGGTTAAGAAAGTGATTAGGGTTTTAATTATCCATTCTTTTATTTATTGATTTTGGAAAAAGAATGGGATAAGAATACAAAATGGTTGCTTTCATTCTTGAACCTTTATGAAGCTTCATGAAGGTTTGACCAAAGTGACCAATTTGTCTTCATGCTTAACCCTAACCACTCTTCTAACCTTGGTCAATTCTCTAAACCTAACCATGGTTCCTATTATGATAAGTATTCATTTCTTTTTCATTTTTGATTAACTTATCGTAATATTTCCTTCTTCTTGATCTTCTTCTTCAAGAAAGAAAGCTTGATGCCATCAATGGCAACTTGAGTTCTAAAGTGAGAAATCCAATTATAAAGTGAACCCACCTCCTATTTCTTCACCCTCTACCTCTTGCCAAGTTGTCTTGGGTGTTTTCTTCACAAGTTTCACAAATTTGTGAAGTTGGAGCTTGAACTTGTGATGCCTCGACGTAGATCATCTTTGGCACGAAGCCGACGACCTAGTCCGCCTAATTCTCCGATGAAGCCGACGTTTGAGTTCGGAATTCGAGATGGACAGCGAGAGGACGCCTACGTGGAGCTTAGGAAGTGGAGAAACGGATCTACAAAGGTTGTAGACTCTCTCCTTTAGTTAAGATGTTAACTAGTTTCGTTTTTCGCCCAATCTCTAGTCAACGATCCGTATTAGGTTTTCCCAGCACCCTAAAAATTTGAAATTGGCATGGTTGATGCCTTGTGAGACCTCTATAGTGTGCCTAGGAACCCTACATATGGGTATACCGGATAATACCTAAGGTATTACATTCTCCCCCACTTAGAACAATAGTTCGTCCTCGAACCACAAACCAACTATTGAGGAACCAGCTTTGATACCATTCTGTCACGACCCACCCCTAATACAGAGAGTATTGTCCGCTCTAGCCGAAACCGCACGGTTTTGTCCTTCGGGGCGAACTGGACCCGACCAGGGGCCACTTCCCAGGAGGTCACCCATCCTAGGACTTCCCTGGCCCGAGCATGCTTAACTACGGAGTTCTCAAACTCTTGTAGTGCCAGTTCACTTAAAAGGCGCCTCTGTATTGAAGAGTGGTATCATTCCATTTATAGTACAGATCTGTCCTATTTCGGAATGTATTCCGAATATTCCCCATTGTTTTACAGTGGGTCCCCATGCTTATCTGGTATATATGGGTATACCGGATAATACCTGGGGTATTACAACTAGGTTGTATGTGGGCGGCCATGGACGCATTCAAATCCATCATCTGTTGGTACGATGCTACCCGAAAGTCTTCTAACGATTGTTCCATACTAGACATGGGTTTCGAAGGTGTTTCATTGAAAGTTTCAAAGTTGTTTGGATACTGGAAACTCCCAAAAGGATGTTCATAAGCAATGTCTAGGGATGGTGTGTAAGTCCACGTTACCTCTCTCGGTACTTACGGGCTTGCGGAAATGATGAAAAACGATTTTTCTTTTGGTGGTAACATTGACTCAAAAAACAGATCTTTGTTAAACAACTATCTAACAACCTAACAAGAGTTTTACTTACTCGGTTAGGGGTTATACCTTAACTTGAACTCCTTCTCTTGGTCTCCTTGTGGTGTTCGGATGGTTCTCTTCTTGTCGCCTCTTTGTGCCGAAGATGGATCCACTTGAAAGCTTTTACCTTTGGCTTCAACCTCAATCTTGAGGAAACTAAAACACTTGGTTTGCTAAACCTTGTGTACTAGGATGAGTAGAGGAGTGTGTTAGGTTTTATCTCTATGGTTCTTGCTTCTCAACACATGAGACAAGTAGAACCATGGACTAGAGAGAGAGCAAGAGGAAGAGGGAGAGCTTGAGGATGAGAGAGAATGAGAATGATAGAATGAGCAAGACTTTTCCCACCCTTGCTCTCATAATCCAAATTCATCATAACACATAATAATAATTGAGTATTATGTGATGGTTGTTATCATATCAAGTGGCCATATCATTTCTTGCATTAAATGCAATGTGTGAACAAATAAGCAAGCCAAGGTAAATGCCAGGAAATGATAGCCATTGTCATGATGATGGTCAACAAGTCCAACCTAGTCAACCGGTCAACTAAGTCAACAAGTCAACAAAGTCAACCATCAACAACCATGTCACAATAATACTTAATTAATATTATTGTTAATCATATTTCTTATTCTCATTAGGGTTTAGCAAAAGTCAACAGTCAATAACCCTAATGAGAATCCTCTGCCTCTGTCTCTCTGTCAACTGTGCATACACACCCGCATCCGCGTTCCGAGGAACACGAATACAAACGAGATAAAACCAATCGCAAAATGTACACTAGGATCTGGCTTAAACCAAAGCCCGCTAGTGTTAACTGCCCGGACACTAAACGTTCATAAGTGCACGGATGTGACCGAACCCTGTCGCAAAACCATGCGACCTCTACTCTTTTGCCTAAAGGCGAATAGCTCTCTGTGTGGGACTCTAAAGAGTCGAAACTACGCTGGCAGTGGGTTTAACCACAGACCGCAAGCGGCACTTGCAGTTCCGGTTGCAGTGTCGGCTCACAAACGTTATATCCGTGATTTTGAGTGTTTTTCCAGTATTGTGTCACGGATACCTGTAATCTGTAATTACTGAGCAGACACTGGTTAATAGCACCGATCAATAACAAAATAGATAATGAATGGGTGGTATTGAAATGCAGTTTTCTGTGATAAACACTCATCTACATTTTTGATAAAGTCAAATTCTTTGACTGTCTCATCAAAGCCGATGTTCCAACTCCGCGATACTTGCTTTAATCCATAAATGGATTTAAGCAACTTGCACACCTTTCCGCTGCTCCCACTGTTTAAGAAACCTTCTGGCTAATCCATGTAAATACTTTCTTCTAAATATCCATTTAGAAAATCTGTTTTTACGTCCATCTGCCATATTTCATAGTCATCGAAGGCAGCAATGGCAAGTAAGATCCGAATGGATTTTAGCATAGCCACTGGAGAAAAGGTTTCAACATAGTCCAATCCTGGTCTTTCACGAAAACCTTTTGCAACGATTCTAGCTTTGTAGGTTTCCACTTGTCCATCTGCACCAATCTTCTTTTTGAAGATCCATTTTCATCCAACTGGTTTAACCCCAGGAGGAGCAACATCCAAAGTCCATACTTTGTTGGTGTATATGGATTACATTTCGGATCTCATAGCATCCAGCCACTTCATCGAGTCTTTACTCGTGATAGGCTGCTGAAAATTAGTAGGCTCATTATCATCGATGATGCAATCCTCTCGATCCCCATCTATGAGAAACCCATAGTATCTCTCAGGCGGAAAAGAAAGCCTGCTAGATTTGCGGAGCGGCGTCGGTTCATCGGGCTCTATTGAAACCTGAGATTCTACTAAGTCCTCGGCAGTAGTTTGGGGTTCTGGAATTTCATCCAGTTCTACCGCGCTCCCACTAATTTCTTTTGCAAGAAATTCGCTCTCTAAAAAGACAATGTGGCGAGCAACAAACACCTTTTTTTCTTCAGTGTCGTAAACAAGATATCCCCTTGAATTCTTAGGGTATCCCACAAACTTGCACAAAACCGATTGTGCCTTGAGCTTGTCCGGATTCTTCTTTTTGACAAAAGATGTACACCCGTATATCTTGAGTGTTAGTTATATTTATGCCCAAGAGGACATTATTGTACATATGCGGTATATTATCGTGGATGCTAGGATATATATAGAGATGACTTTGTTGCTCGACATAATAGTATGCTATCTAGTTGTTCTTTGTCTTAACATGTAGACCTGTATTGTGATACTGTCTTGCTCTCACATGTTGATAAAGCCCTTAGGATATATACTTGACTACCAGGACTATGATGGAGATCATACTAGTGGGGCTATGGTAGTACACAAGTACTTCCTTTAATTGTTCCTAGTCGAGCGAATATCGAGACAGGGCATCGATATTCCAGAGTAGACTAGCGTATACGTTTCTTGAACCATATGATAGGCGATGGATGATCCCACATCCATTGGTGTTTGAAATCAAATATGGTATACGGGTGCTCAGTGGAGACTGGGTACACTGAACAGGACTCGCCGAGGACTCCTATGTGGTAGTATACCTATCGTCCGATAGCAGTCCTCTGGTGACACTGGTACAGGTTAGTCTGTAGACCCGAGATCATCATAGAGTCTTGTTTGGCTCCCACTGTGCTTTGATTTCCTCCTTAGCATGCTCAAGAGGAGTTGTGCAAACAGGTGGATTTTGGGTACAGTCCCGAGTCACATGGAGGCAATGAGCGATAGGAGGGGTTTCGTCTCTCCCGGTATTGGGGGTTGATGTCGCGCTATGCTCAATTGGCTAGAACTGGACGTCCCTGGCTAGGGCTGCTGCCGAGATTTACTGATAAGTGTTATCGCTAGTTTCTCAAACCGTTATAGGCCAGACATCAGCATGACTTATCACGTTACTGGGGTCTGACGATATCCACCCCTAGACATGATATGCGACATATCAGACGAAGAGACCAGACTGTACGGTAGTGTTACTGATAGGCTTCATGGAGACTATGGAGAGGCTTGCTTGTTGATCTTCATATTGCTCAATACCCGGGTAGCTGTTACGTCCAGCTAGTACCGCTGGCGGCTTGTAGGTGACTGATGTGATCATCACCTACTGCTAGCATATTGACGAGTCTTTAGAGTCCCACACAGAAGTTTCCTGGTTCCAGCGAAATGAAGTAGGACACATATGTGTTATGTGTGTGGGCCTGATTAAATATGTGTATGTGATACTGTATTGTAATCTGGCCGTCATCTGTTATCGGTTCGGTTATATGTGATATAACTAGTTTTTCGAATCAAGTGTTTATTCGATAATTTGATATACAGATAAATGATATTAGTCGGTCATATATGATATAACCGGATTATTAGATCAAATGTTGATTTAATAATGTGATATAAATTATATGTGATATAATTATATATTAACTAATATCATTAGCTCACTAATTATTCTTCATTAAATTTATATTAATATATATGATATATATATATAATAATGAAGCATGGCATTTAAATTCTATTTTGTGAAATTAGAAATGAGGTGGAAAGTGGAAGCATGGTTGCCAGCAAGGGAATAACTCTAGTTTATTCTTCTTGACTTAGTATTCAAGCATGGTTGCAATTTTATAATGCATAATTCCATGCTTGAATGAGTGAGGCGTCAAGAGTTCCCATTCATTCTATCCCATCTCAATACTTAGCCAAATTCTAGTGTTGCTCCCATGGTTGCTCTCTAGCTTCTTTTTCCTCCTTTTGTCATGGCTCAAGTTCAACCCTCACATGTGATGTGAATCATGAAGCTTGAACACAAACCAGTGAGCTCTTAAAATCCTTTACTTCATCATCCTACACTTGACTAGCGATCAAGTGTAGCGTGTTTCATATGCTAAAGAGTTTAGTGTAAAGATAGCTTGATTCGGAGGGACTTCGCGTGGATCATCTTCGGCACGAAGGTCATCGGAGGAAGCTCGTTCAAAGTCTCAAGAGAAGTCTTGTGGAGTCGCGGGATTACTACACGGAGCAAGTGAAGAGAAGGACCGTCTACAATGGTTGTATTATTGTTCTCTAGATGTAAAGTAGTTTACATTTGGTATTGTCTAAATCTATAGTTAAAGATTCTATGTTTAGGGTTCGTTAGCATGGAAATTTTTTGAAAACGGCATGGACGATGCCTTCCGAAACATTGCTGTCGTGCTAGAGAACCTTACAGTGGTATCAGAGCCAAGCTAAAGATTTAGACAATGTTTGTTAGATTACGAAACCGAAACTGCTCCGAAACTTGCAACACCAAACCCTGCTTTCTGTCGATTTTATAAAGTGCTCTAAAATTTTTTTAAACAACTGCAGAATGTTGTATGAGACATTAGACGAACACAGAAGAAATTTAAACCCAGATGGCCGGCTTTTGGTCGAGCAGATGATCCCAAAACCCGAGGAGGCCGGCCCCGGTACCTTGTTCTGGCTTCAAATTTTTTTTCTGGTCTCTAGGTTTTGGTGTTTCAGGTGTTGTTTTTTTTTTTGCTAAAATTTCATGAGATGTTAATTTTCTATAAATGCAACTCGGAGTGTTTCGTAGTCATAATTCTAACTATATTTCGGGTTATGTAGACGGTGTTAAAAAGTTCGAGCGGATATCAAATACCCACCTTAACTCTTACCGGAAAATTTTCCAAGCGTTGGATTTTTTCCGAGGTAAAGAACATTCAAATATCATGCAAGTGACTCGATGGACCCTCTAGAAGAACGAAATCCTAACTCGATTCTATGACCGTAAGAACCGCCGCTAAACCCTCAGGTTTACGGTAGTTCCGCGGCGCCATAGGTGAGGCAAGGGTTGGCCCTTCTACGGTTGGTCCATAGGTACTGTGGCATGTTCTGAATATTTTTAAACTGCACTCAAGTGTTGAGCTTTTTTGGAAATTTTAGGTGTTTGTTGATTCGATCGGAATGTTTAACATCGTCTAGCTACTTGATGACATCTGATGTTATGTGTTGCTTGGATATGTTATATTGGATCGCCGTGTTTTGAATAGCCGGGGGTTTTATATGAGATGAGAGTTTTTATTTTCATTCATGTAAAATTCATTGTATGTAATATTCTTTTATTGGGGCACTTCCGGGTTGAGGATGATGTCACCATTGTTGTATATTATTTACTTTTCCGCAATAGAATAGACCCAAGGAGGGGAGCACAAGTAACCGGGTTCTAGAGTCCAGTGGGTGACCATCTCGAGGAGTTGAGTCCGGCTCTCCTAACTCTAGAATTAGTAGGGTTGCTTGCTACTTTCGTAGGGGTCTAGGGATGTGGGTTTGGCTATTCATCGCGACCGTAGAATCCGTGTTTTATACTGGCTTAACTTAAAACACGGAATTTCTAGTATATCCAATATTTCATATGTTATCTTCTGTTGCTGATATTCTGTGATGTGATTACTTTATATGCGTGATACGAATGCTTTATTATTGTATATATGATATATAATAAATGTTGCTTATGTTTTGCACCCGCGCTAGTCCCGCCCCGCTATGCCGTTACTTAAGTAACCTAACGATGCATAACGAGACACTGTGGCAAGTGCGGATGGCATAAGCGTACGTTGTATTTTCGTTTCTTCTGTGATGCTTAGGAAGCTTAATTGATGGGACTTCATTAATGAGATTAATGAAAGAAAAGAAACCAAAATGATGTTGTAGAATCAAATTTTCAAAAAAGGTAGCTCTAGTTTTTGCTTTGCATAGTGGTATTCCTTATAGAATATCCAGCACCTTATTCGATAAGGAAAGAGCCGAGATCCTTTCACCGGGAGTGACCTCTTTAGAGAAACTAGCAGATGCTACAACCCACTCGGTTTTGTTTTTGATTGCCTTTTTTAGTTCTTGCTTTGCATAGCGGTATTCCTCGAAGAATATCCAACACCTCATTCGATGAGGAAAGAGCCAAGATCCCTTCACCGGGAGTGACCACGTTAGCGGAACTAGGAAGAGCCTAAAAAACACTCCTTATTAAAATCACGCGATTCTACAACGATATCAAGTTCTTTACCCTCATTGTTTTCTTAAAAACCTGCGTAACCCTCCGTCATTTCAGATAGGTATTATTTAGTATTCGTGCTGCGTTTGTTGACCTCCGTCAAGGCATAGTGTGCGGTAGCTGATTAGTGCTTATCTGCCGCATGTGATGCGATTCGATTAGGGTAGTCGTATGGCCTTATTGACCTCCGTCAAGGGTCGTGCGGGTGGGTTTAATTCAATAATGAAATGAACGGGTTGAACTTGACTAGCGGCCTATCGTTTGTTGACCTCCGTCATGGTCACAGGAAGCTAGGGGTAAAATTATTATCGGGAATTTCAAGTGTAGAAATTTGCAATGAGATCGCATACCTTCCATGAGATAGTTGGATCTCGATACCCACTGCGATTAAGAGATACTCATGGGAGAGTTTTACACATCACAATTAGCCGATCAATTAGGTGTCTAGAAAGATGTTAATGGGGTTACACCTCTGGGAAAACGAGGTTTATTTTAATTAGGTCCATGCGAAAGCACGGGAACCTCCCTCAAAGTACCGGCACTGGCCTAGCAGAAAGATTGGAGAACTTGTAAAGTGTAATTAATCCTGGCTAGTCTTACCTTTTATGGTTTGAAGGAAGATTTGATAAAAATAGTGGGAGCCGTCCTGATTAGATAAGATAATAACCAATATAATCTTGCAAAGAGCGCATGCTAACGCGTTTCCTTCTCTCTCTCTCCAGGCAGCAACCAATGTCACGCCTTAATCAAGATAATAATATGGATGTATTGACTGAACCCGCTTGTTATACCGAGCAGGGGAATATTGGTTCCGCTCCAACTTATAAGTGTTATAAGTCCGAGCAGGAAATAGGAGAATATCCGGATTACCACGCTACACGAACGAAGAATAAGCATGTTGATGCATCTTCTTCGGGTGTGTTAGTTAAAGAGAACAGTTTCTCAGTACACTCTACATCCTTGGTATTAGATACTGTTAGTGATATGTATGCCCTAGAGGCCATTACTGTACATACGATGTATATTGTAGTGGATACTTGGACATATATATGGAGGAATTTCTTGCTCGACATGATAGTATGCTATCTAGTTGCACTTTATCTTAACATGTACTCTGATTGTCTCTATGTTACATGTTGATAAAGCCCTTAGAATGAGTACTTGACTACCGAGACCATGATGAGATCATAGTAGTGGGGACAGAGTAGCGCTTAGTACATCCTTCAAATGTTCCTAGTCGTAGGTGTATTGAGATAGGGCATCGATATACCAGAGTAGACTAGCGTATAGCTTCTCGACCCATATAGATGGGCGATGGATGATCCCATATCTGTCACGACCCGAAAGAGCACGTGACTGGCCCTTGAATCTTATGAAGTCTATAGGACTCCATCTGATCCAAGTAAGCCAAAAGCCCAGAAATCTAAACCATTTAAAGAGTAAATAAAGGAACTGGTTTTTAATAAGTAAAGAAAGCATGTTTGAAATAAAAGTTTTCAAATAACTAAGCCGAAATGCATTTTAAAAATGTGTAGTATTTTCTGAAAATTTCGGCAGAGTTTCCTTTGTAAAAACTGGCCCCAAACGCGGTACAACAAGAATAATATATATGAAATGATAAAAGGCATCCCCAAGCAGGAGCTAGCTCTTCGTCAATGGACGGTCACAACCATGCAAGCAATAATAATATACAACGCCAAAGGGCGAGGATCAAAACCAAAAAAGAAACTCAAAACATCCAGAAAACCATAATACTACAAGCGCGACTCTAAGGTCGAAATAATACATCACTGCGTCTAAGTCTGAAACAATACACAAGTTTTGGTTGATGAAAATTCTAAATACAAAGAATAATACATGAACAATGGCGGTTCTGATACAAAAGAACCCACCTACCAAAGCAACTCACCCGTATGGAAGCAGTGTGCCAGAAAAGCCGCTATGGAATCTGTACGGCAAAAACCTGCAAGAACTGTGGCACAACCGGGGTGAGTTGCCAACTCGTGAGTAGAAAATATCTACAAGCAGAGATCGAATGTATGACCCATCCTGGGTCAATACAATCAGATATAAATAAAACCTCAATATGAAAATGTCTGCAGCATGCTAAACTGGCAATGTAGTCTCTATACATGAGTGTAGTGCCAAGTGCTCGTGCCAGTGCCTCAGGTAATAACATATCATAAATGTGAGGTATGATCAATGTAATCAAATCTTCTTGTACGTGGATCCCGTCCACTCGTCACCCAATGACAATAACCATCATGCATGTAAATATCATCAGCATATGCATGGAAATATGAGGATAAAACCACCTGTGTCCCTCGCGACACGTCAAAATCATGGAACCGGAGTGTCCAGCATCGACACTCGAAAACATCATGAAAATTGTGCCCAGCATCGGCACGTAAATCCTCATATAACGGGATCCGTCAGCCCGGACCAGCCCACGGGCTCCATCTGCGGAATCGGCCCTCGGCCCCAGCAGTACACCCATATCCATCTATCGACTCTGGTCGGTATCCTCTGGATAACCGCCAAGTCCAACCAATCACCGGTAGGTAGTAGTCCGTCTGCCAGGCTCACCGTCTACTACACAGCGAAACTGTTCTCTCCCCGGGGTACCATACCGGGTCCACAATGTACCCGCAATCGGCCTCATCCGCCTCCTCGAATCGGATTTCACATGTCGCTCTCAGCACCGAGAAAACACATGGTGGACGCACTGAAATATCATATCAAGGGTAACAGGTTTTAAAACAATTACATATTCTCTTTTTGAAATACCCACGGTTCCCAAATCCAGAAATATCATGGAAACAACATATCTCAATGCGTATAATCAAACATGATGTATGCGGCATGTAAAGAAAGGTAAGCATATCCGTAAGTTATGCAACATGGAATAGTAATGTGCATATGTCGCGGGAAACCGCTCTTTTTAAAAAGAATATCTTGCGGTCCTCAAATCTCTAATCAAGTCAGACTCATCAATGTATGTGTACAGTTATAAGTGTACAATATGCCATGCAAGGATCATATCAGGAATGCAACAGTACTACAGTGTAGTGGCATGGCAATTATCGATGATGATGTGTGTGAGCCGGCAAATAGTGAACGTGGAACATACACATCTTCGATAATGGTGCTGGTGTCCTAAAAGCATGATGGTAATATAGCAATAAGCACAAGTAATGCGATGCAAATAATATGAATATGCGCAATCGAATAATCAACGCAACAGTAAAGAATCTACCTAAATAACTGTATCATGCAGCCTTGCCTTTTGAAATAAGAAGAATCGGGTTTTTGGTAAAATAAGGGCTACGGTGTTTTAAGAACAGATGCTACATTTGAAAATATCCGTAGAATCCCTTTTGCCTATCTTTAAAATAACCCCGATTCGTTAGTTTTGAAATAAGTATGACTCGGGTCTAGTCTAACGCCTACTATGCGAACTACGAACCCAACTATCAAGTCAATCGGCAGGGCTATGGAAACCACCTAAATCTGAGTCGATATAAATATAAGTATATACAATAGTCGGTGATATCGCCTCAAAAGTATCACGTACGCTACGATATATCATATAACATCCTCGAGTCATGAGTGCCGATCTAACATCAATATAAAGCTCGTACGGTAAATCGTCGTACGACATCCCAATAGCTAGGTACGGTCAATATCACATTCATCTCATCACATATCAGGTATCACTGTCATCATATTACATAATCTAGGGTACAAGTCTAAGTCTAGTACCATCGATACCATCTATATAAATATGAATGCGGGGTAAAACACATGCCCAAAGGCCCGCTAAAACCATCCTGTCGCATCTCAAATACGAACTCTGTCATATCGCCGAATCTCACGGCCTCAGATCAAATCTCATCGACTCATCGTAATCACACGTATCATCCTCAAATCCCGTATATGAACACATAGTCCCATACCCATGTGTAGATATACACACCTCCAAATGCGCACAGATAGAAGAAAGAATGTATGCAAGTATATGTGTACGTGTATGTGTGGGTGCGCAACCCCTACTCTAGGGTTTCGCACTACTAAACCAATACATCCTTGTCATCAATAATCCATTATTACCATCAATAATCTTAACCAACACATAATAAATATATGTGTGTATACGTATTCGTATACATCACCACGGACTGCGGGGGTGCTATACGCCATCCACCAGACTTCCCCCGCAGATATAATCTACTCACCTTGCGTCTTTATCTGTCGACGTCACTGCGCTTTTGCTTGTCGTCCCGAAGTCTTCATGGGGTACCTACACATTAACTATCGCAAATGCGTATCAAAACTAATTCAAAACTAAAACGGCATACGAAACCCCAAAACGATACGCTATGTTCTATAGGTTAGAACCTATGGACAACGCTTCCAAAACCATCAACAACCCTCGATATCGTCGTATGAACGCCAAGTAGTCGAGTACGCAAACTCAGAATTCACAATACGGAAATACGGAAACACGAATCCAAAACAGCAACTTATGAAATAGGCTCTAGATTTCACCCTAGGTCAAATTAGACAAATCTATACATGCCAGGGGTCTAGTCTACACATGTAGGAGCTACAGAACCAAAACGACCCAATTTGGTGCCGGTCTGGCCGCAATTTGCGGCCAGGGGGAATAAATTTGCTGTCGGGAAGAAGAGTTAGGGGCTAGGGTCTTGTGTGATGGTTCTAGGGTGCGTGCACATCTCACTGTCCAATCAATTTTATTTTCACGTGTCTCGGGTGAAAGCAGATTCAATAAAACCATCACAGATTCACAGTTTTTCCCCGACATCGATTCCATAAATCCATATTCTGGTTTCTAGTTCAGGTTTGGGTCAAATTTAACATCACACAAGGGGTTCTAAGGTAACAACAAGCCTCAATTTCACTTTGATTTCAGATCAAACCCCTAAACCCTAACTTGATGTTTCACAAATCCACCAAACGACACCATATCGATATGAAACTAGAATGGATGCAATAAGAATTGAAATACTACTCTAATAGGTGCAGAATTTACCTTTTTTGGCCACTCAAGAAAATTCTTGAGTTTCCCCTAGTGGCCAAAATCCTTGCTTCCTTGGTCCAATGTGTAGATCTTGAGCTCGTGCTTCTTTTTTGTGAAATGGGAGTAGGGTTTTGGAGTTGATTTCATGGTGATTTTGGGGCATGAAAAGGGGAGGGAGAAGAGGGAGCAGCAGCTCAGCAGCAACAAGAGGGAGAGGTAGAGAAATGAGTGAAGGTTGAAGAGGAAATGACTAAGTCTTGGTCAAAATAACCCATACCTATCTCTCTCTCACCAACCCTCATATTATATTACTTTCCATTTTCCTTTTCCTTTTTAAATCCTTCTCACTAGAATAGTAACCCCAAGTAAAACCATGGCAAGAAAATGTAACACAAGTGTACAAAAAAGATATGTGCATGTTTTGCACAGAATTTACTAAAAATCCGGTTAGCGATTTTTAATCGCGATTAGCACTAAATTAGTGTCAAACTAATCATAAAAACTTTAAAACGGCATAATTCCATAAAATAACCTATTTTATAATTTTCCATAAAAAAATTTCCCCTATTTATTTGTATTTAATTATACCGGAATATTAAAATATTCATTAAAATAATATTAAATTATAAAAATTCCAAAAAATTATTATTTTATTATTTTGAAACATTACAATCTACCCCCTTAAAAAATTCGGTCCCCGAATTTAAATTAAAAACCCCCAAATACTAAAACATTTCGATACAAATTCTAAGTCGTCGGGGCTCCGAAATCATCAATACATAAAACATCATAGCGCAATGCATGCGCATGAGTACTGAGCAGATAACTCAAAAGCAAAACTCCGTCAAGCATCCCGCAATCATCGGAGTCATGGTAAAGACACAAATGTGAAATCCAATACAAAACCAATATGATATAGATCAGAACTATACATGTAGACATCCAATCTATACATGTGAATAGCTGATTTAAATGCATGCCAAATCTTTTAAGTCGCCGTTTTGAAAACAATTTAGAAGGGTTTCCTTGTTTTTAAAACGTTTTGTGTCATATCGGACACGTAGGTATATATATACTGAGACTATAGCTCGCTTTTTGGAAATCCCTTCGATAACTATCAATGCATGCAAAAATTTATCCAGGTACTGTCCTCTGACTAGTCCTGCTCAGTACAAAAATATCATAAAATGTACTGCTCCAAAAGGAATAAATCCCAAAAATGCACATAACACCACCATGTGCGTCTGGTGCGCACGGAAATCAAAATCCATATATGTGCCATACATGTGCACAAAAACAACATCCAGGTGCAACGGGTGTGCACGAAGCATCTGTCATAGGCAACGTGTGTGCCTGACATACAAATCAGGTGCATCTGACATGCACGAAGAATCCCGATTTAGTGCATCTGGTGTGCACCAAAATCTTATCTCAAAACACGCGCCCAACCTGCGCGAAAGACCAAATCAGTGCATCCATCGTGCACGAATGAAAATCTAAACCCTGTGAACTCAACATGCCCGAAATCACGAAATCCAATAGCCAACGCCGAACATGCGTAAGTCCAATCAAAATCACGTAGTGCAAGAATCAATCATCAATATCAGGGTCAAAATCGACGATATACAATGCGGCTCAATCAAAATCAAGTGTACCGTGATGGAAAATCTCACAACCGTGTGCATCAGCATGCACAAAACAGATCAAAATACTACAAGTGACGGAAAACTATGCTGGAAGCGTAAATCAAATCACCGGCATAAAATAGGGATGAAATCACAATCAATCCCTCAAGAGTAATAACAATGCGCCAGGTATAAATACCCAGTAGGTGAAACCATGGTGCACAAAATCAAATATCATGGAACTCAGTCATCAAGACTAAATCATGCAAACAGAACGCCAAAAATACCGAAATCCAAGATGACGGATACGTGATAATCGAATCACAAAATCACAAATCATAAATACCGTCGCCGGTAGTTCCTTCTTCAAAGTCGAGAAGGTGTCGGTACATCCAATACTAGCGGCACAAGATATCTACTTGCCTCTTGCTCGCGGCTGGCATCCTCTTCCTCTGGTTCCTTATCTCCCCTGTGGATTACCAATCTCGCAATCCATCGGCTCATCGGCCTGTCAGGTGTACTAACGGGAACGATTCCGTTCTGGCACTTCTCTGGTCTTCTCTCGGTCAATTCTCACGACCACTCGTAAGGCAGTACATCTCTGGCGCCGACCTCTGGTCCTCTGAATGCACATCACACATCTGCTCCTGGTGCAAATCGTATTGCAGCAGTATACTGGAAGGAATCCTGCTCAAGGTCTCTTCTTATCTCGCCTAAGCCAAACTGTACGGAGGCTGGTACTCTGGCGTAATCTCTTCTCGCTCTCTGGACATCTGGGTCCTTAGTACAACATCTACTCGGAAGCTGGTCGCATCCCTGCGCCTCTGTATTCATATCCGACATTTAATCTTAACGGGGAGTAGTAACAGCTCGTCTGCATCTCGCACGAACTTCTTGTCCCCCTTGTTTGTATCATCGTCCATTTCGACGTCGCGTCTCTATCTGCGCACTGCAATATCCTCGGCTACGGTCCATCCGAAGTCCCTCACACGAACTCGAAATCACGAACTCAGTATCTTCATCACTCAGTAGAAGGCATTTAGCCAAACACGTCCTCAGCGTGCATATCGCGTCTCTGATGTCAGCGGAGTAGAACGTCATCTCGTCAAAATCTCGTGCGAACTCTTTACTCCACTTGTTCCAAGGTCGACTGATTCAGACTCATCTCATCGTGGCTGCACGGACTACGCTCCAACGGCTATACTCGAATCTGGAGTCTCCCAAGCAGTGTGTCCCATCACAATATCCGAAATATGTCGAACCATCTGATCGACTCGTCAGAACCTCATAATCCCCTAAGAGCTCAACACCTAGGGTACAGTTTAATAGTATCGAGTACATACCACAGCATCGGTGGTCCAACCGTAGAAGGGCAAACCCAAGCCTCACTAATGGCGCCGCGGAACTGCCGCAAACCCTAAGGTTCAAAGGCTTTCACACGATCATTATGTCGAGTTAGGGTTTCATTCTTCTAGAGGGTCCATAGAATCACTTGCATGTCTTTCCGAATACTTTAAACTGGGAAAATGGGTTCCTGATATTCGATCGTCTCAATCGACTCTCAACGAATTTGCGTGAAGTCGTCTCTAGCTGGAATCAATCTACCTGATGACCTCGCATCGGGGTAAGCTAACAAACCACATGTCCTAGTCATTCATCCTCGGTGACTAGTGACTCGCCATCATATATCTAAGTATATGCTCAAGCTGCAGTAGCTCCAATCATCTGGGCGATATCTCATCAATCGCAGTAACAACTGGCTCATTCGTCCGTACGCTGAACAGCGCCTCAATCATCCTGAATAAGCGATATATCAATGGTCATCACATCCTGGCTGGCCTCTATCAGTGGCTCAATCCTCTTGTACGCCCGAGAAATCTCGTAAAAGCGATCAGTCCAACGCACATGGTGCGAAAACACAATAAGACGACGCCTCTATATACAATCGTATGTCTTTGGAATCACGCCCTGGTCAATCCTCGTCCACGACGAGCTCAAGCTGACGCAACTCGGGCCGTAGCTCACTCTGCCCGTGCAATCGTGGCAGCAAAATCACAACCAATATCGATGAGGATAGATCATAGGAATGAATATAATACTGTGCAAGGAAATGCATATCCTAAGGTTTCTTAAGCTGAATGGCGTGTCGTAAATATGCCGCGGAACATACGTACGGTACGTCACTCTACTCAAGCTACCTACTCCAGCAACCAAGGGTCATCATATGCAACGAAAGTTCGGGTATAATACCCCCTCGACTAAGTCTATGTTCCGTAAGGTCAAGCCTAAGTTCCGTATATATATAAACGCCCTAGGCTCCGCATAGTCAAACTTAGACTCAAACCAAGGTTAACCTAGCGCTCTGATACCAACTTTGTTACGACCCGAAAGAGCACGTGACTGGCCCTTGAATCCAATGAAGTCTATTGGACTCCATCTGATCCAAGTAAGCCAAAAGCCCAGAAATCTAAACCATTTAAGGAGTAAATAAAGGAACTGGTATTTAATAAGTAAAGAAAGCATGTTTGAAATCAAAGTTTTCAAATAACTAAGCCGAAATGCATTTTAAAAATGTGTAGTCTTTTCTAAAAATTTCGGCAGAGTTTCCTTTGTAAAAACTGGCCCTAAACGGAGTACAACAAGAATAATATATATGAAATGATAAAAGGCATCCCCAAGCGGGAGCTAGCTCTTCGTCAATCGAAGGTCACAACCACGCAAGCAATAATATTGTACAACGACAAAGGGCGAGGATTAAAACCCAAGAAAGAAACTCAAAACAGCCAGAAAACCATAATACTACAAGCGCGACTCTAAGGTCGAAATAATACATCACTGCGTCTAAGTCTGAAACAATACACAAGTTTTGGTTGATGAAATTTCTAAATACAAAGAATAATACATGAATTATGGCGGTTCTGATACAAAAGAACCCACCTACCAAAGCAGTGTGCCAGAAAAGCCGCTAGGGAATCTGTACGGCAAAAACCTGCAAGAACTGTGGCACAACGGGGGTGAGTTGCCAACTCGTTAATAGAAAATATCTACAAGCAGAGATCGAATGTATGACCCATCCTAGGTCAATACAATCAGATATGAATAAACCTCAATATGAATAAGTCTGCAGCATGCTAAACTGGCAATGTAGTCTCTATACATGAGTGTAGTGCCAAGTGCTCGTGCCAGTGCCTCAGGTAATAACTTATCATAAATGTGAGGTATGATCAATGTAATCAAATCTGCATGTACATGGATCCCGTCCACTCGTCACCCAATGACAATAACCATCATGCATGTAAATATCATCAGCATATGCATGGAAATATGAGGATATAAACTACCTGTGTCCCTCGCGACACGTCAAAATCATGGAACCGGAGTATCCAGCATCGACACTCGAAAACATCATGAAAACTGTGCCCATCATCGGCACGTAAATCCTTATATAACGGGCTCCGTCAGCCCGGACCAGCCCACGGGCTCCATCTACGGAATCGGCCCTCGGCCCCAGCTGTACGTCCATATCCATCTATCGACTCTGGTCGGTATCCTCCGGATAACCGCCAGGTCCAACCAATCACTTGTAGGTAGTAGTCCCTCTGCCAGGATCACCTTCTACTACACAGCGAAACCGTTCTCGACCCGGGGTACCATACCGGGTCCACCATGTACCCGCAATCGGCCTCATCTGCCTCCTTGAATCGGGTTTCACATGTCGCTCTCAGCACCGAGAAAACACTTGGTGGACGCACTGAAATATCATATCAAGGGTAACTGGGTTTTTAAAACAATTACATATTCTCTTTTTGAAATACCCACGGTTCCCAAATCCAGCAATATCATGGAAACAACATATCTCAATGCGAATAATCAAACATGATGTATGCGACATGTAAAGAGAGGTAAGCATATCAGTAAGTCATGCAACATGGAATAGTAATGTGCATATATCGAGGGAAACCGCTCTTTTTAAAATGAATCAGTTTTAAAGAATATCTTGTGGTCCTCAAATCTCTAATCAAGCCAGAATCATCTATGTATGTGTACAGGTATAAGTGTACAATATGCCATGCAAGGATCATATCAGGAATGCAACAGTACTACAGTGTAGTGGCATGGTAATTATCGATGATGATGTGTGTGAGCCGGCAAAAAGTGTACGTGGAACATACGCATCATCGATAAAGGCGCTGCTGTCCTAACATCATGATGGTAATATAGCAATAAGCACAAGTAATGCGATGCAAATAATATGAATATGCACAATCGAATAATCAACGCAATAGTAAAGAATCTACCTCAATAACTATATCATGCAGCCTTGCCTTTTGAAATAATACGAATCGGGGTTTTTGGTAAAATAAGGGCTACGGTGTTTTAAGAACAGATGCTACATTTGAAAATATCCGTAGAATCCCTTTTGCCTATCTTTAAAATATCCCCGATTCGTTAGTTTTGAAATAAGTATGACTCGGGTCTAGTCTAACGCCTAATATGTGAATTACGGACCCAACTATCAAGTCAATCGGCAAGGGTATGGAAACCACCTAAATCTGAGTCGATATACATATAAGCATATACAATAGTCGGGGATCTAACCTTAATTGTATCACGTACGCTACAGTATATCATATAACATCCTCGAGTCATGAGTGCGGATCTAACATCAATATAAATCTCGTACGGTAAATCGTCGTACGGCATCCCAATAGCTGGGTACGGTCAATATCACATTCATCTCATCACATATCAGGTATCACTACCATCATATCACATAATCTAGGGTACAAGTCTAAGTCTAGTACCATCAATACCATCTATATAAATTTGAATGCGGGGTAAAACACATGCCCAAAGGCCCGCTAAAACCATCATGTCGCATCTCAAATACGAACTCTGTCATATCGCCGAATCTCACGACCTCAGATCAAATCTCATCGACTCATCGTAATCCCACGTATCATCCTCACATCCCGTATATGAACACATAGTCCCATACCCATGTGTAGATATACACACGTCCAAATGCGCACAGATAAAAGAAAGAATGTATGCAAGTATATGTGTACGCGTATGTGTGGGCGCGCAACCCCTACTCTAGGGTTTCGCACTACTAAACCAATACATCCTTGTCATCAATAATCCATTATTACCATCAATAATCTTAACCAACACATAATAAATATATGAGTGTATACGTATTCGTATACATCACCACAGACTGCGGGGGTGCTATACGCCATCCACCCGACTTCCCCCGTAGATATAATCTACTCACCTTGCGTCTTTATCTGTCGACGTCACTGCGCTTTTTCTTGTCATCCCGAAGTCTTCATGGAGTACCTACACAGTAACGTATCGCAAATGCGTATCAAAACCAATTCAAAACTAAAACGGCATACGAAACCCCAAAACGATACGCTATGTTCTATAGGTTTGAACCTATGGACAACGCTTCCAAAACCATCAACAACCCTCGATATCGTAGTATAAACGCCAAGTAGTCGAGTACGCAAACTCAGAATTCACAATACGGAAATACGGAAACACGAATCCAAAACAGCAACTTAGGAAATAGGCTCCAGATTTCACACTAGGTCAAATTAGACAAATTTATACATGCAAGGGGTCTAGTCTACACATGTAGGAGCTACAGAACCAAAACGACCCAATTTGGTGCAGGTCTGGCAGCAATTTGCATCCAGAGGGAATAAATTTGCCGCCTGGAAGAGGAGTTAGGGGCTAGGGTCTTGTGTGATGGTTCTAGGGAGCCTGCACATCTCACTGTCCAATCAATTTTATTTTCAGGTGTCTCGGGTGAAAGCAGATTCAATAAAACCCTAACAGATTCACAGTTTTTCCCCGACATCGTTTCCATAAATCCGTATTCTGGTTTCTAGTTCAGGTTTGGGTCAAATTTAACATCACACAAGGGGTTCTAAGGTCACAACAAGCCTCAATTTCACTTTGATTTCTGATCAAACCCTAAACCCTAACTTGATGTTTCACAAATCCACCAAACGACACCATATCGATATGAAACTAGAATGGATGCAATAAGAATTGAAATACTACTCTAATAGGTGCAGAATTTACCTTTTTGGCAACTTAAAAAAATTCTTGACTTGCCCCTAGTGGCCAAAATCCTTGCTTCCTTGGTCCAATGTGTAGATCTTGAGCTCGTGCACCCTTTTAGTGAAATGGGAGTAGGGTTTTGGAGTTGATTTCATGGTGATTTTGGGGCTTGAAAAGGGGAGGGAGAAGAGGGAACAACAGCTCAGCAACAACAAGAGGGAGAGGGAGAGAAATGAGTGAAGGTTGAAGAGGAAATGACTAAGTCTTGGTCAAAATAACCCATACCTCTCTCTCTCTCACCAACCCTCATATTATATTACTTTCCATTTTCCTTTTCCTTTTTAAATCCTTCTCACTAGAATAGTAACCCCAAAGTAAAACCATGGCAAGAAAATGTAACACAAGTGTACAAAAAAGATATGTGCATGTTTTGCACAAAATTTGCTAAAAATCCGATTAGCGATTTTTAATCGCGATTTGCACTAAATTAGTGTCAAACTAATCATTAAAACTTTAAAATGGCATAATTCCATAAAATACCCTATTTTATAATTTTCCATAATTTTTTTCCCAATTTGTTTGTATTTAATTATACCGGAATATTAAAATATTCATTAAAATAATATTAAATTATAAAAATTCCCAAAATTAATATTTTATTATTTTGAAACGTTAAAATATCGATTGGTGTTTGACATCAGAGAAGGTATACGGGTGCTCAGTGGAGACTGGGTACACTGGACGGACTCGCCGAGAACTCCCAGATGGTATTATACATCACGTCAGATGGCTGTTCTCTGGTGACACTGATACATGTTAGTCTGTAGACCCGAGATCGTCATAGAGTCTTATGTGATTCCCACTGTGCTTTGATTTCCGCCTTACCACGTTCAATAGAATGTGCAAAATGGTGGCTTTTGGGTACAGTCCCGAGTCACATGGAGGCAATGAGCGATAGGAGGGGTTTCTTCTCTCTCGGTATAGGGAGTTGATGCTGCGCTGTGCTCGATTGGCTATAACAGGAATTGCTTGGCCAAGGAAGCTTCAGAGATATACTGGTAGGTGTTATTAGTAGTTTCTCGACCCATTATGTGCCTCATATCGACACTACTTATCGAGTTACCGAGGTCTGACGTTTACCACTACTAGACGAGATATGCGACATATCAGACGAAGAGACCGGACTGTACGACAGTGTTACTGATTGGATTCACAGGAGTGTGAGCAGGCTTGCTTGTTGATCTTTTGATCGCTCAATACCCAGGTGGCCGTTACGTTTAGCAGACCGCTTGCATCTTGTGGGTGTTTGATATGATCATCACCTACTGCCGGCGTATTGACGAGTCTTTAGAGTCCTACATAGGGGTTTCCTGGCTCAAGCGAAACGGAGTAGGAGCACATATGTGATATGTACGGGACCGAGATTGATACTATATGAGATACCGTATTCTATTCTCGCGATTTGTGACATTGATCGGTTGTATGCGATATAGCCGTGTTATCGGATCAAGTGTTGATTCGATAAGTTGTTACACATGATATTAGTCAGTTATATGTCATATAGCTGGATTATTAAATCAAGAGTTGATTTAATAATTTAATTTATAGTTATATATTTGATATATTACATTACATTAACTAGTATTAGCTCACTTATGATTTGTTTTCTCATTTTGTGTGTACATTGTACATATGTGATATGTATTTTTGTGTACATGTATTGTGTCATGGTTGATGATACATACAAGATGGGTGTATGAGACTTATACCATGATTAGGTTAAATTAGGGTTTTGTTTATGTCTTAAGATTTAACAAAAGAGAATGACTTAGTCAAAGTTGTCAAGCTTGGAAGAAGCTTATAGAAACATTGACCAAGTCTTCTCTTTTGTCATTTCTTTAGATATTATTTAACCCAACCCTTAACCTTATAGCTTGGTTAATTCTCTACATGAGTTAAGCATGAGACCATAACTCACCCATGGTTATACAATTCATCTGGATGAATTATTAACTTGAGTTCATTCTTCTTCTTCTTCTTCTTCTTCAACAAAAAGCTTTCTAGCTTCAATGGAGTTTGAGAAAAAGTGTGAGAAAATAAAATCTAAAGTGAGCCCACTTCCTACTTCATCATCCTCTACTACTTTTCATTTAGTATAGGGTGTTCTCTTCACAAAGTTCATGACCTAGTGAAGTAATAACTTGAGTTAGTGTCTCCTCGACGTAGATCATTTTCGTCCTCGAAGTCATCGAAGCAAGCACGTTCGTTTCTTCATGGAGCCTCTCTAGAGTCCGGAGTTTACGATCACAGCGAAGGGGACTACTACAAGGAGCTATTGAAGTGAAGGACCGGTCTACAAAGGTTGCATTCCTTGCTCACTTCTTATTGCAAAGAGTTTGCATATGTTATTCCGTATATTTCTAGTTTACGATTCTAGTTAGCGTTAGCTTATACGGCAATAATTTGAATTTGGCATGGACGATGCCTCCCGAAACCTTGCTGCCGTCTTGGGTAACCCAACAGTGGTATTAGAGCCATGCTAGAAATTAATACAGAATTTGATAGAATCACGAAACCGAAACAACTCCGTAACTTGAAACACGAAACTATACATTCTGTCGATTTTAAAAAGCTTTCAGAAAAATTTTCAAACAAGTCCAGAATGGTGTTTGGGATATTATAAGCACATGGCAAGAATTTGGGACCCAGTGCTCGGATTTTGGCCGAGCACTTTGGGGATTTTTCTGAGCCGGCCGGCCTGGAAGGGGCATATGATGTTCAATTTTTGGTCATGTGCTTATCTCTGTGGTTTGGTGTTTCAGGTGTTGTTTATTTTGGTTAATTTTCTATGTGATGTAATCTTATACTTTAAGCAATTCGGAGTGTTTCGTATTCGTAGTTTTAACATTGTTTCAGGTGATTCACATATTGTCTAGGCAAAGTTTAAAAGTTCGATTGAATGTCAAAAACCACATTTTTCCAAGTTTAACGTATTAGGAAAAATATGCAAGTGATTCTTTGGACCCTCTAGAAAAACGTAAACCTAAACTCGATTATGTAGCCGTCAAAACCGCCACTTGAACCCTAGGGTTTGTGGTAGTTTAGCGTTGTCACATGTGAGGCGTTGGTTTGACCCTTCTACGGCTGGTTCATAGGTACCGTGGCATCTTCAGGGTATTATTAAAATTGTGCTCAAGTGTTGAGCTGTGGGAAATTGTGGGACTTTGATGAATCGATCGAAAAGTTTAACGTCGTCTGGATATTATATGATGGGATACAATATTTGGAATCCACAAGTAGTTATGAGATAACTAGTTTGAATTTTATAAATCTAGCAGTTTAGTCTCATTTGATCGGTTGCCACGGGATTTTTATGTGATCAAAAGTCCATTGCAATCACGTAGCGTACGCGGATACTCGCCGGGTAAACTTAATAGATAGCCACGCCCCATAGCCCCGAACAAGTGACTGTAGGAGAACCCCGTCGCCAAAAGCATCCGTTCGGGTGCTCGCGGCAGCGGTGTTCCGCCTTAGTGCACTTCGTCGACGGCATCGGGGGGTGCGGCCGTCTACTAAAGTTTCCGACGAGCATTCGATTAGGATGTCGGGAATCTTGTTGAATTACCCGATTAGATATTGAAAAGTGTTTTCGATATTGAGACTAAATTACGGGGTTTATAATTGTTAGGCATGCGATGTCTAAGGAATTCATTTGGTTAGGCATGCATGTCTAAGGTGGTTGCGGATTCCAACTGTTGAATTTTTTCACTTTCTTTTCTGCGACCGTAAGTGTAATATGTGGTGTATCACCGGTTTCGGTGCTATATGTCAACGAAAACTGGGATACACACATTTACTTACGTTGATGACATGTGATGTTATGTGTTGCTGTGATATGTTATATTGGATCATCGCGTTTGAATAGCCGGGGGTTTTATGTGAGATGAGAGTTTTTCATTTTCTTTCTTGTAAAATTCATTGTATGTAATATTCTTTTATTGGGTCACTTCTGGGTTGAGGATGATTTCACCATTGTATACTATTTACTTTTCCGCATTAGGATAGACCCAAGGCGGGGAGCACAAGTAACCGGGTTCTAGGGTCCAGTGCTAGACCATCTCGATGAGTCGAGACCGGGTCTCCTAACTCTAGAATTGGTAGGGTTTCTTGCCGCTCTCGTAGGGGTCTAGTGGTGTGGGATTGGCTATTCATCACGACTGTGGAATCCGTGTTTTATACAGGCTTAATTTAAAACACGGAAATCCTAGTATATCCAATATTTCATATGATTGTTCTTCTGCTGCGATATCTGTGATGTGATCATTTGATATGTTGAGATGGATACAGGATATAGTATATGTGATATATTATATAGACGTTGCTTATGGTTTACACCCGCGCTAGCACTGCCCCGCTCTGCCGTTAGTTACCTAACCTAATGGTGAACGGGGGGACATCGAGGCGAATCCGGATAGCATAAGCGTACGTTGTATTTATCTGTGATGTTTAGGTAATTTAAAATGATGGGACTTCATTGATGAGATTAATGAAATTAAAAGAAACCTAAAGATGTTGTGGAATCGAATTTTCAAAAACAGGTAGCTCTAGTTGTTGCTTTGTGTAGCGGTGTTCCTTGTAGAACATCCAGCACCTTATTCGATAAGGAAAGAGACGAGATCCCTTCACCGGGAGTGACCTCTTTAGCAATAACTGGGAGATGCTACAACCCTCGGTTTAGTCTTTTGATTGCTTTTATAGTTTTTGCTTTGCATAGTGGTATTTTTGAAATATCCTGCACCTCATTCGATGAGGAAAGAGCCGACTATCCCTTCACCGGGATTGACCTGTTTAGCAAAACTAGTAAAAGCCTAAAAAACACTCCATTTAAATCATTTGATTCTACAACGATATCAAGTTCATCACGCAAAAGATTTTTTTTAAAACCTGTCGTAACCCTCCGTCATTTCAGATAAGTACTTCATAGTATTCATGCTACGTTTGTTGGCCTGCAACAAGGCGTAGTGTTCGGTAGCTATTTATGTTTATCTGCTCAAGCATATGATGCGATTGAGTTAGGGTAGTCGTGCGATTTTGTTGGCCTGCGTCAAGGGTCGTACGGGTGGCTTTAATTCAATCGGGAAATGACGGGTTGAACTTGACTAGTGGACTATGGTTTGTTGGCCTGCGTCAAGGTCGTAGGACGCTAGGGGTAAAATATTATCGGGAATTTCAAGAGTTGATATTTGCAATGAGATTGCATACCTCCAATGAGATAGTTGGATCCCGATACCCACTGCGAGTAAGAGATACTCCTAGGAGATTTTTACACATTATAATTAGCCGATCAAGTAGGTGTCTAGAAATGTGTCAACGGGGTTACGCCTCTGGGAAAACGAGGTTTATTTTAATTAGGTCCGTGGGAAAGCACGGGGAACCTCCCTCAAACTACCGGCACTGGCCTGGCTGAAAGATCGACGAACTTGTAGGGTGTAATTAATCCCGGCTAGTCTTTCCTTTTAGGGTTTGACGGAAGGTTTGACTAAAACATTGGGAGCCATCCTGATTAGATATATTAATAACCAATCTAATCTTGCAAGAGCGGACGCTGAGTTTTTTCTTCTCTCTCTCTCCAGGTAGCGACCATGTCACGCCTTAATCAAGATAATAATACGGATGTATTGACCGAACCCGCTTGTTATACTGCGCTAGGGAACGTTGGTCCCGCTCCAACTTATAATTGTTATAAGACCGAGCAGGAAATAGGGAATTACAAAAATTCCTATGCCGCCCAAACGAAGAAAGTGCAAGATGATGCATCATCTTCGGGTGTGTTCATTACAGAGAACTGTTTCTCAGTATCCTTTACGTCCTGGGTATGAGATACCGGATCAGGATCCAACATATGTAATCTATTACATGGGCTACAGAAAGGTAGAGAACTGAGAAAGGGTGATAAGTTTTAAGAGTTAAAAATGGTGCATGTGTTGCAGCCAAGTCTGTTGGCAGTTATCACCTGTATTACCTAATACATTGATTCTGAACGAATGTTATTAGATACCGAACCTGATATACAACATCATATCAGTCTCTTTATTAGTAAAAAAGGATATAATTTTGTATTGTTGGATAATGTTTTGAACATTTCCTATATCAAGAGTTGATCGGTTCAGGAACGTTATCTAAAATCATATACGTTTTAAATCAAACAACAATTCTTCACGTGCGGAACACACACAAGAGGAAGAGTTCAGAAATGAACGAATCCTTCTTGAGGCATTGTAGACTAGGTCATATCAATGCGACCGGACTAGCTAAGTTACATAGAGATGCATATTTAAATCAGTTTGAATTTACATCTTGTGAAACTTGCCAGTCATGTCACAAAGATAAGATGACCATAGCTCCGTTTATTGGAAACAGAGAAAGAGTTAGTGAACTCTTGGGATTGATACATGCTGATGTATGAAGGTCCCCTGTCTACACATGTCAGGAATGGTTCTTTGTACTTTATTACATTCACTGATGATCTCTTAAGATTCGCACATGTGTTCCTGTTGAAACACAAGCCCGAAGCTTTTGAGAAATTCAAAGAATATAAGTTAGAAGTAGAGAACTAATAAGGGTATAAGTATTATGTCCTTTGATGTGATCAGGGAGGAGAATACTTGAGCACGGAATTCCTTGACTATTCTAAAGGAGAATGAGATTCTCTCTCGGCATTACTCCTCCATATACACCACGGCACGTCGGTGTATTGGGACGGAGCAATCACACCCTATGTGATATGGTGTGATCTATGATGAGTTATACTGAGTTGCCTATTTCCTTTTGGGGGTTATGCACTTGAGAAACTGCATACCTATTGAATAGGGTTCCAACCTAATCAGGTGCCTACCACCTCATATGAGATATGGTATGGGAAGAGCCCATCTCTTAAGGATGTTAAGATTTGGGGTTGTCCGGCCTATGTCTAAAAGCAAAATACGGACAAGCTCGAGGCAAGGTCAGTTCTGTGGAAATTTGTTGGATATCCCAAGCATTCATAAGGGAATATCTTCTACCAAACCGAGGAGCAAAAGGTGTTTTGTTTCTCAGCATGCCACCTTTTTAGAAATGGAATTTCTTGTGAAGAAATTAGTGGTCATTAGGTAGAACTGGAAGGAGTTCCAGCTATACAAACTACAGCTGATGATTCGGTAGAACCGAAGGATTCAATAGTTCCCAACGAACCTCAGCCTCTCCGCCGATCTAGTAGGGTTCCTCATCCACTTGAGAGATACTTCGGTTTCTCTATGACAGTGGGAGGGAGGATTTCATCATAAGATCATGACCCAACTAGTTTCGAGCAGGCCATAAAGAGTGGGGACTCTGTGAGAATGGCTGGATGCTAAGTGATCTGAGATGGAATCCATATACACCAACAAAGTATGGACTTTGATGCTTTATCTGAAGGGTTAAATCCCCATCAGGAGCAAGTATATCTTGAGAAGATTACTAGGTGCATATGGAAATGTTGGGACTTCTAAAGCTATGACTAGTTGTAAAAGGTTTTCATCACCGACCAGGTATGGATAATGATGAAACCTTTTCTTGTGCCTATACTTAAGTCCATCCAGATCCTACTTGCCACTGCTACATACCATGATTACGATATCTGGCGGTTGGGTGTCATGACTGCTTTTCTAAATAGTGATTTAGAAGAGAGCGTCTATAAGTACACAGCAAGAGGGCTTCGTATACAGTGGGAGCAGCGGAAACGTGTGCAAGTTGCTTTATTGGATAAAGCAGGCATCGCGGAGTAGGAACATCTGTTTTGATGTGGTAGTCAATGAGTTTGACTTCATCAAAATGGTAGATGAACCTTGTATATACAAAAAGGTAGTAGGTAGTATGGTGATGATCCTCGTATTGTATGTGGATGACATGCTCTTGATCGGAAAGGAGTTTCCTATGCTATGCTCGGTCAATCTCCTCTTATCATGAGGATTCTCCATACAGGATCAAGGTGATAGCTCCTAAATCCTGGGTTTTGGATCTATGAGATAGATCTAATTGGATGTTAGGATTCTCACTAGGTGTAGTGAGATGGTATCAATGGATCCTGGGGAGAATCACAGGATAGCTTTCAGCGTGGTAAGGTCGACTGAATGTCAGTCACAGGCTGTACCCTCAATGGAGGGACGGTATGTTGGAAGAGTTACAAGCAAGATACCATGACATACTAGACGATAAAGGCTGGATACATTGCTACCAAGGATGCTACCAAAGAGGCAGTCTGGAAATATATAAGTTCATGAGATGAACTTCGTTCCTACCATTGTGTGACAATGGAGTTGTGGCTTTGGCATAGGAACCCCTGTCCTATCAGTGATCCAGATATATTCTTAGGCAGTATCACCTGATCATGGAGATGGTTGATCTCCAGGGAGATCGAGGTTTGGAGAGTAGGCACAGTGGACAATAGTGCGGATCCACTCACAAAGGCCTATTTCCCAGTAGAGAATTTTATGGGATGGTTGTGTATGAGATACTTCAACCACTGCTGATTGTTGGGTATAAGATACTACAACAGATGACCCTAGTGCAAGTGGGAGATTGTTAGTGATATGTATGCCCTAGAGTCCATTACTGTACATACGATGTATATTGTAGTTGATGCTTGGACATATATATGGAGGACTTTCTTGCTCGACATGATAGTATGCTATCTGGTTGCACTTTAACTGAGCAAAGCTGAGTTACCTATTTTCTTCTGGGGTTATGCGCTGCAGACAGCAGCATGCTTATTGAATCAAGTTCCATCTAAATCTGTTCCTACCACACCATATGAGATATGGAGTGGGAAGAGACCATGTCTTAAACGAGTTAAGATATGGGGTTGTCCGGCCTATGTCAAAATGCAAAATCCGGACAAACTCGAGGCACGGTCAGTTTTATGCATGTTTGTGGGATATCCCAAACATTCACATGGATATCTTTTCTACTATAGTGGGGAACAAAAGGTGTCAGTTCCTCGTCATGCCACCTTTTTAGAAAAGGAATTTCTTACAAAAGAAATTAGTGGCAACGAGGTAGAACTGGAAGAAATTCCTGCTACACAAACTCAAACTGAAGATTTAGTGGAACAAGAGGATTCGGTAGTTCCCAACGAACCCCGGCCCCTCCGCCGGTCTAGTAGGGTTCCTCACCCACCTGAGAGATACTACGATTTTCTCATGGATGGTGGGAGTGAGGATTGCATCATGGAGGATGATGACCCAACTAGCTTCGAGCAGGCCATCGCGAGTGGTGACTCAGTGAAATCGCTGGATGCAATGCGGTCCGAGATAGAATCTATGTACACCAACAAAGAATGGACTTTGGAAGATGCTCCTGAAGGGGTAAAACCCATTGGGTGAAAGTGGATCTTAAAGAAAAAACTTGGTGTAGATGGGAAAGTGGAGACTTTCAAAGCTAGACTTATTGCAAAGGGTTTTCGTCGAAGATCAGGTGTGGACTATGACGAAACCTTTTCTCCAGTGGTTATGCTTAAATCCATCCGGATCATGCTTGCCATCGCTGCATATCATGACTACGAAATCTAGCAAATGGATGTTAAGACTGCCTTTCTAAACGGTGATTTAGAAGAGAGCGTGTATGTAACTTTTCAGAAAAATATAATATTATTTTTGGAAATTTTTATAATTTAATATTATTTTATTGAATATTTTAATATTTCGGTATAATTAAATACTGATAAATGGGGAAAATTCTTAAGAAAAATTATGGAAATTCTAAAATATGTTATTTAGTGGTAATTGTGTTTAATGTAGTGTTTTTGGTAAAAGGTTTACCAAAACGGCTTTTAATATTTTATCTGGTTTTATGAATATTTTATCGGAATTTTATCTAGACTGCACACACTTGTGCATGTTAACTTGGGTTAAGTCTAGGGTTACAAAGTTTAGATGAGCATGGTGAGTTAACCATGTTTGGCCAACCATGATGGGTTAACCCTTTGGTTAAGCTAATTGGGGTTAATCAAGGGTGTGGTTTTGTTTACATTGGATTAGGATTGGGGGTTGACTTGTATTAAGGAGAGAGAGAGGTTATGGTGGCTTGAGCAAGCAAGCATTTATTAAGAGAGAGAGAAAGGTGGCTCTACGATGTGTCATGGCCCATCTCATTTCAAATATTTTGCTTTCCCTCATATCTCTCCCTCTCACTCACATCCTTCCCTCACATCTCCCACTTTCACACTTCTCCACACCAACATAAAAATAACATCAACAGCTGCAGTAGCAGCTGCAACATCAACCCCAACATTCCTACAACACCTGCTGCTGCAACATTAACAGCAACAAAAAGAAAATTTGCAAGCAGCAACAGCAGCACCAAGCAAAACTTCAGCAGAACAGCTACATCAGCAGCTGCTTCAGGAGCACAGCAGCAGCAACAACCCTTCCTCCTTCCTCCTCCTTCTTCTGCTGCATCCTAGGACACCCCTTGAGGTATAATCACACAACCCAACTCCTAATTTGCCAAGTTCTGATTATAACTGAAGTTTAGAGTTTCTATTGTGAATTAGTGCTAGTTTAGGCAAATTTGAGTGAGACTTGACCAAGTGTTGGTTGTGATGGTTGGTATAACCTTATTAGGTGTGTTTGAGACCAGTTCACCCCGGAATTTCCACAAATTCCAGCAAAGTTACCAGATTGTTCGATTTAGTGTCGGTTAGCATTTTGTAGACTTTTAAAGCCTTTCTGGAATCTGCTTCAACCCGGGACCTCCTAAAATAAAATTGACTTGGCAGTGAGATGTGCAGGTAGATAGAAGCCAACACCCAAAGCCCCAACCCCGGGACCCACTTCTTGGCCGCAGATATATCCCTTCTGGCCGCAATTTGCGGCCAGAGCAGTAGGGAACCCCCTCGTTTCGTGTGCACGGCTCTTTTACCTGTAAACTAGACCCTGGGAATGTCTAGTTTTGTCTGGTTCCAACCAGGGTAGAATCTGGGTTGATTTTCTTGACTTGGCGCATGATTTATGACTTGTTTTCATACGGATTTTGGTTTTCGATGATTCGTTTCTGTCGGGTGGCGTTTGAACGCCAACGGCAGAGGGTTATGGACTATGTTTGCACGCGAGGCCACAGGTTTTTACCTAAGGGCATAGCATGCACCATTTTGGCTTTCGACATGGTGTTTATGTGTTTTAGCGTGTGATATCCTTGTAGGTACCCCATGTGGCGTCGAAGCGTTGGAGATGCAAATGGCGACATCGGCACCGACACACATAAGAAGGAGAGTAGATTTATATCTACGGGGAGAAGTCGAGTGGATGGAGTATAGCACCCCCGCAGTCCGATGTCTAGTATACCATATATACTGTACTTATATATTATAGCTTATGTGTGACTTGGTTGTTCAGGATGTGGTAGGTGTACTATGCATTGATTAGGGTTAAAAGTAACTAGTGTAGTTCCTAGTCGTGAACCCTAGAATAGTTTGCACCCACACGCACACACGTGCTTATTTGCTATGTTCATACTGTGATGACGAGGATATTGGAGGACTTTGGATGTGAGTCGATGAGTTTGGGCATGGTGCCATGATATCGGTGATGTGATGTGATTCGTATTTGGGATACGATATATGATTTTTAGCGGGCCTTTGGGCGTGTCTTTCACACACGCATTCATACTTATGTAGATGGTATCGATTCGTACTAGACTTAGATCAGTACCCTAGATTATATGTATGCCCTATAGGCCATTACTGTACATAGGATGTATATTGTAGTGGATGCTGGGATATATATAGGGAGGACTTTCTTGCTCGACATGATAGTATGCTATCTGGTTACTCTTTGCCTTAACGTGTATACTGATTGTCTCTCTGTTATTCCATAAGTACATCCTTCAAGGTCCCTACTCGTGGGTGTATCGAGACGGGGCATCGATATACCAGAGTAGACTAGCGTATACCTTCTCGACCCATACAGATGGGCGATGGATGATCCCATATCCACTGGTGTTTGACATCAGAGATGATGTACGGATGCTCAGTGGAGACTGGGTACACTGGATGGACTCGCCGAGAACTCCCAGATGGTATTATACCTCACGTCAGATTGCAGTTCTCTGGTGACACTGGTACAGGTTAGTCTGTAGACCCGAGACCGTCATAGAGTCTTGTGTGATTCGCACTGTGCTTTGATTTCCACCTTACCACGACCAAGAGGGCGTGCAAAACGGTGGCTTTTGGGTACAGTCCCGAATCACATGGAGGCAATGAGCGATAGGAGGGGATTCGTCTCTCCCGGTATAGGGAGTTGATGTTGCGCTGTGTTCGATTGGCTATAACCGGAAATCCCTGGCCAGGGTTGCTGAGATTTACTGGTAAATGTTACCAGTAGTTTCTCGAACTGTTATAGACCTCATATCGACACGACTTATCGAGCTACTGGGGTCTGACGTTTACCACCCCTAGGTGAGATATGCGACATATCAGACGACGAGACCGGACTGTACGGTAAGTGTTACTGGTTGGATTCACAGGAGTGTGAGCGGGCTTGCTCGTCGATCTTCTGATCGCTCAATACCCGGGTGGCCGTTACGTTTAGCAGACCGCTTGCGGCTTGTGGGTGTTTGATATGATCATCACCTGCTGCCGGCGTATTGACGAGTCTTTAGAGTCCCGCACAGAGCTTTCCTAGCTCAAGCGAAACAAAATAGGAGCGCATATGAGATATGTGCGGGACCGAGAATAATGCGTGTATATGATACCATATTCCATTCTCGCGATGAATGTATCGATTGGTTGTATGCGATATAACCTAGTTATCGATTCAAGGATTGATTCGATAAGCCGATACATTGGATATTGGTCGGTTATATGAGATATGACCGGATCGTTAAATCAAGTGTTGATTTAATGATTTAATGCATAATTATATATTTGATATATTACTTTGCATTAACTAGTATTGGTTCACTTTAAATGGATTTTCTAACTTGATGTGCACATTGTATATGTGATATACTTTTGTACATTTGTTTGTATCATGTTTGATGATACATGCTCACTAGGGTTTGTGTAAAGATTAAACCATGGTTGTGTAATGGTTAGGGTTTTCATTTTATTTTCTATTTATTTATTTATTATTCTTTTTGAAATGATAAAGAGAAAATGGTGGCTTTCTTTGTTTGTTGTTGAAGCTTCATGATGCGTTGACTAAGTGACCATTTTGTCTTCATGCTTAACCCTAACCATTCAAACTAACTATGGTTTATTCTCTACACCTAACAATGGTTGCTATATGATAAGTATTCATTTATTTTCTATTTTAAAAATAACTTATCATATTATCTTCTTCTTCTTCTTCTTCTTGAAGTTGAAGAAGCTTGCAACCAACAATGGTGACTTGAGAAAAAGAGTGAGAAATCCAATTCTAAAGTGAACCCACTTCCTATTTCTTCATCCTCTACCACTTGCCAAGTAGTATAGGGTGTTTTCACAAGTTTCATGACTTGGTGAAGTTGGAGCTTGATCTTGAGTTGCCTCGACGTAGATCATCTTCGGCATCGAAGTCGACGACCTAGCCCGCCCATTTCTCCGATGAAGCCGACGCTAGAGCCCGGGATCCGATGATCACAGCGAGGAGACTTCATCGTGGAGCCATGGAGGTGGAGAACCGGATCTACAAAGGTTGTATTTCCGTTCACTTCTTAGTTAAGCAGTTAACTAGTTGCTTGTTTCGCCTAAAATTCTAGTTAACGATCTAGTCTAGGGTTTCTCGGCACCGTAAAATTTGAAATTGGCATGGTTGATGCCTTGTGAGACCTCATTAGCGTGCCTAGGAACCCTATAGTGGTATCAGAGCCTAGGTAGAGCCTTAGGCGATTCGTAGACGATGTTAGAAACCCGATCGAACCCGAAACCCTAACACCAAATCACTCTCTGGAAATATTCTGAGAATTTGGATTTTTGTGAATTAAAAATATGCAGAAAATTAAGCAGGGATTTGTAGGAATTACTGAAAATTTCATGGACCTAAATCGATTAAACCGCCGTGGAACCGCGGCAGTAGCCTGGTTGTGCGGCGGTTCCGCGGCCGTACTGTTTGTTCATCCAATAATTGTTTCACAGTAATTTCTCTTTGTTAGTGCTGTATTTTCTGGGATATTTTAATATTTACTCTACAGTTGAGATTTCTGGGGTTGTTTTGGGAACTCGTGGATTCGATCGGATTGTATAATCTTGTCTATGTGCTTTTCCGGGTAATTTTTGAATATGTTAAAAAGTTCGACCGGATATAAATACCCAATTTTTCCCTTACCGGAAAATTTCTAAGTGTTAGATTTTTCCATGGTTTAAAGACATTCTAAGTAGTGCAAGTAAGGCGATGGACCCTCTAGAAGACAACAAACCTTAACTCGATTATGTGACCGTCTTGAACTGCCCTTTGAACCTTAGGGTTTGGGGCAGTACGGCGTGCCACATGTGAGGCGTTGGCTTGACCCTTCTACGGCTGGACCGTTGGTACTGAGGCATGAACTGGATGTTTTTAAACTTGTTTCATGTTTTGAGCTGTTTCGGGAAAACTTGGGTGTTTGACTGTTCGATCGGAAAATTTAACATTTTCTATTTATCTGGAATGGGATACAATAATTGGAATTCACAAGCAGTTATGCGATAACTGATTTGAATGTTATAAACATAGCACTTTAGTCTCACTTGATCGGTTGCCACGGAATTTTGATGCGATCAAAAGTCCGTCGCAATCACGTAGCGTACGCGGATACTCGCCGGATAAACTTAATAGACAGCTACACCCTATATCCCAGACCAAGTGACTGTAGGAGAACCCCGTCGCCGAAAGCATCCGTTCGGGTGCTCGCGGCAGCGGTGTTCCGCCTTGGTGCACTTCGTCGACGGTATCGGGGGTGCGGCCGTCTACTGAAGTTTGCGACGAGCATTCGATCAGGATGTCGGGAATCTTGTTGAATTGCCCGACTTGATATTGAAAAGAGTTTTCGATAATGAGACTAAAATGCGGGGTTTATAATTGTTAGGCATGCGATGTCTAAGGAATTCATATGGTCAGGCATGCGATGTCTGAGGAGGTTGCGGATTCCAACTGTTGTAGTTTTACACTTTCTTTTTCGTAACCGTAAGTGTAATATGTGATATCGCCGGTTTCGTTGCTATATGTCAACGACAATTGGGATGGGCATATTTACTTACGTTGATGACATGTGATGTTATGTGTTGCTGGATATGTTATATTGGATCGTCGTGATTGAATAGCCGGGGGTCTTTTATGTGAGATGAGTGTTTTTCATTTTCATTCATGTAAAAACTTGTATGTAATATTCTTTTATTGGGGCACTTCCAGGTTGCGGAAGTTGTCACCGTTGTTGTATATTATTTACTTTTTTGCGCTAGGATAGACCCAAGGAGGAGGGCACAAGTAACCGGGTTCTGGAGTCCAGTGGGAGACCAACTCGAGGAGTCGAGTCCAGGTCTCCTAACTCTAGAATTGGTAGGGTTGCTTGCCGCTCTCGTAGGGGTCTTGGGGTGTGGGTTTGGCTATTCATCGCGACCGTGGAATCCGTGTTTTATACTGGCTCGTATTGAAAACACGGACGTCCTAGTATATCCAATACTTCATATGATTCTTCTGCTGCGATATCTGTGATGTGATCATTTGATGTTCTGTGATAAATACTGTATATAGTATATATGATATATTATATAAGCGTTACTTATGTTTTACACCCGTGCTAGCCCTGCCCCGCTCTGTCGTTAGTTACCTAACCTAACGGTGCACGAGGGGACATCGAGGCGAATGCGGATGGCATAAGTGTACGTCGTATTTATCTGTGATGTTTAGGTAATTTAAATGATGGGACTTCATTAATATGATTAATGAAATAAAAGAAACCTAAGATGTGGTGGAATTGAATTTCTAAATAAAAACAGGTAGCTACAGTCCTTGCTTTGCATTGCGGTGTTCCTTGTAGAACATCCTGCACCTTATTCGATAAGGAAAGGACCGAGACCCCTTCTCCGGGAGTGACTCCTTTAGCAATAACTGGCAGATGCTATGACTATCGGTTTGTCTTTTGATTGCTTCTATAGTTTTTGCTTTGCACAATGATATATATGATATATCCCGCACCTCATTCGACGATGAAAGGACCGACGATCCCTTCACCGGGAGTGACTCCTTTAGCAAAACTAGAAAAGCCTAAAAAACACTCCATTTCAAAATTCATTCGATCCTACAACGATATCAAGTTCATTACGCAATAGGTTTCAGAAAAACCTGTCGTAGCCCTCCGTCATTTCAGATAAGTAGTAGTTAGTATTCGTGCTGCGTTTGTTGGCCTTTGTCAAGGCGTAGTGTGCGGTAGCTAACTGGTGCTTATCTGCTTATGCATATGATGCAGATTGGGTTAGGGTAGTCGTGCGACCTTGTTGGCCTTTGTCAAGGGTCGTGCGGGTGGGTTTAATTCAATCAGGAAATGACGGGTTGAACTTGACTAGCATCCTATGGTTTGTTGGCCTTTGTCAAGGTCATAGGAGGTTAGGGGCAAAATATTATCGGGAATTTCAAGTGTTGAAATTTGCAATGAGATTGCATACCTTCTATGAGATAGTTGGATCCCGATACCCACTGCGAGTAATTGTTACTCTTAGGAGAGTTTTACACATTACAATTAGCCGATCTAGTAGGTGTCTAGAAAGGTGTCAACGGTGTTACATCTCTGGGAAAACGAGGTTTACTGTAATTAGGTCCGTGCGAAAGCACGGGGAACCTCCCTCAAAGTACCGACACTGGCCTGGCTGAAAGATTGCCGAACTTGTAGCGTGTAATTAATCCCGGCTAGTCTTTCCTTTCAGGGTTTGAAGGAAGATTTGATAAAAACAGTGGGAGCCATCCTGATTAGATAAAATAATAACCAGTCTATTCTTGCAAGAGCGTACGCTGAGTGTTTTCTTCTCTCTCTCTCTCCAGGTAGAGACCATATCACGCCTTAATCAAGATAATAAAACGGATATATTGACCGAACCCACTTGTTATACTAAGCTGGGGAACGTTGGTCCCGCTCCAACTTATAATTGTTATATGACAGAGCAGGAAATTGGGGAATACCTGATTTCCCATGCCGCCCAAACGAAGAAAGTGCATATGATGCATCTTCTTCGGGTGTGTTCATTACATAGAACTGTTTCTCAGTGTCCTTTACGTCCTGGGTATATGATACCGGATCAGGATCCCGCATATGTAATATATTACATAGGCTACAGATTGATAAAGAACTGAGAACGGGTGATAAGTTTCATGAGGCAGAAAACGGGGCAAGAGTTGCAGCCAAGTCTGTCGGTCACTGTCACCCTGTATTACCAATACATTGATTCTGAACGAATGTTATTAGATACCGAACCTGATATACAAAATCATATCAGTCTCTTTATTAGTAAAGAAATGATAAAATTTTGTATTGTTGGATAATGTTTTGAACATTTCCTATATCAAAAGTTGATCGGTTCAGGCACGTTATCTAAAAGCATTGATGTTCTAAATCAAACTACGGTTCTTAGTATATAGAACACACACAAGAGGAAGAGTTCACGTATGAACGGATCCTTCTTGAGGTATTGTAGACTAGGTCATATCAATGTGACCCGACTGGCTGAAGTTGCATTTAGATGCATATTTAAATTAGTTCGAATTTACATCTTATAAAACTTGCCAGTCATGTCACAGAGATAAGATGACCATAGCTCTGTTTACTGGAAACAGAGAAAGAGTTAGTGAACTCTTGGGATGATACATGTTGATGTATGTAGGTCCCCTGTCTATACATACCAAGACCGGTTCTTTGTACTTCATTACATTCTCTGATGATCTCTCAAGATTCAGCCATATGTTCCTGTTGAAACAGAAGTCCGAACCTTTTGAGATATTCACAGAATATAAGTTAGAAGTAGAGAACCAAAACGGGTAAAAGTATTATGTCCTTTGATGTGATCGAGGAGAAGAATACTTGAGCACGGAAATCCTGGACTATTCTAAAGGAGAATGAGATTCTCTCTCAGTATTACTCCTCTGAATACACCACAGCACAACGGTGTATCAGGGCGGAGCAATAACACCCTATATGATATGGTGTGCTCTATGATGAGTACTACTGAGTTACCTATTTCCTTTTGGGAGTTATGCACTTATGAAGTTGCATACCTATTGAATAGGGTCCCGATCAAATCAGTTGCCTACCACTTCATATGTGATATGGAAAGGGAAGAGCCCATATCTTAAAATAGTTAAGATTTGGGGTTGTCCGACCTTTGTTTAAAAGCAAAATCCAGACAAACTCGTGGCAACGTCTGTTATGTAGAACTGGAAATGTTCCAGCTATACAAACTGCAGCTGTTGATTTGACAGAACCAAAGGATTCAGTAGATTCCAACGAACCTCAGCCTCTCCGCCGATCTAGTAAGGTTCCTCACCCACCTGAGAGTTACTTCGGTTTCTCTATGACAGTAGGAGCGAGGATTGCATCATGAGATGATGACCTAACTAGTTTCGAGCTGGCCATCAAGAGTAAGGACTCTGTAAGAATGGCTGGATGCTTAGCGATCTGAGATGGAATCCTTATACACCAACAAAGTATGGACTTTAGTTGCTATATCTGAAGGGTTAAATCCCCATCAGGAGCAAGTATATCTTGAGAAGATTACTTGGTGTATATGGAAAAGTTGAGACTTTCAAAGCTAGACTTGTTAAAGGTTTGCATCATTGACCAGGTATGGATTATGTTGAAACCTTTTCTAAGGATCTATGCTTATGTTCATCCAGATCCTACTTGCCATGGCTACATACCATGATTACGATATCTGGTGGTTGGGTGTCATGGCTGCTCTTCTAAAATGATGTTTTGGAAGAGAGCGTCTATAAGTACACAGCCAGAGGGCTTTGTGGACAGTGGGAGCAGCGGAAACGTGTGCAAGATGTTTTATGTGATGAAGCAGGCATCGCGGAGTTGGAACATCTGTTTTGATGAGTTAGTCAAACAGTTTGACATCATCAAAATGGTAGATGAACCTTGTATATACAAAAAGATAGTAGGGAGTATGGTGGTGATCCTCGTAGAGTACGTGGATGACATACTCTTGATAAGAAAGCAGTTTCCTATGCTACGCTCGGTCAATCTCCGCTTATCACAATGATTCTCCATATAGGATCAAAGTGATACCTCCTAAATCCTGGGTTTTGGATCTATGAGATAGATCTAATTGGATATTAAGATACTCACTAGTTGTAGTGAGATGGTATCAATTGGTCCTGGGGAGAATCACTGGAAGGGTTCCAGGGTGATAAGGACCACTGAAAGTCAGTCACAGGCATTGTCTTTACCCTCAGTAAAGGGACGGTATGTTGGAAGAGTTCCAAGTTAGATACCGTGGCATACTAGACGATAAAGGCTGGATACATCGCTACTTAAGATGCTACCAAAGAGGCAGTCTGGATGTATATTTGTTCATGAGATGAACTTCGTTCCTCCCATTGTGTGATAATGGAGTTGTGGCTTATGCCAAGGAACATCCGTCCCATCAGTGATCCAGACATATTCTAAGGCAGTATCACCTGATCATGGAGATGGTTGATTTCCAAGGTGATCGAGGTAAGGAGAGCAGACTCAGAGGACAACACGGCGGATCCACTCACAAAGGCCTATTCCCAGAGAGAGACTTTTATGGGATGGTTGAGTATGAGATACTTCAACCACTACTACAGATGGCCCTAGTGCAAGTGGGAGATTGTTAGTTAAATGTATGCTCTAGAGGCCATTACTGTACATAGGATGTATATTGTAGTGGATGCTGGGACATATATAGGGAGGACTTTCTTGCTCGACATGATAGTATGCTATCTGGTTACTCTTTGCCTTAACGTGTATACTGATTGTCTCTCTGTTACATGTTGGTAAAGCCCTTAGGATGTGTACTTGACTACCTGGACTATGATGCGGATCATACTAGTAGGGACAAGGTAGTCCATAAGTACATCCTTCAAGGTCCCTAGTCGTGGGTGTATCGAGACGGGGCATCGATATACCAGAGTAGACTAGCGTATACCTTCTCGACCCATACAGATGGGCGATGGATGATCCCATATCCATTGGTGTTTGACATCAGAGATGATGTACGGGTGCTCAGTGGAGACTGGGTACACTAGACGGACTCGCCGAGAACTCCCAGATGGTATTATACCTCACGTCAGATGGCAGTTCTCTGGTGACACTGGTACAGGTTAGTCTGTAGACCCGAGATCGTCATAGAGTCTTATGTGATTCCCACTGTGCTTTGATTTCTACCTTACCACGTACAAGAGGGCGTGCAAAACGGTAGCTTTTGGGTACAGTCCTGAATCACATGGAGGCAATGAGCGATAGGATGGGATTCGTCTCTCCCGGTATAGAGAGTTGATGTTGCGCTGTATTCGATTGGCTATAACCGGAAATCCCTGGCCAGGGTTGCTGAGATTTACTGGTAAATGTTACCAGTAGTTTCTCGAATTTTTATAGACCTCATATCGACACGATTTATCAAGCTACTGGGGTCTGACGTTTACCACCCCTAGGTGAGATATGCGACATATCAGACGACGAGACCGGACTGTACGGTAAGTGTTACTGGTTGGATTCACAGGAGTGTGAGCGGGCTTGCTCGTTGATCTTCTGATCGCTCAATACCCGGGTGGCCGTTACGTTTAGCAGACCACTTGCGGCTTGTGGGTGTTTGATATGATCATCACCTGCTGCCGGCGTATTGACGAGTCTTTAGAGTCCTACACAGAGGTTTCCTGGCTCAAGCGAAACGAAATAGGAGCGCATATGAGATATGTGCGGGACCGAGAATAATGCGTGTATGTGATACCGTATTCCATTCTCACGATGAATGTATCGATTGGTTGTATGCGATAGAACCTAGTTATCGATTCAAGGATTGATTCGATAAGCCGATACATTGGATATTAGTCGGTTATATGAGATATGACCAGATCGTTAAATCAAGTGTTGATTTAATGCATAATTATATATTTGATGTATTACTTTGCATAAACTAGTATTGGTTCACTTTAAATGGATTTTCTCACTTAATGTGCACATTGTATATGTGATATACTTTTGTACATTTGTTTGTATCATGTTTGATGATACATGCTCACTAGGGTTTGTGTAAAGATTAAACCATGGTTGTGTAATGGTTAGGGTTTTCATTTTATTATCTATTTATTTATTTATTATTCTTTTTGAAATGATAAAGAGAAAATGGTGGCTTTCTTTGTTTGTTGTTGAAGCTTCAAGAAGCTTTGACTAAGTGACCATTTTGTCCTCATGCTTAACCCTAACCATTCAAACTAACCATGGTTTATTCTCTACACCTAACTATGGTTTCTATATGATAAGTATTCATTTATTTTCTATTTTAAAAATAACTTATCATATTATCTTCTTCTTCTTCTTCTTCTTCTTCTTGAAGTTGAAGAAGCTTGCAAACAACAATGGTGACTTGAGAAAAAGAGTGAGAAATCCAATTCTAAAGTGAACCCACTTCCTATTTCTTCATCCTCTACCACTTGCCAAGTAGTATAGGGTGTTTTCTTCACAAGTTTCATGACTTGGTGAAGTTGGAACTTGATCTTGAGTTGCCTCAACGTAGATCATCTTCGGCATCGAAGTCGACGACCTAGCCCGCCCATTTCTCCGATGAAGCCGATGCTAGAGCCCGGGATCCGATGATCGCTGCGAGGAGACTTCATCGCGGAGCCATGGAGGTGGAGAACCGGATCTACAAAGGGTGTATTTCCGTTCACTTCTTAGTTAAGTAGTTAACTTGTTGCTTGTTTCGCCTAAAATTCTAGTTAACGATCTAGTCTAGGGTTTCTCGGCACCGTAAAATTTGAAATTGGCATGGTTGATGCCTTATGAGACCTCATTAGCGTGCCTAGGAACCCTACAGTTAAAAGTAACTAGTGTAGTTCCTAGTCGCGAACCCTAGAATAGTTTGCACCCACACGCACACACGTGCTTATTTGCTTTGTTCATACCGTGATGACGAGGATATTGGAGGACTTTGGATGTGAGTCAATGAGTTTGGGCATGGTGCCATGATATCGGTGATGTGATGTGATTCGTATTTGGGATACGATATATGATTTTTAGCGGGCCTTTGGGCGTGTCTTTCGCACACGCATTCATACTTATGTAGATGGTATCGATTCGTATTAGATTTAGATCAGTACCCCAGATTATATGATATGATGATAAGGATACCAGATAATTGATTCGATGATTGTGATATTGACCCTCACCCAGCTATTGGGATTCCGTACGACGATTTACCGTACGAGCTTTATATTGATGATTGATCCGCACTCATGACTTGAGGGTGTCAGATGATTTACGGTATCGTATGCGATACTATTGATGCGGGATCACCGAATACTATCTTTATTTTTATATGTATCGACTCAGACATAGGTGGTTTCCTTACCCCTCCCGATTGACTTGATAGTTAGATCAGTAGTTAGTATAATAGATGTTAGACTAGACCCGAGTCATACCTATTCCAAAACAAACGAATCGGGAGTATTTTAAAGATAGGAAAAAAGGGATTCTACGGATAATTTCAAAGGGCGCATCTTTTCTTAATAACACCGTATCTCTTATTTTACTAAAAACCCCGATTCGTCTTATTTCAAAAAGGCAAAACTGCAAGACACTCACATATTGATGTAGACTCTTCTCTGTTGCGTTGATTATTTGATTCCGCATATTCATAGTATTTTCATCGCATTACTTGTGTTATTGAGATATTACCATCATGCTGTTAGGACACCAGCACCATCATCGATGATGCGTATGTTCCACGTACACTGTTTGCCGGCTCACACACTTCATCATCGATAATTGCCATGCCACTACACTGTAGTACTGTTGCATTCATGATGTGATTCTTCCGTGGCATATTGTATACTTATACCTGTACACATACATAGATGATTCCGTCTTGATTAGAGATTTGGGAACCGCAAGATATTCTTTAAAACTGATTCATTTAAAAGAGCGGTTTCCCTCGACATGCGCACATTACTATTCCATGTTGCATGACTTACTGATATGCTTACCTTTCTTTACATGTCGCATACATCATGTTTGATTATACGTGTTGAGATATGTTGTTTCCATGATATTTCTGGATTTGGGGACCGTGGATATTTCAAAAGAAAATATGTAATTGTTTTAAAAATCCGGTCACCCTTGATATGATATTTTCAGTGCGTCCACCATGAGTTTTCTCGGTTCCAGAGAGCTTGTGTGGGTATACCCGATTCGAGGAGCGGTAGGCACCGATTGCGGGTACATGGTGGACCCGGTGAGGTACCCCGGGGCAAGAAGACTCGTATATGCTAGACGGTGAGCCCGGCAGGGGGAGTACTACCTACCGGTGATTGTATTTGGGACCCGTCGGTTACCTGGAGGATACCGACTGGAGTCATGAGATGGATATGAGGGCCGACCAGGGTGTGCGGCGCCTGAGATACATGAGGATTTACGTGTCGATGCTAGGCACAGGTGTTCATGATGTTTTCGAGTGTCGATGCTAGGCACTCAGGTTCCATGATTTGATTATATATCCTCATATTTCCATGCATATGCTTTACGATATTCACATGCATGATGCTTGTTGTCATTGGGTGACACGTAGATGGGATCCACCGATTTACAGATATTGATTACCTAGTTGGAGGACATCCACATACTACTAGATTCATGTTATAGCTGGCATTGATTCATATTGATTATATCGATCATACCTCATTTGTATATATAACGGTGAGTGAGGACGCTGTTATATATACCCTTACACCAATATTAGTGGAATGGGACGCTAATATATGTGTATTGATATCATTTAGATACTTCATCATATTACTCTATGCAGACATTCCTCATATTTATGACATGTTATTACCTGAGGCATTGGCGAGTACTTGGCACTACATACCTGTATAGATGTTACATTGCCACCTCAGCATGCTTCAGACTTATTCATTTGAGGTTTATATTTGTTGATCTTATGACCTAAGATTGCGTCATACATGCGATTTTCTGTTCGTAGATGTTCTTCTATTCACGAGTTGGCAACTCACCCCCGTTGTGCCCCAGTTCTTGCAGGTGTTTGCCGTACAGGGTTCATTATGGCTTGCGGCACTGCTTCCTTCGGGTGACTTGCTAGTAGGTTGGTTTATTTGTATCGTACCCATCATTATGCATTGTATATTATATTCAGTTGTATCTAGAAGTTCCATCAACCAAACATGTACTTATTTGAGATAGAGACCAGTGGTGTCTATTCTTTCGACTTTAGAGTCGCTCGTTATATTTCTCTGGGATTCATGCTGTTGAGTTTCCTTTCTGTTGTGATCCTCGCCTTTAGGCGTTGTATATTTTATTGCAGACTGGTTGTTTTACTTATGGTTTTTCCTTCACTCCACTACTTATCTTGGTTTGGATTTCTGGGCTCGGCTTACTTAGAGCACGTACTCCTTGAGACGTTGGTAGCCTAAGTGTCGGTCATATTCCGTACTTTCGGGTCGTGACAGTGTACATGACTCAGCCAGAGGGCTTCGCAGCTAGTGGGAGCACCGGGAAGGTGCGCAAGCTGCTTAAATCCATTTATGGATTAAAGCAAGCATCGTGGAGTTGGAACATCTGCTTTGATGTCGTTATCAAAGAGTTTGATTTCGTCAAAAACGTAGATGAACCTTGTATCTACAAGAAGGTGGCAGAGGGTAAGGTTGTCTTTCTCCTATTGTACGTGGACGACATACTCTTGATAGGAAATGACATTCCTATACTGCAATCGGTCAAGCTCTTCTAATCACAAAGATTCTCAATGAAAGATCTAGGGGATGCCTCCTACATCTTGGGGATTAAGATCTATAGAGATAGATCCAAACAGATACTGGGATTGTCCCAATCCAGGTACATTGACACCATAATAAAGCGGTTTAGTATGGAAGAGTCCAAGCATGGGTTTTTACCAACGATCTCAGGGCTCACTCTCTCCAAAGAGATGTCTCCCAAGACTGATTCGGAGAGAGCTCGCATGCAAGGGATACCCTATTCTTCGGGTGTAGGCTTTATCATGTATGCGATGCTATGTACCAGACCCGATGTAGCACACTCGCTAAGTGTAGTGAGTAGGTATTGTTGGATATAGTGCCCTCAAAGTCAATTATTGGATCGCAGGTACGCGATTGCAATGATTGAGGGAGGACCTATACCGATATGACAGTCTTGCTCGAGATGATTGTATTTTATCTGGTTTGTCTTTATCATCATATACATGCTTTAGTTCACTATTGCATGTTGATAGAGCCCATAGGATTCTTGCTTGACTGCCAGCAGTATGATGGCGATCATATACATGGGAGCTGGGGTCTATAAGCACATCCTTAAAGTGTCCCTAGTCGTAGGAGTTTCGAGACAGGGCATCGATACTCCAGAGTAGACTAGTGTATACAGTCGAGACCCCGACGAGGGGCGGTGGCCGGTCTCACAAGGCATTGGTGTTAGTTGGTTCACCTAAGATGTATACAGGTGCTCATTGGGTTATGAGTACACCGGACAGGACTCGCCCGGAACTTTCTGGTTGGTATTATACATGTCGTCAGATAGCAGTTCCCAGGTGATATGTGTACAGGTTAGTCTGTCGACCTGATATCGTCAGTTGTCTCGTGTGAGTTCCCACTGTGCTTTGAATACTACCCTACCACGCTCAAAGGAGACGTGCAAACAGGTTTTAGTTGGGTACAGTTCCGAGCCACATGGAGGCAGTGAGCGGATCGTCGGGGATTCGTCTCTCGCGGTATTGGGGGTTGATGTCGCACAGTGCAGGGTGGCCATCACTAGAAATCCTCGGCCGGGGTAGTGGAGAATTACTGATTTGGATCAGTAGTTTCTCAGGAAGTGATGAGCTTCATACCGACACGAATTTTCGCGTTATTAGGGGTCTGACTTTATCCACCCCCTAGACTCGATATGCGATACTCTTAGACGAACGGACCGGACTGTACAGATATTGTCACGGTCAGGCTCACTAGGATTTCTGGATGAGTACGTTCGTCAGATTCCCTTCCAGTCAATACATAGGCAACCGTTACATACAGCTAGTACCTCTGACGTGCTAGTGGTTATACCCAGTGCCAGTGTGCTGATGAGTCATTAGAGTCCCCCACAGACAGCTTCCCAAGTTCGGGCGAAACGTTGTAGAGGCCGTATGGTTTTATGGCAGGGTTCGGAAAATGCATGTGCGTTTACGCACGTGTCATTTTTCGGGCAGATAATACTGGTAGGCTTTGGTTTAAGCCGGATCGGAGTATTATACTGTGTAGATATAATATCTTTGTCTCAGTTGCATTTGTATTCGGTCGTAATACAAATGCGGGTATGTTTATACTGTTACGGGGTTATCCTGAAATTCGTTTCGGGATTGCTTTTGGAAGTTGCCATTTTCCAGTTTTCTATCACCCATATTTAACATTCGGTTAAATGCGGATTTATCTTTTCTTGAGGTGAGTGATGAGTGTGTGGATGGTTCTAGAAGATTCTAGATGGTGATTAGGCTAGTGCGTCATTAGTGCATTAATTGTTCATTTAATGAGTTGATGACTAGGTTAGATGAATCATTTGTTTGCATTAATGATTTATGCAAGGTGTTAGATGAATCATTCATATCATTTATTGCTTATGGTCACTCTCCTCCTCCTACACTCACCCCACCTCCTTATATTGGCCGGCCTATTCATTCTTGTGAGAGGATGGTTGCTTGAAAAAAGATTAAGGTTATGGATTCATGGAAATTAGTATACTCAATTCTCATTTCACCCGATACCAAAAAGGAAACTTCATTAACCGTTCATCCATAACTTTGGATGTAACGAGACAAAGTGTTCTACTCATTCTCTACATCAATCTTGGTCATCTCTTTTAGCAAACTTGATGATCGAGTTGCCTCGGTTCAGAGGCGGGAGCCCGTTTAAAGATCCGTCGACGTGGTGCCACCTGGACGAGAAGACTGGAGATTCAGAAGACTGGAGATTCAGGAGATCGGAGCAGCCACAACAAAGCGTGGGATGATGGTTGAAGACCGAAGGACTCGGATCGTTCGGTATAACATTTCTACCAACTTTGTAGTTTGTTAGTTTAGTTTTAATGGCAGATCCGGATTATAGTATACGATAGCGCCAGTCAAAAAGTTTTTGTTCCGCATTTGGTGTCTGTTAGACGGTCGTGGTGCTACCATGTACTTACAGTGGTATCAGAGCCTCGCCATTAAGCTTTACTAACGTGTGCTAACGCGTTTAAAATATTGATCGAACTAAATTTTAAAAACTACAGTTTTTCTGTTCAAAGTTTCTGTCGATTTTTAAATAGGTTTAAAAAATAATTTTGCATATCACTGACATTTAAGCAGGCTTTTTGAAGCATTCTGGTGAAATTTGGGCACGTGATGCCACAGTATTGCCGCGGATCCGCGGTAAAAGCTAGGGTTTGACCGCGGAACCGCGGCCATTATGTAGGAACAGCGATCCAAATTTTTCCAGAGAGTTTACCATGGGAAATTGTGTTTTTTGGTATATTTCTTTTGGGTCCAGATTTTGTTACTGTACAGCAGATGTACGTGGGGCCCACTTCGGGAACTTTTGTTGATCGAAATTTTAAAACTGTTAGTTTACAGTACTTACATTATATCTCCGACCGTGAATGTCATTCGAGCGGTAAATTGCGTCTAATTGTTGTAGTCCTTTAAGTTGCGAACGTGACATTCGCGTTGATGTTCTGTGTTGTGCTGTGATGTTGCAGATTTGTCGTGGTGGATAGTAGTGTGCAATGGTAGTGCAATTTGATTTTATTTGTATATTTGATATTGCAGGGTGAGCTTCCATCATGTGGACTGCCGTCACTGCCTGTTTGTATAATATTCTTTTAGGGGCACGACCGAGCTGAGGTCGATGTACCCGTTGTACATATTTTTCATTTCTTTACTAGGTTTTACCCCGCGACGGAGTGCACGGATAGCCGGGTTCTGGAAGGCAACGGGTTCGCATCTCATGGCTTTGAGAGGCAGAGAGGCCTCACTCTAGAATTGGCAGACTATTCGCCGCACTCGTAGGGGGTACAGGTTGACCCAAGGAAGGGTGCTCAAGTTACCTGTTCAGTTGATAAAACTGCACATTTGTATTACATTTTTCCTACCATTTTCATATTGAAAAAAGACTTTATTATAATATATTATACATATGAGGGTTTATGTGTAAAAACATTATTTTCCATGTGTTAATATATTTTAATTATCATTTGGTAGGAAAATGTATGCAAATATTATTGACTTAATCCTAGTAGAACAAAGTCTACTAAAATCTTATTTGAGTTGTTGTGCAGAATTTTCCAAGTTGTTATGCAGAATATATCAAAGAAATCAAGCTGTTGAAGAAATCTTGCCAAATTAAGAAGCAAAACTTGGAGACCAAGTCTGGAAGCAACCGAGAGAATATTTCTGAATTATGAAGGTGCTTAGGATTGCCACATGTCACAAGATGCAAGCACAAGAATTTTGATCAAGGGATCTCACCCGTTGGCCGCGGATCCGCGGCCTTAGCCCCCATTTGCCGCGGATCCGCCGCAATATTATGGAATTAGAGAAAAAGATTTTTTGGGGTAAATCTATGCTATATTTTAGCAAGTTTTCAACAATAAGATTCTGGCTTTGCACTATAAAAGGGCACCGAGAGCCTCTTGGAAAAGGTATCAAGCCGACGAGATCACGAAGTCCAAGACGGCTCACGCATCCAGGCTGATCATCAACGGTTCATTTACCTCCTTGGAAGAGATCGAGAAGCAAACTAGGTTTTTGTAATCATTTTCTAAGGAATCAAAGTGTACTTGATCTTGTTGATTAATAAAGTTAGTTCTTTTTCTTATTCTATTTCTTCGTAGTTTAATTATGGATTTTCTCTCCATCTCTTTTTCTCCCAACATGCGCGAGTAATTCTCCGCTTGTTAGGGTTCGTAGGATTAGGGTAGGCTAATGGACGATGAAAATAATTAAACCCTTTTTAAGTCCTATAAAGTTTAGGAACTTTATCAAAAGAATCATTAACATCCTAATCGGGCGCGCTAGCAATTCTTTGCTAGTTCCGACCGCGATTAGAGATTAGATTAATGATTGTTTTGGTAAATTCTAGATTTGAACGGAGCTCCGTGTCGAGATAAGGGTTAAGAGTGGGATTCCTTTTCCCTCCAGAAACCCTAATCTACACGCATCACCGTCGTTCTAGTTCTAAATCTATTAATGGATAAAAGGGTAACTTTTAATTAATCGTCCATAACTACTAAATCCTAACGAACCCTACAAGCCCTCTTATTATATTAATTACATCTTTAAAATAATCTAGATCTATATTTTACATTCTTGTTTAACGTAGATCTAGAAATCTTTCTATAAAATTCTTTATCCCTCCTCTCTTTCTCAACACATCTAAGGTAAAAGTAAAAGGTTTCACGTTTCCCAGAGGACGACCCGTACTCATCTCGGTCTAGCTACGCGCGACACCATTCTGATTGCGGTTGCTTTAACTACAAACAAACACTCTTTCGTATCAATCAAATGGCGCCGTTGCCGGGGATACGTGCGTAATTTTTTATTTTTACTATTTGTGTTGAATTCTTAGACGAGCCATATCATTATTAAAACAAAACTGCAAATTGCATATTTAATGATTTGTGCGTGGATTTTCGCAAGGAGATCTGGAGTCACAAACTTGAGGAAACAGGAAACAGAGACATTTTTAGAGATCCATAGGAGCACAAAAGGCCATACAAAAAATTTCATCAACTGTTCCTTCTGCCATGCGGCGGAACCGCGACAAAAGCACCCATTCTGCGGCGGAACCGCGGCAAGTTGGAGGAATTAGGGAATAAATCTTCTCTGGTATATTTCTCAACTCCTTCTCTCTCTCCTCAAATCCAATAAAATCTATTTTCTGCCGGATTCTTTGCAAAATTGCGCCGCTCAAAAATCTTTTTGCAAAAGTTTTGTGATTGGTTTTGTTTTGCATATTTAATACGGATTTCTAAGGGGCAAAGACCAAATCAAGATTAGGTGGGGATTTCATCACCCTTCCTAAGCCCCACAAATCACAAACTGAGCATATAGATCAACCCTTCATTAATTTAAAAAATATCTAGACCAGACTCTAGGGACTGTCGCGCTCAATAAGGACAGAGGAAGGTCGTGGGTAATCTATCGTTTATCCGCATTACTTTTGTAGTGCCTAGGCAAGTGTGACAAAGGCTAGTGGTTTTAATTAGGCCCACGATGTGGTTCCTTCCCACTTACCTGGCACTTATCTGGCTACAAGGGTAGTACGGAGGCGGTAGAGGATTGATCCTGCAGCTTGTCCTTTGGATGTCTAGGAGCGGTCTAGAGACTGGACCTAGGTAACCTTAGTTCTAGGGTTGCTTGTGCATCTTAGGGAGATTTGTCTTGAGTCCCACTTTTTCAAAACAAGCCAATTTTAAAATCACACACACGCTGCCACTTGCACTAAACCAGCTTAGTGCATGCTCGGCTGGACACGGGATCCTAGTGCCAGTCTTGTCCGCGTTCCTGCTATCGACACCGAAGTCGGTACTTCTTCATCTTCTTTTCCACCACCACACACCATATCGACCGTGATGGACGACACTCCATCTAATTATAACACAACGCTGCCACCGCCCGAAGGTGCGCAGAATCCACCGCGCATTTCTCTCCAAGAGAGATGCTATCCTATCCGTGGTCCTCTTCCAACTTGTCTATCTCTTCCACCACCTAACGGGGATAATTTCGAGATAAACCCCACTACATCAATCTGCTGCCCAAATTTCACGGGCTTGAGTCGGAAGACGCGTACGTTTTCATTACCAAATTCGAAAACGTATGCGCAATGATGGGTACTTCACAATTGACCTTAGATGCTATGCGCTTACGTCTTCTCCCATTCACACTGTGCGACTTGGCAGAAAAATGGCTTTATAATACTGCCGCACACTCTATCGCTAATTGGGATGAATTCGTCGTAGCATTTCTTAAGAAGTTTTACCCAAATCATAAGACTGCACATGTTAGGAGCGAGATCAACCAGTTCACCCAGCTTCCCAATGAACCATTTTGGAAGTGCTTTGAACGTTTCAAAGATCTGCTTGTCCAATGCCCCCATCACGGAATACAAAGATGGGATTTATGTCGGATTATATATGAGGGCATTAATCCAGCGACAAAGCAGATGCTTGAAACAATGTGTCAATGCAATTTCATGTCTAAAGATGACGGTGAAGCATGGAAATATCTGGAAGACCTTGCTGAACACACGTTGCAGTGGGAAAGCGTAAGACAACCTTCAACTAAGGGAGGTATTCACCAGCTCGATGTTTCTATCGCAGTAAAAGCCGAAATGGCAGCGATACAGAAGAAACTCGATGCTATTGAAAAGAAGTTCTCATCATTCTCCCTAAATCAGGTCACGCTTCCTAAGACCGTCTGTGGTTGCTGTTCGGATCCTTCACACTTAACGGAAGAATGTCCTATGAATGCTTCGTTTCAAGCTAATGCTGCTTTTCAGCAGCGACCTAGAAATGATCCTTATTCTTCCACATATAATCAAGGATGGAGGAATCATCCTAACTTTGCTTGGAATCAAAACCAAAAAAGTAATTATCAAAGACCTCCTCCACAGCAACCACAACCACAGAATCAGCCCCCCTTTCAGTCACAAAATTTCCAAAATCCGGCCAACATTTCTATACCACAAGTGGCCGGTACTAACAACTCACTTGCACAAACTTTGGATATGTTCATGAAACAATCCATGCAAAATTCGGCTGAGATAAGGTCTTCTATTGATACCCTAACGAAAAACTCCTCCACCCATGGTGAGTGTATTAAATCAATAGAAAACCAAATCGCACAGTTAAACGCCGCAATGAGTGCGAGAGAAAAAGGGAAACTCCCATCTCAACCCCTACCGAATCCTGGCCATTCACAAAGTCATAATGTGAATGCCATTACTACGTTGAGATAGGGGAGAGTGCTGAATAACCAAGTGGGTGAGCAAATTGATGATAGTGACACATTTGATACCCCTTCTTCTTCTTCTTCTTCTTCCCCTAATTCGTCTAGTCTCCCACCTTCATCCGAGCCTATCCTCCGTTTTCCCCAAGGCTCGAACATTTTGCCAAATCTATCTAAGTCGATGCCCACTCCAATTTTGGGATCGAATCCGTCGCCACTGTCTTCTCCACAAACGTTGGACCCAAAACTCATTGATCGAGCTCCATTTCCAAACCGATTAAGGGCCAACCGACCTAACCCGCAAATGGAGAAGATTGTGGAAATGTTTAAGCAAGTTAGCGTGAATATTCCTCTCCTAGATGCTATTCAACAAGTCCCATCTTATGCAAGAATCCTTAAAGACTTGTGCACTAGCAGGAGAAAAACTCAAGTGCCTAAAAAGGTTTTCATGACGAGTAATGTTAGCACAGCTTTTACCCAACAAATACCAAAGAAACGTAAGGACCCCGGCTGTCCTACAATCTCTATTTCTATTGGGGGTAAAAATATAAATCATGCTTTACTCGATCTAGGCGCTAGCGTCAACTTGCTTCCTTATTAAGTATACGAGCAGTTAGGAATTGGAGAGTTAAAACCCGCCCATTGTACTCTCCAAATGGCAGACCAATCTATCACCAAACCTCGGGGCGAACTAGAGGATGTGTTAATTAAAGTCGGGGAATTCATATTTCCCGTGGACTTTATTGTTTTAGATACACAACCTGTGGCAAACCTACGCAATTAAATCCCGGTGATACTTGGTTGACCCTTCCTAGCAACTTCTAACGCTGTGATTAATTGTCGTAACGGTTCTATGAACCTATCCTTCGGGAAAATGACAATTGAGCTTAATATTTACAAGCTAGGAAGTCAGCCATCAAAACCTTCTGCTCATTTGCTGGATGTTTGTTCCATCCACGAGATAGCTCCCGAAAGCTGCATGGATGAGGAACTTTGCTTTGATGTTCTCGACAACACTAATGAGACATCGTTTGATCTTGCGCCACTTCACAGTGAGGATATGTTCAATGAGTCTGACCTTGAGATTGAACCCATTGACTCGTTGCAAAAGTCAGCAGCACTTTCCGAGTCAATATCTTATGCAAGTTTTGAACCTCTTAAGGAGTCCGAATATCATTCCGTTACCCCTCCTTCTATTGTCTCTCCGCCAATTCTTGATCTCAAACCGCTACCTTCTCATCTTAAATATGCATATTTAGGAGAGAATGAGACTTTGCCAGTAATTATATCCGCTTCTCTAGCCATAGAGCAAGAGAATGCACTTTTGGCAGTGTTGAGATCGAATCGGCAAGCATTTGGTTGGACAATGGCCGACATCAAAGGGATTAGTCCTTTAATTGTTGAACATCACATACATCTGATGGATGAAGCCAAACCAACCCGAGACCCACAAAGACGGTTAAATCCGGTTATGAAGGAGGCGGTAAAGAAAGAAATCGTCAAGTGCCTTGATAGTGGAATAATTTACCCCATATCTGATAGCAAATGGGTAAGTCCAATTCATGTAGTCCCTAAAAAGTCTGGCATCACGGTCATCACTAATGAGGCTAATGAGTTAATCCAAACACGCACCCAAACTGGGTGGCGCGTATGTATCGATTACAGGAAACTCAATGCCGCGACGAGGAAAGATCACTTCCCTCTACCTTTCATTGACCAGATGTTGGAACGATTAGCGGGACACGAATACTACTGTTTCTTGGACGGATACTCTGGTTACAACCAGGTCCCCATCGCCGAAAAGGATCAAGATAAAACCACTTTTACTTGTCCTTTCGGAACTTTTGCTTATAGACGCATGCCCTTTGGGTTATGCAACGCTCCAGCTACATTTCAGCGGTGTATGATGGGGATATTATCAGATATGGTGGAAAATTTTCTAGAAACTTTTATGGACGATTTCTCCATTTTTGGGGACTCCTTTGAGGACTGCCTTCGTAATCTTGACGCTGTTCTTACCCGCTGTAAGGATAAGAACTTGACCTTGAATTGGGAAAAATGCCATTTTATGGTCCAAGAAGGTATTGTACTTGGACATATAATTTCACATAAAGGCATTGAGGTTGACAGAGCTAAAATAGATGTCATTCAAAACCTCCCTCGTCCCACTTGCGTCAAAGATATACGATCCATCCTTGGTCATGCAGGATTTTATAGGAGATTTATTATGGACTTTAGCAAAATTACTAGACCCTTAACCCTTCTATTGGCCAAGGACACTACTTTTCACTTCGATTCGGATTGTGAGCTTGCTTTTGAATCACTTAAAGAATCACTCACTACAGCCCCCGTTCTATCATCTCCGGATTGGAACCACCCGTTCGAGCTTATGTGTGACGCATCAGATTTTGCTAACGGTGCTGTCTTGGGACAACATATTGATAAGATGCCACATGTAATTTACTATGCAAGTAGGACCTTGAATGATGCACAAATAAATTACACAACTACCGAGAAAGAACTCTTGGCCGTAGTATTTGCATTAGAGAAATTCAGGCCCTACTTGATTGGCTCGCCTATTGTGGTTTACACAGATCACTCCGCCCTACGACATCTTTTAACGAAGAAGGATGCAAAGGCCAGGCTAATACGTTGGATCCTATTGTTACAAGAATTTGATCTTGTTATCAAAGACAAGAGTGGATGTGAAAACGTTGTAGCCGACCATCTTTCACGAATCACTTCTTCGCCAACTGTGATCGTGCCGATAAATGACTCATTTCCCGACGAACAGCTCTTGAATGTATCCTACGAACCTTGGTTCGTGGATATCGTGAACTATCTTGCGACGGGACTTATACCTAGCGATTGGTCGAAACAAGACAAACTTCGGTTTTTATCCCAAGTAAAATATTTTTACTGGGATGAACCATATCTATTCATGTATTGTTCCGATCAAATCATTCGCAGGTGTGTCCCTAACGATGAATTCAAGAGCGTGTTATCATTTTGTCATGATCAGGCATGCGGCGGTCACTTTGGACCTCGAAAAACGGCGGAGAAAGTTTTGCAATGTGGCTTTTATTGGCCAACATTATTTAAAGATGCATTTGAACATTGCAAAACTTGTCCGCGATGTCAGCATTTGGGTCGGATTTCACGAAGGAACGAGATGCCGCTCCAACCTATATTGGTTGTGGAAATAATTGATGTTTGGGGTATTGATTTTATGGGCCCTTTTCCCAACTCCTTTGGGAATCTATATATCTTGTTAGCGGTTGATTATGTCTCGAAGTGGGTGGAAGCTATACCGTGTCGCACTAATGACAACAAAGTTGTCATTAAGTTCCTTAAAGAAAACATCTTCTCGCGATTCGGACACCCTCGCTCTATCATTAGCGACAACGGGACACATTTCTGCAATAGGTCTTTCGAGGCCTTGATGAGGAAATATTCAATCGCTCACAAGCTTTCTATGCCCTATCATCCCCAGACAAGCGGGCAGGCTGAGATCTCAAATAGGCTGATCAAACAGATATTGGAGAAGACGGTTTCGAAAAACCGTAAAGATTGGTCAATCAAATTGACGGATGCTCTTTGGGCATTCCGCACCGCTTATAAGACCGATCTTGGTATGTCTCCATACCGCCTTGTGTTTGGGAAGGCATGCCACCTTCCTGTCGAGATCGAACATAAGGCAATGTGGGCTATTAAAGAGCTTAATTTTGATCTTGATCATGCAGGCAGCTATCGGAAGCTGCAATTGAATGAGCTAAGTGAACTCCGCGATGAAGCTTACGATAATGCGGTGATAGTAAAGAACAGGACTAAAGTGTTCCACGATAAAAATCTTTCTAGAAAAACCTTCACATCGGGGCGACAAGTCCTTCTTTATGATTCACGTCTCCATCTTCATCCGGGTAAGCTTAAATCTCGTTGGAAAGGACCTTTTGTGGTGCGGTATGTACACCCGCACGGGGCAGTTGAAGTCGAAAATTTGAAAAACGGTTCAATTTTTAAAATAAATGGGCATAGATTAAAACCGTATTTTTCTGCTGACCCCGCGGAGGAGCTCCTGTTTTTACAGGAGCCGCTTTATCAAAACTAAATTTACTCCGCCTCACCTCCATATTTTTTTCTCATTTTAAGAATGGAGGTGAGTAAAAATGGATTTGATTGAATATCTGTGTGTGTCAAAGAATAAGTTTGGGGGAATTTTTCAATTACTTGTTATTTTACCCCTTGTATCTCTCCCTTAGTATACAGGTCCATGTTCTCAAAAGGCTACATCAGTGAGGACACTGCTGAAAACAGGTTTGGGGGGGAGGTTTGTATTCACTGAATTATCTTTGACACCGGGCATTAAATTTTTTTTTATAACAAAAGATTAGAAAGTGAAAAATTACATCCAAAAGATAGGAATAATTTAAGAAAACCAAGAAAATTAGAAGTTTTCTTACACGAACTGGTAATAAGTAGTTATGAGCTGTTGTCCCAAGGGTTAGTAAAATGAAGGAAGTCACTAATCTGAGGATAAAAATAAGTCTGAAAAATAGTTTCTGTTCTGGAAGCCAAACATTTGAATGTTGATACCCTACAATATGCACCTACACACGTCTTGAAACTCGGGATAGTAGAGGATACCTTGAAATGCTCTTGTCTAAAAGCCAAAGTATGAAGGAAATAAAAAAAAATGATGAAGAAAATATAAAAATCGTGAAAAGAAAAATGAACAGTGGTTTTGTTATCGCCAAGGCAGCAATAAAAAAATATAGCGAGGGTGCCTCTTCACCTAGTGCCCTAAGGCCAACTGGTCTGGGAGTCACTGCTAAACCTTAGGTGGTGCAAGACGAGGAAAATATTATCACCAAATCAGCAAGCGCATGAGTAATCGGTCGGTTCGTACCTCAAGAAGTATTAACGGTCGCATGAAAATATGTGAGCAAATCTTTAATATTCATCAAATTAAAAAGTACTAAGGTAGATGGACAAGAGTATGATAGCTTGAATTGAATTCTCCGAGTGTAGGGATGTTATTTACACACACGTGGGGTTATATGATCAATGTTTGGATGAAAGGTAGGAATGAAGAATAAAGACGATGTTTTATTGAGGGATGATGTGATTTCTAACATTTTTTCATGACTATTAAGATAGGGCTCATGACAACTGAAAAACTAGTATAGTTGGAAACTCTTCTTTTCAAGGCCTTTCTTTTATGGTTCTTGTCTTTATATGTAAATTTCACCATCTTTCTTTTGTTATTGGATTTTGTGGGTGTAATCCGCTGAAAACCCTCAATAGACAACACTCCTCCTACTAGGGACACCTAGAGGTTTAACGGCTTGTTGCACGTGCTCAGTGCAATCGTGTCTACCTACGAAAGTGTGCTTAGTTTTCTCTTTTTCTTTTTCTCCTCTTAAATAAACTAGTTTGCTCGGGACGATCAAAGATAAGTTTGGGGGTATTTGTTCAGTTGATAAAACTGCACATTTGTATTACATTTTTCCTACCATTTTTATATTAAAAAAGGACTTTAATATAATATATTATACATATGAGGGTTTATGTGTAAAAACATTATTTTCCATGTGTTAATATATTTTAATTATCATTTGGTAGGAAAATGTATGCAAATATTATTGACCTAATCCTAGTAGAACAAAGTCTACTAAAATCTTATTTGAGTTGTTGTGCAGAATTTTCCAAGTTGTTATGCAGAATATATCAAAGAAATCAAGCTGTTGAAGAAATCTTGCCAAATTAAGAAGCAAAACTTGGAGACCAAGTCTGGAAGCAACCGAGAGAATATTTCTGAATTATGAAGTTGCCTAGGATTGCCACATGTCACAAGATGCAAGCACAAGAATTTTGATCAAGAGATCTCACCCGTTGGCCGCGGATCCGCGGCCTTAGCCCCCATTTGCCGAGGATCCGCCGCAATATTATGGAATTAGAGAAAAAGATTTTTTGGGGTAAATCTATGCTATATTTTAGCAAGTTTTCAACAATAAGATTCTGGCTTTGCACTATAAAAGGGCACCGAGAGCCTCTTGGAAAAGGTATCAAGCCGACGAGATCACGAAGTCCAAGACGGCTCACGCATCCAGGCTGATCATCAACGGTTCATCTACCTCCTTGGAAGAGATCGAGAAGCAAACTAGGTTTTTGTAATCATTTTCTAAGGAATCAAAGTGTACTTGATCTTGTTGATTAATAAAGGTAGTTCTTTTTCTTATTCTATTTCTTCGTAGTTTAATTATGCATTTTCTCTCCATCTCTTTTTCTCCCAACATGCGCGAGTAATTCTCCGCTTGTTAGGGTTCATAGGATTAGGGTAGGCTAATGGACAATGAAAATAATTAAACCCTTTTTATGTCCTATAAAGTTTAGGAACTTTATCAAAAGAATCATTAACATCCTAATCGGGCGCGCTAGCAATTCTTTACTAGTTCCGACCGCGATTAGAGATTAGATTAATGATTGTTTTGGTAAAGGCTAGATATGAACGGAGTTCCGTGTCGAGATAAGGGTTAAGAGTGGGATTCCTTTTCCTTCCAGAAACGCTAATCTACACGCATCACCGTCGTTCTAGTTCTAAATCTATTAATGGATAAAAATGGTAACTTTTAATTAATCATCCATAACTACTAAATCCTAACGAACCCTACAAGCCCTCTTATTATATTAATTACATCTTTAAAATAATCTAGATCTATATTTTACATTCTTGTTTAACGTAGATCTAGAAATCTTTCTATAAAATTCTTTATCCCTCCTCTCTTTCTCAACACATCTAAGGTAAAAGTAAAAGGTTCCACGTTTCCCAGAGGACGACCCGTACTCATCTCGGTCTAGCTACGCGCGACACCGTTCTGATTGTGGTTACTTTAACTACAAACAAACACTCTTTCGTATCAATCATTACCGTATTCGGTGAAGTATAGGGTGGTCCATTCATTTTGCTGTAGGGGGCTGCCTCGCTTCAGGTTTTGGCGGGTAACTTGCCGCACCCGTAGGGGTCTAGGTTTCATTGCACAGGCTATCCACACGACAAGGTGAACGTCGGGTTTCAGTAGCGGCTCTGTGAAACCCGGGGATCCGAGATTATCTGGATTGTTCTGTGATGCTTATTACTTTTTTGTAATGTTGCATATTATCACGCCTAGAGCGATTACTGTATATTGGTATAAATACTATTAGATGTTGTATATGTTTTACACCCGCGCTAGTCCAGTCCCCGCTCTGTCGTTAGTTAAGTAACCTAACGGTTGATGACGGGACCAAGTAGCGAATGCAAATGGCATATACATACATTTTATTTTTCGTTCTTTTCTGGTGTGATTGATTGATGGGACTGCGTTGATTCTGATCAATGCAAAGGAAAACAAACCTGTTTGGCAGTTGTTGGAACAGCTTTAAAAAGTGTTATTACAATGACGTTTTCTTTTGTTATGCATAGGGGTATTCAGTTGGAATATACTGCACCTCATTCCACGAGGCAAGGGCTGATATCCCTTCACCGGGAATGACCCCTTGGGCAGAAGTTTTCGTCAGGGTAATAACTACACTATAGTCGATTACAAGTTTCTTTGCATCGTGGTATTCAGTTAGAATATCCTGCACCTCATTCCACGAGAAAAGAGCCGAGATCTCTTCACCGGGTGTGACCTCTTTAACTAAAGGTTTTCGCCACTATATTTTTATAAAATGCTATCAGGTTCCTTCAACGAGATCAAGTTCAATAAGTTAAAGGTTTTTCGCCAAAAACCAGTCGTAGCCCTCCGTCATTTCATATGGATGGTCAGTAGTATTCAAGCTATGTTTGTTGGCCAAAGTCAAGGCATAGTGTTTGGTAGCTGCTGGGTATTCATCTGTTGCATAGATAGATGCGTTGGTTTGGGATAGTTGTACCACCTTGTTGGCAAAAGTCAAGGATTGGTATGAGTGGGTTCAAATTAACCTGGATAATGATGGGTAGAACTTGACTTGTGACATATGATTTGTTGGCCAAAGTCAAGGTCATAAGAGCATGGAACAAAAATCTTATCGGGGGTTTCTAAAGAAACTGAAACTTGCCAGGCATGCGCATACCTTCTGGAGTGTGATAACTTGAGTGGCTTCCATCAAGTTATCATGCGATGATAGTTGGATCCCGATTCTCACTGATGAGTTGGTTTACTCTTCGGGTAATCCCGATTGATTCTTCTTTTAGGTTTGGAGGAGAATTTGACGGTACAGTGGGAGGTTTCCAGATTAGATAAATTGATAACCATTCTGATCTAGGTTAGAGTTCACGCGGAGTGTTTCTTTTCTCTCTCTTTGGCAGCGACCATTGACCGACCCTAGACTATGACTCAGTGACCAATTTGACCGAACCTTCTTAAAATACTGGCTTTTGGATTGTCTAAGTTGCATAAGTCTTTGCCGCTCCTTCTTTTACCCATTGCATTTCTCAGAACACCCCGTATTACTACGGACATCCACTTTCATTGGATAGATCCATCGTATGGTTATATACGAACTCGAAGGGACTTCATCGAGGATGGATCCAAGTTCAGCAGAAATAGAATTGGTTTATTCAGTTGTCTTTTATTATCACCTTCTCTCAGGTTGCGAGGGCTCTTAGTTTAGGAGAGTACACCTATTACGCTTATTGGATAGTCTTATTCCAAACCATAGGCAGGTGCCGAAAGGTAGGGAATGAAGAAAACCAATTAGCCTAAGTAGGGTGTACAGAAGGTAATAACTAAAGACAAAATAAAGGGATTAGAAAGAGGGCAAAGTAAATTGAGACTGTTATCATTCACGATCAAACCGCGTACTTCATCGCCACTCCTATTTCACCTTTGCATTTTCCCCAGTTCGGGAGAAATAGAATATGGTATTATTCAGTTGTCTTTTATCATCACCTTATCTCAAGTTGCGAGTACTCCTTGGTTTAGGAGAGTACACCCATTATGCTTACTGGATAGTCTTCTTCTAAACCATAAGCTGGTGCCGAACGGTAAGGAAGGAAGAAAACCATATAGCCTAACGATGGTGTACAGAAGGTAACGACTAAAGACAAATAAAGGGATTTGGAGAGGTGGCAAAGAAATATACGGTTAAAGTCATGAATTGAATTATGGAAGAGACATTACTAGGAATACCAGGATACCCCTACGAAACATTTTTATGTTTCTGTGCATTGTTAATGGAAAACTGATTTCCCGATTAGATACTTACTCCAGGGTATGTATTTACCTGGTAAGATTCTCACATCTGTATGGTTTTACAGATGATGAAAAGGAGTAAGTTATTGGGAATTAGGTGATCATCCTCATTATATCGGAATTCGTTAGAATTGGTGATATTTGAGGAAATCACCTGGGTACAGTTTTCAACCTACGACGCACAGGTTTTGAATTATTCAACTCAACGGACTTATACAGAGTATTGTATGTTGTCCAGTGTCCATCAGGACAAAAGGGCAGGTCTTCGTACTCTGTTATGTTTACTTGTAACTTCTCTAGTTTTTAGACAGGTTTCTCGTAGAAATACAATGTCTATGTTCTGAGAAGTTGTGGGTATAGGAATAAAGTAGAGAACCAGATGACGCAAGTATCAGGATTCTTCAAAGAGATCGAAGATGTAGATTCTTGTTATTGGTATTCAGATGATAGTAATGTTTTTGAGAAACTTGTTTCTCTTTCAGGTTACTCATAATTGGATGGATTCCTAAGTTGAGCAATGCTGATTAGTCTCTCTCCATTAAGTTGATATGCACTAGAGACAGCTGCATGATTTGAATCTGGTTCCAATTAAATAAGTGCCAAACATTCTATAATGGATATAGAATGGTTCATATCTTAACGATATTAAGGTACGGTGAGTTGTCCAGCTTATGCTTAAAACCAGACTCTGGATAGCTCAAGGCACATTTCTGTAATGGCAGTTTGTAGGTTGACCCTGGCTTTGACGAGGGTTGATTTTCTACCATCTGGGTGATCAATAGTGATATTTTTCTTGACTCGCCACAGTTTTAGTAAAATGGATTTTTCAGAAAAAAGTACTGGGAGTATGGTAGAACTGGAAGTGATTCCAGAACCGCAAACGATTACGGAAAATTTAATAGGACCTATATATTCAATCATGTTTGACATTCCATTAGCCACTCCGCGGATATGGTGAGTAACCTCAGACACCCGAGAGGTACTCAGGTAGCCTCAAGGACGGTGACAGGGAGGTTCCTGTTTACCCAGACTTGACACTACTGTTGTTCCAGGCTATGAGACCCGGCAGGAGGTTAAGTATAGCGTCATTCTAAACTAGCTTTAGAAGTGGACGTATATATTATTCTGCAAGAGGGTTGTCGTAGTCAGTGGGAGCAGCGGAACCAAAGTGGGCAAGGAGCTTATGTCTATTTATAGATTTGAGCAGATATAGCGGAAATAGATCATCTATTTTTGATGTAACGGTCATGGGTTTGACTTCTTCAGAATAGGGGATGGATCTGTTGAGAAGGTAGTAGGGTGTGATGTCCTGGTAATTGTATGACATACACAGAGTAGGAAGTAAAATTCCTATACTACAATCGGTTATACTATGGTAGTCACACAGTTGTTTCTTCACATAGGATATGGATATAATATCAGACATTCTGGTTAGTAGATCTATGGTTTTAGATCTAGATTTGGGTAGTTTCCCAATGTGAGTACTTTGACAGTATTCTAATAGTATTTTAGAATAGATGACTCCTGGCATGGTAGTGTACCTGCAGGTGATGGAGTCACCCTCTCTAAAGGTGTCTTACAGACTAGAGGAGAGAGGGATGTGCATGATTGGCAGATCAATTGCTTAGGCAATTGAGTCAATCGTGAAAAGTCAAGTACCACACCAGATGTTGTTTTTGCACTAGATGCGATAAGTTAATATTAATCCAATCCTGGAGAAACATAAGAAAGCAGTTTTAGAACATAAGTGAATGTTCTACGGATTTGATGACGGCAGCCTCCTTCGGGAGACGGTTATCATTCCAGGCTTCAAAGGTGACATGAATGACAGAGTGATTGTCAGAGTTATAGTTTTCCCTCAGACGAGGGACAGTGTTATGGACAGTTGGTCCAAGAGGATACTGTGGGAGGCATGGTGCTGGATACTGATTAGGTTCAGTTATCGATACAGTCTAAGAAGTTTGGATTTGGAGTTCATTTATGAACTAGGTCCCATCAAATATCCAGACATATTCTAAGACAGGTATTAATCAATTCGGGAGATGGCTTTCTCCGCGAACTTGAGATTTAGAGAGATACAGAAAGAAATATCAGGGCGGATCCATTCACAGAGGCTATTTCTCGAACACAATAGTTTTACAAACGAGCTTGGTGAAACTGATTAGTAGAGGAGTAGGATGTTCGGTATCACACGGGCTGTGAGTATGCGACATCACAATAATTAGCCTGAAGTGCAAGTGGGAGATTGTTGGATATAGTGCCCTCAAAGTCAATTATTGGATCGCAGGTACGTGATTGCAATGATTGAGGGAGGACCTATACCGATATGACAGTCTTGCTCGAGATGATAGTATGCTATCTGGTTTGTCTTTATCATCATATACATGCTTTAGTTTACTATTGCATGTTGATAGAGCCCATAGGTTTCTTGCTTGACTGCCAGCAGTATGATGTCGATCATATACATGGGAGCTGGGGTCTATAAGCACATCCTTAAAGTGTCCCTAGTCGTAGGAGTTTCGATACAGGGCATCGATACTCCAGAGTAGACTAGTGTATACAGTCGAGACCCCGACGAGGGGCGGTGGCCGGTCTCACAAGCCATTGGTGTTAGTTGGTTCACCTAAGATGTATACAGGTGCTCATTGGGTTATGAGTACACCAGACAGGATTCGCCGGGAACTTGCTAGTTGGTATTATACATATCGTCAGATAGAAGTTCCCAGGTGACATGTGTACAGGTTAGTCTGTCGACCTGATATAGTCATTTGTCTCGTGTGAGGTCCTACTGTGCTTTGATTACTACCCTACCACGCTCAAAGGAGAAGTGCAAACAGGTTTTAGTTGGGTACAGTCCCGAGCCACATGGAGGCAGTGAGCGGATCGTCGGGGATTCGTCTCTCCCGGTATTAGGGGATGATGTCGCACAGTGCACGGGTGGCCATCACTAGAAATCCTCGGCCGGGGTAGTGGAGAATTACTGATTTGGATCAATAGTTTCTCAGGAGGTGGTTGTCTTCATACCGACACGAATTATCGCGTTATTAGGGGTCTGACTTTATCCACCCCCTAGACTCGATATGCGATACTCTTAGACGAACGGACCGGACTGTACGGATATTGTCACTGTCAGGCTCACTAGGGTTTCTGGATGAGTTCGCTCGTCATCTTCCCTTCCAATCAATACATAGGCAACCGTTACATACAGCTAGTACCTCTGACGTGCTAGTGGTTATACCCAGTGCCAGTGTGTTGATGAGTCATTGGAGTCCCCCATAGACAGTTTCCCAAGTTCGGGCGAAACGTTGTAGAGGCCGTATGGTTTTATGGCAGGGTTCGGAAAATGCACGTGCGTTTACGCACGTGTCATTTTTCGAGCAGATAATACTGGTGGGCTTTGTTTTAAGCCGGATCCGAGTATTATACTGTTTAGATATAATATCTTTGTCTCAGTTGCATTTGTATTCGGTCGTAATACAAATGCGGGTATGTTTATACTGTTACGGGGTTATCCTGAAATTCGTTTCGGGATCGCTTTTGGAAGTTTCCAGTTTCCAGTTTTCTATCACCCGTATTTAACATTAGGTTAAATGTGGATTTATCTTTTCTTGAGGTGAGTCATGAGTGTGTGGATGGTTCTAGAAGATTCTAGATGGTGACTAGGCTAGTGAGTCATTAGTGCATTAATTGTTCATTTAATGAGTTGATGACTAGGTTAGATGAACCATTTGTTTGCATTAATGATTTGTGCAAGGTGTTAGATGAATCATTCATATCATTTATTGCTTATGGTCACTCTCCTCCTCTACACTCACCCCACTTCCTTATATTGGCCGGCCCATTCATTCTTGTGAGAGGATGGTTGCTTGAAAAAAGATTAAGGTTATGGATTCATGGAAATTAGTATACTCAATTCTCATTTCACCCGATTCCAAAAAGGCAACTTCATTAACCGTGCATCCATAGCTTTGAATGTAACGAGACAAAGTGTTATACTCATTCTCTACATCAATCTTGGTCATCTCTTTTAGCAAACTTGATGATCGAGTTGCCTCGGTTTAGAGGCGGGAGCCCGTTTAAAGATCCGTCGACGTGGTGCCACCTGGACGAGAAGACTGGAGATTCAGGAGATCGGAGCAGCCGTAATAAAGCGTGCGATGATGGTTGAAGACCGAAGGACTCGGATCGTTCGGTATAACATTTCTACCCACTTTGTAGTTTGTTAGTTTAGCTTTAATGGCAGATCCGGGTTATAGTATACGATAGCGCCAGTCAAAAAGTTTTTGTTCCACATTTGGCGTCTGTTAGACGGCCGCGGCGCTACCGTGTACTTACAGGTATCAAGCTGATCCTGGAGAGAGTCACTGGACAGCTGTGAAGAGCATTCTCAACTACTTAGGAAGGACTAAAGAGATGCTCTTGGTGTATGGTAACGGAGAACTCCAAGTAGAGTCCTTTACCGATTCGAGCTTCCAGAGTGATAAGGACGACTCTAAGTCGCACTCGGGATTTGTCTTTACCCTTTACGGAGGTGCGGTTAGCTAGAAGAGTTCCAAGCAGGAAACCGTGGTAGACTCGACGATGGAGGCTGAATACATCGCTGCCAACGATGCTGCCAAAGAGGCTGTCTGGATCAAGAAGTTCATTACTGAACTTGGAGTTGTTCCATCCATTGAGCATCCAATACCTTTGTATTGTGATAACAATGGAGCGGTGGCTTTGGCCAAGGAACCCAGGTCCCATCAGCGATCCAGGCATATTCTGAGGCAGTATCACCTGATCCGAGAGATAGTAGATCGCCGGGAGATTGAGGTCAGGAGGGTTGACACGAAGAACAACACTGCGGATCCACTCACAAAGGCCATTCCCCAGATACAGTTTGAGAAACTCTTCGGGATGCTTGGTATGCGATACTACAGCAGCTGGCCCTAGGGCAAGTGGGAGATTATTAGTTGTATGTATGCCCTAGAGGCCAGTATTGTACAGATGATGTATATTATATTGGATGCTTGGACATATCTAAAGAGGACTTTCTTGCTCGATATGATAGTATGCTATCTGGTTGCTCTTTATCTTAACATGTATACTTGTCTGTTGATACTGTCTTATAGTTACATGTTGGTAAAGCCCTTAGGATGTGTACTTGACTACCAGGACTATGATGCAGATCATACTAGTGGGGACATGGTAGTCCATAAGTTCATCCTTTATTGTTCCTAGTCATGGGTGTATCGAGACAGGGCATCGATATACCAGAGTAGACTAGCGTATATGCTTCTCGACCCATGAGATAGGCGATGGATGATCTCATATCCATTAGTGTTTGACATCAGAGATGGTATACGGGTGCTCAGTGGAGACGGGGTACACTGGACGGACTCGCCGAGAACTCCCAGATGGTATTATACCTCACGTCAGATGGTAGTTCTCTGGTGACACTTGTGCAGGTTAGCCTGTAGACCCAAGATCTTCATAGAGACTTGTGTGATTCCTACTGTGCTTTGATTTCCAACTTACCACGTCCAAGAGGGCGTGCAAAACGGTATTTTTTGGGTACAGTCCCGAGTCACATGGAGGCAATTTGGGATAGGATGGGTTTCGTCTCTCCCGGTATTGGGGGTTGATGTTGCGCTGTGCTCGATTGGCCATAACAGGGAAGTCCTTGTCCAGGGCTGATTTAGAGATTTACTGGTAAGTGTTACCAGTAGTTTCTCGACCTGTTATGAGCCTCACATCGGCACGACTTATCGGTAATTGGGGTCTGACGTTTACCACCACTATACTTGATATGCGACATATCAGATGAGGAGACCGGACCGTACGGTAAGTGTTACCGTTAGGCTTTTACAGGAATTGGAGCGGGCTTGCTTGCTGATCTTCTGATCGCTCAATACCCGGGTAGCCGTTACGTCCTGCTAGTACCGCTGACGGCTTGTGGTTGCTTGATGTGATCATCACCTACTGCCGGCGTATTGACGAGTCTTCAGAGTCCTACATAGAGCTTTTACTGGTTCAGGCAAAAAGAAATAGGAGCGCATATGTGATATGTGCAGGACCGAGAATAATGCGTGTATGTGATACCGTATTATATTCTTGTGACCTTTTGTATCGGTCGGTTATATGTGATATAGCCGGGTTATCGAATCAAGGGTTGATTCGATAAGTCGATACATTGGATGTTAGTCAGTTATATGAGATATAACCGGATTCTTAAGTCAAGTGTTGATTTAATAATTTAGTGTAAAATTGTATATTTAATATACTAATTTACATTAACTAACATTTGTTCACTTAAGGATTTTCTCACATGTGCACAACTTTAATATATATGTGATATATATTAAAATGTATTTTCTTTTTGTATCATGGTTGTTGATACACAAAACATGGGTGTATAAGACATACACCATTCTAATTTTAGTGGAGGGGTTTTTAAATTTAAAGTAAATCTAAATTGGTTGATATTTGTTAAGTGCATGAATCTTGTAGAAGCATTTTAGTGCTTTGAAAAATTCAACTTAATTTGTTTTACTTAAGATATTTAGTTAACCCAACCATTAGAATTAGCCATGGTTATGTCTCTACATGAGTTAGTATATGATACTCACTCACCCATGGTTAGCTTACTCACTTGATCATTATCCTCATCTTTTCATTTGTTCATCTTCTTCTTCTTCGAGCAAAAGAAGAGCTTGCTAGGGTTTTCAAAAGAGAGTGAAACATTGTGAGAAAATAAATTCTAAAGTGAACCCACTTCCTATTTCTCCATCCTGTACTAGACTAGCACTTTAGTTTTGGGTGTTTGCTTCACTAATTCTCTAGTTAGTTGTAACACCTCAGGATAAGTTTAGTGGCTAATTATATTTTAATAAAGGGTTTTTAATAAAAAGTTTACCAAATTGGGTTTCAAATATTTTTCCAAATTTAATAAATATTTTTCTAGAATATTCCTAGGCTTGCACACACATGTGCATGTAAACTAGGGTTTAAAATGAGGTTATACCATGATTAGCAACCATGGTGGGTTTAATAATGGGGATTAAGTCTTTTGGGTTTTAATTAAGTCTATTTAGTTAATTGATGGTGGTTTTAATTTGAATTTTCTTTTGGAGTGTTTACTTGGTGAGAATGAGAGAGAGAGAATGCATCATGGCAAAGCCCATGCTTGCATTTAATGATGAGAGAGAAAGGAGGGGTTGACATTGGGAGTTATCATTTCATCTCATTCTTGTGCTCATTTCTCTCAACCTCACTCTCACACTCACACAACCACATCCGCAGCAGTAGCACAGCAACAGAAGCAAGCAGCACAGCAGCAGCAAGCAGCAGTGAGAAGCAGTAAGCAGCATTGAGCAGCAACAGCAGCAGGGAACAGCAGAAACAGCAACAACTCCAGCTGCAGCTCCTTCCCTCTACTCCTTCTTCTTCCTCCATCTCCCTAGGGTCGAGTGTGGGGTATACTTCTTGAACTTACCCCCTAGTTTGCTTAATTAGTGTAGCTTAGCTTCGATTAATGATTAATGGTGCTTTTTAGTGCGATATGTGGTAATTAGGGGGAACCTTGATGAAGTGAAGTGTGAATTGGTTTTAGTAAGTTGATGGAGTGTTGTTAGGGCCATGTTAACCTAGATTAGCCCCCAATTGCACTAAAATACCACCAGATTGCTATATGATGCAAAATTCATCGTTTTTGAGCAAATCTAGCTTTCTGCAAACTGCTATCGACCCAGTGAGTTCAGATTAAAATTAAGAAGACTGCAGTATAGTTGTAAGGAGCTGATCCCATGTGTAGAAGACGACCCCCAAATTCCATACTTTGGCCGCCGAAAAATTAGTTCTGGCCGCAAATTGCGGCTAGATGGGGAGGGAATGGGGTTGGGTTTAGCTCTATAGGTGTCTGCTGCTATCCTTAGACTCATGACATGTATAATTTTATTTAATTGTTGCTGTACAAAAATCTGGAGCTAAATACCCGTTTCTCGTATTTTTAAACCTTCGCGACACGCGTGATACGTGTGTGGGTTTGGGGTTTCTGCGTATCGCGACGCGTCGGGGTAGTTTCAGGCGCGTAATCACACGTTTTAGCGTATCGTGCACACGCGCGCTTGGTTTGTGACGCGGGTTTCTAGTTTGACCTTAATATCACGTTTTTGTGGATTTGAGCTTATATGTGATATATTGTGTGATTCTAGGTTCGCAGGCGAGTGAGACGGATGCTGCGAAGAAGGGGAAGCAAGTCGTCGGCTATACTTAGCGCGAGACTTCGGTAAGTAGATTTAACATCTATGGGGATATCGCCCACATGGCGTTATGCGTTAGGGCTGATAGGACCTTATAGCTATATGTTGCATTTACCCTATTGACTGTCATGGATACTGTTGTTGCATACTGCATTCCTTACTATATGTATGTAAACTTAGAATTGATAGAACACCGCACTATTACTAACGGTTCATGTTGCACGAGCACTAATCTCCATGTTACACATGTTAGTTATATGTATGCCCTAGAGGCCATTACTATACATAGGATGTATATTGTAGTGGATGCTTGGACATATATAGGGAGGACTTTCTTGCTCGACATGATAGTATGCTATCTGGTTACTCTTTACCTTAACGTGTACACTGATTGTCTCTATGTTACATGTTGGTAAAGCCCTTAGGATGTGTACTTGACTACCTGGACTATGATGCGGATCATACTAGTGGGGACTTGGTAGTCCATAAGTACATCCTTCAAGGTCCCTAGTCGTGGGTATATCGAGACGGGGCATCGATATACCAGAGTAGACTAGCGTATACCTTCTCGACCCATACAGATGGGCGATGGATGATCCGATATCCATTTGTGTTTGAAATCAGAGATGATATACGGGTGCTCAGTAGAGACTGGGTACACTGGACGGACTCGCCGAGAACTCCCAGATGGTATTATACCTTACGTCAAATGGCAGTTCTCTGGTGACATTGGTACAGGTTAGTCTGTAGACCCGAGATCGTCATAGAGTCTTGTGTGATTCCCACTGTGCTTTGATTTCCACCTAACCACGTCGAAGAGGGCGTGCAAAACGGTGGTTTCTTGGGTACAGTCCCGAATCACATGGAGGCAATGAGCGATAGGAGGGGATTCGTCTCTCCCGGTATAGGGAGTTGATGTTGCGCTGTGTTCGATTGGCTATAACCGGAAATCCCTTGCCAGGGTTCCTGAGATTTACTGGTAAGTGTTACCAGTAGTTTCTCGAACTATTAAAGACCTCATATCGACACGACTTATCGAGCTACTGGGGTCTGACGTTTACCACCCCTAGGCAAGATATGCGACATATCAGACGAACAGACCGGACTGTACGGTAATTTTTACTGGTTGGATTCACAGGAGCGTGAGTGGGCTTGCTCGTCGATCTTCTGATCGCTCAATACCCGGGTGGCCGTTACGTTTAGCAGACCGCTTACGGCTTGTGGGTGTTTGATATGATCATCACCTGATGCCGGCGTATTGACGAGTCTTTAGAGTCCTACACAGAGGTTTCCTGGCTCAAGCGAAACGAAATAGGACGCATATGAGATATGTGCGGGACCGAGAATAATGCGTGTATGTGATACCGTATTCTATTCTCGCGATAAATGTATCGATTGGTTGTATGCGATATAACCTAGTTATCGAATCGAGGATTGATTCGATAAGTCGATACATTGGATATTAGTCGGTCATATGTGATATGACCGGATCGTTAAATCAAGTGTTGATTTAATGATTTAATGTATAATTATATATTTGATATATTACTTTACATTAACTTATATTGGTTCACTTGAGATGTTTTTCTCACTTGTTTGTGCACATTGTATATATGATATATTTTTGTGCACAAGATTGTATCATGTTTGATGATACGTGCAAACTTGGGTGTATGTTTGATTTAAACCTTGGTTAAGTAAATGGTTAGGGTTTTAATTTATTTATTCATTTATTTATTTATTTATTTTGGATAAAATAAAATGGTGGCATTCTTTGTTTTTTTCGTGAAGCTTCATGAAGCTTTGAAATGCTTTGACCATTTTGTTTCTTTCCTTATCCCTAACCGTTTTCCTTAACCCTAGTTTATTCTCTACATGAGTTAGCCTCACCCATGGTTGCATTATGATAACCATCACTTCATTTTTCTTTTTGGAATTAATTCATTATTCTTTTTCTTCTTCTTGTTCCTCTTGAGAAAGAAAAGAAAAGCTTGCTTCAAAAATGTCAAGTGAGAAATCCAAATCCAAAGTGATCCCACTTCCTATTTCTTCATCCTCTACCACTTGCCAAGTAGTATAGGATGTTTTCTTCACAAGTTCCATGACTTGGTGAAGTTGGAGCTTGATCTTGAGTTGCCTCGACGTAGATTATCTTCGGTATCGAAGTCGACGACCTAGCCCGCCCATTTCTCCGATGAAGGCGACGCTAGAGCCCGGGATTCGATGATCGCAGTGAGGGGACATCATCAAGGAGCTATGGAGGTGGAGAACCGGATCTACAAAGGTTTTATTTCCATTCACTTAGTACTAAAGCAGTTTAGTAGCTTGTAGTTTCGGCTAAACTCTAGTCAACGATCGCATTAGGGTTTCTCGGCACTAGAAAATTTTTGATTTTGTCATGGATGATCTGTTGTGGGACCTCATTAGTGTGCCTAGGAACCCTACAGTGGTATCAGAGCCTAGCTAGAGCTTTAGGCGATGTGTTGACGAAGCTAGAAGTCCGATCGAACCCGATATCCCTCGATTTCAACCCTCTCTGTATAATTTTTCAAAAAGTGGATTTTTGTGAATTAAAAATTCTCAAAAAATTAATCAGGAAAAACTAAGAATTAATGTGAAGTACGGTCCACTAAGCCAATAATTTGACCGCATAACCGTGGCGAAACCATGGGTTTTGCGGCGGTTCCGCTGCCAAAATTTGGACTTAGTCCCTGAAATTTCATATATTTATTCTTAGGTCCTTTCTTGGCAATTTTTTATGGGAATTTTTTAATTCCACTCAAATGTTGAGTATTCTAGGGTTTTATTAGGGACTCATTAATTTGATCGGATAATTTAACTTCGTTTAAGTTTTTCCGGATATTTTAGAAACTGTTAAAAAGTTCGACCGGATATAAATACCCACTTTTTCCCCTGCCGGGAAATTTCCAAGTGTTGGATCTTTCCGTAGTTTTAAGAACGTTCTAAGTAGTGCAAGTAACGCGATGGACCCTCTAGAAGACAACAAACCTTAACTCGATTATGTGACTGTCTTGAACTGCCTTTTGAACCTTAGGGTTTGGGGCAGTACAGCGTGCCACATTTGAGGCGTTGGCTTGACCCTTCTACGGCTTGACCGTTGGTACTGAGGTATGAACTGGATGTTTTTAAACCTATTTCATGTGTTGAGTTGTATTGGGAAAACTTGGGTGTTTGAATGTTCGATCGGAAAGTTTAACATTTTCTAATTATCTGGAATGTGATACAATATTTGGAATCCACAAGTAGTTATGAGATAACTGATTTGAATGTTATAAACATAGAACTTTAGTCTCACTTGATCGGTTTCCACGGAATTTTGATGTGATCAAAAGTCCGTCGCAATTACGTAGCGTACGCGGATACTTGCCGGGTAAACTTAATAGACAGCCTCACCCCATAGCCCCGACCAAGTGACTGTAGGAGAACCCCGTCGCCGAAAGCATCCGTTCGGGTGCTCGCGGCAGCGGTGTTCTACCTTGGTGCACTTCGTCGACGGCGTCGGAGGTGTGGCCGCCTACTAAAGTTTGCGACGAGCATTCGATCAGGATGTCGGGAATCTTGTTGAATTGCCCGACTTAATATTGAAAAGAGTTTTCGATAATGTGACTAAAATGCGGGGTTTATAATTGTTAGGCATGCGATGTCTAAGTATTTAATTTGATTAGGCATGCGATGTCTAAAGAGGTTGCGGATTCCAACTGTTGTAGTTTTACACTTTCTTTTCTGTGACCGTAAGTGTAATATGTGATATCGCCGGTTTCATTGCTATATGTCAACGACAATTGGGATGCGCATATTTACTTACATTGATGACATGTGATATTATGTGTTGCTGGATATGTTATATTGGATCGTCGTGTTTGAATAGCCGGGTTTTTTTTATGTGAAATGAGTGTTTTTCATTTTCATTCATGTAAAAACTTGTATGTAATATTCTTTTATTGGGGCACTTCCAGGTAGCGGAATTTGTCACCCATTGTATATTATTTACTTTTCCGCACTACGATAGACCCAATGAGGAGGGCACAAGTAACCGGGTTCTGGAGTCTAGTGGGAGACCAACTCGAGGAGTCGAGTCCGGGTCTCCTAACTCTAGAATTGGTAGGGTAGCTTGCCGCTCTCGTAGGGGTCTAGGGGTGTGGGTTTGGCTATTCATCGCGACCGTGGAATCCGTGTTTTATACAGGCTCGTATTGAAAACACGGACGTCATAGTATATCCAATATTTCATATGATTCTTCTGCTGCGATATCTGTGATGTGATCATTTGATATATTCAGTGATAAGTACTGTATATAGTATATATGATATATTATATAGGCGTTACTTATGTTTTACACCCGCGCTAGCCCTGGCCCACTCGGCCGTTAGTTACCTAACCTAACGATGCACGAGGGGAAATCGAGGCGAATGCGGATGGCATAAGTGTACGTCGTATTTATCTGTGATGTTTAGGTAACTTAAATGATGGGACTTCATTAATGTGATTAATGAAAGAAAAGAAACCTAATATGTTGTGGAATCGAATTTTCAAAAACAGGTAGCTGCAGTTCTTGCTTTGCATCGCGGTGTTCCTTATAGAACATCCTGCACCTTATTCGATAAGGAAAGGACCGAGATCCCTTCACCGGGAGTGACTCCTATAACAATAACTGGCAGATGCTACAACCCTCGGTTTGTCTTTTGATTACTTCTATAGTTTCTGCTTTGCACAGTGATATATATGATATATCCCGCACCTCATTCGACGAGGAAAGGGCCGACGATCCCTTCACTGGGAGTGACCCCTTTAGCAAAACTAGAAAAGCCTCAGAAACACTCCATTTTAAATTCATTTGATTCTACAACGATATCAAGTTCATTACGCAATAGGTTTTCAGAAAAACCTGTCGTAGCCCTCCGTCATTTCAGATAAGTAGTAGTTAGTATTCGTGCTGCGTTTGTTGGCCTTTGTCAAGGCGTAGTGTGCTGTAGCTGATTGGTGCTTATCTGCTTAGGCATATGATGCAGATTGGGTTAAGGTAGTCGTGCGACCTTGTTGGCCTTTGTCAAGGGTCGTGCGGGTGAGTTTAATTCAATCAAGAAATGACGGGTTGAACTTGACTAGCATCCTATGGTTTGTTGGCCTTTGTCAAGGTCATAGGAGGTTAGGGTCAAAATTATCGGGAATTTCAAGTGTTGAAATTTTCAATGAGATTGCATACCTTCTATGAGATAGTTGGATCCTGATACCCGCTGCGAGTAATTGTTACTCCTGGGAGAGTTTTACACATTACAATTAGCCGATCAAGTAGATGTCTAGAAAGGTGTCATCGGGGTTACGCCTCTGGGAAAACGAGGTTTACATTAATTAGGTTCGTGCGAAAGCATGGGGGACCTCCCTCAAAGTACCGACACTGGCCTGGCTGAAAGATTGGCGAACTTGTAGCGTGTAATTATTCCCGGCTAGTCTTTCCTTTTAGGGTTTGAAGGAAGATTTGATAAAAACAGTGGGAGCCATCCTGATTAGATAAAATAATAACCAATCTGATCTTGCAAGAGCGCACGCAGAGTGTTTTCTTCTCTCTCTCTCCTGGTAGCAACCATGTCACGCCTTAATCAAGATAATAATACGGATATATTGACCGAACCCGCTTGTTATACTGTGCTGGGGAACGTTGGTCCCGCTCCAACTTATAATTGTTATAAGACAGAGCAGGAAATTAGGGAATACCAGATTTCCCGTGCCGCCCAAACGAAGAAAGTACATGATGATGCATCTTCTTCGGGTGTGTTCATTACAAAGAACTGTTTCTCAGTATCCTCTGCGTCCTGGGTATTTGATACCGGATCAGGATCCCAGATATGTAATCTGTTATATAGGGCTACAGAAAGGTAGAGAACTGAGAACGGGTGATAAGTTTCATGAGGCAGAAAACGGGACAAGTGTTGCAGCCAAGTCTGTTGGTCACTGTCACCCTGTATTACCAGAATACATTGATTCTGAACAAATGTTATTAGATAACGAACCTGATGTACAAAATCATATCGGTCTCTTTATTAGTAAAGAAATGATAAAATTTTGTATTGTTGGATAATGTTTTGAACATTCCCTCTATCAAAAGTTGATCAGTTCAGGCACGTTATCTAAAAGCATTGATGTTCTAAATCAAACTACAATTCTTAGTATACGGAACACACACAAGAGGAAGAATTCAGAAATGAACGGATCCTTCTTGAGGTATTGTAGACTAGGTCATATCAATGCGACCTGACTAGCTAAGTTGCACAAAGATGCATATTTAAATCTGTTTGAATTTACATCTTGTGAAAACTTGCCGGTCATGTCACAAAGATAAGATGACCACAACTCTGTTTATTGGAAGCAGAGAAAGAGTTAGTGAACTCTTGGGATGATACATGTTGATGTATGTAGGTCCCTATTCTACACATGCTATGACCGGTTCTTTGTATTTCATTACATTCTCTGATAATCTCTCAAGATTCAGACATATGTTCCTGTTGAAACACAAGTCCGAACCTTTTGAGATATTCACAGAATATAAGTTAGAAGTAGAGAACCAAAACGGGTATAAGTATTATGTCCTTTGATGTAATCAGGGAGGAGAATACTTGAGCACGGAAATCCTGGATTATTCTAAAAGGAGAATGAGATTCTCTCTGAGCATTACACCTCCGTATACACCATAGCACGATGGTATATCGGGGCGGAGCATCACACCCTATATGATAAGGTGTGCTCTACGATAAGTACTACTCAGTTACCTATTTCCTTTTGGGAGTTATGCACTTATGAAGTTGCATACCTATTGAATAGGGTTCCAATCAAATCAGTTGCCTACCGCTTCATATGTGATATGGAAAGGGAAGAGCCCATATCTTAAGTTGGTTAAGATTTGGGGTTGTCCGGCCTATGTCTAAAAGCAAAATCCGGACAAGCTCGAGGCAAGGTCAGTTATGTAGAACTGGAAATGTTCCAGCTATAAAAACTACAGCTGATGATTTGACAGAACCAAAGGATTCAATAGTTTCCAACGAACCTCAACCTCTCCGCCGATCTAGTACGGTTCCTCACCCACCTGAGAGATACTTCGGTTTCTCTATAACAGTGGGAGCGAGGATTGCATCATGAGATGATGACCCAACTAGTTTCAAGCTGGCCATCAGGAGTGAGACACTGTAAGAATGGCTGGATGTTTATCGATCTGAGATGGAATCCTTATACACCAACAAAGTATAGACTTTGGTTGCTATATCTGAAGGGTTAAATCCCCAACAGGAGCAAGTATATCTTGAAAAGATTACTTGGTGTACATGGAAAAGTTTAGACTTTCAAAGCTAGACTTGTTAAAGGTTTGCATCATTGACCAGCTATGGATTATAATGAAACCTTTTCTAAGTAGCTATGCTTAAGTCCATCCAGATCCTACTTGCCACGACTACATACCATAACTACGATATCTGGCGGTTGGGTGTCATGACTGCTTTTCTAAATGAAGTTTTAGAAGAGAGAGTCCGTAAGTACACAGCCAGAGGGCCTCGTAGACAGTGGGAGCAGCGGAAACGCGAGCAAGATGTTTTATGTGATAAAGCAGGCATCGTGGAGTTGGAACGTCTGTTTTGATGTGTTAGTCAAAAAGTTTGACATCATCAAAATGGTAGATGAACCTTGTATATACAAAAAGGTAGTAGGGAGTATGGTGGTGATCCTCATAGAGTACATGGATGACATACTCTTGATAAGGAAGGAGTTTCCTATGCTACGCTCGGTCAATTTCCGCTTATCACAACGATTCTCCATATAGGATCAAAGTGATACCTCCTAAATCATGGGTTTTGGATCTATGAGATAGATCTAATTGGATGTTAGGATACTCACTAGTTGTAGTGAGATGGTATCAATTGATCCTGGGGAGAATCACTGGAAAGGTTCCAGGGTGATAAAGACGATTGAATGTCAGTCGCAGGCATTGTCTTTACCCTCAGCGAAGGGACGGTATGTTGGAAGAGTTCCAAGCTAGATACCGTGGCATACTAGAAGATAAAGGCTGGATAGATCGCTACTTAAGATGCTACCAAAGAGGCTGTCTGGGTGTATATTAGTTCATGAGATGAACTTAGTTCCTCCCATTGTGTGACAATGGAGTTGTGGCTTATACCAAGGAACGCCCGTCCCATCTGCGATCCAGACATATTCTAAGGCAATATCACCTAATCAAGGAGATAGTTGATCTCCAGGGTGATCAAGGTTAGGAGAGTAGACTCAAAGGACAACACGGCGGATCCACTCACAAAGGCCATTTCCCAGAGAGAGACTTTTATGGGATGATTGAGCCGTAAGTCCATGCTACCTCTCCCGGTACTTTCGGGCATGCGGAATTTGGTGAAAAACAATTTTCTAGAGGCGGTAATATGGACTCAAAACCGGATCTTTGTTAAACTATCTACCTAACAGCCTAACTAGGAGTTGTTAACTACTCGGTTAGGGGGTTATACCTTTCTTTCTTGAACTCCTTTGTCTTTGACTCTCGATGGTGTACGGATTGGCTTCACTCCGTCGTCTCCTTGGGCCGAAGATCGATCCACCCGAAAGCTTCTACCTTTGGCTTCTTCTTCGAGCTTTGAAGAAACTAGTTCACTCGGTTTGCTAAACCTTGTGAACTAGAATGAGTAGAGAAGAGTGTGTTGGGATTATACTCTATGGTTCTTGCTTCTCAACACATGAGACAAGTGAACCATAGACTAAAGAGAGGGAGAGCAAGAGGAAGAGGATGAGAGCTCAAGAACACAAAAGAGAGAAAGGAAATGAAAGAAAATCAGCAAGACTTTTCTCTCTTGGCTCTCATAATCCAAAAAAATCATAACCCATAATAGCAATCAAGTATTAGTGATGGTTTAAGCTACAATAGCCTTATCATTTCATGCACTCATTTTGCATAAGAGAACAAGCAAGCAAAAGTCTTTTCCATGAAATGATTGCATTGTCATCATGATGGTCAACTAGTCCAACCTAGTCAACCGGTCAACAAAGTCAACAAGTCAACAAAGTCAACCCCTCAACAACCATGTCACTATAATACATAATTAATATTATTGTTAATTACATATCATATTCTCATTAGGGTTGAGCAAAAAGTCAATGGTCAACAGTCAACAGTCAACAACCCTAATGAGAATCCTTTGCCTCTGTCTCTCTGTCAACTGTGCATACACACCCGCATCCGCGTTCCGAGGAACACGAATACATACTGGATAAAACCAATCCCAAAACGTACACTAGGATCTGGCTTAAACCAAAGCCCGCTAGTGTTAACTGTCCGGACACTGTACGTGTACAAGTGAACGGATGTGACCGAACCCTGTCGCAAAACCATGCGACCTGTCGCAAAACCATGCGACCTCTACTCTTTTGCCTAAAAGCGAATAGCTTTCTGTGTGGGACTCTAAAGACTCGACACTACGCTGGCAGTGGGTTTAACCACAGAACGCAAGCGGCACTAGCTGTGCGTAACGGTCCCCAGGTAGATGCCGACAAGAAGACTGACGAGGTGAAACCCATCTGAACTCCTACTGAGCCTGAATGTGACAGTCTCCGTACAGTCCGGTCTGTTTGTCTGATACATCGAATGGCGGGCCTAGGGGGCCGTAAACGTCAGTCCCCTAATAGCGGTACAAGTCGTGTCGGAGTGAAGCCCAAAACACCCTGAGATAACACTGGATGCCTACCAGCATATCTCGATTGCCCTGGCCAGGGACTACTCGTGTAATGGCTCTCCTAGACACAGCGCGATGTCAACCCCAATACCGGGAGAGACGAATCCTGTCTAACCATCACTGCCTCCAAGTGCTTCGGGACTGCACCCAACTACCACCTGTTTGCACGACTCCTTTGAGCCGTGGTAGGGTAGTAATCAAAGTACAGTGGGAACACACTCAAGGCGAAGTGACAGTGTCAAGTCAGCGGACTAAGCTGTATTCATGTCACCTGGGAACTGATAACTGACGATAGGTATAATACCAACCGGTCAGTTCCCGACGAGTCCTGTACAGTGTACTCGTAACCCAACGAGCACCCGCATACTATCTCCAGTACGACGTTCTGATGGCTGTAGGACAGACCATCTCCCACTCTGGGATGAGAAACGCATGCGCTAGTCTACTCCGGAGTATCGATGCCCTGTCTCGACAGTCCTATGACTAGGGACCTACATAAGGATGTTCTTATAGATTACCCAGTCCCCACTAGTGTGACTGCCATCACAACGCTGGTAATCAAGCAAAGATCCTAAGGGCTCCACTAATGTGTATAGGTGATATACTAAAATAAACACATGTACACATTGAAGTAGAAACAAACCAAGTAGCATACTACTATATTGAGCATGATTGTTTATACAAGGTGAATATCCCAAGCTTCTATTAAGTAATATACAAACTAGTATGATACAATAATGGCCTCTAGGGAATATACACTAACAATCTCCCACTTGCACGAAGGCCATGTACTGGCGTATCGAAGACCTATCATCTCGATCAGCCGCTCAAACTGAGTCTGGGGCAAGGCCTTGGTGAATGGATCTGCAGTGTTATCTTCTGAAGCTACCCTCCGGACCTCGATCTCCTGGCGATCCACGATCTCCCTGATCAGGTGATACCGCCTCAAGATGTGTCTGGATCTCTGATGGGACCTGGGTTCCTTCGCTAAAGCTATAGCCCCGTTGTTGTCGCAATACAGAGGTATTGGATCAACAATGGACGGAACCACCTGAAGTTCTTTCAAGAACTTCCTCATCTAGACACCCTCTTTTGCGGCATCAGATGCAACAATGTATTCCGCTTCCATCGTCGAGTCTGCAACGGTTTCCTGTTTGGAACTCTTCCAACACACCGCCCCTCCATTGAGGGTAAAGACAAAACCCGACATGGACTTGGAATCATCCTTGTCACTCAGGAAGCTGGAGTCAGCAAAGGCATCGATCTGGAGGTCTTTTCCGCCATACACCAAGAACATCTCCTTAGTCCTTCTCAGATACTTGAGAATGTTCTTTACCGCTATCCAGTGTTTCTCCCCAGGGTTTGACTGATACCGGCTTACCACACTCAGTGCATAAGCTACATCCGGTCTGGTATACAACATCGCATACATTATAGAGCCTACCGCAGAAGCGTAGGGTATAATAGACATGCGATCCCTCTCCAAATCAGTCTTGGGAGACATCTCTTTGGAGAGGGTGATCCCGTGACAAGCCGGTAGATTACCGCGCTTGGAATCTTCCATACAGAATCTTTTCAGTATGGTGTCGATGTACCTGGACTGTGAAAGTCCCAGTATCCTCTTGGATCTGTCACGATAGATCCGGATCCCCAGAATGTATGAGGCATCACCCAGGTCTTTCATGGAGAACCTGTGTGACAAGAACCCCTTGACAGATTGTAGCATAGGAATGTCATTTCCTATTAAGAGAATGTCATCCACGTATAAAACAAGGAATACTACAGTTCTCGCTACAAATTTACTATAGATGCATGGTTCATCTGGATTTTTGATAAAACCAAATTCCTTGACCGTCTCATCAAAACAGATGTTCCAACTCCGCGATGCCTGCTTTTGTCCGTAAATGGACTTAACCAACTTGCACACCTTTCCGCTGCTCCCACTCTGAATGAAACCCTCTGGCTGGTCTATATAGACACACTCCTCTAAATTTTCATTTAGAAAAGCGGTCTTTACGTCCATCTGCCAAATCTCATGATCGTGGAAAGCAGCAATGGCAAGAAGGATCCGAATGGATTTCAGCATAGCTACTGGAGAAAAGGTCTCGTCATAGTCCAAACCAGGTCTTTGACGAAAACCCTTTGCAACCAGTCTAGCTTTATAGGTCTCAACCTGTCCATCTACACCAATCTTCCTTTTGAAGATCCACTTGCATCCTACAGGTTTTACCCCGTTTGGAGCAATGTCCAACGTCCATACTTTGTTGGTGTACATGGACTCCATTTCGGTCTGCATTGCATCCAGCCATTTTACCGAGTCAACGCTCTGAACGGCCTGCTGGAAGCTAGTAGGCTCATCATAATCTATGATGCAATCCTCTCTATCCCCGTCTATGAGAAAACCGTAGTATCTCTCGGGCGGATGAGACTGCCTACTACTCCTGCGGAGCGGCGTAGGAATGTCCTGTTCTTTTGAACCCTCTGGTTCCACTAAGCTTTCAGTAATAGCTCGTGGTTCTGGAATTTCTTCCAATTCTACTGTGCTCCCACTTATCTGGTTTTCCAAAAACACAGTTTCCAAGAAGTAGGCATGACGAGAAACAAAAACCTTTTGTTCCTCTTCGTAGTAGAAGAAATATCCCTTGGAGTTCTTTGGATATCCCACGAACTTGCACTGTACTGAGCGTGCATTGAGCTTGTCCGCATGTTGCTTTTTGACAAATGCTGGACTTCCCCATGTCATAATGTGATTAATATAGGGTCTCTTCCCACACCACATCTCATATGGTGTAGTAGGCACAGTCTTAGTTGGAACTCGGTTCAAAAGGTATGCAACTGATTCTAGCGCATACCCCCAGAATGATCGCGGTAACTCAGCGTTACTCATCATGGACCGTACCATATCCAATAGGTTCGGTTCCGTCTCTCCGATACACCGTTATGTTGCGGAGTGTATGGAGGAGTAAGCTGAGAGAGAATTCCGTTCTCTTTTAAATAGTCCAGGAACTCGGCACTCAAGTATTCACCACCTCGATCCGATCTTAGAATCTTGATACTTTTGCCGGTTTGTTTTTCTACTTCATTCTTATATTCCTGGAATTTTCCAAAGGCTTCGGACTTATGTTTCATTAAGAAGACATAACCGTACCTTGAAAAGTCATCCGTAAAAGTAATAAAGTAAGAATAACCGCTTCGTGCATGCGTAGACATTGGACCGCACACGTCGCTATGTACGAGTCCCAAGAGCTCGCTCGCTCTTACTCCGTGTCCAATGAACGGAGTCTTTGTCATCTTTCCTTTGAGACAGGATTGACAAGTGGCATACGATTGATATTCGAACAGATTCAAATATCCTTCTGTATGTAACTTCGTCAACCTTCTCTCATTGATGTTACCCAGTCTACAATGCCATAAGAAAGTCTGATTTATTTCCGGAGACTTTCTTTTGTGTGTATTCTGGACATTGAAAATCTGTGGTTGGTTTAATACGTATATACCATTGCTTAATGTACCTGACCCAATCAGAACTTGATTAAGGTGAATGTTTACAACATTACATACAAACGCAAATTCATAACCTTCTTTAGAAGTCAAAGATACAGAAATGATATTACAAGTTGCGTTGGGTACAAAAAAGCAATTACGCAAAACCAAAACATGTCCATCTGACATTCCTAGGTGATAGTCCCCCACGGCCTTAGCATCCATGCTAGCTCCGTTTGCAACTTTGAGGGTCATGTCAGCTGACTTCAAAAACTTACGGTTTCTCAACGCTTGCAAAGAATTACAGTTATGAGATCCTGATCCGGTATCTAATACCCAGGAAGTAGAGTTTATTGAAAGACAGTTATCAATAACATACACACCTGAAGCTGAAGCCGCAACCTGCTTCAGTTCCTGTGTTCTGGCCTTCCAAGCCCTGCAATCATTTTTCCAGTGTCCCTTCTTATGACAATAGAAGCATTATTCTTTATCCACAAGCTGCCCCGCTTTCTTTGTTGCTTTTGCCTTTCCCTTCGTATCCACTTTACTAACACCGCCCCTTGGTTTGGCGGGGGTTTTCTTCTTCTTTCCCTTGGCTTTCGCCTTGGACCTAAAAGAGGAAGATCCTCCTACAAACAAAGTGGATGTTTCCCTACCATTCTGTAGGGTGCCCTCTGCGCTCCTCAGCACGTTGAGGAGTTCTGAAAGTTCAACTTCCTTTTCTTGTAAGTTGAAGTTCAGGATAAACTGGGCGTAAGTGGAAGGAAGGGACTGGAGAATCAAGTCCGTATAGAGCTCATTCTCCAACGTGGTCCCATGGTCCATGAGCTCTTCTATGTAGCCAATCATCTTAAGCACGTGTTCCGCTACCGATGATCCGACGGCCAACTTTGCCGAAAATAACTTCTTCGACACTTCGTATCTTGCGATACGAGACTGCTCTCCATACAGTTCTTTTGTATGGAGAAATATGGACTCAAGGTCCATATTCTCGTGCCTCCTCTGATGTTCGTTGTCCATAGAGGCAAGCACGAGGCACCTGGCCTTCGCGCAATCAATCTCCCAAGTCTTACGGATTTCCTTATCCGCGACGCTGGAGGTAGGACCTGGGACGGGGGGAGCTTTGGTGGTAAGAAGATACCCCAGCTTGTCGTAAGTGATTGCCATTTTGACATTCCTGAGCCAATCTTTGTAGTTTGGCCCTGTCAGTATGTTTTTATCTAGAAGTAACTTAAGTCCAGTCATGTCGATTGGTCGCTGCAATTAGGAGTGAGAAGAAGAAACACTCAGCATGATGCTCTTGCAAGTTTAGAGTTGTTTTTAGTTTGTCTAAACAGGATGGCTCCCACAGTTTCTCGAATCCCTCCTCAAACCAAAAAGGAAGAATTTGTCAGGATCAATCTCACCGTACAATACTTGCTCAACCGTTCAGCCAGGTTAGTGTCGGTACTTCGAGGGAGGTTTTCCAACGCTTTCGCGAATTTCCTTAATTTAAGAACCTCTTTTCCCTGGGGGCGTAGCCCTGCTAACACCTTTCTAGACACCTACTAGGTTTATAGCATTGATCGTTAAGTGAGAAATTTCCCGAGGATTAGCTTATACTCACAGTAGGATCGGGATACAAATATCATCGCGTGACGAAACTGAAGGAATCCTACCAGAATCATCACACTCCAAATGGTATGCAACACTAGCAAGTTTCAGTTCTTTTGAAACTCCCGATGTGGATTTTTGCCCCATGCTCTTATGACCTTGACTTTGGTCAACAAATCATAAGTCACATGTCAAGTTCTACCCGTCGTTCTCTAGGTTTATTTGAATCCACCTGTATCTATCCTTGACTTTGGCCAACAAGGCAGTACGACTGTTCCAAATCAACGCATCTATCTATGCTGCACATGAATACCCATTAGCTATCAATCACTATGCCTTGACTTTGGCCAACAAACATAGCTTGAATACTATTGACTATTCATGTGAAACGACGGAGGGCTACGAATGGTTTTGGCGAAACCGTGAACGTAGTGAACTTGATATAATCGATGAAACGAGATAGCTTTTAAAAAGAGTGGCTCAAGCTCCGCATTTAAAAGTTAGTTTTGAGAAGAACCGAGTGGTTTTTCGAAAGTGTTCCAACGACTTTTACTTGGTTTATTTTCTTGCATTAGTTCTTTTAATGCGTGTAATTCTTGCATTAGTTCTTTTAATGCGTCCCATCATTTAATCCTACCATTGCAGAAAACAACCAAAATATGACGTACACTTATGCCATTCGCATTCGCCACGGGGCCCCGTCATTACCCGTTAGGTTACTTAACTAATGACAGAGCGGGGGCTGGGCTAGCGCGGTTGTAAAACATAAGCAACGCCTAAATAATATCATATATAGATATATATTACAATGATAGCCATTTCAGATCACAGATGAACACATTGGATATACTAGGAACCCGCAATTCGTACGAGCCTGTAACGAAAAGCAGATTACACGGTCGTGGTGAATATCCAAAACCCCACCCAAGACCCCTACGGGTGCGGCAAACTACCCGCCAAGTACCCGAAGCGAAGCAACCTCCCTCAACTCCGTGAGTAGGCCACTCGGCACTTCGGGATACCCGGTAGTTTGTGCACCCCCTCCATGGGTCTATCCTAGGAGCAAAAACAGTAAAAAGAAATTATACAATGACGACTACAACCCCGACCCGGTTGTGCGGCCATACAAATAATTATTACATCAATTTACAAATTTACGTGAATTGAAAGAAAAGAAAACTCTCGTCTCACAACCTGATTGAAAAAGATTTCGGATTGTGTAGTTGGAAAATTTATAGAAATCACAACCAAAAATTATTTGACCGCAATCAACTACGGTGTCGGATGTAGATTGTAAGTGAGTGTGGATCGTCCACAGGGACAGTGTAATAGTTCGTCTTTTGAATTAGATGAGTCGAAACTTTAAAAAAAACAAAACAAAACAATTCATGATTTGAAATTGAATTTCAAGAATTAGAAAAACATAGATCTAATAACAAGAAAAAGATAGAATCAAGAATTGATAGTTTGATGATTTTTCCAAACCAAATCTCAAGAATCGAAATGAGGCTCGTAGGAATCGATCGGATCTATAGGTGTGATGTAATCTTACAATGACGTATTCTTATCCTTCGATGAATTGATACTAGATCGATGATGATCGACAAGAATTAGGGATTTCTAGTGAAACTAGGGTTTCATCTTATCCCTTGTTCTTTCATCGATATCATTCATATTCTAGCCTCTAGTAATTTCAAGAAACGATCGTAGATCCCTAATTTCGAGCGATCACAATCAAGAAAGCATCGCAACGAAACTAGGTCATCGATTCTTGAACATGCTAGGGTTTACAAAACTAGTAGGACTTAAAAATCGTTTTAAAGATTTGTTACATCATCATTCTATTGATCGTCTCGACTCCTTGACGAGCGGAGTTTTACTCAAACATCACAACAAGAACAACAATTACAAATTGAGATCTAATCATGATGCAAGACATTAAAGAAAGCAAGATTCAAGAATTTCACCTTTTATTTATATCAACAATTTCGTTACATTCGCTCAAGAACTACAAGAGGAAGCACTCGATCGTCGATTTGGCTTCGCTCGTCTCCGTGAGTCGCGGATCGGCTTGGATCACTTGCCCGATTGAAGATCGGCTAGGCTCCTAAAAGGTTGAAGGCTTCTCACTTGATTGGTACTCAAGATCTTGAATTTGGAGTGGAATTAGGGTTAGGGTTTCGCACGAGCCTTGTCACTATACTTGTTGAAGAAGATGATGTAAGAGGGAATGAACTAGCTAACTAAAAGATTAACAACTAATGAAGAACAACCTCAACCCTTAGATCTAGGTTCCTATTTATAGATAACCAAACCCTAGATCTAAGATTTCAAATTCTAAGTTTCCCTCCTAAAGTTTGTTGAGCAAATTTGAATTTCCCTCCAAAAGTTAGTTAGAGGAGAATCTTCTAGATGTGATTAGTTAGGAGGGAGATTCTAGAAGACGTTAGTTAGGAGCTTAATTAGGATTAGCCTTTCTTAATGATATTTGCTGATCTGGCAGTAGCTTCGAGATCCTTCTGGAATTTGAGGTATCAGAAATGAATGTGGGCCCAGAGATGAGAATTTTGCACAGAAATTGGACGGATGACGTGGCCAAACCGCCGCGGAACCGCGGCGCAAGCCGGCTCCCGCCGCAGTTCCGCGGCTCTTTTGAGGGCTTAGGGCTTGAGTCTTCTGTGTTGAACTTGGGCTGACATTTGGGCTTTTGTTTGATATATTGAATTTTGGTTTGTCTTCTGTGTCACTACCAGATCTGAAATCATTGAGTTGGCGTATTTTTTATCAGCTGTTTGGTTTTTCTTCTGTATTTTCCTGCACAGACTCAAGACAAGTGTTGCGCAAATACAGAAATGATGCGATGCCATGATAAACACATAATTTCCTCAGAAATGTCGGTTTTAGAGTCTAACATATGCAATCTGATATTTCAGGACTAATTTGCTAATATGTGAAATATGAATACCGAACACTTCTAAATGAGTGCAAAAGATGGGAACATTGACGTGTTAAAAATACATTATTTTCGACTCATCACAACCCCCGGCTATTCACCCGCGATAATCCAATGAATTCATATACACATTCCAATGACATTACAGATCACAGATTTGTATAACCCCCACTAATCGACATATAGCGATTAGCAGACGTTCAATACAAATATCACATCACAGATAAAAACCCGTCAGCTTAAGTCTTTAGAAGTTCGATCAAAAATACGGATTTTTAGGCCCCAAACACAAAATTTTCGTTCTGGAAAATCTGGGGTGAAAAGACATATTCCAAAAATCCGAAAACAACCCCAGAAATACACTGCACTAAATTTGGACCTCGGCCGAGTCAACTCGGCCGCGGAACCGCGGTGGGAGAGTGCTCCCGCCGCGTTTCCGCGGCGCTTTGATCGGTTCATGGGACCAAATTTTGTGGTTATTTAATAAAAAGCCTGAGCCGATTTTTAAGATGAAATTTATTAATTTTTGAACAGAAAAAAAATCTGCAGAAACTTGACATATCGGGTTCGTTTCGTGACTTTTTCTTTGATCGATCTTCTAGTTACTTTGCTAACATGTTAGGTAGTGTTTAACTAGGCTCTGATACCACTATAAGTCCATGCTACCTCTCCCGGTACTATCGGGCATACGGAATTTGGTGAAAAACAATTTTCTAGAGGCGGTAACACGGACTCAAAACCGGATCTTTGTTAAACTATCTACCTAACATCCTAACTAGGAGTTGTTAACTACTCGGTTAGGGGGTTATACCTTTCTTTCTTGAACTACTTCGTCTTTGACTCTCGATGGTGTACGGATTGGCTTTACTCCGTCGTCTCCTTGCGCCGAAGATCGATCAACCCGAAAGCTTCTACCTTTGGCTTCTTCTTCGAGCTTTGAAGAAACTAGTTTACTTGGTTTGCTAAACCTTGTGAACTATAGTGAGTAGAGAAGAGTGTGTTGGGATTATACTCTATGGTTCTTGCTTCTCAACACATGAGACAAGTGAACCATAGACTAAAGAGAGGGAGAGCAAGAGGAAGAGGAGGAGAGCTCAGGAAGAGGAGAGAGAGAAAGGAAATGAAAGAAAATCAGCAAGACTTTTCTTTCTTGGCACTCATAATCCAAAAAAATCATAACCCATAATAGCAATCAAGTATTAGTGATGGTTTAAGCTACAATAGCCATATCATTTCATGCACCCATTCTGCACAAGAGAACAAGCAAGCAAAAGTCTTTGCCATGAAATGATAGTCATTGTCATCATGATAGTCAACTAATCCAACCTAGTCAACCGGTCAACAAAGTCAACAAGTCAACAAAGTCAACCCCTCAACAACCATGTCACTGTAATACTTAATTAATATTATTATTAATTACATATCATATTCTCATTAGGGTTGAGCCAAAAGTCAATGGTCAACAGTCAACAACCCTAATGAGAATCCTCTGCCTCTGTCAACTGTGAATACACACCCGCATCCGCGTTCCGAGGAACACGAATACATACTGGATAAAACCAATCTCAAAACGTACACTAGGATCTGGCTTAAACCAAAGACCGCTAGTGTTAACTGTCCGGACACTGTACGTGCACAAGTGAACGGATGTGACCGAACCCTGTCGCAAAACCATGCGACCTGTCGCAAAACCATGCAACCTCTACTCTTTTGCCTAAAGGAGAACAGCTTTCTGTGTGGGACTCTAAAGACTCGACACTACGCTGGCAGTGGGTTTAACCACAGACCGCAAGCGGCACTAGCTGTGCGTAACGGTCCCCAGGTAGATGCCGACAAGAAGACTGACGAGGTGAAACCCATCTGAACTCCTTCTGAGCCTGAATGTGACAGTCTCCGTACAGTCCGGTCTGTTCGTCTGATACATCGCATGGCGGGCCTAGGGGGGCGGAAAACGTCAGTCCCCTAATAGCGGTACAAGTCGTGTCGGAGTGAAGCCCAAAACACCCTGAGATAACACTGGAAGCCTACCAGTATATCTCGATTGCCCTGGCCAGGGACTACTCGTGTAATTGCTCTCCTAGACACAGCGCGATGTCAACCCCCAATACCGGGAGAGATGAATCCTGTCTAACCGTCACTGCCTCCAAGTGCTTCCGGACTGCACCCAACTACCACCTGTTTGCACGACTCCTTTGAGCCGTGGTAGGGTAGTAATCAAAGTACAGTGGGAACACACTCGAGGCGAAGTGACAGTGTCAAGTCAGCGGACTAAGCTGTACTCATGTCAACTGGGAACTGATAACTGACGATAGGTATAATACCAACCGGTCAGTTCCCGACGAGTCCTGTCCAGTGTACTCGTAACCCAACGAGCACCCGCATACTATCTCCAGTACGACGTACTAATGGCTGTGGGACAGACCATCTCGCACTCTGGGATGAGAAGCGCATGCGCTAGTCTACTCCGGAGTATCGATGCCCTGTCTCGATAGTCCTGCGACTAGGGACCTGCATAAGGATGTGCTTATAGATTACCCAGCCCCTACTAGTGTGACTGCCATCACAACGCTGGTAATCAAGCAAAGATCCTAAAAGCTCCACTAATGTGTATAGGTGATATACTAAAATAAACACATGTACACATTGAAGTAGAAACAAACCAAGTAGCATACTACTATATTGAGCAAGATTGTTTATACAAGGTGAATATCCCAAGCTTCCATTAAGTAATATACAAACTAGTATGATACAGTAATGGCCTCTAGGGCATATACACTAACATGAGTATGTGATACTACAACCACTGCTATCAGATGGCCCTAGTGCAAGTGGGAGATTGTTAGTTATATGTATGCCCTAGAGGCCATTACTATACATAGGATGTATATTGTAGTGGATGCTTGGACATATATAGGGAGGACTTTCTTGCTCGACATGATAGTATGCTATCTGGTTACTCTTTACCTTAACGTGTACACTGATTGTCTCTCTGATACATGTTGGTAAAGCCCTTAGGATGTGTACTTGACTACCTGGACTATGATGCGGATAATACTAGTGGGGACTTGGTAGTCCATAAGTATATCCTTCAAGGTCCCTAGTCGTGGGTGTATCGAGACGGTGCATCGATATACCAGAGTAGACTAGCGTGTACCTTCTCGACCCATACAGATGGGCGATGGATGATCCCATATCCATTGGTGTTTGACATCAGAGATGATATACCGGAGCTCAGTAGAGACTGGGTACACTGGACGGACTCGCCGAGAACTCCCAGATGGTATTATACCTTACGTCAGATGGCAGTTCTCTGGTGACACTGGTACAGGTTAGTCTGTAGACCCGAGATCGTCATAGAGTCTTGTGTGATTCCTACTGTGCTTTGATTTCCACCTTACCACGTCTAAGAGGGCGTGCAAAACGGTGGTTTTTGGGTACAGTCCCGAATCACATGGAGGCAATGAGCGATAGGAGGGGATTCGTCTCTCCCGGTATAGGGAGTTGATGTTGCGCTGTGTTCGATTGGCTATAACCGGAAATCCCTGGCCAGGGTTGCTGAGATTTACTGGTAAGTGTTACCAGTAGTTTCTCGAACTGTTATAGACCTCATATCGACACGACTTATCGAGCTACTGGAGTCTGGCGTTTACCACCCCTAAGCAAGATATGCGACATATCAGACGAACAGACCGGACTATACGGTAAGTGTTACTGGTTGGATTCACAGGAGTGTGAGCGGGCTTGCTCATCGATCTTCTGATCGCTCAATACCCGGGTGGCCGTTACGTTTAGCAGACCGCTTGCGGCTTGTGGGTGTTTGATATGATCATCACCTGCTGCCGACGTATTTACGAGTCTTTAGAGTCCTACACAGAGGTTTCCTGGCTCAAGCGAAACGAAATAGAAGCGCATATGAGATATGTGCGGGACCGAGAATAATGCGTGTATATGATACCGTATTCTATTTTCGCGATAAATGTATAGATTGGTTGTATGCGATATAACCTAGTTATCGAATCGAGGATTGATTCGATAAGTCGATACATTGGATATTAGTCGGTCATGTATGATGTGACCGGATTGTTAAATCAAGTGTTGATTTAATGTATAATTATATATTTGATATATTACTTTACATTAACTAATATTGGTTCACTTAAGATGTTTTTCTCACTTGTTTGTGCACATTGTATATGTGATATATTTTTGTGCACAAGATTGTATCATGTTTAATGATACATGCAAACTTGGGTGTATGTTTGATTTAAACCTTGGTTAAGTAAATGGTTAGGGTTTTAATTTAATTATTCATTTATTTATTTATTTATTTTGGATAAAATAAAATGGTGGCATTCTTTGTTTTTTTCTTGAAGATTCATGAAGCTTTGAAATGCTTTGACCATTTTGTTTCTTTCCTTAACCCTAACCATTTCCCTTAACCCTAGTTTATTCTCTACATGAGTTAGCCACACCCATGGTTGCATTATAATAACCATCACTTCATATTTATTTTTGGAATTAATTCATTATTATTCTTCTTCTTCTTCTTCCTCTTGAGAAAGAAAAGAAAAGCTTGCTTCAAAAATGTCAAGTGATGATTCCAAGTGAGAAATCCAAATCCAAAGTGATCCCACTTCCTATTTCTTCATCTTCTACCACTTGCCAAGTAGTATAGGATGTTTTCTTCACAAGTTTCATGACTTGGTGAAGTTGGAGCTTGATCTTGAGTTGCCTCGACGTAGATCATCTTCGGCACCGAAGTCGACGACCTAGCCCGCCCATTTCTCCGATGAAGCCGACGCTAGAGCCCGGGATCCGATGATCGCAGCGAGGGGACATCATCAAGGAGCTATGGAGGTAGAGAACCGGATCTATAAAGGTTGTATTTCTGTTCACTTAGTACTAAAGCAGTTTAGTAGCTTGTAGTTTCGCCTAAACTCTAGTCAACGATCGCATTAGGGTTTCTCGGCACTAGAAAATTTTTGATTTTGCCATGGTTGATCTGTTGTGGGACCTCATTAGTGTGCCTAGGAACCCTACAACACACACACCGTTAGTAATTGCCATGACACTCACTGTAGAATTGCTATGATTATATTGCTGTAGGTCATTTCACATATGATTCATTATGATTTTCATAGAAATTGGGAACCGCGTGATGTCTTTAAAACCTGAAACTATTTTAAAAAGCGGTTTCCCCTTGTACCTATATTATGGTTTGATGTACATAGCACATCGCATTTGATTTACTTATTGGTGTTAGATTTTCATGTGATTTCTCGTTTTGAGGACCGTGGGATTATTTAAGAAAAGATGCACTATTTTAAAAACCCGGTTCCTCGTGATATGATATTTTGGTGCGTCCACCACGCGTTTTCTCGGTGCTGAGACGTGTGCTTGAAACCCGATTCGAGGTGTTGGATGATCCGTTTGCGGGTTCGTGGTGGACCCGGTTTGGTTCCCCTCGGCAAGATGATCGATGGACTTTTCCAATTGAGCCTGGAGGCGGGCGAGTACCTACCGGTGATTGGTTGCACCTGGCGGTTATCCGGAGGATACCGATCAGAGTCGAGAGATGGATGCGGGATGATCTGTACTGTCGGGGCCGAGGGCCGATACCGCAGACGGAACCTGTGGGCTGATCCGGATTTACGGAGCCCGATATATGTGGATTTGCGTGTCCATACTGGACACGAGTATTTTATGATATTTTGAGTGCCGATGTTGGGCACTCGTGATTCTCAGAGATTTTCAGGATTTGAGGGCCGAGGAGAGTGCCGGCGCCTGAGTTTATTTAGGATTTGGGGTGCAGTTTTGGGCACCGATTATCTTTCCACGTTGATATTCCGTGTAGATGTTATTTATCCTATGGTCAGCATTGATTATCATGTATCTCATCCTGTAGTTGTTTTACCTGACAGAGCACTTGCATGATTATTGCACCTACTGGTTGTCGCATATAGATCTTACTTGCTGGCATATGATAGAGTAGCGGAATACGTGCATGCTCGTGATTACCTTTATTTGTTATCTCTATTCACGAGTTGGCAACTCACCCCCGTTGTGCCACAGTACTTCCAGGTTTCCCCTCAGAGTAGTCGCGGCAGGCTGCCTTTTGCATCTTTTGGCTACATATACCACTACAGTTGGTGCGAAAGCTGTTTTGCTTTTAGGTGGGTTGTGGTATCTGATTACTTTTATTGTACCCATTTTTTATCTAGTATTCTCCATATATCATATATGTACTGGACTTAGATACAATGTGATGGCGATGATGTATATTTTTGTATTCTGGTGTCGAGCTCGTGGGAGCCGACTGTCTTTATATGCAGTTTATTATTCTGTGATGTTTACTTATTGCTCATTCTTCGCAACGGCGTCGTATATTACGCTTGTGATGATGGTTTCCGTCGTTGGGCGTGATTGCTTCCGTTTGGGGATGTTTTGTTTCATTATATCTCATTTTCACTCATATCCTGTTTTATACCCGATTTCGGGGTTACTTTTACAAAGGAAATGCTGCCAAAATTATTTAAATGATGACGTAACTTTAAAAGAAGTAATTGAACGATTTAAGGTTTTCTAAATGTTTTAACTAAATGTTTTCAACACTCGCTGCTTTTATATGGTCTTGATTTCTGGGTTCGGCTTACTTAGTCGCGTTACGCCTGTAGACGTTGCGTGGTTAAGTGCCGGCCACGAGTCGAAATATTCGGGTCCTGACAAAGTTGGTATCAGAGCGTAGGTTTTACCTTTCGGAGTGTAGGATGACCTTGGTATGATGGAGTAGGTAGCTGAAGCAGAGTGGTGTAGGGTGTGTATGTTCCGCGGCATACTCACGACACGGTACTCCGCCAAGGCGACCTTAGGACTTATTAATTTAAATTCCTTCTTGAGTATATATATTCTTGTGATTCGATTTCCGTATTCTTATTGAATCATAATTCCGTTTCAGCCATTATGCCGCCAAAGACTACGAGGGCGCAGAGAGCGTCCGCGAGAGCCGAGATTCGAGTTGATTCGTCTGAGACGAGGACTGATCCGGGCAGTACACCGGTTGTACCCGAGCAGGTTGTTCCTCCCGTGACAGATCAGATCGCCACGCTAGGGGCTGGTATGCAGGAGATGCGCTAGACGGTGGGATCCAGCATGCAAGAGATGCGCCAGATGATAAGATCGCTAGTTGAGACGCTTCGAGCGCAGCGACCAGAGGTAGCTCCACCCGTTACATATACCGTGATGGTACCTACCGCATAGCCAGCTTCCCCTGCAGCTACGGAGGTGATTACAGTATCGCTATCAGAGTTCATGAGGCTGAAGCCTCCGGTCTTCACAGGCACCGATACAGCCGAAGACCCACAGTCTTTCATTGATAGGATGGCTCGGATATGTCGTTCCCTCATATGCGCAGATGCGAGATGGGTTGAGTTTGCGAGCTTTCGCCTGGAAGGTCTTGCGCAGAAATGGTGCGAATCAGTTGAGAAGGGTAGAGCAGCAGGTCTTCTTTCTATGACCAGGACAGAGTTTGTGGCACTATTCCATTCCCGTTTCCTCCCACTGAGTGTCAGAGATGCTAGAGCACGCAGGTTCGAGTCTTTACACCAGACTCCGGAGATGTCAGTGGCAGAGTATGACGTGCTGTTTACAGAGCTAGCAGTTTATGCCCCGTATTTAGTGGCTACCGAGGACTTGCGAGTCAAGAGATTTGTTCGAGGCTTGCTTACACCACTGTTCCTTGCGATCAGCGCGCAGCATTACAAGACATATGCAGCAGCGGTAGACGCAGCCATATTAGTAGAGGAGCGCCTTGCTGAGACTTCGGTAGTTCCAGAGCCGAAGAGAGTTCGTACTGGTATATCAGCACGGAGACAGACATTCAGACGCCGCGGCAGGTATCGTTCAGGTACGAGGAGTGGCAGAGATTCGGGACGAGGCACGGGAGAGTCAGCAGTCGTCGCGGGGTTGCTATAGATGCGGCAGTCTACTTCACCTCTTCAGAGATTGTCCTGAGATACACCGTAGGGAGACAGCAGCACCGCATGTCACCTTACCACCTTCACCACCCCAGAGGGCATTCCCGGTTGTACCTATTGTCGACCAGCGTCAGACTCATACACAGAGAGGTCGTGAGCATGGAGGAGTTTCTCAGAGAGGACGGGATGACCGAGGCTGAGGGCAGTCAGTCACCGGTGGAGGACAGGCACGGGTTTTTGCTCTGACTCATCGGGTCGTGCAGGCGTCCAATGCGGTGGTCTCAGGTATCCTTCTAGTATGTTCTGTTGATGCACACATGTTGTTCGATCCCGGATCCACGCACTCGTACTTATCCACACACTTTGTGCCGAGTTTGGGTAGAGAGTCCGGTTTGCTTGATCAGCCGCTTGTTGTGACAACTCCTGTGGGAGAGTCTTTTGTTGCTAGGCACGTGTTCTGATCCTGTACCGTCTGTATTGGCGAGAGAGAGTTGCCTGTCGACTTGATCCTTCTTGAGATGTTGGACTTCGACGTTCTTTTGGGCATGGATTGGTTAGCCACGAGCTATGCTTCTGTGGACTTCCGTGAGAAGACAGTTAGATTCTGTTTTCCCGGCGAGTCGGTTTTTGTTGTGTTGGGGGACCATGGTGCCGCCCCTCACAGTGTGATTTCTTATTTTCGCGCCGGACAGCTTTTGAGGAAGGGATGTAGGGATTTCTAGCCTATGTTTGCGATGCTAGCGCTACAGAGGTTCCATTGGATCAGGTTCCGGTTGTTATCGAGTTCCCTGATGTGTTCCCTGACGAACTTCCAGGGCTACCGCCCGAGCGCGAAATTTCTTTCTGTATTGATTTAGTTCCTGGCACGGGGCTTATTTCCATACTGCCTTATCGGATGGCCCCGGCGGAACTTCGAGAATTGAAGGGTCAGTTGCAAGATTTGCTGGATAAGGGACTTATTCGACCCAGAGTTTCTCCTTAGGGTGCTCCAGACGACAGTTTGCGTCTGTGTATCGAATACCGCCAGCTGAACAGGGTGACAGTGCGGAACAGATATCCCTTTCCACGTATCGACGATTGGTTCGACCAGCTTCAGGGGGCAGGATACTTTTCGAGGATCGATTTACGATCAGGCTATCATCAGCTGCGGGTTCGACAGGTGGACATTCCTAAGACAGCTTTCCGTACGCGCTACGGCCATTATGTGTTTTTGGTGATGTCGTTCGGACTCACCAATGCGCCAGAAGCATTCATGGACATGATGAACCGTATTTTCCGGCCATATCTGGATCTGTTCATCATAGTATTCATTGACGATATCTTGGTGTATTCCCGGAGTAGTGAGGAGCACGAGCAGCACCTGCGGATTACACTGCAGACTTTGAGGGGGCACCAGCTTTACGTGAAATTCTCCAAGTGTTCTTTCTGGCTGGACAACGTAGACTTCTTGGGGCATGTGATTTCACGAGACGGTATATGTGTAGACCCGAGGAAGATCAAGGCCGTTCAGCATTGGCCAGACCACATCAGTTACGGAGATTCGCAGCTTTTTGGGGTTGGCCGGTTACTACAGGCGATTCGTGCAGGACTTCTCCTGTGTTGCTACACCTTTGACCGGGTTGACTCGAAAGGGAGTTCCTTTCGATTGGACGGAGGAGTGCGAGCACAGATTTCAGCAGCTACGGACTCGGCTGACGACGGCACCGGTGTTATCATTGCCTTCAGGATGTCACGACCCGAGTATTTCGACTCGTGACCGGCACTTAACCATGCTACGTTTACAGGCGTAACGCGACTAAGTAAGCAGAACCCAGAAATCAAAACCATTTAAAAATTGTGAGTGTTGAAAACATTTAGTTAAAACATTTAGAAAACCTTAAATAATTCAATAAGTTCCTTTAAGTTACTTAATCATTTAAATAATTTTGGCAGCATTTCCTTTGTAAAAGTAGCCCCGAGACCGGGTACAAAACATGATATGAGTGAAAATTGAGATATAATGAAACAAAATATTTCCCAAATGGGAGCAATCATGCCCAACGGTGGAAACCATCATCACAAGAGTAATATACGACGCCGTAGCGAAGAATGAGCAATAAGTAAACATCACAGAAAATAACTGCATATAAAAACAGTCGGCTCCCACGAGCTCGACAGCAGAATACAAAATATACATCATCGTCCTCACACAGTATCTAAGTCCAGTACATAAATGGTAGATTGAGAGTACTAGATACAAAAAGGGATACAATAACAGTAGTCAGATACCACAACCCACCTAAATGCAAAACAGCTCTCGCCACAACTGTGGTGGTATCTGTAGCCAAAAGATGCAAAAGACAGCCTGCCGCGACTATGCTGAGGGTAACCTGCAAATACTGTGGCACAACGGGGGTGAGTTGCCAGCTCATGAATAGAGATAACATATAAAGGCAATCGCGAGCATGCACGTACTACGCTACTCTAACAAATGCCAGCAGATGATATCAATGTGTGATAAGCAGTATGTGCAATAATCATGCAGATGCTCTGTCAGGTAAAACAACTACAGGATGAGATATATGGTAATCAATGCTGAGCATGGGATAAACAACATCTATACGGAATATCAACGTGGAAAACAATCGGTGCCCACAACTGCACCCAAATCCCAAATAACTCAGGCGCCGGCACACCCGTCGGCCCTTAAATCCTGTAAATCTCTGAGAAATCACGAGTGCCCAACATCGGCACCCAAAACATCATAAAATACTCGTGTCCAGCATCGACACGCAAATCCTCATATATCGGGCTCCGTCAGTCCGGATCAGCCCACGAGCTCCGTCTGCGGTATCGACCCTCGGCCCCGGCAGTACGGATCATCCCGCATCCATCTCTCGACTCTGGTCGGTATCCTCCGGATAACCGCCAGGTCCAACCAATCACCGGTAGGTACTCGCCACCCTGCCAGGCTCATCGTCTACTCCACGAAAAACATTTCTCGCCCCGGGGAACCATACCGAGTCCACCACGAACCCGCAAACGGATCATCCATCTCCTCGAATCGGGTTTCAAGCACACGTCTCAGCACCGAGAAAACGCGTGGTGGACGCACCAAAATATCATATCATAAGGAACCGGGTTTTCAAATAGTGCATCATTTCTTAAAAATCCCACGGTCCTCAAAACCAGAAATCTCATGAAAATCCAACACCAAGAAGTAAATCCAATGCGATGTGCTACGTACATCAATCCATGATACAGGTATAAGGGAAAACCGCTTTTAAAAATTAGTTTCCATTTTTAAAGATATCATGCGGCTCCCAATTTCCATGTAAGTCATATCGAATCATATATGAAATGAACTACAGCAATATAATCAGGGCAGTTCTACAGTGAGTGTGTCATGGCAATTACTAACGATGTGTGTGTAGCATGAGATTAGTGCTCGTGCAACATGAACCGTTAGTAATCGTGCGGTGTTCTATCAATTCTAAGCATACATACAGCAGGGAATGCAATATGCAATGACAGTCCATGAGGTAAATGCAACATATAATAATAAGGTCCTATCAGCCATGACGCATAACGCCATGCGGGCGATATCCCCGTAGATGTTAAATCTACTCACCGAGGTCTCGCGCTAACTGTAGCCGACGACTTGCTTTCCCTTCTTCGCAGCGTCCGTCTCACTCGCCGGCGAACCTAGAATCACATAACATATATCACACATAAGCTCAATTTCACAAAACGTGAAATTACTATACAGTTAGAAACCCGTGTCGTAAACCAATCGCGCGTGTGCGCGATACGCCAAAACGTGTGATCACGCGCCTGAAACTACCTGACGCGTTGCGATACGCAGAAAACCCAAACCCACACGCGTATCACGCGTGTCGCGGAGGTTTAAAATACGAGAAATAGGTATATAGTTCCATATTTTTATACAGAACTTAACTTACAAATATATATATATATATATCATAACACTACACACATCAGAAGTCACCCATAGTACCAAACCCCAACCCAAACCCTACCCATCTGGCTGCAAATTGCGGCCAGATCGAATATTTCGGCGGCCACTGTACGGAGTTTGGGGGCCGGGTTCTACCTGGGGTATCAGCACCTAACAAGTATACTGCAGTCTTCTCAAAATTTATCTGAACTCATCGGGTCGATAGCAGTTTCCAGAAACTCAAATTTTGCTTAAAAACGATGAATTGCATCAAATAGGGATCTGGTGGTATTTTAGTGCAATTGGGGGCTAAGCTGGGTTGAAATGGCCTTAACAACACTCTATCAACCTACTGAAACCAAATCACACATCACTTGCTCAAGGTTCCAGCTAAACACCTCATATCGCACTAAATCGCACCAATAACCACTAACCGAAGCAAAACTACACTAAACAAGTAACTAGGGAGTAACTTTAGGAAATATACCCCACACTCGACCATAGGGAGCTGGAGGAAGAAGAAGAAGTGAAGGGAAGGGGCTGCAGCTGGAGTTGGGGCAGTTGCTGCTGCTACTGGTGCTGTTGCTGTTGCTGAGATGCTTGCTGCTGCTGCTGTGAAGTCTGCTGCTGCTACTGTGAATGCAAGGAGCTGCTGCTGAGAGGTAAGTGTCTGTGTGTGTGAGAGAGGGTGAGGTTGAGAGAAAGAACAAAACAAATGAGAGGAAATTATAACCCAATGTCAACCCCTCACTCTCTCTCTCCTCATTAATTGCAAGCATGGCTTAAGCAATGATGCACTCTCTCTCTCTCACCAAGTCAACCCCCAAAGGAATTCAAATTAAAGCAACTATTAATTAACTAATTTAAACTTAATTAAAACCCAAAAGACTTAATCCCCATGATTAACCCACCATGGTTACTAATCATGGTAATAACTCATTTAAAAACCCTAGTTTACATGCACATGTGTGTGCAAGCATAGGAAAATTTTAGAAAAATATCTATTAAATTAGGAAAAATATTTAAAACCCAATTTGGTAAACTTCTTATTTAAATATAAAAGTCACTAAACACATCCCAAGGTGTTACAATCTCTCCCCCTTAAAGAAATTCGTCCCCGAATTTCAAAATCTAACTACACGTACCTTTGAAAAGAAGGGGATACGTCTTCATCATCTCGCTTTCGGTCTCCCAAGTGACCTCCTCACGTTTCTGACCACGCCAAAGTACCTTAACTGATGGGATGTCCTTCGATCTCAATTTCTTCACTTGTCGATCCAAGATCAACACCGGCTGCTCTGCATAGGAAAGGTCGCGCTCAAGCTGGATCGTCGGGCGCTGAATCGCATGCGAAGGATCATGAAGATATCTACGGAGCATCGAAACGTGAAATACGGGGTGCACATCTGGAAAACTGGGCGGAAGGGCTAATCGGTATGCTACTGCACCAACACGCTAGAGGATCTCGAAGGGGCCCACATATCTGGGACTGAGCTTCCCTTTCTTCCCAAACCTCATCACACCTTTCATAGGGGAGACCCTCAAGAAAACATGATCACCAACAGAAAACTTAAGTCTGCGCCGCTGACGGTCCGCATAAGATCTCTGCCTACTCTGCGCTGCTCTCATCCTATCGCGAATCAACTGGATCTTCGCGGTCGTCTCCTCAACAATCTGTGGCCCTAAGATACTGCTCTCACTAAGCTCTGTCCAACAGGCGGGCGATCTGCATCTCCTCCCATAGAGAGCCTTAAACGGTGCCATCTGAATGGTCTCCGGGTAGCTGTTATTGTAGGAGAACTCTACCAAGGGTAAGTGATGATCCCAGCTACCTCCGAAATCTAATACACACGCTCTGAGCATGTCCTCGAGAGTCTGAATAGTCCGCTCTGACTGTCCGTCGGTCTGCGGATGAAATGTTGTGCTGAAACTCAAGCGAGTGCCCAAAGCCTCCTGAAGCCTCTGCCATAATCGGCTGGTAAACTGGGTGCCTCTGTCGGACACGATACATGTCGGGACTCCATGCAGTCGTACGATCTCGTCGATGTAGATCTGGGCATACTGAGTAAATCCGAAAGTCGTCTTCACTGGTAGGAAGTGAGCCGCCTTCGTCAAACGATCCACAATCACCCAGATGGAGTCATACCCTCGACTAGTCCTGGATAGACCCACAACGAAATCCATCGAAATCTGCTCCCATTTCCACTACGGAATGGGTAACGGTTGTAGCTCTCCCACGGGCCTCTGGTGCTCAGCCTTGACTTGCTGACAAGTCAGGCATCTCGACACAAAATCTGCGATGTCCCTCTTCATTCCATCCCACCAATAAACATCTCTCATATCATGATACATCTTGGTGGAACCGGGATGTACGCTGTACACCGATCGATGTGCCTCCTCAAGAATCTCACGCCGCAGTCCCTCAGCATCTGGTACGCACAGTCTAACTCCAAATCGTAGTACCCCCTGATCATCGATCACGAACTCGGAAAATCTGCCATGTCCAATCTGTGCCATGATCTCCGAACATCGGTCATCACTGCGCTGTGCCTCATGTATGTGGTCCAGTAACTGTGGGCGTGCGCGAACATGCGCGATCTGTATCCGGCTGTCGCATAATATCTGCCAATATGCCGACGACTGCCCCCGTACCGCGCTCAAATAAGATAGACTACTCCCGGGCCTCCTGCTCAACGCATCCGCCACTACATTCGCCTTGCCCGGGTGGTACAAGATCTCACAGTCGTAATCCTTCACTAACTCCATCCATCGGCGCTGCCTAAGGTTCAGGTCTCGCTGCTGAAATATATACTTTAAACTCTTGTGATCAGTGAAAATCTGGCACGACTCGCCGTATAGGTAATGTCGCCAGATCTTAAGTGCAAAGACCACTGCAGCCATCTCCAAATCATGAGTGGGGTAGTTCTGTTCATGTTTCTTCAATTGTCGCGAAGCATACGCGATCACCCTATCAAGCTGCATCAACACGCACCCTAGTCCCACTCGAGAGGCATCACAATAGACCACAAACCCGCCTGAGCCTGAAGGTAATGATAATACCGGTGCCGTCGTCAGCCGAGTCCGTAACTGCTGAAAACTGCGCTCGCACTCCTCCGTCCAATCAAAAGGGACTCCCTTTCGGGTCAACCCGGTCAAAGGGGTAGCAATACTGGAGAAGTCCTGCACAAATCGCCTGTAGTAACCGGCCAACCCCAAAAAGCTGCGAATCTCCGTAACCGATGTGGGTCTGGGCCAACGCTGAATGGCCTCGATCTTCCTCGGGTCTACACATATACCGTCTCGTGAAATCTCATGCCCCAAGAAGTCTACGCTGTCCAGCCAAAAAGCACACTTGGAGAATTTCGCATAAAGCTGGTGCTCCTTCAAAGTCTGCAGTGTAATCCGCAGGTGCTGCTCGTGCTCCTCACTTCTCCGGGAATACACCAAGATATCGTCAATGAACACTATAATGAACAGATCAAAATATGGCCGGAAAATACGGTTCATCAAGTCCATGAACGCTGCTGGCGCAATGGTGAGTCCGAACGACATCACCAAAAACTCATAATGGCCGTAGCGCGTGCGGAAAGCTGTCCTAGGAATGTCCTCCTGTCGAACCCGCAGCTGATGATAGCCCGATCGTAAATCGATCCTCGAAAAGTACCCGGCCCCCTGAAGCTGGTCGAACAAATCGTCGATGCACGGCAAAGGATACTTGTTCCGCACCGTCACCCTGTTCAGCTGGCGGTAGTTGATACACAGACGCAAACTGTCGTCCTTCTTCTTGATGAACAGGACTGGAGCACCCCAAGGAGAAACACTGGGTCGAATAAGTCCCTTATCCAGCAAATCTTGCAACTGACCCTTTAACTCTCGAAGTTCCGCCGGGGCCATCCGATAAGGCGGTATGGAAATAGGCCCCGTGCCAGAAACCAAATCAATACAGAAAGAAATGTCGCGCTCGGGCGGTAGCCCAGGAAGCTCGTCAGGGAACACATCAGGAAACTCGCTAACAACCGGAACCTGATCCAATGGAACCTGTGTAGCACTAGCATCGCAAACATAAGCGAGAAATCCCTGACATCCCTTCCTCAAAAGCCGTCCAGCGAGAAAAGACGAAATCACACTGTGAGGGGCGGCACCACGGTCCCCCAACACAACAAACACCGACTTGCCGGGAAAGCAGAATCTAACTGTCTTCTCACGGCAGTCCACAGAAGCGTAGCACGTGGCTAACCAATCCATGCCCAAAAGAACGTCGAAGTCCAACATCTCAAGCAGGATCAAGTCGACAGGCAACTCCCTCTCGCCAATATAGACGGTACAGGATCGGAACACGTGCCTAGAAACAAACGACTCTCCCACAGGAGTGGTCACTGTAAGGTTCCTAGGCACCCTAGTGAGGTCTCACAAGTGATCAAACATGCACAAATCAAATTTTACAGGTGCCTACAAACCCTAATACGGATCGTTTACTAGATATCTAGGCGAAGCATGCAAGTAAACGGAAATATAGAAATAGGGAAGGGGCTACAACCTTTGTAGATCCGGTCCAACACTCCCTAAGCTCCGCGATGATCTCCCTCCGCTGTCCAAATCGAACCCCGAACTCAAGTATCGGCTTCGTCAAAGAAATGGGCGGGCTTGATCGTCGGTTCGATGCCGAAGATGATCTACGTCGAGGCTTCACAAGAACGAGCTCCGCCTTCGCCAAGTCGAGAAACTTGTGAAGACAACACACTCTAGTACATGGAAAGTAGTAGAGGATGAGGAAATAGGAAGCGGGTAGATTTTAGATTTGGATTTCTCACTTGATTTGGCTAGTTGCCATTGAACTAGAAAGCTTTTCTTTTTCTAGCTCTTGAAGAAGAAGAAGAATGATATGATAAGTTGAAATTAAAAAAGAATAAGAATTAAATCTTATCATACTTTTAACCTTAGTTAAGTGTAGAGAAAAGACCATGGTTAATAGAATGGTTAGGGTTAAGGATAAGAACAAAAAGGAGACTAAGTCAAAACTTCAAGAATCTTCAACTAAAAAACAAAATAAGCAACCATTCATTCATCCTTTTCGTTTTCCAAAATGGATAAATAAGAAAGATAAATGAATAAATGATCAAAACCCTAATCATTAACTTAAACCATGGTTTGATTCTTTACACTTAACCAAGTAAGCATGTATCATCAAACATGATACAAACATGTGCACAAAACTATATCGCATATACAATGTGCACAATTCAAGTGAGAAAATCCTTTTAAAGTGAACCGATACTAGTTAACGCAAAGTAATATATCAAATATATAAATATGCACTAAATCATTAAATCAACACTTGATTTAACGATCCGGTCATATCGGATATAACCGACTAGTATCCAATGTATCGTCTTATCGAATCAATCCTTGATTCGATAACTAGGTTATATCGCATACAACCATTCGACACATTCATCGCGAGAATGAAATACGATATAACATACACGTATTATTCTCGGTCCCGCACATATCTCATATGCGCTCCTATTTCGTTTCGCTTGAGCCAGGAAACCTCTGTGTAGGACTCTAAAGACACGTCAATACGCCGGCTGCGGATGATGATCATATCAAACACCCACAAGCCGCAAGCGGTCTGCTAAACGTAACGGCCACCCGGGTATTGAGCGATCAGAAGATCGACGAGCAAGCCCGCTCACACTCATGTGAATCCAACCAGTAACACTTTTCGTATAGTCCGGTCTGTTCGTCTGATATGTCGCATATCTCGCCTAGGGGTGGTAAACGTTAGACCCTAGTAGCTTGATAAGTCATGCCGACGTGAGGTCCATAACATTCGTGAAACTACTGATAACACTTACCAGTAGGTCACTGCAACCCTGGCCAGGGATTTCCTGTTATGGCCAGTCGAGCATACCGCAACATCAACCCCCAATACCGGGAGAGACGAATCCCCTCCTATCGCTCATTGCCTCCATGTGAATCGGGACTGTACCCAAAAACCACCTGTTTGCACAACTCAGTAGAGCCGTGGTAGGGTGGAAATCAAAGCACAGTGGGAGACACACAAGACTCTATGACGATCTCGGGTCAACAGACTAAGCTGTACCATCGTCACCAGAGAACTGCCATCTGACGTGAGGTATAATACCATCTGGGAGTTCTCGGCGAGTCCGTTCAGTGTACCCAGTCTCCACTGAGCACCCGCATACCATCTTCGATGTCAAACACCAATGGATATGGGATCATCCATCGCCCATCGCATGGGTCGAGAAGATATGCGCTAGTCTACTTTGGAATATCGATGCCCCGTCTCGATATTCCAACGACTAGGAACAATGAAGGATGTACTCATTGGCTACCCAGGCCCCACTAGTATGATATGCATCATAGTCCTGGAAGTCGAGTACACATCCTAAGGGCTTTATCAACATGTAACAGAGAGACGGAAAGTATACATGTTAAGATAAAGATCTACCAGATAGCGTACTATCATGTCGAGCAAGAAAGTCCTACCTATATATGTCCCAGCATCCACTACAATATACATCCAATGTACAGTAATGGGCTCTATGGCATACATATAACTAACAATCTCCTACTTGCACTAGGGCCATCTGTAGGAGTGGTCGCAGTATCTAATACTCAACCATCCCATATGAGTCTCTCTCTGGGAAAAGGCCTTTGTGAGTGGATCCTCCGTGTTGTCCTCTGAGTCTACTCTCCTAACCTCGATCACCCCGGAGATCAACTATCTCCATGATCAGGTGACGCTTCCTCAGAATTTGTCTGGGTCACTGATGGGACCAGGGTTCCAGGGCCGAAGCCACACTTCCATTGTCATACAATGGCAGGAACCTAGTTCATCTTATGAACCAATATACACCCAAACTTCCTCTTTGGTAGTATCTTCAATAGCGATGTTACCAGCCTTTATCGTCTAGTTTGCCACGGTATCTAGCTTGGAACTCTTCCAACATACCGTCCCTCTACTGAGGGTAAAGACAATGCCCGTAACTGACATTCAGTCGTCTTTATCACCCTGGAACGTTTCTAGTGATTCTCCCAAGGATCGATTGATACCATCTCACTATATCTAGTGAGAATCCTAGCATCCAATTACATCTATCTCATAGATGAAAACTCAGGATTTAGGAGGTATCACTTTGATCCTATTTGGAGAATCCTAGTGATAATAGGAGATTGACAGATCGTATTATAGGAAACTCTTTTCCTATCAAGAGTATGTTGTCTACGTACAATACGAAGATCATCACCATACTCCATACTACCCTTTTGTATATACAAGGTTCGTCTACCATTTTGATGAAGTCAAACACTTTGACTATCACATCAAAACAGACGTTCCAACTCCGCGATGCCTACTTCATTATGTAAAGCAACTTGCACACGTTTCCGCTGCTCCCACTGTTTACGAAGACCTCTGGCTGTGTTCTTATAGACGTTCTCTTCTAAATCAGTATTTAGAAAAGCAGTCAGGGCACCCAACCACCAGATATCGCAGTCATGGTATGTAGCCGTGGCAAGTAGGATCTGGATGGACTTAAGCATATTCCATGAAAAAGGTTTCATCATTATCCGTGCCTGGTCGATGACGAAAACCTTTAACAAGTCTAGCTTTGAAAGTCTCAACTTTTCCATCTACACCAAGTAATCTTCTCAAGATATACTTGCTCCTGATAGGGATTTAACCCTTCAGATATAGCAGCTAAAGTCCATACTTTGCTGGTGTACATGGATTCCATCTCAGATCGCTAAGCATCCAGCCATTCTTACAGAGTCCCTACTCTCGATGGCCTGCTCGAAACTAGTTGGGTAATCATCTTATGATGCATTCCTCGCTCCCACTGTCATCGAGAAACCGAGGTATCTCTCAGGCGGATGAGGAATCCTACTAGATCGGCGGAGAGGCTGAGGTTCGTCGGGAACTATAGAATCCTTTGGTTCTGTCAAATCATCAACTGCAGTTTTGTATAGCTGGAACCTTTCCAGTTCTACAGAACTGATCCTACCTCGATCTTGTCCGGATTTTGCTTTAAACATAGGCCGGACAATCCCAAATCTTAACTCGCTTAAGAGATGAGATCTTCCCACACCATATCTTATATGGAGTGGTAGGCAGTGATTTGATTCAAACCTAATCCAATAGGTATGCAGCTTCTCAAGTGCATAACCCCAAAAGGAAATAGGTAACTCAGTAATACTCATCATAGAGCACACCATATCTAATATTGTGCAATTGCTCCACCCTGATACACCGTTGTGCTGTGGTGTATTCAGAGGAGTAACACTGAGAGAGAATCTCATTCTCCTTTAGAATAGTCCAGGAATTCTATGCACAAGTATTCTCCTCCCTGATCTTATCATAGGACATAATACTTATACCCGTATGTTGGTTCTCTACTTCTAACTTATATTCTGTGAATATCTCAAAAGGTTCGGACTTATGTTTCAACAGGAACATATGACTGAATCATGAGAGATTATCAGAGAATACAATGAAGTATAAAGAACCAGTCCTGGCATGTGCAGACAGGAGACTTTACATACATCATCATGTATTAGTCCCAAGAGTTTACTAACTCTTTCTCTGTTTCTAATAAACAGAGCTATGGTCATCTAATCTTTGTGACATGACTGGCAAGTTTCATAAGATGTAAATTCAAACTGATTTAAATATGCATCTAAAATGTAACTTCAGCCAGTCGGGTCGCATTGATGTGTCCTAGTCTACAATGCCTCAAGAAGGATTCGTTCATTTCTGAACTCTTCCTCTTGTGTGTGTTCTATATACTAGGAACTGTCGTTTGATTTAGAACTTCAATGCTTTTAAATAACGTGCCTGAACCCTCGACTAGTCCTGGATAGACCCACAACGAAATCCATCGAAATCTGCTCCCATTTCCACTACGGAATGGGTAACGGTTGTAGCTCTCCCACGGGCCTCTGGTGCTCAGCCTTGACTTGCTGACAAGTCAGGTATCTCGACACGAAATCTGCGATGTCCCTCTTCATTCCATCCCACCAATAAACATCTCTCATATCATGATACATCTTGGTGGAATCGGGATGTACGCTGTACACCGATCGATGTGCCTCCTCAAGAATCTCGCGCCGCAGTCCCTCAGCATCTGGTACGCACAGTCTAACTCCAAATCGTAGTACCCCCTGATCATCGATCACGAACTCGGAAAATCTGCCATGTCCAATCTGTGCCATGATCTCCGAACATCGGTCATCACTGCGCTGTGCCTCATGTATGTGGTCCAGTAACTGTGGGCGTGCGCGAACATGCGCGATCTGTCCTCCAATCGGCATGAACTCGAACTGTATCCGGCTGTCGCATAATATCTGCCAATCTGCCGACGACTGCTCCCGTACCGCGCTCAAATAAGATAGACTACTCCCGGGCCTCCTGCTCAACGCATCCGCCACTACATTCGCCTTGCCCGGGTGGTACAAGATCTCGCAGTCGTAATCCTTCACTAACTCCATCCATCGGCGCTGCCTAAGGTTCAGGTCTCGCTGCTGAAATATATACTTTAAACTCTTGTGATCAGTGAATATCTGGCACGACTCGCCGTATAGGTAATGTCGCCAGATCTTAAGTGCAAAGACCACTGCAGCCATCTCCAAATCATGAGTGGGGTAGTTCTGTTCATGTTTCTTCAATTGTCGCGAAGCATACGCGATCACCCTATCAAGCTGCATCAACACGCACCCTAGTCCCACTCGAGAGGCATCACAATAGACCACAAACCCGCCTGAGCCTGAAGGTAATGATAATACCGGTGCCGTCGTCAGCCGAGTCCGTAACTGCTGAAAACTGCGCTCGCACTCCTCCGTCCAATCAAAAGGGACTCCCTTTCGGGTCAACCCGGTCAAAGGGGTAGCAATACTGGAGAAGTCCTGCACAAATCGCCTGTAGTAACCGGCCAACCCCAAAAAGCTGCGAATCTCCGTAACCGATATGGGTCTGGGCCAACGCTGAACGGCCTCGATCTTCCTCGGGTCTACACATATACCGTCTCGTGAAATCTCATGCCCCAAGAAGTCTACGCTTTCCAGCCAAAAAGCACACTTGGAGAATTTCGCATAAAGCTGGTGCTCCCTCAAAGTCTGCAGTGTAATCCGCAGGTGCTGCTCGTGCTCCTCACTACTCCGGGAATACACCAAGATATCGTCAATGAAAACTATAATGAACAGATCCAAATATGGCCGGAAAATACGGTTCATCAGGTCCATGAACGCTGCCGGCGCATTGGTGAGTCCGAACGACATCACCAAAAACTCATAATGGCCGTAGCGCGTGCGGAAAGCTGTCCTAGGAATGTCCTCCTGTCGTACCCGCAGCTGATGATAGCCCGATCGTAAATCGATCCTCGAAAAGTACCCTGCCCCCTGAAGCTGGTCGAACAAATCGTCGATGCACGGCAAAGGATACTTGTTCCGCACTGTCACCCTGTTCAGCTGGCGGTAGTTGATACACAGACGCAAACTGCCATCCTTCTTCTTGATGAACAGGACTGGAGCACCCCAAGGAGAAACACTGGGTCGAATAAGTCCCTTATCCAGCAAATCTAGCAACTGACCCTTCAACTCTCGAAGTTCCGCCGGGGCCATCCGATAAGGCGGTATAGAAATAGGCCCAGTGCCAGTAACCAAATCAATACAGAAAGAAATGTCGCGCTAGGGCGGTAGCCCAGGAAGCTCGTCAGGGAACATATCAGGAAACTCGCTAACAACCGGAACCTGATCCAATGGAACCTGTGTAGCACTAGCATCGCAAACATAAGCGAGAAATCCCTGACATCCCTTCCTCAAAAGCTGTCCAGCGAGAAAAGACGAAATCACACTGTGAGGGGCGGCACCATGGTCCCCCAACACAACAAACACCGACTCGCCGGGAAAGCAGAATCTAACTGTCTTCTCACGGCAGTCCACAGAAGCGTAGCACGTGGCTAACCAATCCATGCCCAAAAGAACGTCGAAGTCCAACATCTCAAGAAGGATCAAGTCGACAGGCAACTCCCTCTCGCCAATATAGACGGTACAGGATCGGAACACGTGCCTAGAAAAAAACGACTCTCCCACAGGAGTGGTCACTGTAAGGTTCCTAGGCACCCTAGTGAGGTCTCACAAGTGATCAAACATGCATAAATCAAATTTTACGGGTGCCTACAAACCCTAATACGGATCGTTTACTAGATATCTAGGCGAAGCATGCAAGTAAACGGAAATATAGAAATCGGGAAGGGGCTACAACCTTTGTAGATCCGGTCCACCACTCCCTAAGCTCCGCGATGATCTCCCTCCGCTGTCCAAATCGAACCCCGAACTCAAGTATCGGCTTCGTCAAAGAAATGGGCGGGCTTGATCGTCGGTTCGATGCCGAAGATGATCTACGTCGAGGCATCACAAGAACGAGCTCCGCCTTCGCCAAGTCGAGAAACTTGTGAAGACAACACACTCTAGTACATGGAAAGTAGTAGTGGATGAGGAAATAGGAAGTGGGTAGACTTTAGATTTGGATTTCTCACTTGATTTGGCTAGTTGCCATTGAACTAGAAAGCTTTTCTTTTTCTAGCTCTTGAAGAAGAAGAAGAAAGATATGATAAGTTGAAATTAAAAAAGAATAAGAATTAAATCTTATCATACTTTTAACCTTAGTTAAGTGTAGAGAAAAGACCATGGTTAATAGAATGGTTAGGGTTAAGGATAAGAACAAAAAGGAGACTAAGTCAAAACTTCAAGAATCTTCAACTAAAAAACAAAATAAGCAACCATTCATTTATCCTTTTCATTTTCCAAAATGGATAAATAAGAAAGATAAATGAATAAATGATCAAAACCCTAATCATTAACTTAAACTATGGTTTGATTCTTTACACTTAACCAAGTAAGATGTATCATCAAACATGATACAAACATGTGCACAAAACTATATCGCATATACAATGTGCACATTTCAAGTGAGAAAATCCTTTTAAAGTGAACCGATACTAGTTAACGCAAAGTAATATATCAAATATATAAATATGCACTAAATCATTAAATCAACACTTGATTTAACGATCCGGTCATATCGGATATAACCGACTAGTATCCAATGTATCGGCTTATCGAATCAATCCTTGATTCGATAACTAGGTTATATCGCATACAACCATTCGACACATTCATCGCGAGAATGAAATACGTTATAACATACACGTATTATTCTCGGCCCCGCACATATCTCATATGCGCTCCAATTTCGTTTCGCTTGAGCCAGGAAACCTCTGTGTAGGACTCTAAAGACTCGTCAATACGCCGGCAGCGGATGATGATCATATCAAACACCCACAAGCCGCAAGCGGTCTGCTAAACGTAACGGCCACCCGAGTATTGAGCGATCAGAAGTTCGACGAGCAAGCCCGCTCACACTCCTGAGAATCCAACCAGTAACACTTTCCGTATAGTCCGGTCTGTTCGTCTGATATGTCGCATATCTTGCCTAGGGGTGGTAATCGTTAGACCCCAGTAGCTTGATAAGTCATGCCGACGTGAGGTCCATAACATTCGTGAAACTACTGATAACACTTACCAGTAGGTCACTGCAACCCTGGCCAGGGATTTCCTGTTATGGCCAGTCGAGCATAGCACAACATCAACCCCCAATACAGGGAGAGACGAATCCCCTCCTATCGCTCATTGCCTCCATGTAAATCGGGACTGTACCCAAAAACCACCTGTTTGCACAACTCAGTAGAGCCGTGGTAGGGTGGAAATCAAAGCACAGTGGGAGACACACAAGACTCTATGACGATCTCGGGTCAACAGGCTAAGCTGTACCAGTGTCACCAGAGAACTGCCATATGACGTGAGGTATAATACCATCTGGGAGTTCTCGGCGAGTCCGTTCAGTGTACCCAGTCTCCACTGAGCACCCGCATACCATCTTCGATGTCAAACACCAATGGATATGGGATCATCCATCGCCCATCGCATGGGTCGAGAAGATCTGCGCTAGTCAACTCTGGAATATCGATGCCCCGTCTCGATATTCCCACGACTAGGAACAATGAAGGATGTACTCATTGGCTACCCAGGCCCCACTAGTATGATCTGCATCATAGTCCTGGAAGTCGAGTACACATCCTAAGGGCTTTATCAACATGTAACAGAGAGACGAAAAGTATACATGTTAAGATAAAGAGCAACCAGATAGCGTACTATCATGTCGAGCAAGAAAGTCCTACCTATATATGTCCCAGCATCCACTACAATATACATCCAATGTACAGTAATGGCCTCTAGGGCAAACATATAACTAACAATCTCCCACTTGCACTAGGGCCATCTGTAGCAGTGGTCGCAGTATCTAATACTCAACCATCCCATATGAGTCTCTCTCTGGGAAAAGGCCTTCGTGAGTGGATCCTCCGTGTTGTCCTCTGAGTCTACTCTCCTAACCTCGATCACCCCGGAGATCAACTATCTCCATGATCAGGTGATGCTTCCTCAGAATTTGTCTGGGTCACTGATGGGACCAGGGTTCCAGGGCCGAAGCCACACTTCCATTGTCATACAATGGCAGGAACCTAGTTCTTCTTATGAACCAATATACACCCAAACTTCCTCTTTGGTAGTATCTTCAATAGCGATGTTACCAGCCTTTATCTTCTAGTTTGCCACGGTATCTAGCTTGGAACTCTTCCAACATACCGTCCCTCTACTGAGGGTAAAGACAATGCCCGTGACTGACATTCAGTCGTCTTTATCACCCTGGAACGTTTCCAGTGATTCTCCCCAGGATCGATTGATACCATCTCACTATATCTAGTGAGAATCCTAGCATCCAATTACATCTATCTCATAGATGAAAACTCAGGATTTAGGAGGTATCACTTTGATCCTATTTGAAGAATCCTAGTGATAATAGGAGATTGACCGATCGTATTATAGGAAACTCTTTTCCTATCAAGAGTATGTTGTCTACGTACAATACGAAGATCATCACCATACTCCATACTACCCTTTTGTATATACAAGGTTCGTCTACCATTTTGATGAAGTCAAACACTTGACTATCACCTCAAAACAGACGTTCCAACTCCGCGATGCCTGCTTCACTATGTAAAGCAACTTGCACACGTTTCCGCTGCTCCCACTGTTTACGAAGACCTCTGGCTGTGTTCTTATAGACGTTCTCTTCTAAATCAGTATTTAGAAAAGCTGTCAGGGCACCCAACCACCAGATATCGCAGTCATGGTATGTAGCCGTGGCAAGTAGGATCTGGATGGACTTAAGCATATTCCATGGAAAAGGTTTCATCATTATCCGTGCCTGGTCGATGACGAAAACCTTTAACAAGTCTAGCTTTGAAAGTCTCAACTTTTCCATCTACACCAAGTAATCTTCTCAAGATATACTTGCTCCTGATGGGGATTTAACCCTTCAGATATAGCAGCTAAAGTCCATACTTTGCTGGTGTACATGGATTCCATCTCAGATCGCTAAGCATCCAGCCATTCTTACAGAGTCCCTACTCTCGATAGCCTGCTCGAAACTAGTTGGGTCATAATCTTATGATGCATTCCTCGCTCCCACTGTCATCGAGAAACCGAGGTATCTCTCAGGCGGATGAGGAATCCTACTAGATCGGCGGAGAGGCTGAGGTTCGTCGGGAACTATAGAACCCTTTGGTTCTGTCAAATCATCAACTGCAGTTTTGTATAGCTGGAACCTTTCCTGTTCTACAGAACTGATCCTGCCTCGATCTTGTCCGGATTTTGCTTTAAACATAGGCCGGACAATCCCAAATCTTAACTCGCTTAAGAGATGGGATCTTCCCACACCATATCTTATATGGAGTGGTAGGCAGTGATTTGATTCAAACCTAATCCAGTAGGTATGCAGCTTCTCAAGTGCATAACCCCAAAAGGAAATAGGTAACTCAGTAATACTCATCATAGAGCACACCATATCTAATATTGTGCAATTGCTCCGCCCCGATACACCGTTGTGCTGTGGTGTATTCAGAGGAGTAACACTGAGAGAGAATCTCATTCTCCTTTAGAATAGTCCAGGAATTCTATGCACAAGTATTCTCCTCCCTGATCTTATCATAGGACATAATACTTATACCCGTATGTTGGTTCTCCACTTCTAACTTATATTATGTGAATATCTCAAAAGGTTCGGACTTATGTTTCAACAGGAACATATGACTGAATCTTGGGAGATTATCAGAGAATACAATGAAGTATAAAGAACCAGTCCTGGCATGTGCAGACAGGAGACTTTACATACATCATCATGTATCAGTCCCAAGAGTTTACTAACTCTTTCTCTATTTCTAATAAACAGAGCTATGGTCATCTAATCTTTGTGACATGACTGCCAAGTTTCACAAGATGTAAATTCAAACTGATTTAAATATGCATCTAAAATGTAACTTCAGCCAGTCGGGTCGCATTGATGTGACCTAGTCTACAATGCCTCAAGAAGGATTCGTTCATTTCTGAACTCTTCCTCTTGTGTGTGTTCTGTATACTAGGAACTGTCGTTTGATTTAGAACTTCAATGCTTTTAAATAACGTGCCTGAACCGATCAACTTTTGATATAGGAAATGTTCAAAACATTATCCAACAATACAAAATTATATCATTTCTTTACAAATAAAGAGACTGATATGATTTTGTATATCAGGTTCGGTATCTAATAGCATTTGTTCAGAATCAATGTATTGGTAATACAGGGTGACAGTGACCAACAGACTTGGCTGCAACACTTGCCCCGGTTTCTGTCTCATGAAACTTATCACCCGTTCTCAGTTTTTCTACCCTTTTGTAGCCCTATGTAACAAATTACATATCTGGGATCCTAATCCGATATCATATACCCAGGATGCAGAGGATACTGAGAAACAGTTCTTTATAATGAACACACCCGAAGGAGATGCATCATATGCACTTTCTTCGTTTGGGCGGCATAGGAATTCTGGTATTCCCCTATTTCCTGCTCTGTCTTATAACAATTATAAGTTGGAGCGGGACCAACGTTCCCCAGCTCAGTATAACAAGCGGGTTCGGTACAAATTCCGTATTATTATCTTGATTAAGGCGTGATATGGTCGCTACCTGGAGAGAGAGAGAAGAAAACACTCTGCGTGCGCTCTTGCAAGATCAGATTGGTTATATATTTTATCTAATCAGGATGGCTCCCACTGTTTTTATCAAATCTTCCTTCAAACCCTAAAAGGAAAGACTAGCCTGGATTAATTACATTCTACAAGTTCGCCAATCCTTCAGCCAGGCCAGTGTCGGTACTTTGAGGGAGGTTCCCCGTGCTTTCGCACGGACCTAATTACAGTAAACCTCGTTTTCCCAGAGGCGTAACCCCGTTGACACCTTTCTAGACACCTACTTGATTGGCTAATTGCAAAGTGTAAAACTCTCCCAGGAGTAACAATTACTCGCAGTGGGTATCGGGATCCAACTATCATATAGAAGGTATGCAATCTCATTACAAATTTCAACACTTGAAACTCTCGATAATGGTTTTTACCCCTAGTACCTATGACCTTAACTAAGGTCAACAAATCATAAGTACTAGTCAAGTTCTACCCGTCATTTCGTGATTAATTAGACCCACCCACATGACCCTTAACTAAGGTCAACAAAATCACGCGACTGTCCTAACTAATTGCATCATATGCGGTGTAGGAAGACATCACTTAGCTACCGTACACTGTGCCTTGACTATGGTCAAAAAACACAGCACGAATACTAAGTACTCTACATCCTAAAATGACGGAGGGTTGCGTATGGTTTTTGTGGAAACCTTTAACGCTTTGAACTTGATCTCGTTGCGGAATCAAATGGTTTTTAAATGGAATGTTTTTGAGGCTTTTCTAGTTTTGCTAAATGGGTCACTCCCGGTGAAGGGATCGTCGGCCCTTTCCTCGTCGAATGAGGTGCGGGATATATCATATATATCACTGTGCAAAGCGGAAACTAGGGAAGCTATCAAAAGACAAACCGAGTGATGTAGCATCTGCCAGTTATTGCTAAAGGAGTCACTCCCAGTGAAGGGATCTCGGTCCTTTCCCTATCGAATAAGGTGCAGGATGTTCTACAAGGAACACCGCGATGCAAAGCAAGAACTGTAGCTACCTGTTTTATTTTGAAATTCGATTCCACAACATCAATTAGGTTTATTTTCTTTCACTAATCTCATTAATGAATATCCCATCATTTAAATTTCCTAAACATCATAGATAAATATGACGTACACTTATGCCATCCGCATTCGCCTCGATTTCCCCTCGTGCACCGTTAGGTTAGGTAACTAACGGCAGAGCGGGGCAGGGCTAGCGCGGGTGTAAAACATAAGCAACGTCTATATAATATATCATATATACTATATACTATATCTATCTGAACAGAGCACAGAACAACGCATGATCACATCACAGATAACGCAGCAGAAAGAATCATATGAAATATTGGATATACTAGGACGTCCGTGTTTTCAATACGAGCCAGTATAAAACACGGATTCCACGGTCGTGATGAATAGCCAATCCCACACCCTAGACCCCTACGAGAGCGGCAAGCAACCCTACCAATTCTAGGGTTAGGAGACCCGGACTCGACTCCTCGAGTTGGTCTCCCACTGGACCCCAGAACCCGGTTACTTGTGCTCCCCTCCTTGGGTCTATCCTAGTGCAAAAAAGTAAATAATATACATCAACGGTGACAACTTCCGCAACCTGGAAGTGCCCCGATAAAAGAATATTACATAGAAGTTTTTATATGAATGAAAATAAAAAACACTCATCTCACATAAAAACCACCGGCTATTCAAACACGACGATCCAATATAACATATCCAGCAACACATAACATCGCATGTCATCAACGTAAGTAAATATGTCCATCCCAATTGTCGTTGACATATAGCAACGAAACCAGCGACATCACATATTACACTTACGGTCACAGAAAAGAAAGTGTAAAACTACAACAGTTGGAATCCGCAACCGTCTCAGACATCGCATGCCTGACCAAATGAATTCTTCAGACATCGCATGCCTAACAATTATAAACCCCGCATTTTAGTCTCATTATCGAAAACACTTTTCAATATCAAGTCGGGCAATTCAACAAGATTCCCGAAAAACTGATCGAATGCTCGTCGCAAACTTAAGTAGGCGGCCGCGCCCCCGATGCCGTCGACGAAGTGCACCAAGGCGGAACACCGCTGCCGCGAGCACCCGGACGGATGCTTTCGGCGACGGGGTTCTCCTACATTCACTTGGTCGGGGCTATGGAGTGAGGCTGTCTATTAAGTTTACCCGGCAAGTATCCGCGTACGCTACGTGATTGCGACGGACTTTTGATCACATCAAAATTCCGTGGCAACAGATTATGTGAGACTAAAGTGCTATGTTTATATTATTCATTCCGTTATCTCATAACAATTTGTGAATTCCAATTATTGTATCAAATTCCGGATAAATAGAAAATGTTAAACTTTTCGATCGAACAATCGAACACCCAAGTTTTCCCGATACAGCTCAACACATGAAATAAGTCTAACAACATTCAGTTCGTGCCACAGTACCAACGGTCCAGCCGTAGAAGGGTCAAGCCAACGCCTCACATGTGGCACGCCGTACTGCCCCAAACCCGAAGGTTCAAAGGGCAGTTCAAGACGGTCACATAATCGAGTTAAGGTTTGTTGTCTTCTAGAGGGTCCATCGAGTTACTTGCGCTACTTAGAACGTCGTTAAACTACGGAAAAATCCAACAATTGGAAATTTCCCGGCAGGGGAAAAAGTGGGTATTTATATCCGGTCGAACTTTTTAACATATTCTAAAAATACCCGGAAAAGCACACCGACAAAAATTAGACAGTCCGATCGAATACACCGAGTCCCCAATACAACCCAGAAAATACAACTCTGGAATAAATATTAAAAACATCCAGAACACACAAGAAACACCAACAGAAACAACTGAAGAAAACACGCATCCTGATCATCACAGCCGGCCGCGGAACCGCCGCAAAAATGGGGCCAACGCCGCTGTTCCGCGGTCGTACTGTTGAATTAGGTTGTCGTTTTCTCCAGTTTTTCTTAGAATTTCCTGCACATTTCTCTGCATATTTCTAATTCCAAAAAATCCACAATTTACAGAAATTTCCAGAGAGCATTTTTCAAGTCGTGTTTTGGGTCGATCGGACATCTAACTCCGTCGGGACTTCGCCTAAGGCTCTAGCTAGGCTCTGATACCACTGTAAGGTTCCTAGGCACCCTAGTGAGGTCTCACAAGTGATCAAACATGCACAAATCAAATTTTACGGGTGCCTACAAACCCTAATACGGATCGTTTACTAGATATCTAGGCGAAGCATGCAAGTAAACGGAAATATAGAAATAGGGAAGGGGCTACAACCTTTGTAGATCCGGTCCACCACTCCCTAAGCTCCGCGATGATCTCCCTCCGCTGTCCAAATCGAACCATGAACTCAAGTATCGGCTTCGTCAAAGAAATGGGCGGGCTTGATCGTCGGTTCGATGCCGAAGATGATCTACGTCGAGGCATCACAAGAACGAGCTCCGCCTTCGCCAAGTCGAGAAACTTGTGAAGACAACACACTCTAGTACATGGCAAGTAGTAGAGGATGAGGAAATAGGAAGTGGGTAGACTTTAGATTTGGATTTCTCACTTGATTTGGCTAGTTGCCATTGAACTAGAAATCTTTTCTTTTTCTAGCTCTTGAAGAAGAAGAAAGATATGATAAGTTGAAATTAAAAAAGAATAAGAATTAAATCTTATCATACTTTTAACCTTAGTTAAGTGTAGAGAAAAGACCATGGTTAATAGAATGGTTAGGGTTAAGGATAAGAACAAAAAGGAGACTAAGTCAAAACTTCAAGAATCTTCAACTAAAAAACAAAATAAGCAACCATTCATTTATCCTTTTCATTTTCCAAAATGGATAAATAAGAAAGATAAATGAATAAATGATCAAAACCCTAATCATTAACTTAAACTATGGTTTGATTCTTTACACTTAACCAAGTAAGCATGTATCATCAAACATGATACAAACATGTGCACAAAACTATATCGCATATACAATGTGCACAATTCAAGTGAGAAAATCCTTTTAAAGTGAACCAATACTAGTTAACGCAAAGTAATATATCAAATATATAAATATGCACTAAATCATTAAATAAACACTTGATTTAACGATCCGGTCATATCGGATATAACCGACTAGTATCCAATGTATCGGCTTATCGAATCAATCCTTGATTCGATAACTAGGTTATATCGCATACAACCATTCGACACATTCATCGCGAGAATGAAATACGGTATCACATACACGTATTATTCTCGGTCCCGTACATATCTCATATGCGCTCCTATTTCGTTTCGCTTGAGCCAGGAAACCTCTGTGTAGGACTCTAAAGACTCGTCAATACGCCGGCAGCGGATGATGATCATATCAAACACCCACAAGCCGCAAGCGGTCTACTAAACGTAACGGCCACCCGGGTATTGAGCGATCAGAAGATCGACGAGCAAGCCCGCTCACACTCCTGTGAATCCAACCAGTAACACTTTCCGTATAGTCCGGTCTGTTCGTCTGTTATGTCGCATATCTTGCCTAGGGGTGGTAAACGTCAGACCCCAGTAGCTTGATAAGTCATGCCGACGTGAGGTCCATAACATTCGTGAAACTACTGATAACACTTACCAGTAGGTCACTGCAACCCTGGCCAGGGATTTCCTGTTATGTCTAGTCGAGCATAGCGCAACATCAACCCCCAATACCGGGAGAGACGAATCCCCTCCTATCACTCATTGCCTCCATGTGAATCGGGACTGTACCCAAAAACCACCTGTTTGCACAACTCAGTAGAGCCGTGGTAGGGTGGAAATCAAAGCACAGTGGGAGACACACAAGACTCTATGACGATCTCGGGTCAACAGACTAAGCTGTACCAGTATCACCAGAGAACTGCCATCTGACGTGAGGTATAATACCATCTGGGAGTTCTCGGCGAGTCCGTTCAGTGTACCCAGTCTCCACTGAGCACCCGCATACCATCTTCGATGTCAAACACCAATGGATATGGGATCATCCATCGCCCATCGCATGGGTCGAGAAGATATGCGCTAGTCTACTCTGGAATATCGATGCCCCGTCTCGATATTCCCACGACTAGGAACAATGAAGGATGTACTCATTGGCTACCCAGGCCCCACTAGTATGATCTGCATCATAGTCCTGGAAGTCGAGTACACATCCTAAGGGCTTTATCAACATGTAACAGAGAGACAGAAAGTATACATGTTAAGATAAAGAGCAACCAGATAGCGTACTATCATGTCGAGCAAGAAAGTCCTACCTATATATGTCCCAGCATCCACTACAATATACATCCAATGTACAGTAATTGCCTCTAGGGCATACATCACAACAAGCGGCTGATCAAGCAAACCGGACTCTCTACCCAAACTCGGTACGAAGTGTGTGGATACGTACGAGTGCGTGGATCTGGGATCGAACAACACGTGTGCTTTAACTGTACATACAGGAAGGATACGTGAAACCACCGCATTAGACGCCTGCGCATCCTGATGCGTCAAAGCAAAAACCCGCGCCGGTCCACCACCTGCGACTGACTGCCCTCTGCCTCGGTCATCCCGTCCTCTCTGAGCAACTCCTCCATGCCCACGACCTCTCTGTGTATGAGTCTAGCGCGGATCAACGGTAGGTACAACAGGCAACGCCCTCTGGGGTGGTGAAGGTGGTAAGGTAACATGCGGTGCTGCCGCCTCCCTCCAGTGTATCTCAGGACAATCTCTAACGAGGTGAAGTAGACTGCCGCATCTAAAGCAACCCCGCGGCGACTGCAGACTCTCCTGGGGATACGAACTAAACATCTGGCCTCGTCCTGAATCTCTGCTACTCCTCGTACCAGAACGATACCTGTCGTGGAGTCTGAATGACTGCCTCCATACGGATATACTGGTAGGAACTCTCTTCGGCTCTGGAACTACCGAAGTCTCAGCAAGGTGCTCCTCGACCACTAGGGCTACGTCTACAGCTGCTGCATAGGTCTCATAGTGTTGCGCGCTGATCGCGAGGAACAGTGGTGTAAGCAAGCCTCGAACAAATCTCTTGACTCGCAACTCCTCGGTAGCCACTAAATATGGGGCATAGACTGCTAGCTCTGTAAACAGCACGTCATACTCTGCCACTGTCATCCCTGGCGTCTGGCGCAAGGACTCAAATCTGCGTGCTCGGGCATCCCTAACACTCTGGGGAAGGAAACGGGCTAGAAATACTGTCACACACTCTGTCCAGGTCATAGGAGAAAGACCTACTGCTCTGCCCTTCTCAACTGAATCACACCACTTCTGCGCAAGACCTTCCAGGCAAAAGCTCACGAACTCAACCCATCTCGTATCTGCGCATCTGAGGGAACGGCATATCCGGGACATCCTGTCGATGAAAGACTGGGTCCTCGGCTGTATCGGTGCCTGTGAAGACCGGAGGCTTCAGCCTTATGAACTCTGATAGCGATACTGTAATCACCTCCGTGGCTGCAGAGGCAACTGGCTGTGCGGTAGGTACCATCGCGGTCTCTAGAACGGGTGGAGCTACCTCTGGTCGCTGTGCTCGAAGCGTCTCAACTAGCGATCCTATCATCTGGCGCATCTCCTGCATGCTGGATCCCACCGTCTGGCGCATCTGCTGCATACCAGCCCCTAGAGTGGCGATCTGATCTGTCACGGGAGGAACAGTCTGCTCGGGTACAACGGGTGCACTGCCCGGATCAGTCCTCGTCTCGGATGAGTCAACTCGAATCTCGGCCCTCGCGGCCGCTCTCTGCGCTCTCGTAGTCTTTGGCGGCATAATGGCTGAAAGGGAAATTAGGATCCGATAAGAACACGGAAATCGAATCACAAGAATATATATACTCAAGAAGGAATTTAAACCAATAAGTCCTAAGGTCGCCTTGGCGGAGTACCGTGTCGTGAGTATGCCGCGGAACATACACACGCTACGCCACTCTGCTTCGGCTACCTACTCCATCATACCAAGGTCATCCTACACTCCGAAAGGTAAAACCTACGCTCCAATACCAACTTTGTCCCGACCCGATTATTTCGACTCGTGACCGGCACTTAACCACGCTACGTCTACAGGCGTAACGCGACTAAGTAAGCCGAACCCAGAAATCAAAACCATTTAAAAATAGTGAGTGTTGAAAACATTTAGTTAAAACATTTAGAAAACCATAAATAATTCAATAAATTCCTTTAAGTTACTTAATCATTTAAATAATTTTGGCAGCATTTCCTTTGTAAAAGTAGCCCCGAGACCGGGTACAAAACATGATATGAGTGAAAAATGAGATATAATGAAACAAAACATTTCCCAAACGGGAGCAATCACGCCGAACGGCGGAAACCATCATCACAAGAGTAATATACGACGCCGTAGCAAAGAATGAGCAAATAAGTAAACATCACAGAAAATAACTGCATATAAAAACAGTCGGCTCCCACGAGCTCGACACCAGAATACAAAATATACATCATCGTCCTCACACAGTATCTAAGTCCAGAACATAAATGGTAGATGGAGAGTACTAGATACAAAAAGGGATACAATAACAGTAGTCAGATACCACAACCCACATAAATGCAAAACAGCTCCCGCCGCAACTGTGGTGGTATCTGTAGCCAAAAGATGCAAAAGACAGCCTGCCGCGACTATGCTGAGGGTAACCTGCAAATACTGTGGCACAACGGGGGTGAGTTGCCAACTCGTGAATAGAGATAACATATAAAGGTAATCGCGATCATGCACGTACTGCGCTACTCTAACAAATGCCAGCAGATGATAACAATGCGTGATAAGCAGTATATGCAATTATCAAGCAGATGCTCTGTCAGGTAAAACAACTACAGGATGAGATATATGGTAATCAATGCTGAGTATGGGATAAACAACATCTACACGGAATATCAACGTGGAAAAAAATCGGTGCCCACAACTGCACACAAATCCCAAATAACTCAGGCGCCGGCACACCCATCCGCCCTCAAATCCTGTAAATCTCTGAGAAATCACGAGTGCCAAACATCGGCACCCAAAACATAATAAAATACTCGTTTCCAGCATCGACACGCAAATCCTCATATATCGGGCTCCATCAGTCCGGATCAGCCCACGGGCTCCGTCTGCGGTATCGGCCCTCGGCCCCGGCAGTACGGATCATCCCGCATCCATCTCTCGACTCTGGTCGGTATCCTCCGGATAACCGCCAGGTCCAACCAATCACTGTTAGGTACTCGCCACCCTGCCAGGCTCATCGTCTACTCCACGAAAAAGATTTCTCGCCCCGGGGAACCATACCGGGTCCATCACGAACCCGCAAATGGATCATCCATCTCCTCGAATCGGGTTTCAAGCACACGTCTCAGCACCGAGAAAACGCGTGGTGGACGCACCAAAATATCATATCACGAGGAACCGGGTTTTCAAATAGTGCATCTTTTCTTAAAAATCCCACGGTCCTCAAAACCAGAAATCTCATGAAAATCCAACACCAAGAAGTAAATCCAATGCGATGTGCTACGTACATCAATCCATGATATAGGTATAAGGGAAAACCGCTTTTAAAAATTAGTTTCCGTTTTTAAAGATATCATGCGGCTCCCAATTTCCATGAAAGTCATATCGAATCATATATGAAATGAACTACAGCAATATAATCAGGGCAGTTCTACAGTGAGTGGGTCATGGAAATTACTAACGGTGTGTGTGTAGCATGCAGATTAGTGCTCGTGCAACATGAACCATTAGTAATAGTGCGGTGTTCTATCAATTCTAAGCATACATACAGCGGGGAATGCAATATGCAATGACAGTCCATGAGGTAAATGCAACATATAATAATAAGGTCCTATCAGCCCTGAAGCATAACGCCATGCGGGCGATATCCCCGTAGATGTTAAATCTACTCACCGAGGTCTCGCGCTAAGTGTAGCAGACGACTTGCTTGCCCTTCTTCGCAGCGTCCGTCTCACTCGCCGGCGAACCTAGAATCACATAACATATATCACACATAAGCTCAATTTCACAAAACGTGATATTACGATACAGTTAGAAACCCGTGTCGTAAACCAATCGCGCGTGTGCGCGATACGCTAAAACGTGTGATCACGCGCCTGAAACTACCTGACGCGTCGCGATACGCAGAAACCCCAAACCCACACGCGTATCACGCGTGTCGCGGAGGTTTAAAATACGAGAAATAGGTATATAGTTCCAGATTTTTATACAGAACTTAACTTACAAATATATATATATATCATAACACTACACACATCAGAAGACACCCATAGGACCAAACCCCAACCCAAACCCTACCCATATGGCCGCAAATTGCGGCCAGATCGAATATTTCGGCGGCCACTGTACGGAGTTTGGGGGTCGGGTTCTACCTGGGGTATCAGCACCTAACAAGTATACTGCAGTCTTCTCAAAATTTATCTGAACTCAATGGGTCGATAGCAGTTTCCAGAAACTCAAATTTTGCTTAAAAACGACGAATTGCATCAAATAGGGATCTGGTGGTATTTTAGTGCAATTGGGGGCTAAGCTGGGTTGAAATGGCCTTAACAACACTCTATCAACCTACTGAAACCAAATCACACATCACTTGCTCAAGGTTCCCGCTAAACACCTCATATCGCACTAAATCGCACCAATAACCACTAACCGAAGCAAAACTACACTAAACAAGTAACTAGGGAGTAAGTTTAGGAAATATACCCCACACTCGACCCTAGGGAGCTGGAGGAAGAAGAAGAAGTGAAGGGAAGGGGCTGCAGCTGGAGTTGGGGCAGTTGCAGCTGCTAGCTGCTGCTACTGGTGCTGTTGCTGTTGCTGAGATGCTTGCTACTGCTGCTGTGAAGTCTGCTGCTGCTGCTGTGAATGCAAGGAGCTGCTGCTGAGAGGTAAGTGTGTGTGTGTGTGTGAGAGAGGGTGAGGTTGAGAGAAAGAACAAAACAAATGAGAGGAAATCATAACCCAATGTCAACCCCTCACTCTCTCTCTTCATTAATTGCAAGCGTGGCTTAAGCCATGATGCACTCTCTCTCTCTCACCAAGTCAACCCCCAAAGGAATTCAAATTAAAGCAACTATTAATTAACTAATGTAAACCTAATTAAAACCCAAAAGACTTAATCCCCATGATTAACCCACCATGGTTACTAATCATGGTAATAACTCATTTAAAAACCCTAGTTTACATGCACATGTGTGTGCAAGCCTAGGAAAATTTTAGAAAAATATCTATTAAATTAGGAAAAATATTTAAAACCCAATTTGGTAAACTTCTTATTAAAAACCCATTATCTAAATATAAAAGTCACTAAACACATCCTAAGGTGTTACACAGGATCAGGCGGATTTGTGGTCTATTGTGATGCTTCTCGAGTGGGGCTAGGGTGCGTATTGATGCAGCATGTCAGGGTGATCGCGTATGCTTCGCGACAATTGAAGAAACATGAACAGAACTACCCCACTCACGATTTAGAGATGGCTGCAGTGGTCTTTGCACTTAAGATCTGGCGACATTACCTATACGGCGAGTCGTGCCAGATATTCACTGATCACAAGAGTTTAAAGTATATATTTCAGCTGCGAGACCTGAACCTTAAACAACGCCGATGGATGGAGTTAGTGAAGGATTACGACTGCGAGATCTTGTATCACCCGGGCAAGGCGAATGTAGTGGCGGATGCTTTGAGCAGGAGGCCCGGGGGTTAGTCTATCTTGTTTGAGCGCAGTACAGGGGCAGTCGTCGGCAGATTGGCAGATATTATGCAACAGCCGAGTGCAGTTCGAGTTCACGCCGACCGGAGGATAGATTGCGCATGTTCGTTCATGCCCACAGTTGCTTGACCGTATACATGAGGCACAGCACAGTGATGACCGATGTTCAGAGATCAGGACGCAGATTGGAAAGGGAAGATTTTCCGAGTTCGTGATCGATGATCAGGGGATGCTGAGATTTGGGACTAGACTGTGCATACCAGATGCTGAGGGGCTGCGGCGTGAGATTCTTGAGGAGGCACATCGATCGGTGTACAGCGTCCATCGCGGTTCCACCAAGATATATCATGATATGAGAGATGTTTACTGGTGGGACGGAATGAAGAGGGACATGACAGATTTCGTGTCGAGATGCCTGACTTGTCAACCAGTCAAGGCCGAGCACCCGAGGCCCGCGGGAGAGCTACAGCCGTTACCCATTTCGGAGTGGAAATGGGAGCAACTTTCGATGGATTTCGTTGTGGGTCTACCCAGGACTAGGCGAGGGTATGACTCCATTTGGGTGATCGTGGATCGTTTGACGAAAGCGGCTCACTTCCTGCCAGTGTAGACGACTTTCGGATTTGCCCAGTACGCCCAGATTTACATCGACGAGATAGTACGACTTCATAGAGTCCCGACGTGTATCGTGTCCGACAGAGGCACCCAGTTTACCAGCCGACTATGGCAGAGACTTCAGGAAGCTTTGGGCACACGCTTGAGTTTCAGCACAACAATTCACCCGCAGACCGACGGCCAGTCAGAGCGGACGATTCAGACTCTCGAGGACATGCTCCGAGCGTGCGTTTTAGACTTTGGTGGTAGCTGGGATCATCATTTACCCTTGGTGGAGTTCTCCTACAACAATAGTTTATGGGATAATATTCAGATGGCACCTTTCGAGGCTCTGTATAGGAGGAGATGTAGATCGCCCGTCTGCTGGACAGAGCTCAGTGAGAGCAGTATTTTGGGGCCCCAGATCGTACAGGAGACGACCGAGAAGATACAGCTGATTCAAGACAGGATGAGGACAGCTCAGAGCAGGCAGCAATCGTATGCTGAGAGGCGCCGCCGCAGATTAGAGTTCGCAGTTGGAGATCACGTTTTCCTGAGGGTCTTTCCGATGAAGGGAGTGATGAGGTTTGGACGGAAGGGGAAGCTTATCCCCAGATTCATAGGTCCCTTTAAGATCCTCGAGCGTGTGGGCGCAGTAGCTTATCGTTTGGCTCTTCCATCCGACTTCCCAGATGTTCACCCCCATATTCCACGTGTAGGGTTCCTAGTCACTCTTAAGAGGTCTCACAAGGCATCAACCATGCCAATTTCAGATTTTACGTGTGCCAAGAAACCCTAATACGGATAGTTAACTAGAAATTTAGGCGATAAACGAAACTAGTTAACAACTTAACTAAAGGAGAGAGGCTACAACCTTTGTAGATCCGGTTCTCCACTTCCTTAGCTCCACGTAGGTGTCCTCTCGCTGTCCATCTCGAATCCTAGACTCAATCGTCGGCTTCATCGGAAAAACGAGCGGGCAAGGTCGTCGGCTTCGTGCCGAAGATGATCTACGTCGAGCTTTCACAAGTTCAAGCTCCGACTTCACAAATTTGTGAAACTTCTGAAGAAAACACCCAAAACAATTTGGCAAGAGGTAGAGGGTGAAGAAATAAGAGGTGGGTTCACTTTAGAACTCGATTTCTCACTTTAGAACTCAAGTTGCCATTGATGGCATCAAGCTTTTCTTGAAGAAGAAGATGATAAAGAAGAAAGAATATGATAAGTTTCTTATTTTAAAAATGAAACTAATATGAATACTTATCATATACTAACTATGGTCAAGTGTAGAGATTAAACTAAGGTTAGTTGGAATGGTTAGGGTTAAGGATAAGATAAGAATGGTGGACTTTTTCAAAGCTTCAAGAAGCTTCAACATAGAAACAAAATAAGCCACCATTCTTAATAATATCCAAAATGAATAAATAAATAAATAACTAAGTAAATAATCAAAACCCTAACCATTCATATAGCCATGGTTTAATCTTTACACTAACCCAAGTGAGCAAGTATCATCAAACATGATACAAACAAGTGCACAAAAAAATATATCACATATACAATGTGCATCAAATGAGAAAAACCATTTAAAGTGAACTAATACTAGTTAATGCAAATTAATATATCAAATATATAATTATACATTAAATCATTAAATCAACACTTGATTTAACAATCCGGTCATATCGCATATAACCGACTAGTATCCTATGTATCGGCTTATCGAATCAATCCTTGATTCGATATCTAGGTTATATCGAATATAACCAATCGATACATTCATCGAGAGAATTAAATACGGTATCACATACAAGCATTATTCTCGCTCCCGCACATATCTCATATGCGCTCCTATTTCGTTTCGCTTGAGCCAGGAAACCTCTGTGTAGGACTCTAAAAACTCGTCAATACGCCGGTAGCAGATGATGATCATATCAAGCATCCACAAGCCGCAAGCGGTCTGCTAAACGTAACGGCCATCCGGGTATTGAGCGATCAGAAGATCGACGAGCCAGCCCGCTCACACTCCTGTGAATCCAACCAGTAACACTTACCGTACAGTCCGGTCTGTTCGTCTGATATGTCGCATATCAAGTCTACGGGTGGTAAACGTCAGACCCCAATAACCGATAAGTCGTGCCGATGTGAGGCTCATAACGGGTCGAGAAACTACTGGTAACACTTACCAGCAAATCTCTGATCAGCCCTAGCTAGGGACTTCCCTGTTACGGCCAATCGAGCACAGCGCAACATCAACCCCCAATACCGGGAGAGACGAAACCCTTCCTATCGCTCATTGCCTCCATGCGACTCGGGACTGTACCCAAAGACCACCGTTTTGCACGCCCTCATGGATGTGGTAAGGTGGAGATCAAAGCACGGTGGGAATCACACAAGACTCTATGACGATCTCGGGTCTACAGACTAACCTGTACAAGTGTCACCTGAGAACTTCCATCTGACGTGAGGTATAATACCATCTGACGTGAGGTATAATACCATCTGGGAGTTCTCGGCGAGTCCGTCCCGTGTACCCAGTCTCCACTGAGCACCCGTATACCATCTCTGATGTCAAACACCAATGGATATGGGATCATCCATCGCCCATCTCATGGGTCGAGAAGCGTATACGCTAGTCTACACTGGTATATCGATGCCCCGTCTCGATACACCCATGACTAGGGACCATGAAGGATGTACTTATGGACTACCATGTCCCCACTAGTATGATCTGCATCATAGTCCAGGTAGTCAAGTACACATCTTAAGGGCTTTACCAACATGTAACTATAAGACAGTTTTAAGAGACAAGTGTACATGTTAAGATAAAGAGCAACCAGATAGCATACTATCATATCGAGCAAGAAATTTATCTCTATATATGTCCAAGCATCCAATATAATATGCATCATCTGTACAATACTGGCCTCTATGGCTTACATACAACTAACAATCTCCCACTTGCACTAGGGTCAGCTGCTGTAGTATCGCATACCGAGCATCCCGAAGAGTCTCTCAAACTGTATCTGGGGAATGGCCTTCATGAGTGGATCCTCCGTGTTGTTCTTCGTGTCAACCCTCCTGACCTCGATCTCCCGGCGATCAATTATCTCCCGGATCAGGTGATACCGCCTCAGAATGTGCCTGGATCGCTGATGGGACCTGGGTTCCTTGGCCAAAGCCACCGCTCCATTATTATCGCAATACAAAGGTATTGGATGCTCAATGGATGGAACCACTCCAAGTTCAGTAATGAACTTCTTGATCCAGACAACCTCTTTGGCAGCATCGTTGGCAGCGATGTATTCAGCCTCCATCGTCGAGTCTGCCACAGTTTCCTGCTTAGAACTCTTCCAGCTAACCGCCCCTCCGTGAAGGCTAAAGACAAATCCGGACTGCGACTTAGAGTCGTCCTTATCACTCTGGAAGCTCGAATCGGTAAAGGACTCCACTTGGAGTTCTCCGTTACCATACACCAAGAGCATCTCTTTAGTCCTTCGTAAGTACTTGAGAATGCTCTTCACAGCAGTGTCCAGTGACTCTCTCCAGGATCAGCTTGATACCTGCTCACTACACTTAGTGAGTATGCTACATCGGGTCTGGTACATAGCATCGCATACATGATAGAGCCTACAGCCGAAGCATAGGGTATCCCTTGCATGCGAGCTCTCTCCAAATCAGTCTTGGGAGACATCTCTTTGGAGAGAGTGACTCCAGAGATCGTGGGCAAGTTCCCACACTTGGATTCTTCCATACTAAACCTTTTGTAGTACGGTGTCAATGTACCTGGATTGGGACAATCTCAATATCCGTTTGGATCTATCTCTATAGATCCTGATTCACAATATGCAGGAGGTATCACCAAGATCTTTCGTTGAGAATCTTTGTGATAAGAAGAGCTTGACCGATTGCAGCATAGGAATATCATTTCCTATCAAGAGTATGTCGTCCACGTACAATACGAGGAAGACAACCTTACTCTCTGCTACCTTCTTGTAGATACAAGGTTCATCTGGGTTTTTGACGAAATCAAACTCTTTGATAACGACATCAAAGCAGATGTTCCAACTCCGCGATGCTTGCTTTAATCCATAAATGGATTTGAGCAGCTTGCACACCTTCCCGCTGCTCCCACTGTCTACGAAGCCCTCTGGCTGAGTCATGTACACGCACTCTTCTAAATCACCATTTAGAAAGGCGGTCTTAACATCCATTTGCCAGATTTCGTAATCATGATATGCAGCGATGGCAAGCATGATCCGGATGGATTTAAGCATAGCCACTGGAGAAAAGGTTTCGTCATAGTCCACACCTGGTCTTTGACGAAAACCCTTTGCAACAAGTCTAGCTTTGAAAGTCTCCACTTTCCCATCTACACCAAGTTTCTTCTTGAAGATCCACTTGCTCCCAATGGGTTTTACCCCTTCAGGAGCAACTTCCAAAGTCCATACTTTGTTGGTGTACATGGATTCCATCTCGGACCGCATAGCATCCAGCCATTTCACTGAGTCTCTACTCGTGATGGCCTGCTCGAAGCTAGTTGGGTCATCATTCTCCATGATGCAATCCTCGCTCCCACCATCCATGAGAAAACCGTAGTATCTCTCAGGTTGGCGAGGAACCCTACTAGATCGGCGGAGAGGCTGAGGTTCATTGGGAGCTACTGAATCTTCTGGTTCCACTAAATCTTCAGTTATGGTTTGTGTATCTGGAACCTCTTCCAGCTCTACCACTTTGCCACTAATTTCTTTTTCAAGGAATTCCTTTTCTAAAAAGGTGGCATATTGAGAAACAAACACATTTTGTTCTTCAGCGTGGTAGAAAAAATATCCTTCGGAATTCTTAGGATATCCCACAAACTTGTAAAGAACTGACCGTGCCTCGAGTTTGTCTGGATTTTACCTTTTGACATAGGCCGGACAACCCCATATCTTAACTCGTTTAAAATATGGTCTGTTCCCACTCCATATCTCATATGGTGTGGTAGGTACAGATTTAGATGGAACTTGATTCAATAGGTATGTTGCTGTTTCCAGCGCATATCCCCAGAAGGAAATAGGTAACTCAGCTGTGCTCATCATAGAGCGCACCATATCTAATAGGGTGCGGTTCCTCCGTTCTGATACACCGTTGTGCTATGGTGTATATGGAGGAGTCAGTTGAGAGAGAATCCCATTCTTTTTTAGGAAGTCCAGGAATTCATTGCTCAAGTATTCACCTCCTCGATCAGATCGTAGGATTTTAATACTTTTTCCGGTTTGGTTCTCAACTTCTTGTTTATATTCCCTAAATTTCTCAAAAGCTTCTGATTTGTGTTTCATCAGGAACACATACCCGAACCTAGAGAGATCGTCAGTGAATGTAATGAAGTATGAAGAACCATCCCTGGCATGTGTAGACATAGGACCGCATGCATCACTGTGTATCAGTCCCAAGAGTTCGGTAACTCTTTCTCCGTGTCCCGTAAACGGAGTTTTGGTCATCTTGCCTTTGAGACATGACTGGCAAGTGTCATAAGATGAAAATTCAAACGGATTTAAATATCCATCTTTATGCAACTTAGCTAGTCGTGTCGCATTGATGTGACCCAGTCTACAATGCCACAAGAAGGATTCGTTCAGTTCAGAACTCTTCCTCTTGTGTGTGTTAGTTATGGTCAGAACTGTTGATTGATTTAGAACATAAATGCCATTGCACAACGTGCCTGATCCAACCAACTTTTGGTTACGGAAAATGTTCATAACATTGTCCTGTAATACAAAATTATATCCCTCTTTACATAATAAAGAAACCGATATAATGTTGCATATCAGGTTCGGCATGTAATAGCATTCGTTCAGAACCAATGTATTACCAGTTGTAACACAAGGGGATATTCCCCGACAGTCTTAGCTGCAACAATTGCACCATTTCCAACTCTAATGTCTTTATCACCTTCTCCAAGTTCTCTACCTTTCCTGAGCCCATGTAACTGATTACATATATGGGATCCTGACCCGGTATCTAATACCCAGGACGTAGAGCAAATGGAGAAACAGTTCTCTATAACGAACACACCCGAAGAAAATGCATCAACATGTACTTTCTTCAATCGGGTGGCATGGGAATCCTGGTATTCCCCTATATCATGTTCAGTCCTATAACTCTTATAGGAAAGAACGGAACCAACGTTCCCCAGCACAGTATAACATGCGGGTTCGGTCAATACATCCATATTATTATCTTGATTAAGGCATGAAATGGTCGCTACCAGGAGAGAGAGAGAAGAAAACACTTTAGCGTATGCTCGTGCAAGATCAGATTGGTTATTATCTTATCTAATCAGGATGGCTCCCACTGGTTTTTATCAAATCTTCCTTCAAACACTAAAAGGAAAGACTAGCCGGGATTAATTACACCCTACAACTTCGTCGATCTTTCAGCCAGGCCAGTGTCGGTACTTTAAGGGAGGTTCCCCGTGCTTTCGCACGGACCTAAGTAAAGTAAACCTCGTTTTCCCAGAGGCGTAACCCCATTGACACCTTTCTAGACACCTACTTGATCGGCTAATTGTAGTGTGCAAAACTCTCCCAGGAGTAACTCTTACTCGTAGTGGGTATCGGGATCCAACTATCTCATAGAAGGTATGCAATCTCATTGCAAATTTCAACACTTGAAATTCCCGATAATATTTTGCCCCTAGCAGCTATATGACCTTAACATAGTCAACAAATCATAAGTGCTAGTCAAGTTCAACCCGCCATTTCCTGATTGAATTAAACCCACCCGCACGACCCTTAACATAGTCAACAAAGTCGCACGACTACCCTAATCCAATCTGCATCATATGCATAAGCAGATAAATACTGGTCAGCTACCGCACACTACGCCTTAACATAGTCAACAAACGTAGCACGAATACTAACTAGTACTTATCTGAAATGACGGAGGGCTACGACAGATTTTTCTGAAAACCTATTGCGTAATGAACTTGATATCGTTGTAGAATCAAATGAAGTTTTGAAATGGAGTGATTTTAAGGCTTTTCAAGTTTTGCTAAAGGGGTCACTCCCGGTGAAGGGATCGTCGGCCCTTTCCTCGTCGGATGAGGTGCGGGATATATCATATATATCACTGTACAAAGCAGAAACTATAGAAGCAATCAAAAACAAACCGAGGGTGTCGCATGTACCAGTTATTGCTAAAGGAGTCACTCCCGGTGAAGGGATCTCGGTCCTTTCCTCATCGAATAAGGTGCAGGATATATCACATATACCGCTGTGCAAAGCAAGAACTGTAGCTACCTGTTTTATTTAAAATTTGATTCTACAACATCTTAGGTTTCTTTTCTTTTATTAATCTCATTAATGAAGTCCCATCATTTAAGTACCTAAACATCACAGATAAATACAACGTACACTTATGCCATCCGCATTCGCCTCGATGTCCCCTCGTGCACCGTTAGGTTAGGTAACTAACGACAGAGCAGGGCAGGGCTAGTGCGGGTGCAAAACATAAGTAACGTCTATATAATATAACATATATACTATATACTGTATCTATCACAGAACATCACATGATCACATCACAGATATCGCAGCAGAAGAAACATATGAAACATTGGATATACTAGGACGTCCGTGTTTTCAATACGATCCAGTATAAAACACGGATTCCACGGTCGTGATGAATAGCCAATCCCACACCCCTAGACCCCTACGAGAGCGGCAAGCAACCCTGCTAATTCTAGGGTTAGGAGACCCGGACTCGACTTCTCGAGTTGGTCTCCCACTGGACCCCAGAACCCGGTTACTTGTGCTCCCCTCCTTGGGTCTATCCTAATGCTGAAAAGTAAATAATATACAAAAGGTGACAACTTCCGCTACTTGGAAGCGCCCCAAATAAAAGAATATTACATACAAGTTTTTACATGAATGAAAATGAAAAACACTCATCTCACATAAAAAAACCCCGGCTATTCAAACACGACGATCCAATATAACATATCCAGCAACACATAACATCACATGTCATCAAAGAAAGTAAATATGTGCATCCCAATTGTCGTTGACATATAGCAACGAAACCGGCGATATCACATATTACACTTACGGTCACAGAAAAGAAAGTGTAAAACTACAACAGTTGGAATCTGCAATCCTTTTAGACATCACATGCCTAATCAAATGAAATACTTAGACATCACATGCCTAACAGTTATCAACCCCGCATTTTGGTCTCATTATCGAAAACTCTTTTCAATATCAAGTGAAACTAAACCGCTAGATTTATAACATTCATTCAGTTATCTCATAACTGTTTGTGAATTCCAATTATTGTATCCCATTCCGGATAAATAGAATATATTAAATTTTCCGATCGAACATTCGAACACCCAAGTTTTCCCGAAACCGTTCAACACATGAAATAGGTTCAAATACATTCACTTCATGCCTCAGTACCAACGGTCCAGCCGTAGAAGGGTCAAGCCAACGCCTCACATGTGGCACGCCGTACTGCACCAAACCCGAAGGTTCAAAGGGCAGTTCAAGACGGTCACATAATCGAGTTAAGGTTTGTTGTCTTCTTGAGGGACCATCGCGTTACTTGCACTACTCAGAACGTCTTTAAACCACACAAAAATCCAACACTTGGATATTTTCCGGCAGGGGAAATGTTGGGTATTTATATCCGGTCGGACTTTTTAACATATTCAAAAAATTATCCGGAAAGCACTTAGACAAAGTTCGATAATCCGATCGAAACATTGATTCCCAATACAACCCCAGAATGCTCAACTGTAGAGTCATAATAAAAATTCCCAGAAAATATAGTATTCAATTATATGAATTATTGTGTAGAAATCATTGGACAGGGAGACAGTACGGCCGCGGAACCGCCGCACTTGGAGGCTTATGCCGCGGTTCCGCGGTGGAAAAATCGATTTAGGTCCTCGTATTTCCCAGTAATTCAAATAACACCCTGATTATTTTTCTACATATTTTTAATTGACAACAATCTAAATTTTCAGAAAATTTCCAGAGAGAATTTTGGATTTTGGGGTTTTGGTTCGATCGGGTTTCAAACGTCGTCTAGACTTCGCCTAAGGCTCTAGCTAGGCTCTGATACAACTGTAGGTCAGACAGCCACCCCATCCAATGGGGTCACCGTGGCACCAACGGATCCCTCAGCATCTACTTTTTACGCATGCCCCCTCGCGAGGACTACAACCCGCCGGAACACCTTCCGATCTCGGGACACCCTGGGGGTAAGAGCCTATGCTTCGCCACACTGTCACACAATGAGAATCCCCCATAGGTCGACATCTAATGCCTAGTAGCTCTGATACCACTGTAGGGTTCCTAGGCACTCTTAAAAGGTCTCACAAGGCATCAACCATGCTAATTTCAGATTTTACGGGTGCCAAGAAACCCTGATACGGATCGTTAACTAGAAATTTAGGCGATAAACGAAACTAGTTAACAACTTAACTAAAGGAGAGAGGCTACAACCTTTGTAGATCCGGTTCTCCACTTCCTTAGCTCCACGTAGGCGTCCTCTCGCTGTCCATCTCGAATCCTAGACTCAATCGTCGGCTTCATCGGAAAAACGAGCGGGCAAGGTCGTCGGCTTCGTGCCGAAGATGATCTACGTCGAGGTTTCACAAGTTCAAGCTCCGACTTCACAAATTTGTGAAACTTGTGAAGAAAACACTCAAAACAACTTGGCAAGAGGTAGAGGGTGAAGAAATAGGAGGTGGGTTCACTTTAGAATTGGATTTCTCACTTTAGAACTCAAGTTGCCATTGATGGCATCAAGCTTTTCTTGAAGAAGAAGATAATGAAGAAGAAAGAATAAGATAAGTTTCTTAATTTACAAATGAAACTAATATGAATACTTATCATATACTAACCATGGTCAAGTGTAGAGATTAAACTAAGGTTAGTTGGAATGGTTAGGGTTAAGGATAAGATAAGAATGGTGGACTTTTTCAAAGCTTCAAGAAGCTTCAACATAGAAACAAAATAAGCCACCATTCTTAATAATATCCAAAATGAATAAATAAATAAATAACTAAGTAAATAATCAAAACCCTAACCATTCATATAACCATGGTTTAATCTTTACACAAACCCAAGTGAGCAAGTATCATCAAACATGATACAAACAAGTGCACAAAAAATATATCACATATACAATGTGCATCAAGTGAGAAAAACCATTTAAAGTGAACTAATACTAGTTAATGCAAAGTAATATATCAAATATATAATTATACATTAAATCATTAAATCAACACTTGAATTAACGATCCGGTCATATCGCATATAACCGACTAGTATCCTATGTATCGGCTTATCGAATCAATCCTTGATTCGATATCTAGGTTATATCGAATATAACCAATCGATACATTCATCGAGAGAATTAAATACGGTATCACATACACGCATTATTCTCGCTCCCGCACATATCTCATATGCGCTCCTATTTCGTTTCGCTTGAGCCAGGAAACCTCTGTGTAGGACTCTAAAGACTCGTCAATACGCCGGTAGCAGATGATGATCATATCAAGCATCCACAAGCTGCAAGCGGTCTGCTAAACGTAACGGCCAACCGGGTATTGAGCGATCAGAAGATCGACGAGCCAGCCCGCTCACACTCCTGTGAATCCAACCAGTAACACTTACCGTACAGTCCGGTCTGTTCGTCTGATATGTCGCATATCAAGTCTAGGGGTGGTAAACGTCAGACCCCAATAACCGATAAGTCGTGCCGATGTGAGGCTCATAACGGGTCGAGAAACTACTGGTAACACTTACCAGCAAATCTCTGATCAGCCCTGGCCTGGGACTTCCCTGTTACGGCCAATCGAGCACAGCGCAACATCAACCCCCAATACCGGGAGAGACGAAACCCCTCCTATCGCTCATTGCCTCCATGCGACTCGGGATTGTACCCAAAGACCACCGTTTTGCACGCCCTCATGGACGTGGTAAGGTGGAGATCAAAGCACAGTGGGAATCACACAAGACTCTATGATGATCTCGGGTCTACAGACTAACCTGTACAAGTGTCACCTGAGAACTGCCATCTGACGTGAGGTATAATACCATCTGGGAGTTCTCGGCGAGTCCGTCCAGTGTTCCCAGTCTCCACTGAGCACCCGTATACCATCCCTGATGTCAAACACCAATGGATATGGGATCATCCATCGCCCATCTCATGGTTCGAGAAGCGTATACGCTAGTCTACACTGGTATATCGATGCCCCGTCTCGATACACCCACGACTAGGGACCATGAAGGATGTACTTATGGACTACCATGTCCCCACTAGTATGATCTGCATAATAGTCCAGGTAGTCAAGTACACATCCTAAGGGCTTTACCAACATGTAACTATAAGACAGTTTAAAGAGACAAGTGTACATGTTAAGATAAAGAGCAACCAGATAGCATACTATCATATCGAGCAAGAAAGTCATCTCTATATATGTCCAAGCATCCAATATAATATACATCATCTGTACAATACTGGCCTCTAGGGCATACATACAACTAACACGACGTGTCGATGCTTCGCAGATACCTATATGACCCTTCGTACATGATTCAACATCAGACCGTTCAGCTCGAGCGTGACCTTTCGTTCACCGAGCAGCCAGTCGAGATATTGGACCGGCAGGTGAAGAAACTTAGATCGAGGGTCTTGTCATCAGTGAAGGTGCTTTGGCGCAGCCCGAGTGGCGAGAAGATCACTTGGGAAGCCGAGGGCGAGATGCAGAACAAGTTCCGTCATCTCTTTGAAGGTATGCGTAGCTTTATATTTTCAAATTCGGGGACGAATTTCTTTTAAGGGGGGAGATTGTAACACCTCAGGATGTGTTTAGTGGCTAATTATATTTTAATAAAGGGTTTTTAATAAAAAGTTTACCAAATTAAGTTTCAAATATTTTTCCAAATTTAATGAATATTTTTCTAGAATTTTCCTAGGCTTGCACACACATGTGCATGTAAACTAGGGTTTAAAATGAGGTTATACCATGATTAGCAACCATGGTGGGTTTAATAATGGGGATTAAGTCTTTTGGGTTTTATTTAAGTCTATTTAGTTAATTGATGGTGGTTTTAATTTGTATTTTCTTTTGGAGTGTTGACCTGGTGAGAATGAGAGAGAGAGAATGCATCATGGCAAAGCCCATGCTTGCATTTAATGATGAGAGAGAAAGGAGGGGTTGACATTGGGAGTTATCATTTCCTCTCATTCTTGTGCTCATTTCTCTCAACCTCACTCTCACACTCACACACCCACATCCACAGCAGTAGAACAGTAGCAAAAGCAAGCAGCACAGCAGCATCAAGCAGCAGTGAGCAGCAGCAAGAAACAGTGAGCAGCAGCAGCAGCAGTGAACAGCAGCATCAGCACCAACTCTAGCTGCAGCTCCTTCCCTCTACTCCTCCTTCTTCCTCCAGCTCCCTAGGGTCGTGTGTGGGGTATACTTCTTGAACTTACCCCTTAGTTTGCTTAATTAGTGTAGCTTAGCTTCGATTAGTGATTAATGGTATGTTTTACTGCGATATATGGTAATTAGGGGGAACCTTGATCAAGTGAAGTGTGAATTGGTTTTATTAAGTTGATGGAGTGTTGTTAGGGCCATGTTAACCTAGCTTAGCCCCCAATTGCACTAAAATACCACAAGATAGCTATATGATGCAAAATTCATCGTTTTTGAGCAAATCTAGCTTTCTGCAAACTGCTATCGACCTAGTGAGTTCAGATTAAAATTAAGAAGACTGCAGTATAGGTGTGAGGAGCTGATCCCATGTGCAGAAGACGACCCCCAAATTCCATACTTTGGCCGCCGAAAAATTAGTTTTGGCCGCAAATTGCGGCCAGATGGGGAGGGAATGGGGTTGGGTTTGGCTCAATAGGTGTCTGCTTCTATCCTTAGACTCATGGCATGTATAATTTTATTTAATTGTTGCTGTAGAAAAATCTGGATCTAAATACCCGTTTCTCGTATTTTTAAACCTTCGCGACACATGTGATACGTATGTGGGTTTGGGGTTTCTGCGTATCGCGACGCGTCGGGGTAGTTTCAGGCGCGTAATCACACGTTTTAGCGTATCGCGCACACGCGCGCTTGGTTTGCGACGTGGGTTTCTAGTTTGACATTAATATCACGTTTTTGTGGATTTGAGCTTATATGTGATATATTGTGTGATTCTAGGTTCGCAGGCGAGTGAGACGGACGCTGCGAAGAAGGGGAAGCAAGTCGTCGGCTACACTTCGCGCGAGACTTCGGTGAGTAGAATTAACATCTACGGGGATATCGCCTGCATGGCGTTATGCGTCAGGGCTGATAGGACCTTATAGCTATATGTTGCATTTACCCTATTGACTGTCATGGATACTGTTGTTGCATACTGCATTCCCTGCTATATGTATGTAAACTGAGAATTGATAGAACACCACACTATTACTAATGGTTCATGTTGCACGAGCACTAATCTGCATGTTACACACACACCGTTAGTAATTGCCATGACACACTCACTGTAGAATTGCCATGATTATATTGCTGTAGTTCATTTCACATATGATTCTTTATGATTTTCATAGAAATTGGGAACCGCATGATGTCTTTAAAAACTGAAACTATTTTAAAAAGCGGTTTCCCCTTGTACCTATATTATGGCTTGATGTACATAGCACATCGCATTTGATTTACTTATTGGTGTTGGATTTTCTTGTGATTTCTGGTTTTGAAGACCGTGGGATTATTTTAGAAAAGATGAACTATTTGAAAAACTCAGTTCCTCGTGATATGATATTTTGGTGCGTCCACCACGCGTTTTCTCGGAGCAGTACGTGCATGCTCGTGATTACCTTTATATGTTATCTCTATTCATGAGTTGGAAACTCACCCCCGTTGTGCCACAGTATTTGCAGGTTGCCCCTCAGAGTTGTCGCGACAGGCTGCCTTTTGCATCTTTTGGCTACAGATAACACTACAGTTGGTGCGGGAGCTGTTTTTGTTTTAAGTGGGTTCTGGTATCTGATTAGTTTTATTGTACCCCTTTTTTTTATCTAGTATTCTCCATATACCATATATGTACTGGACTTAGATACAGTGTGAGGATGATGATGTATATTTTTGTATTATGGCGTCGAGCTCGTGGGAGCCGACTGTCTTTATATGCAGTTTATTATTCTGTGATGTTTACTTATTGCTCATTCTTTGCTACGGCGTCGTATATTACGCTTGTGATGATGGTTTCCGCCGTTGGGCGTGATTGCTCCCGTTTGGGAATGTTTTGTTTCATTATATCTCATTTTCACTCATATCCTGTTCTATACCCGATTTCGGGGTTATTTTTACAAAGGAAATACTGCCAAAATTATTTAAATGATGACGTAACTTTAAAAGAACTGATTGAACTATTTAAGGTTTTCTAAATGTTTTAACTAAATGTTTTCAACACTCGCTACTTTTATATGGTTTTGATTTCTGGGTTCGGCTTACTTGGTCGCGTTACGCCTGTAGACGTTGCGTGGTTAAGTGCCGGTCACGAGTCGAAATATTCGAGTCGTGACATTAGTGAAGTAGAAGCTTGAGTTGGCATCCCCTCGACGTAGATCATCTTCGGCCTTGAAGACTTCAAGCAAGGATTCTCATTTAGCCTCATGAAGCCATGCAAGAGTCCGGGAGAACCACGATCGCAGCGAAGGGACTTCAACAAGGTGCTAATAAAGTGAAGGACCGATCTACAAAGGTTGTATTTTCTTCTTCACTTAGATAGTAAAGATATTTACTTGCATATGAAACCCTAATAATCTAGCAAAGATCCCGTCTTTGGGTTGTTCGGCACGTCTAAATTTTTATCCGGGCATGGTTGATGCCTTATAAACCCTTGTAAGAGTGCCTAGGAGCCCTACAATGAGTACTTGACTAACAGGACTATGATGAGATCATACTAGTAGGGACAGAGTAGTCTCTAAGTACATCCTTCAAATGTTCCTAGTCATAGGTGTATCGAGACAGGGCATCGATATACCAGAGTAGAATAGCGTATAGCTTCTCTACCAATGTAGATGGGCGATGGATGATCCCATATCCATGGGTGTTTGACATCAGAGACAGTATATGGGTGCTCAGTGGAGACTGGGTATACTGGACGGACTCGCCGAGAACTCCCAGATGGTATTATACGATACGTCAGATGGCAGTTCTCTGGTGACACTGGTACATGTTAGTCTGTAGACCTGAGATCGTCAAAGAGTCTTGTGTGATTCCCACTGTGCTTTGATATCCACCTTACCACGTTCAAGAGAACGTGCAAAACGATGACTTTTAGGTACAGTCCCGAGTCACATGGAGGCAATGAGCGATAGGAGGGGTTTCGTCTCTCTCGGTATTGGGAGTTGATGTTGCGCTGGGCTCGATTGGCTATAACAGGAAGTCCTTGGACAAGGCAGCTTCCGAGATATACTGATAAGTGTTATCATTAGTTTCTCGACCCGTTATGAGCCTCATATCGACACAACTTATCGAGTTACTGGGGTCTGACGTTTACTACCCCTAGACGAGATATGCGACATATCAGACGAAGAGACCGGACTGTACGACAGTGTTACTGATTGGATTCACAGGAGTGTGAGCAAGCTTTCTTGTTGATCTTCTGATATCTCAATACCCGGGTGGCCGTTACGTTTAGCAGACCGCTTGCATCTTGTGGGTGTTTTATATGATCATCACCTACTGCCGGCGTATTGATGAGTCTTTAGAGTCCTACAGAGGGGTTTCCTGGCTCAAGCGAAACGGAGTAGGAGCACATATGTGATATGTGCGGGACCGAGATGTAGGGTTACTAGACACTCTAACAAGGGTTAAGAAAGCATCAACCATGCCCAATTAAAATTTTAGCCGTGCCTAACAACCCTAAACAAGATCTTTGCTAGAAAATTTGGGTTTCACATGCAAGTAAATAGCATGTATGACTAAGTGAATACGAAATACAACCTTTGTAGATCGGTCCTTCATTTCTTTAGCTCCTTATTGAAGTCCCTTCGCTGCGATCATGGTTCTCCTGGACTCTTGCATGGCTTCACGAGGCTAAAGGAGCGTCCTTGCTTGAAGTCTTCGAGGCCGGATATGATCTACGTCGAGGGGATGCCAACTCAAGCTTCTACTTCACTAACTAGAGAATTAGTGAAGAAAACACCCTAAACTAAAGTGCTAGTCTAGTAAAGGATGGAGAAATAGGAAGTGGGTTCACTTTAGAATTTAGTTTCTCACAATGTTTCTCACTTTTGATCAAACCCTAGAGAGCTTTTTAGCTCAAGGAAGAAGATGAAGAAAATAATATGAGAAGAGATAATGATCAAGTGAGAAAGCTAACCATGGTGAGTGAGTATCATATACTAATTCATGTAGAGACATAACCATAGCTAATCCTTATTGTTGGGTTAACAAATATCCATAGTAAAAACAAACTTAGTGGACTTAGTCAATGCATCCACAAGCTTCCACAAGCTTCAAGCATTTTGCTAATCCTCTACTAATTTTGTAATTACTTTAAATATTAAAACCCAACATAAATAAATAGCATGGTGTAAGTCTCATACACCCAAGTCATGTGTATCATCAACCATGATATAAAATGAAAACACAATTTTAATATATATCACATATATATTAAAGTTGTGCACTTGTGAGAAAAATCCTTATGTGAACAAGTGTTAGTTAATGTAAACTAGTATATCTAATATACAATTATACACTAAATTATTAAATCAACACTTAACTTAATAATCCGGTCATATCTCATATAACCGACTAACATCCATTGTATCGACTTATCGAATCAACACTTGATTCGATAACCCGGCTATATCATATATAACCGACCGAAATAAAAAGTCGTGAGAATAGAATACGGTATCACATACACGCATTATTCTCGGTCCCGCACATATCACATACGTGCTCCTATTTCGTTTTGCCTGAGCCAGTAAAACCTCTATGTAGGACTCTAAAGACTCGTCAATACGCCGACAGTAGGTGATGATCACATCAAGCACCCACAAGCTGTCAGCGGTACTAGCTGGACTTAACGGCTACCCGGGTATTGAGCGATCAGAAGATCAGCAAGCAAGCCCGCTCCAACTCCGGTAAAAGCCTGCCGGTAACACTTCCCGTACAGTCCGGTCTCCTCGTCTGATATGTCGCATATCAAGTCTAGGGGTGGTAAACGTCAGACACCAATAACCAATAAGTCGTGCCGATGTGAGGCTCATAACGGGTCGAGAAACTACTGGTAACACTTACCAGTAAATCTCTAAATCAGCCATGGCCAGGGACTTCCCTGTTATGGCCAATCGAGCACAGCGCGACATCAACCTCCAATACCGGGAGAGACAAAACCCCTCCTATCGCTCATTGCCTCCATGTGACTCGGGACTGTACCCAAAAACCACTATTTTGCACGCCCACTTGGACATGGTAAGGTGGAAATCAAAGCACAGTGGGAATCACACAAGACTCTATGAAGATCTCGGGTCTACAGACTATCCTGCACAAGTGTCACCAGAGAACTGCCATCTGATGTGTGGTATAATACCATCTGGGAGTTCTCGGTGAGTCCGTCCAGTGTACCCAGTCTCCAATGAGCACCCGTATACCATCTCTGATGTCAAACACCGATGGATATAGGATCATCCATCGCCCATCCCATGGGTCGAGAAGTGTATACGCTAGTTTACTCTGATATATCGATGCCCTGTCTCGATACACCTATGACTAGGAACATTAAAGGATGTACTTATGGACTACCATTGCCCCACTAGTATGATCTGCATCATAGTCCAGGTAGTCAAGTACACATCCTAAGGGCTTTACCAACATGTAACTATAAGACAGTATCAAGAGACAAGTATACATGTTAAGATAAAAAGCAACCAGATAGCATACTATCATATCGAGCAAGAAAGTCCTCTCTATATATGTCCAAGCATCCAATATAATATACATCATCTGTACAATACTGGCCTCTAGGGCATACATACAACTAACAATCTCCCACTTCCACTAGGCCAGCTGCTGTAGTATCGCATACCAAGCAACCCGAAGAGTCTCTCAAACTGTATATGGGGAATGGCCTTTGTGAGTGGATCCACCGTGTTGTTCTTCGTGTCAACCCTCCTGACTTCGATCTCCCGGCGATCAACTATCTCACGGATCAGGTGATACCGCCTCAGAATATGCCTGGATCGATGATGGGACCTGGGTTCCTTGGCCAAAGCCACCGCTCCATTGTTATCACAACACAAACGTATTGGATGCTCAATGGATGGAACCACTCCAAGTTCAGTAATGAACTTCTAGATCCAGACAGCCTCTTTGGCAGCATCGTTGGCAGTGATGTATTCAGCCTCCATCGTCGAGTCTGCCACGGTTTACTGCTTGGAACTCTTCCAGCTAACCTCCCCTCCGTAAAGGGTAAAGACAAATCCCGAGTGCGACTTAGAGTCGTCCTTATCACTCTGGAAGCTCGAATCGGTAAAGGACTCCACTTGGAGTTCTCCGTTACCATACACCAAGAGCATCTCTATAGTTCTTCGTAAGTACTTGAGAATGCTCTTCACAACTGTCTAGTGACTCTCTCCAGGATCAGCTTGATACCTACTCACTACACTTAGTGAGTGTGCTACATCGGGTCTGGTACATAGCATCGCGTACATAATAGAACCTACAGTCGAAGCATAGGGTATCCCTTGCATGCGAGCTCTCTCCAAATCAGTCTTGGGAGACATCTCTTTGGAGAGAGTGAGTCCAGAGATCGTGGGTAAGTTCCCACATTTGCATTCTTCCATACTAAACCTCTTTAGTATTATGTCAATGTACCTTGATTGGGACAAACCCATTATCCATTTGGATCTATCTCTATAGATCATAATTCCCAGTATGCAGGAGGCATCACCTAGATCTTTCATTGAGAATCTTTGTGATAAGAAGAGCTTGACCGATTGCAGCATAGGAATGTCATTTCTTATCAAGATTATGTCGTCCACGTACAATACGAGGAAGACAACCTTACTCTCTGCCACCTTCTTGTAGATACAAGGTTCATCTACGTTTTTGACGAAATCAAACTCTTTGATAACGACATCAAAGCAGATGTTCCAACTCCGCGATGCTTGCTTTAATCCATAAATGGATTTAAGCAGCTTGCACACCTTCCCGCTGCTCCCACTATCTACGAAGCCCTCTGGCTGAGTCATGTACACGCACTCTTCTAAATCACCGTTTAGAAAGGCGGTCTTAACATCCATTTGCCAGATTTCGTAGTCATGATATGCAGCGATGGAAAGCATGATCCGGATGGATTTAAGCATAGCTACTGTAGAAAAGGTTTCGTCATAGTCCATACCGGGTATTTGACGAAAAACCCTTTGCAACAAGTCTAGCTTTGAAAGTCTCCACTTTCCCATCTACACCAAGTTTTTTCTTGAAGATCCACTTGCTCCTAATGGGTTTTACCCCTTCTGGAGAATTTTCCAAAGTCCATACTTTGTTGGTGTACATGGATTCCATCTCGGACCGCATTGCATCCAGCCATTTCACTGAGTCCCCACTCGTGATGGCCTGCTCGAAACTTGTTGGGTCATCATCAAGCATGATGCAATCCTCGTTCCCACCATCCATGAGAAAACCCTAGTATCTCTTAGGTTGGTGAGGAACCCTACTAGATATGCGGAGTGGCTGGGGTTCATCGGGAACTACCGAATCCTCTGGTTCCACCAAATCTTCTGTTGTGGTTTGTACAGCTGGAACCTCTTTCAGTTCTACCTCAGTGCCACTAATCTGTTTTGCAAGAAATTCCTTTTCTAAAAAGGTGGCATGCCGAAAAACAAACACCCTTTGTTCCTCAGTGTGGTAGAAGATATACCCTTGTGAATTCTTGGGATATCCTACAAACTTGCATAGAACAGACCGTGCCTCGAGTTTGTCCGGATTTTGTCATTTGACATAGGCTGGACAACCCCATATCTTTACATAGTTAAGATATGGTCTCTTCCCTTTTCATATCTCATATGGAGTGGTAGGCACAGATTTGGTGGGGGCCATATTCAATAGATGTATGGTTGTTTCTAGCGCATACCCCCTGAAGGAAATAGGTAACTCAGCCGTGCTCATCATAGAGCGCACCATATCTAATAGGGTGCGGTTCCTCCGTTCTGATACACCGTTGTGCTGTGGTGTATATGGAGGAGTCAGTTGAGAGAGAATCCCATTCTTTTTTAGGAAGTCCTGGAATTCATTGCTCAAGTATTCACCTCCTCGATCAGATCGTAGGATTTTAATACTTTTTCCGGTTTGGTTCTCAACTTCTTGTTTATATTCCCTAAATTTCTCAAAAGCTTCTGATTTGTGTTTCATCAGAAACACATACCCGAACCTAGAGAGATCGTCAGTGAATGTAATGAAGTATGAAGAACCATCCCTGGCATGTGTAGACATGTGAATGTAATGAAGTACGAAGAACCATCCCTGGCATGTGTAGACATGGGACCGCATATATCACTATGTATCAGTCCCAAGAGTTCGGTAACTCTTTCTCCGTGTCCCGTAAATGGAGTTTTGGTCATCATGCCTTTGAGACATGACTGGCAAGTGCCATAAGACGAAAATTCGAACAGTTTCAAATATTCATCCTTATGCAACATAGCTAGTCGTGTCGCATTTATATGACCAAGTCTATAATGCCACAAGAAGGATTCGTTCATTTCTGAACTCTTCCTCTTGTGTGTGTTTATTATACTCAGAACTAATGATTGATTTAGAACAAAAATGCCATTGCACAACGTGTCTGATCCAACCAACTTTTGGTTTAGGAAAATGTTCATAACATTATCCTGTAATACAAAATTATATTCCTCTTTACTCAACAAAGAAACCGATATAATATTGCATATCAGGTTCGGCATGTAATAGCATTCGTTCAGAATCAATGTATTACCAGTTGGCAATACAAAGTGATATTCCCCGACGGTTTTAGCTGCAACAATTGCACCATTTCCAACCCTTATGTCTTTATCACCTTCTCCAAGTTCTCTACTTTTCCTAAGCCCATGTAACTGATTACATATATGGGATCCTGACCCGGTATCTAATACCCAGGACGTAGAGGAAATGGAGAAACGGTTCTCTGTAACAAACACACCCGAAGATAATGCATCAACATGTACTTTCTTCATTCGGGTGGCATGGGAATCCTGGTATTCCCCAATATCCTGTTCAGTCTTATAACTTTTATAAGAAAGAATGGAACCAACGTTCCCAGCACAGTATAACATGCGGGTTCGGTCAATACATCCAATTATTATCTTGATTAAAGAAAGATATGGTCGCTACCTGGAGAGAGAGAGAAGAAAACACTTTAGCGTATGCTCTTGGAGGATCAGATTGGTTATTATTTTATCTAATCAGGATGGCTCCCACTGTTTTTATCAAATCTTCCTTCAAACCTAAAAGGAAAGATTAGCCGGGATTAATTACACCCTACAACTTCGCCAATCTTTCAGCCAGGTCGGTGTCGGTAATTTGAGGGAGGTTCCCCGTGCTTTCGCACGGACCTAATTAAAGTAAACCTCATTTTCCCAGAGGCGTAACCCCGTTGACACCTTTCTAGACACCTACTTGATCGGCTAATTGTCCTGTGTAAAATTCTCCCAGGAGTAACAATTACTCACAGTGGGTATCGGGATCCAACTATCTCATAGAAGGTATGCAATCTCATTGCAAATTTCAACACTTGAAATTCCCGATAATATTTTTCCCCTAACGTGCTATGACCTTGACGAAAGCCAGCAAACCATATCCCGCTAGTCAAGTTCAACCCGTATATTTCTTGACTGAATTAAACCCACCCGCACGACCCTTGACGAAAGCCAACAAAGCCGTACGACTACCCTAATCCAGTTGTATCTTATGCAGCAGATAAGCAGCATATAGCTACCGCACACTACACCTTGACGAAAGCCAACAAATGCAACACGAATACTATATACAACTTATCTGAAATGACGGAGGGCTACGACAGGTTTTTCTGAAAACCTATTACGTAATGAACATGATATCGTTGTAGAATCATGTGAATTTTGAAATGGAGTGATTTTGAGGCTTTTATTAGTTTTGCTAAAGAGGTCACTCCCGGTGAAGTGATCTCGGCTCTTTCCTTATGGAATAAGGTGCAGGATATATCATAAATATCGCTATGCAAAGCAAAAACTCCAAAAGCAATCAAAAGACAAACTGAGTGTTGTAGTATCTGCCAGTTTTGCTAAAGCGGTCACTCCCGGTGAAGGGATCTCGGCTCTTTCCTCATCGAATAAGGTGCGAGATATATTATATATATCGCTATGCAAAGCAAAAACTGTAGCTACCATTTTTGAAAAATTTGATTTTACAACATATTTTAGGGGTCTTTTCTTTCATTAATCACATTAATGAAGTCCCATCATTTAAGTTACCTAAACATCACAGATAAATACGACGTACACTTATGCCATCCGCATTCGCCTCGATGTCCCCTCGTGCACCGTTAGGTTAGGTAACTAACAGCAGAGCGGGGCAAGGCTAGCGCGGGTGTAAAACATAAGTAACGTCTATATAATATACCATATATACTATATACAGTATTTATCACAACATATCAAATGATCACGTCACAGATATCGCAGCAGAAGAAACATATGAAACATTGGATATACTAGGATGTCCGTGTTTTATTTTGAGCCTCTATAAAACACGGATTCCACGGTCTCGATGAATAGCCAAACCCACACCCCGAGACCCCTACGAGAGCGGCATGTAACCCTTCCAATTCTAGAGTTAGGAGATCCGGACTCGACTCCTCGAGTTGGTCTCCCACAGGACTCTAGAACCCAGTTACTTGTGCTCTCCTCCTTGGGTCTATCCTAGTGCGGAAAAGTAAATAATATACAAATGGTGACATCAACCTCATCCCTGAAGTGTCCCAATAAAAGAATATAACATACATTTAATTTTACATGAATGAAAATAAAAACCCTCATCTCACATAAAAAAAACCCGGCTATTCAGAAACGCGACGATCTAATATAACATATCCAGCAACACATAACATCACATGTCATCAACGTAAGTAAATGTGCGGATCCCAATTGTCGTTGACATATAGCAACGAAAACAGTGATATCACATATTACACTTACGGTCGCAGAAAAGAAAGTGTAAAACTACAACATTTGGATTCCACAATATCTTTAGACATCGTAAATCCGAAATATCACAAACTTCGCATTTCATGCCTAACTATATAAATTCCACATATTGTATCACATTCCAGATAAATAGACAGTATTAAAATTTCCGATCGAATAATCAAATACCCAAGATTTCCTTAATATCTCAACACTTGAGCGGAGTTCAAAATTTCCAGAATACGTCACAGTACCAATGGTCCAGCCGTAGAAGGGTCAAGCCAACGCCTCACATGTGGCACGCCGTACTTCCCCAAACACTAAGGTTCAAAAGGCAGTTCAAGACGGTCACATAACCGAGTTAAGGTTTGTTGTCTTCTAGAGGGTCCATCGCTTTACATGCACGATTTTCCGAAAGATTTAAACTCAAGAAAAAATTCAACACTTGAAAATTTTTCGTGCCGGGAAATAATGAGTTAATGATATCCGTTCGAACATTTTAACAGTTTCTAAATATCCGGAAAACATAACGAAATTAAATATTCCGATCGAATCAGCGAATACAAAATAATCCCCAGAATACTCAACACTTGAGTCAAAATAAAAATACCCAGAAAATATAAATCACAGAAATAGAAATTATTGTGCAAAACTGAGTGCATGATTCCCCTTTACTGCCGCGGATCTGCGGCCCAAGAGCGGTACGGCCGCAGTTCTGCGGCGGCTTGTACGGTTCATAGTCTCGTTTTTCACTGCAATTCTTAGAAAACCCTACTGAATTTTTTAGGTATTTTTAATTCAGAAAAAACGCAGATTTTAAAAATTGACCAGAGAGGGGTTATTTCATCGATTCGGAGTTCGTTCGGAGTTTTACCTTCGTATACACGTCGCCTAATGCTCTACCTAGGCTCTGATACCACTGTAGGGTTACTAGGCACTCAAACAAGGGTTAAGAAAGTATCAACCATGCCCGATTAAAATTTTAGCCGTGCCTAACAACCCTAAACAAGATCTTTGCTAGAAAATTAGGGTTTCACATGCAAGTAAATATCATCTATGACTAAGTGAATACGAAATACAACCTTTGTAGATCGGACCTTCACTTCTTTAGCTCCGTGTTGAAGTCCTTTCGCTGCGATCGTGGTTCTCCTGAACTCTTGCATGGCTTTACGAGGCTAAAGGTGCGTCCTTGCTTGAAGTCTTCGAGGCCGAATATGATCTACGTCGAGGGGATGCCAACTCAAGCTTCTACTTCACTAACTAGAGAATTAGTGAAGCAAATACCCTAAACTAAAGTGCTAGTCTAGTAGAGGATGGAGAAATAGGAAGTGGGTTCACTTTAGAATTTAGTTTCTCACAATGTTTCTCACTTTTGATAAAACCCTAGAGAGCTTTTTAGCTCAAAGAAGAAGATGAAGAAAATAATATGAGAAGAGATAATGATCAAGTGAGAAAGCTAACCATGGTGAGTGAGTATCATATACTAACTCATGTAGAGACATAACCATAGCTAATCCTTATGGTTGGGTTAACAAATATCCATAGTAAAAACAAACTTAGTGGACTTAGTCAATGCATCCACAAGCTTCCACAAGCTTCATGCATTTTGCTAATCCTCCACTAATTTTGTAATTACTTTAAATATTAAAACACAACATAAATAAATAGCATGGTGTAAGTCTCATACACCCAAGTCATGTGTATCATCAACCATGATACAAAAAGAAAACACAATTTTAATATATATCAAATATATATTAAAGTTGTGCACTTGTGAGAAAAATCCTTATATGAACAAGTGTTAGTTAATGTAAACTAGTATATCTAATATACAATTATACACTAAATTATTAAGTCAACACTTGACTTAATAATCCGGTCATATCTCTGTAGGGTGTTTTTCGTCACCCCAGTGAGATGGGAATACGCGAGCGCTTGTCAGGCGTACTACAGATTCCCCCTGCCTAGGGTAGGCCGGGGTTTAATGATTGTGGCGATCCGAATCTCCGGCAGCCGCGGACTAAGCTGCCGTTATTTACCCATCGCCTTTGGGGCGAGGGAACCTCCGATTAACGGGTTAAACTGGTCATGCGAACTCAATGTGCAGTGTGCGTGTGTTTTGAAAGGGGGTTTTGGATATATCGGGAGCCACGCAGAGTTTTTACGGGGGTCAAAGGGGGCTAGCAGCCCCCTTGCGGGGTTCGGGGCAGCGCCCCGGCCCGAAAATTTTTTGGAGGGGGAGAATGTGGCGGAGTATGTATATATGTGAATTTGTATACATATGTATGTGTATATGTATGTACATAAAAAGAGAGGGAAAAGGCATCCAAGGGATGCGTGGGGGCCACGTGTCGGCACGCGAGCGCCTTGCGCACCTGCGCAGGTGCGCAAGCGCGCACGCCACGTGTCGGCGCGCGGGCGCCTTGCGCACTTGTGCAGGTGCGCAAGCGCGCGCGCCACGTGTCGGCGCGCGGACGCCTTGCGCACTTGCGCAAGTGCCCGCGCCACGTGTCGGCACGCGGGCACCTTGCGCACGTGCGCAAGCGCGCACGTGCGCAAGCGTGCACGTGCGCAAGCGCGCACGCCACGTGTCGGCACGCGGGCGCCTTGCGCACTTGCGCAAGCGCGCGCGCCACGTGTCGGCACGTTGGCGCCTTGCGCACTTGCGCTGCGCGCCGGAGAGGCACAAGAGGCTTTTAGCCTAAAAAAATTTCTCAGAAGAGAAATCAGAGAGGAGTTGGACTCCTGAATGTGTTTTTCTTCTTTTTTTGAGGGTTTATTGAAAGATGTTCTTCTTCTTCCTCCTCTGTTAGCTGGATCTTGAAGATCAAGAGATGTGGGATTTCAAAATCTTTTCTTTTTGAGATCTGATGGAAGATCTGAGTTCCCCTTGATGGGTTTTGTGGTGAAAAACTATTTAGTTTTGAAAAAGGAAGAGTAAAACTCTTGATTTAATTCAAAAGAAAGAAGAAGGTTTTGGAACCTTGGAGAAGGAAGAAAGAGCTCAGCTCAGAAACTTTTTTGGAAAGAGAAAAAGTTGTTGGGATATTTCATTATCCTTGCCTTTATAGGCCATACATTTTACACATAGCCCCTTGGGCTTCACAAAATGGCATTTTGCCTATCCCATGGCTCATGTGCCATTTCTTTTTGCACATAAGCCATGGGCTTTACAAAAATTTGGCTTTATGCCTATTTTTTCTTACATTTATCCAAAAATAAAATAAAAGAAATACAACAAAATTATTTATTACAAAATTTTTATCTTGGCTTGGGGGGAGGCCGGCCGCTTCATGTTCGGGCTCGACTCGGGCATGGGCCCACTGGATCTGGGCTTGGGCCCACTTAGCTTGGGGTTGACTTTGATTTTGACTTGGTCAACCAGGGTGTAAATTTTTACCCCAACAAATTGCCCCCCATCAATAAATGCACACCACATATGTAGGTCGTGTGCATGAAATTGATGGATCTTCTTTTACTTGGAGGCGACCTGATTTGGTCCCCGCTTTTTGGGAAGCTGGCACTGCCCTTTTTACGACATGGACGGTCGTTGCTTGACACGTCTCCGAGACGGAGTGTCCGTGACAGACGTTTCCCTGGCCCGGAATGATCTGGTTCCCGCATTGTAGGAATCCTGCGCTACCCTTTTTACGACTTGGACGGTCGGTGCTGCCATTTTTGCTACTTGGACGGTCGGTTCTGCCCTTTTTGCGACATGGACGGTCGGTGCTGCCATTTTAGCGACTTGGACGGTCGGTGCTGCCCTTTTAGCGACGTGGACGGTTGATGCTGCCCTTTTAGCGACGTGGACGGTCGGTGCTGCCCTTTTAACGACGTGGACGGTCGATGCTGCCCTTTTAGCGACGTGGACGGTCGATGCTGCCCTTTTTGCGACTTGGACGGTCGGTTCTGCCCTTTTTACGACATGGACGGTCGGTTCTGCCCTTTTTGCGACATGGACGGTCGGTTCTGCCCTTTTTGCGACTTGGACGGTCCGTGCTGCCATTTTTGCGACGTGGACGGTCGATTCTGCCATTTTAGCGACATGGACGGTCGATGCTGCCATTTTAGCGACGTGGACGGTCGATGCTGCCCTTTTTGCGACGTGGACGGTCGATGCTGCCCTTTTTGCGACTTGGACGGTCGGTGCTGCCATTTTAGCGACTTGGACGGTCGGTGCTGCCATTTTAACGACTTGGACGGTCGTTGCTTGATTTGACTTGCTCTGCTTCTTGCAGTGTCAGGGATGAAGTTGACATATTTCCGAGGTGGAATTTGATTCTGCCAGGGAAGTCATTGGTTGTTTGACTTGACGTGATTTTGGTTGACATCAGCATCGCTACGCTGGAATATGGTACCAGGAACGAATCATTATCTGTCCTTGAGAGGATTTGGGGATTGGTTTTTGTTTGGCATCTGCATTGCTGCACTGGAATAATGCCAGGAGCAACTCATCATTTGCCCAAAGAGGATTTGGGAGAGATTGGGATTGTTTCACGCCCGTGGATTGTATACGGTTTTGCAGGATGTATGATCCAGACCGTAGGGCCGAAAAAATTTTGGGACTTTGTCGACGTCTGCATCGCTTCACTGGAATATGGTACCAGGAGCGACTCATCATTCGCCGTTGGGGTATGGGATTTGGAATTTATTTGGCGTCTGCATCGCTGCACTGGAATATGGTACCAGGAGCGACTCATCATTCACCATTTGGGGATTGGGGAGCGATGGCTTAGGAGACAGGTTTAGATCCCTATCGCCTAAGGCTTTTCAATTTTATGGGCCGTGAGGGTCCCATAAAAGCATTTTCTCCCTACGAGTCGTAAGGATCCCGCAGGTGTATTTTCTCCTTAGGAGTCGTGAGGACTCCTAAGTGTGTTTTTCCTTTATAAGTCGTAAGGATCCCACAAAGGTTTGTTCTCCTCATATATCGTGAGGACACATGAGTGGGTCTTATCAATGGAGCATCATTCCCAAAGCGGAGACCGGCCGTGTAACTGGTGATTACGGTGGGGCATGGGTATGATGAGAATTATTTGAGCCCGTGGATTGTATACGATGGTCAATTTGGGGACCCACCGTAGGGCCGGGAGAATTTTTAAAAATTGGATTTTGGTTGGCGTCTGCATCGCTGCACTGGAATGTGGTACCAGGAGCGACTCATCATTCGCCGTTTGGGGACTTGGAATTTGGATATTGTTTGGCATCAGCATTGCTGCACTGGAATAATGCCAGGAGCAACTCATCATTTGCCTCGGGAGGACTTGGGATTTGGGTTTTCGGTCGGCATCAGCACCGCTAACACTGAAGCGAAATGCCAGGAGCGACTCATTATTTGCCGTTGCCCGTTGGGGAACGATGGCTTAGGAGTTAGGTTTGGGTCCCTACCACCTAAGGCTTTTCAATTTTATGGGCCGTGAGGGTCCCATAAAAGCATTTTCTCCCTACGAGTCGAAAGGATCTCGTAGGTGTATTTTCTCCTTAGGAATCGTGAGGATTCCTAAGTGTGTTGCTCCTTTGTGAGTCGTAAGGATCTCACGCAGGGGTTTTCTCCTCACAAGGTCGAGAGGACTTTGTGAGTGTATTTCACCTCCTTTCCTTCTTACGAGTTTGCGCCCTTTCGGGTTTTCACAGACTCGCCGGTAGTCCTGCTGTTTTTACTCACGGAGCCCTTTCGGGTTTTCATCCGTGCCCGTTTTGCTTGTGGACATACCGTTTTTTTTTTTTTTGCCGCTGGTGGGACTTTAAAGTAGTCTCACCGGCAGGATTTGGGAGAAATACGGTTTTGCAGGATGTCTGATCCAGACCGTAGGGTTGATGTGCTCAATTTGCCTGCGACTTGGAGCATTCACGTGTAGTATTTCTTGAGATATCGTCCATTGATGGGTGGCATGGGCCTTTCTCCCTCGGCACTTATTAGTTGGTAGGATCCTCCGTCAAACACTTTCTCGATGACGTATGGTCCTTCCCAGTTTGGCTCGAATTTTCCCTTGGCATGTCGATTGGGGATAATTGGTCTTTTGAGGACCAACACCAATTCACCTTTCTTGAAGGCGCGGAGACGGGTTATCTTGTCATAAGCCCGTGACATTTGGGCTCGGTATAGCTCGAGATTTTGTTGCACCGCTAGCCTTTTTTCTTCGAGGGCATCGAGTTCTTCAAGTCGAAGGAGCACGTTTTCTTCCTCCGTCAACTCATGTTGGACGGCCATTCTTAAGCTCGGAACTTCAACTTCGAGGGGGAGGACCGCCTCCACTCCGAAGAGCAATGAGTATGGAGTGGACTGAGTTGGAGTACGGTGCGTGGTACGATATGCCCACAATGCCTCGTGAAGCTTGAGATTCCAGTCTCTCTTGTTGGCTGAAGCATTTTTCCTCAGAAGCTTGCATAGAGTCTTATTGAAGGCTTCGGCTAGCCCATTGGCTCATGGATTATAGATGGAGGAATACCTCCAGTCTATCTTGTGCTGAGTAGCGAATCTTGAGACATTGAAGCTCTTGAAAGAAGGCCCGTTGTCAGAAATGATTCTTCTTGGTGTACCGAAGCGGTATAGAATATTATGCTGGAAGAATGTCAGAATATCCTTTGTCTTGACTTCTTTTAGTGGGACAGCTTCAGCCCACCTGGAGAAGTAGTCTGTCGCGGCCAGTATGAACCGGTGGCTTTTAGATGACGGAGGATCAATTGGGCCAACAATGTCGGTGCCCCAAACTTCGAAGGGCCACAACGCCACTGTAGGATGCAATGGGTTGGGATGCTTGTGAATAAAATCACCGTGAATTTGGCAGATATAACATTTCTTTGCATGCTCTCCGCAATCCCGTATCATGGTGGGACAGTAATACCCAAGCCGTTTGATTTGAAGTCGCATCTTGGGGCCAGATTGGTGAGCACCGCAAACGCCCGAGTGGACATCTTTCATGACCTTTTGGGCTTCGGCCAATGACAGACACCTGAGCCAGAGTTGGTCATATGACCTGCGGTATAACGTGTCATTTACGAACACGTATCGGAGAGCTCTTTTCTTCAGCTGAATCCTCGCAGATTTTTCTTCGGGCAGCTTGTCGTATCGGAGGTACTCTATGAAGGGTTCTCTCCAATCGGGCTCGTCTTGGATGATCGAAGCTTCTTCCGCAGGACTGCTCTTCTGTTCCGCGCTTTCCTCTTCTCGTAGAGAGACTGGGGGTAGAATTTGCCGGCTCCTGACTGTGATCAGAATTTCGTCCATTTCAGGATCAGCCAGTTCCTTGGCCAAGCGAGCGAGTACATCAGCCTTTCCGTTCAACGCTCTAGGGACTCTCGTTAGTTCAATATGAGTGAACCGTTTCATGAGTTCCACCACTCGACCTCTGTACCGAGCTAACTCGGGTTTGTATATCTTATAGTCGCCGCTTACTTGGTTGACGACGAGCTGGGAGTCACCGTAAACTCGTAGCCGACGGATTTCCATTTCTATGGCGAGCTCCAAACCAGCTATCAGAGCTTCATACTCAGCTTCATTGTTTGTCCGAGGCCCGGTGAGAGCAAAAGAACGCCGTAGGGTTCCCATTGATGGTGTGATGAACACCAATCCTATCCCTGCTTTTATCTCCGGGACGCTTGATTTACTGGAAGTTCTTATCGATGAGGCCCCATCGAAGTAGAGCTCCCAACATGGCTCGTCATTCTCGAGATGCAGCACTTGTTCGTCGGGTAACTCATAATTTAGTGGCGACCCTTCTGGTATGGGATGAGCAGCGAGAAAGTCTGCAAGAGCTTGCCCTTTTACTGCTTTCTGAGGAGTGTAAACTATGTCAAACTCAAGTAGCATGACAGCCCATCTTGCCATTCTGCCGGCTAGGCTTGCTTTGGTCATCAAGTGTTTGAGCGGGTCGACCTTGGAGATCAGCATAACCTGATGAGCGAGCAGATAGTGCCTCAGCTTCTTCACAGCAAATATCAGAGCCAGGCATTGCTTTTCGATTGGGGAGTAGTTGTGTTCCGCCCCGACTAGAGTTCGGCTGAGGTAGTAGAGGTCATTTTCTTTTCCATCCTCATTATTCTGGGCAAGGAGCGCACCGAGTGACTCGTCCAGCGCGGCAGTGTAGAGAATCAGCGGTTTATTCGGAATGGGAGCGGCCAGCACTGGAGGGTGCAACAAGTATTGTTTAATGCTTTCGAACGCTGCTCGACATTCGGCATCCCAGATAAAAGGAGCTCCTTTCTTCATGAGCTTTGAGAAGGGCCTACATCTCCCTGATAAATTTGAGATAAACCTCTGTATATAAGCAATCTTTCCTTGAAAAGATCTTAGCTGCGTCAGACTCTTCGGAGGGGCATCTCCATGATGGCCTTTATCTTTGATGGGTCAACTTCGATCCCTCGATGTCGGACTATGAAGCCCAGGAATTTTCCCGATGACACGCCAAAAGCGCACTTCAGAGGATTCATCTTCAGATCGTATTCCCTCAGTCTGGTGAGGACGGTCCTGAGATCTTGGATATGATCGGCCTTGGCTTTAGTCTTGACAAACAGATCATCAACATAGCATTCGACGACTTTATGGATTAGGTCATCAAAGATATTAGTCATCGCCCTTTGATATGTAGCACCTGCGTTCTTCAGTCCGAATGGCATTACCTTGTAGCAATATATTCCGATCGGGGTTCGAAATGCTGTGTGCTTCTCATCCTCAGGCGACATCTCGATCTGATTATATCCAGACGAGCCATCCATAAAGGTGAACAGTTCGTAATTTGAGGTGTCATCGACCATCATTTCCATGACCGGTAGCGGGAAGTCGTCTTTAGGACATGCCTTGTTGAGGTCCCTGAAATCGACACAAACTCGAATATGCCCATTTTTCTTCTTCACTGGGACTATGCATGCGATCCAGTCTGCATATTTCTCTTCCCTGATGAAGCCGGCATCGATGATTTTCTTGGTTTCTTCGATGACCTTTTCTTCCAACTCCCTTCTCATTCTTCGAGGAGCTTGTTTGACTGTCTTAGCATCAGGAGATATAGCCAGCTTATGCACGGCTACCTCAGGGGAAAGGCCAGGCATTTCTTTGTACGTCCACGCGAAGCAGTCGACGAACTCACGCAGCAGGGCAATTATCTGCTCTTTCATTTCCTCCGACAAGAGTGAGCTGATGTAGGTCGGCCTTGGATTATCGGGCGTTCCTAAGTCAATCTCGGTTAGCTCATCAAAGGTTGCTTGTCCGCCATCTTCGAGCTCTTGAGGAGCTTCTTCTGGCTCGGCTATCTCGTCATCATCATTTGATCTTTCGCTGGTCTCACCAACATGGATCATGTAGCACGCTTTAGAATCAGGTTGAATGTAGCCTATGCCCCGTCTATCTGGAATTCGTCCATCGATGAGTGCTCGGACCTGGGGCGGATACCATAGCCCTTCGTAAAACTTTGCTTCAGACTCCGTTTGATATAACCGGCATCCGCACTTCTTAAAGTATTCCCGCATCTCGGGCGCATAGTATCTGGGATTGAGGACGGCTCATAGGGAAGGCACACGACAGAAAGGTCGTCCGGGTGCACAACGGGATTTGACCTGTAAAACAGGATGCCCTTCTGTCCATTTTTCCTCCCGGGCACGTAGAAAGTTTTCAGCTGGTCCACGGTAGAGACTGACAATGCATCGAGCTCTTTGCACATTTGCTCTGGTACCCTTGTAATGGCTAGGGACCCTTCTGCAACTTTGAAGGTCTCTCGTAGTTTCGCTTGTTGCGTGGGGGTCCAATCTGCACCGCTGTTGCACGACAGGTCCTCCTCCTCTGACTCTTCAGTGTCACTGCCAAGATGAGGGCGGACTTTGCTGCTAGATGGGCCTTCAGTAACAGATTCGTCCGTATCGCTGCCGAAATGAGGGCGAGTTTTGCGGAAGGACGGGCTTCCAGCGTCGGAATCATCAGAGTCGCTACCGAAATGTGGGCGCACTTGGGTATTTTTGCTTTTGAAAGTGATAGCCGGCGCAGATTTGCTTTTGAGTCTTGGGGCCGTTCTATCCTCAGTCAGTTGTTGCTTAGCATTTTGGTGGTTCGTAAAGTACCGAGAATCTTCATATCGGACTTCATGCACACCGAACGGCTAGATGTCTCCGTCAATGCGTCTTTCTTCGCCATTTTTAGTGTACTTCATGCATTGATGGAGAGTTGAAGGAATGATGCCGTAATCGTGGAGCCACGGCCGCCCCAAGAGAATCTTATAAGACGTGTCGGCGTCGATCACGTATATCTTAGCTTCAGTTTGCAGATCCCCAAATTTGATTGGCAGAGCTATAGACCCCAGAACTTGCTGGCAATTTTGGTTGAAGCCTTGAATGACAATCCTTTCCCTTGACAGGTGTCGGACGTCCATTGACAAACTCTTCAGAGTTCGCAAGTTCATGATGTTCACTGAGGACCCCGGATCAATCAATATGCGATTAATTCGATCTCCGTCGCTGTACCCGGTCACGTAAAGCGGCCGATTATGCTCAGCCGTTCCCAGTAGCAAGTCTTCATCCTTAAATGTGACTGCGGCGGCATACAAAGCATGCTGGGCTTCTTTCATGTTAATTTCCGCAAAGTGAGCCTGATACCGCTCGGGGTTTTGCAGAGCGTGGATGAGAACATCTCTAAGCTCCTTATATAGGACCAAGGCGTCGTAGATGCTCAGGAGAGACGGAAGCTTCCGGATATGCGCCAAGACATTATAGTCCACCGAGGAAGGACTTATGTTTTCATCGGCCGGTTCTCTGCCATCTTCTTCATTAGCGACATGTTTTTCCTTCCCTTTTGGGGCGTTGCCCTGATTTTGCGGTAGAGCCCTGCCACTTCTGAGCTGGATTTGATTGGCCTTCGTGGAGAGCTCCTCGTCCTCTTCGGGAAAACAGAGATCATCCTCGGAGTCGCTGCCAAGATGGATGGCGTAGCAGGTCACTACTGGAATCTCTTCATTGGAGTCTTCTTCTAACTCCCCCCAGAATTTTAGCCGCTTGTACAGGGAAGAACTCCTTCAATTGAATCAATGTTCTTTCCCTTTGTTCATATTCTTCGAGGGAATCGATATACTTTTGAATGGTCGATCTCCTTGCAGACTCTTTTTCGCGCCGAGCTGCACTTTTCTTCTTCTTGAGCTTCTTGGATTTTGAGCCTGATGGAGCCGCATTGGCAGCAGGACTGGTAGGCTTCTTCTGTCCTTCCCATTCCATCCTGGGTTCTTTCCGAAGTAGCTTTATCATCTTCTTCGTCTTATTAGATATGTGCGTACTCCACGGAGGCCGCGATCAGTCAGTTTCGTTTGTCAGGGCAGCGGGTTCGGCTGTCTGCTCCCAGAAGGCTTCAGCTTCCGTCTGTATAAAGTTGGCGGTTGCAACTTGATTGTTCACCAACACGCTTTTGGACAGCTCGATCTCTCCAGCCTTGTACTGCTTCTCGACCCAATCCTTGAAGATATAGCAATCCTCGATCGCATGGCTCACTACTCGGTGGTACGGGCAATACAGGGGATTGTCGGTCATTTTTGCTTCTTGGGGTCTTTTCGACTCCGGCAGTTGTAGGCCATTGTTCAAGGCATCTTTAAATATCTTGCGGACCTTGTCCCTTCTGAAAGAGTAAACCTTGTTCTTTTTCTCCTCTAGGGAAGGCCCATCTCCTCCCAGCAATGGCTTTCGAGACCGGTTGGTTTTGGATTCACCCGCCCTTCGCTTTTCTTCATTGTCGGAGGCATTGAAGACATTGGTACCGCTGGAACTCCCGCTTCTACGGTTGTCGTCCCGCTTGTTTTTCCAGGTTTTGTCTCTCTGAGAGTCTGGCGGGGACTCTTGCTTCGAGCGTTCCAGCATTTGGACTTTCTTGGTTAGCTCCTGAAACGTCTTGAGGCCCGCTGTACACAAGAAGGGGACCATCCAATTGCTGAGGTTCCCAATGAGAAGGCAGACAGACTGGTCTTGCTCCAGCGGCGGTTCGCACTTAACTATGAGATTACGCCACCGGGCGATAAAGTCGGTGTTGCTTTCATTCTTCCCCGGCTTGGTCCTCACAAGATCGGCTATGGAGATTTTATCACTGACGCTCATGAATCTTTACCGGAACAGAGACTCCATTTGGGCAAAGGTAATGACGGACCCGTCCGGTATACTCGCATACCAGTCGAAGGCGACGCCGGTCAGGCTGTTGACAAACTGACGAAGAAGGAGCGCATCGTTGCCCCCTGTATTTCCGCATGATGCTTTGAAGTGGGCGACGTGCTGGTTTGCATTCCCCGTTCCATTAAATCTTCCGAACTTAGGAATGACGTAGCCGCTTGGGAACTCAATCAGATCGTACTGCGCGGGATATGGCGGCCCACTACTGCCGATTTCTTTCTGAGCTTCAGCTTCGGCCACCAATGTTTTAACCTTGCTGGTGACCAAATCCATTATCCGATCCTGTGTTAGCGGGATAGTGCTATCTGGGGCCAAGGCGTCCCCAGAAGCGGAATGTAGCCGGCTTTCATTCGGCTCGACCAGTCTTGGTCCCAAAGGAACAGGCATTGGCTGCCTCGGATTGTCATCACCCGGCTGATTAGTAGCGGCTTGTGCTTGATTAGGAGGCGCTCGAGCAATTTGAGCCGTAAGCTGCATCACCACGTTCGTTAAGTCGTCAATCTTCGAATAGAGCTTGGCCATCTCTTTATCTTTGCTCCTGAGCTGGTTTCGAAGTTCTTGAAGCAGCTCTTGCTCCGCAGTCCTAGGGCGGAAAGTCGGCTCTTCCTCGCTGTCCGAGCTTGACTCTACATGGACCGAGGGGTCTATCTGCCTATCATCCTCATCGAGAGGGTTTTCTTCATCCAGCAGGGGCGGCTGTTCTTGGGCGGCGGCAACCACATTCAGGCTAGATTGGGCTTGGGATGTGGTGGCCCCGTCCTTGCTTTTGCTGCGAAGGTTGTCGCTGGGGCGCCTGCCCGCCATATAGACCGTATGGATGATATATCCGGCCGTCTCTCTATCATTGGCAGCTGATTTCACGGCTCGCTGTCTTGACCCCCTTGTTTCGGTAGATGGTAGTCGAATGAAGGCGGCCGGCCTAACCAGGTTCTTGAATGGTGCTGGCGCTTCTTTTCTGGGTTCGCCCCGCTGCTTTCGCGCGGCATAGAGTGCTTGATAGACTCTTGAAGAGACAGTGTCATACTTTTTCTGTTGGGGCCGGGACACGTCTCTTTGTGGCACTGTTCGGACCGTTGTCTTCTTGATTCTGGCGGTCATGGCATTTTTCTGAACCCACTTTAGAGGCTCGAAGGAATTGCTGATTCTTACGTCCGACTCAGCCATCGTCGCGGGGCAACCCTGCACTTGGAACTTCACATGATTCCATTTGGCCGAAGCCTTAGCCCTCTTGTTGGCTCGATACCTGAGCCGCTTCTGCCTTAACTTTTCTGTTCTAAGCACCTGGCGGACTTCGGCTCTTTGGGAAGTCGCCGCAGACCGGTTGATGGAGGGCCTTCGAGATACGCCCGATTGTGCATTTGTTGGAGTCATCGCCTGAGCTCGTACGCAACATTTAATGTTGCCCTTCGCATCGAAAGTCTTGCCCCCAGCTAGAGCGCCAGGGACTCGTTCAGACATCATCTTAAGTTTCGGTTGTGGTGCCTTGGCGATCACGACATTCAGCCTCTTACCCCTTGAGACCGGCTTGACCACCTGTTCCGCCGGGATCTCTGCCAGATGAGCGCTTCCGGCAGGGTAGATGATGACAGAGCCAAACTGGCGGGGCGGTTCCTCCCATTGTCGACTGAGGCTTGCGGGGAGAACCACACGAGCGTTGATCTTGACCACGTACGGAATCGGGGTCGCATTGGAAGTTGAATTCATCTGGGAAGACATTGTCGTCGAAGGTTGATTGCTGCACGGAAAAAAGAACATCATTTCAGTATAGGCAATCGATATGTATATTGATTGAGTTCGCATGAACGTTTAACCCGAAATATGGGAGGAGAGATTGGTCCCACCGGGCGTGCCAGAACCTGTAAGGTTTTTTTCGTCACCCCAGTGAGATGGGAATACGCTAGCGCTTGTCAGGCGTACTACAGATTCCCCCTGCCTAGGTTAGGCTGGGGTTTAATGATTGTGGGGATCCGAATCTCCGGCAGCCGCGGACTAAGCTGCCGTTAATTACCCATCGCCTTTGGGGCGAGGGAACCTCCGATTAACGGGTTAAACTGGTCATGCGAACTCAATGTGCAGTGTGCGTGTGTTTTGAAAGGGGGTTTTGGATATATCGGGAGCCACGCAGAGTTATTACGGGGGTCCCGCTAATGTGGCGGAGTATGTATATATGTGAATTTGTATACATATGTATGTGTATATGTATGTACATAAAAAGAGAGGGAAAAGGCATCCAAGGGATGCGTGGGGGCCACGTGTCGGCACGCGAGCGCCTTGCGCACTTGCGCAGGTGCGCAAGCACGCGCGCCACGTGTCGGCGCGCGGGCGCCTTGCTCAGGTGCGCAAGCGCGCGCGCCACGTGTCGGCGCGCGGACGCCTTGCGCACTTGTGCAAGTGCGCGCGCCACGTGTCGGCACGCGGGCACCTTGCACACGTGCGCAAGCGCACAGGTGCGCAAGCGCGCGCGCCACGTGTCGGCACGCGGGCGCCTTGCGCACTTGCGCAAGCACGCAGGTGCGCAAGCGCGCGCGCCACGTGTCGGCACGCTGGCGCCTTGCGCACTTGCGCTGCGCGCCGGAGAGGCACAAGAGGCTTTTAGCCTAAAAAAATTTCTCAGAAGAGAAATCAGAGAGGAGTTGGACTCCTGAATGTGTTTTTCTTCTTTTTTTGAGGGTTTAGTGAAAGATGTTCTTCTTCTTCCTCCTCTGTTAGCTGGATCTTGAAGATCAAGAGATGTGGGATTTCAAAATCTTTTCTTTTTGAGATCTGATGGAAGATCTGAGTTCCCCTTGATGGGTTTTGTGGTGAAAAACTATTTAGTTTTGAAAAAGGAAGAGTAAAACTCTTGATTTAATTCAAAAGAAAGAAGAAGGTTTTGGAACCTTGGAGAAGGAAAAAAGAGCTCAGCTCAGAAACTTTTTTGGAGAGAGAAAAAGTTGTTGGGATATTTCATTATCCTTGCCTTTATAGGCCATACATTTTACACATAGCCCCTTGGGCTTCACAAAATGGCATTTTGCCTATCCCATGGCTCATGTGCCATTTCTTTTTGCACATAAGCCATGGGCTTTACAAAAATTTGGCTTTATGCCTATTTTTTCTTACATTTATCCAAAAATAAAACAAAAGAAATACAACAAAATTATTTATTACAAATTTTTATCTTGGCATGGGGAGAGGCCGGCCGCTTCATGTTCGGGCTCGACTCGGGTATGGGCCCACTGGATCTGGGCTTAGGCCCACTTAGCTTGGGGTTGACTTTGATTTTGACTTGGTCAACCGGGGTGTAAATTTTTACCCCAACAATCTCATATAACCGACTAATATCCATTGTATCGACTTATCGAATCAACACTTGATTCGATATCCCGGCTATATCATATATAACCGACCGATACAAAAAGTTGCGAGAATATAATACAGTATCACATACACGCATTATTCTTGTTGGAGATAGTGCCCTCAGAGTCAATTATTGGATCACAGGCACGTGATTGCAATGATTGAGGGAGGACCTATCTCGGTAGGACAGTCTTACTCAAGATGATAGTATGCTATCTGGTTTACCTTTATCATCGTGTACTGCTTTAGGTGACCTTACAAGTCACTATTGCACGTTGATAGAGCCCCTAGGATTCTTTCTTGACTGCCAGCAGTATGAGGGCGATCATATACGTGGGAGCTGGTAGTCTATAAGCACATCTTTAAAAGGTCCCGAGTCGTGGGAGTTTCGAGACAGGGCATCGATACTCCAAAGTAGACTAGTGTATACAGTCGAGACCCCGACGAGGGGCGGTGGCCGGTCTCATAAGACACTGGTGTTATATGGTTCACCTAAGATGTATACAGGTGCTCATTGGGTTATGAGTACAGCGGACAAGACTCGCCGGGAACATGCTAGTAGGTCTTATACCTGACGTCAGATAGCAGTTCCCTGGTGACATGTGTACATCTTAGTTTATCGACCTGAGATCATCATTTGTCTCGTGTGAGTTCCCACTGTACTTTGATTACTACCCTACCATGCTCAAAGGAGACGTGGAAAAAGGTTTTAGTTGGGTACAGTCCCGAGCCACATGGAGGTGGTGAGCGGATCTGCAGGGGTTCGTCTCTCCCGTTATTGAGGGTGAGGTCGCGCTGTGTCTAGGAGAGCCATTACACAAAGCCCTCGGCCGAGGCAGGAGATTTACTCGTAGGTATTCTAGTAGTATCTCAGGGTGTTCTGGGCTACACTCCGACACGACTTGTACCGCTTTTGGGGGTCTGACTTTTACCAACCCCCTAGGCCCGCCATGCGATACTCATAGACGAACGGACCGGAATATACGGATATTGTCACTGACAGGCTCAGTAGGGTGTCAGGATGATTTCGCTCATCGACGTCCCTTTTGGTCAATACCTGGTAACCCGTTACGTATAGGCTAAGACCTCTGACGTGCTAGTGGTTAAATCCACAACCAAAGTATTGACGAGTCTTTAGAGTCCCCCACAAACCAGTTTCTCAAGTTTCGGGCGAAACGCTGTAGAGGCCGTATGGAGATATGGCAGGGTTCTATCTGATACGTGCGGTATTGCACGGATCATGATCGGACGGATAATATTAGTGGGCTTTGGTTTAAGCCGGATCCTAGTATTATACAGTGTAGATTTTGTCTCATTGCATTTGTACTCGGTCGGAATACAAATGCGGGTATATATATACAGTAGCGGGGTTTTCCTGTAATTTATTACGGGATCAGTTTTTAGAAGTTGCCAGTTTGTTTTCCAGTTTCGGTCATTTTCCTTTGTATCTTTCTTTGGCCGAAATATAGTGGAGGAGGGGTTATTTGTATTTGTGCAAATAAGCATTGTGGAGGGTGTTATTTGCATTTTGTTGTGTCATGATGGTTCTACGACCATTGACTTCATGAGTTCATGATTGCTTGTCTTTTTAGAGTAATCATGGTTGTTGATTAGTTGATGGAGTGTGCTTTTAGTTGGTGATCATTTTCTTTTCATCATCACCTTTTCTCTCTCTCTCTCTTGTTATTGCTCCACCCCCCTAGGCATCTTTCCCACTTCCTTGATCATGAGGCCGGCCACTTATTAGCAAGGGGCTGTCCAAATTTTGGAGGGGTGATTTGTATCCTTTTTGCTTGCACAAAAATGAGAGAGCTCCATCTCAAAGTTTCTCCTTGACCTCCACCACCAAAAAGGCAACTTCCATAAACCCTATGAGACATATAGCTTTCTACATATCATTCTACAGCAATCCTTGGGCACGTCGGCTCGCCAACTTCGTGCCCGAGTTGCCTCGGTCCAGAGGTAGGAGCCCGTAAAAGAAGCCGGCGACGTGGTGCCCTTCCGGCGAGGAGATGAAGACCGGAGATTCCGCGGGGAGATCGGGACGACGACGAGAACACCGAAGGACATGGATTGCTCGGTATATCTCTCTACCCGTTCTTTAGTTAGCCAGGATTATATTAATGGCACGATCCGGATTTTTGTGCGCGGTGGTGCCGGTTTACATGTTCGTAAAAAGTTTCGTTTCCGCATTCCGGCGTCGGATTGACGGTCGGGGCGCCGCCGTGCACTTACATGGTATCAAAGCCACGCCATTAACCTAGTCTATCTTGGTCTAACGTGTTTATATTTCCGATCGAACAAAAATCCCAAACCTGCATTTTCATGTACATCTGTTCTCTGTCGATTTTGTTTTGGCTCAGAAATTTTTTTAAAGTGTTGCAGAATGATGTGCAGGGAATTCTAAGACTCCTGTAGAAATTTGATCACGTGAACACACTATCCTACTGCGGAACCGCGGCCAAACCCATGCTTGGGCCGCGGTTCCGCCGCAGTCTTTACTGTTCAGTGCATCAAGTTTCTACAGAGAGCTTCTAAGTTGAAAATAGGGTATTTGGAATGTTCTTTCTGGGCCCAGATTTTCTTTAAGTGCTACAGTAGTGCTTGGGGGCCCACTTGGGTAAATTTGATCGATCAAAAATTTTAATCACTTTAGTTCACAGTATTTACATTATATCTGCGACCGTGAATGTCACTTGATCGGTAAATCCTGTCTAACTGCTATAACCCGGTTAGACGGATTTGCGAACGTGACTTTCACGTTGATGTTCTGTGTTGTGTTATGATGTTGCGGATTGGTCATGGGGGATAGCCTGGATGCAATGGTAGTACAGTTTTGGTTGTATTATGTACATTTGATATTGCGGGGCGAGCGTCCGACATGTGGACTACCGTCACTGCCTGTTTGTATATTATTCTTTTGGGGCACGACCAGGTTGAGGTCGATGAACCCGTTGTATGTATATTTTACTTTCTGTACTAGGATTACCCCAAGGTGGGTGCACGGATAGACGGGTTCTAGAGGGCAACAAGCCCGCATCTCATGGCATTGAGACGGAGGGGGCTTTACTCTAGAATTGGCGGGCTATTCGCCGCACTCGTAGGGGGTACAGGTTGACCCAGGAGGGGTGCCCAAGTTACCGGATTCCGTGAAGTGTTGGGTGGTCCATTCACATTGCTGAAGGGGGATGCCTCGCTTCAGGTTTTGGCGGGTAACGTTCCGCCCCCGTAGAGGTCTAGGATTTCATTGCATAGGCTATCCACACGACCAGGGGAACGTCGGGTTTCAGTAGCGGCTCTATGAAACCTGGGGATCCCAGATATCTGTATTGTTCTGTGATGCTTATTACATTTCTGTGATGTTGCATTTTATCACACCTTGAGCGAAATATTATATATTGATATATATACTAGTAGATGTTGTATATGTTTTGCATCCGCGCTAGTCCAGTCCCGCTCTGTCGTTAGTTAAGTAACCTAACGGGTAATGACGGGACCCAGTGGCGAATGCGGATGGCATATACGTACATCATTATTTTCGTTCTTTATTGGTGTGATCAATTGATGGGACTGCGTTGATTCGGATCAATGCAAGCTAAACAAACCTTTTCTGATGTTGTTGGAACATTTTTCAAAAAGCTGTTATTGCAAGGACGTTCTCTTTTGTTTTGCATCGTGGTATTCAGTTGGAATATCCTGCTCCTCAGTCGACGAGGCAAGGGCCGAGATCCCTTCACCGGGAGTGACCCCTTGGACAGAAGTTTGCGTCAGGGCAATAACTTCACTATAGTCGTTTACTTTTGCTTTGCATCGTGGTATTCAGTTGGGATATCCTGCACCTCATTCTACGGGGAAAGAGCCGAGATCCCTTCACCGGGAGTGACCTCTTTAGCAAGGGTTTTCGCCACTATATTCTTATAAAAGCTTTCCAGTTCCTTCAACGATATCAAGTTCATTACATTAAAGGTTTTTTGCCAGAAACCATTTGTAGCCCTTCGTCGTTTCAGATGGGTAGCACGTAGTATTCATGCTATGTTTGTTGACCTCCGTCAAGGCATAGTGTATGGTAGCTGCTTGTTGCCTTTCTGCTGCATAGATAGATGCGTTGGTTTGGGACAGTCGTATAGCCTTGTTGACCTTCGTCAAGGGCTTGTACGGGTGGGTTCAAATTAACCTGGACAATGACGGGTAGAACTTGACATGTGACTTATGATTTGTTGACCTTCGTCAAGGTCATAAGAGCATGGGGCAGAAATCACATCGGGAATTTCTAAAGAAACTGAAACTTGCCAGATATGCGCATACCTTCTGGAGTGTGATAACGTGAGCGGATTCCGTCACGTTATCATGCGATGATAGTTGGATCCCGATTCCCACTGATGAGTTGGTTTACTCCTCGGGTGATCCCGACTAATTCTTCTTTCAGGTTTGGAGGAGAATTTGACGGAACAGTGGGAGGTTTCCAGATTAGATAAATTGGTAACCATTCTGATCTAGGATAGAGTGCACGTTGAGTGTTTCTTTTCTCTCTCTCTTTGGCAGCGACCATGACCCGACCCTAAGACTATGACCCAGTGACCAAAATTAACCGAACCTTCTTAACACTAGCTTTTGGATTATCAGAGTTGCAAACCTCATTGCCACTCCTACTTTTACCCTTTTCTCCAGGACACCCCGTATTACTACGAACGTCCACTTCCATTGGACAAAACCACCGTATGGTTATATACAAACTCTAAGGAATTTATTCGAGGATGGTTTTCGGTTCTGGAGAAAACGAATAGGACTATTCAGTTGTCTTTTCTTTTTACCTTCTCTCAGGTTGCGAGTACTCCTTGGTTTAGGAGATAGTACACCTATTACGCAAATTGGATAGTCTTCTTCCAAACCATAGGCAGGTGCCGACCGGTATGGAATGAAGAAAACCAATTAGCCTAACGATGGTGTACAGAAGGTATTAAGTAAAGACATATCAAGGGATTAGTAAGAGGGCAAAGTAAATTGCGACTGCTATTCACGACCAAACCATGTATTTCTTCGCCAATCTTAAATCACCTTTGTATTTCTCCAGGACACTCCGTATCACTACGAAGATCCACAGTTTATTGGATACTCCATCGTATGGTTATATACGAACTCGAAAGGAACTTGTTCCTGTTCGGGGATGGATTCTGGTTCAGGAGAAATAGGAATAAGGTTTATTCGGTTTTCTTTTATCTTCACCTTCTCTCGCATTGCGAGTGCTCCTAAGATTAGGACATTACACCCATTATGCTTATTGGATAGTCTTCGTCCAAACCATAGGCTGGTGCCGAACGGTAGGGAAGGAAGAAAACCATTTGGCCTAAATGGGTGTACAGAAGGTAATGACTAAAGACATATAAAGGGATTTGGAAAGATAGCAAAGAATTATACGGTTACAGTTGTGAATCTGGATAATGGAAGATGCATGCATTACTAGGAATACCCGGATACCCCATCGAAACATTTCAATGTTTCAGTTTCACTATGTACTGTTAAAGGAAAACTGATTTCCCGATTAGATACTTACTCCAGGGTATGTATTTACCAGGTATGATTCTCACATCTGTATGGTTTTACAGATGATGAGTGGGAGCAAGTTATTGGGAATTAGGTGATCATCCTCATTATATCGGGATTCGTTGTAATCGGTGATATTTGAGGAAGTCACCTGGGTTGTTTGCCGGACGGCAAATATTTGGTTTTGAATATCCGCTGCCATGAACCAATTTCAAATTGATATATCTGTACGTCTATTTTTTAGATTGAGATATACCTTTTTGAAATTATGTCGATGACATTTACCTATATCAGTGGATGGTTAGGTAAGGAGCATTAAACAGCGGTGTAATTCTTCTTAACCATAAATACAGTTTTCAACCTATGACACACAGGGTTTGAGTTATTAGACTCAAAGGACTTATACAGAGTATTGTATGTTGTCCAGTGTCCATTAGGACAGAGGGGTTGGTCCTCGTACGATATTCGGTTTACTTATGACTTCTCTAGTTTTTAGACAGGTGTTTCGAGGAAACACAGGGTCCGAATTTTGAGAAGTTATAGGTATATGAATAAAGTAGAGAACCAGGTATTGCAAGTATCGGGATTCTTCAAAATGATAGAAGATATAGATACTTGTGTAGGGTATTCAGTTGATAGTAATGATTAAAGAACTTGCTTCTCCTTCAGATTACTCATAATTGGAAGCACTCCTAAGTTGAGTAATGTCGATCGGCCTCTCTCCATTTAGTTGACATGCACTAGAGACAGCTGCATGATTTGAATCTGGTTCAATTAAATCAGTGCCTCTGGTTCTATATTGGATATAGAACAGTTCATATCTTAACAATGTTAAGGTACGGGGAGTTTTCCGGCTTATGCTTAAAACCAGACTATGGATAACTCAAGGCACATTTCTGTAATGGCTGTTTGCGGGTTGACCCAGGCTATGACGAGGGTTGACTTTCTACCATCTGGAAGATCAATAGTGATATTGTTCTTGACTCGCCACAGTTTTAAGTAAAATGGATTTTTTAGAAAACAGTAGTGGGAGTATGGTAGAACTGGAAGTGATTCCAGAACCGCAAATGATTACTGAAGTTTTGACAAGAACCTAAAGATTCAATCTGATTTGACATTCCATTGGCCACTCCGCAGATTTGGTGGGTAACCTCAGGCACCCGAGAGGTACTCCGGTAGCCTCAAGGACGGTGACAGGGAGGTTCTTGTTTACCCAGACTTGCCATTGCTGCGAGACCCGGCAGGAGGATGAGTATAGCGTCGTTCTAAACTAGCTTTAGAAGTGTACGTGTATATGACTATGCCAGAGGGTTGTCGTAGTCAGTGGGAGCAGCGGAAGCATTGGTGGACAGGTGGCTTATGTCTATTTATAGACTAAAGCAGATATAGCGGAGATAGATCATCTATTTATGATGTGATAGTCATAGGTTTGACTTCATCAGAATAGGGGATGGATCTGTTAAGAAGGTAGTAGAGTGTGATGTCTTGGTATTTGGATGACATACACAGAGTAGGAAGTGATATTCCTATACTACAATCGGTTATACTTTGGTTGTCACACAGTAGTTTCTCCACATGGGACTTGGATATAATATCAAGACATTCTGGTTACTGGATCTAGATTTGGGTAGTTTCCCAATCAGGGTACTTAGACAGCATTCTAGAGGTGCTTTAGAATGTACGACTCCGGGCATGGTAGTGTACCTGCAGGTGATGGAGTCACCCTCTCTAAAGGTGTCTTACAGACTAAAGGGGAGAGGGATGTGCATGATTGGCAGATCGCTTGCTTAGGCAATTGAGTCAATCATGAGATGTCAAGTACCACACCAGATGTTGTTTTTGCAGTAGATGCAAGAAGTTGACATTAATCCAATCCTGGAGAAACAATCGGAAGCAGTTTTAGAACATAAGTAGATGTTCTAGGGATATGATAACAACAGCCTCTTTTAGGAGACAGTTATCATTCCAGGCTTCCAAGGTGACCTGGATGACAGAGAGGTTGTCAGAGTTATAGTTTTCCCTCTGACGAGGGGCGGTATTTTGGACAGGTGGTCCAAGGGGATATTGAGGGAGGCATGGCGCAGGATACTGATTAAGTTCAGTTGAAGATACAGTCTAAGAAGTTTGGATTTGGAGTTGACTTATGAGCTAGGGCCCATCAGACATCCAGACACATTCTAAGAAAGGTATTGCTCATTTCGGGAGATGGGTTTCTCTGCGAACTTGAGATATAGAGAGACATAGAAAGAAACATCACAGCTGATCCACTCACCGAGGCTATTCCTCGAACGCAATAGTTTCACAAACGGGTTTTGTGAGACAGACTAGTAGAGGAGTTGGGTGTTCGGTATCACACGGGCTGTGAGTATGCGACATCGCAATAATTAGCCTTGAGTGCTAGTGGGAGATTGTTGGAGATAGTGCCCTCAGAGTTAATTATTGGAACACAGGCACGTGATTGCAATGATTGAGGGAGGACCTATCCCGGTAGGACAGTCTTACTCAAGATGATAGTATACTATCTGGTTTACCTTTATCATCGTGTACTTCTTTATGTGACCTTATAAGTCACTATTGCACGTTGATAGAGCACCTAGGATTCTTGCTTGACTGCCAGCAGTATGAGGGCGATCATATATGTAGGAGCTGGTAGTCTATAAGCACATCCTTAAAAGGTCCCTAGTCGTGGGAGTTTCGAGACAGGGCATCGATACTCCAAAGTAGACTAGTGTTTACAGTCGAGACCCCGACGAGGGGCGGTGGCCGGTCTCACAAGCCACTGGTGTTAGATGGTTCACCTAAGATGTATACAGGTGCTCATTAGGTTATGAGTACACCGGACAGGACTTGCCGGGAACATGCTAGTTGGTCTTATACCTGACGTCAGATAGCAGTTCCCTGGTGACATGTTTACAGGTTAGTTCATCGACCTGAGATCGTCATTTGTCTCGTTTGAGTTCCCACTGTACTTTGATTACTACCATACCACACTCAAAGGAGACGTGCAAACAGGTTTTAGTTGGGTACAGTCCTGAGCCACATGGAGGCGGTGAGCGGATCTGCAGGGGTTCGTCTCTCCCGGTATTGGGTGTGAGGTCGCACTGTGTCTAGGAGAGCCATTACACAAAGCCCTCGGCCGAGGCAGGAGATTTACTGGTTGGTATTCTAGTAGTATCTCAGGGTGTTCTGGGCTACACTCCGACATGACTTGTATCGCTTTTGGGGGTCTGACTTTTACCAACCCCCTAGGCCCGCCATGCGATGCTCATAGACGAACGGACCGGACTGCTGGGATATTGTCACTAACAGGCTCAGTAGGGTGTCAGGATGAGTTCGCTCAACGACGTCCCTTTTGGTCAATACCTGGTATCGCGTTACGTATAGGCTAATACCTCTGACATACTAGTGGTTAAATCCACAACCAAAGTATTGACGAGTCTTTAGAGTCCCCCACAAACCATTTTCTCAAGTTGCGGGCGAAACGCTGTAGAGGCCGTATGGAGATATGGCAGGGTTCGATCAGATACGTGCGGTATTGCACGGATCATGATCGGTCGGATAATACTAGCGGGCTTTGGTTTAAGCCGGATCCTAGTATTATACAGTGTAGATTTTGTCTCATTGCATTTGTATTCGGTCGGAATACAAATGCGGGTATATATATACAGTAGCGGGGTTTTCCTATAATTTATTACGGGATCAGTTTTTAGGAGTTGCCAGTTTGCTTTCCGGTTTCGGCCATTTTCTTTGTATCTTTCTTTGGCCAAAATATGGTGGAGGAGGGCTTATTTGCATTTGTGCAAATAAGCATTATGGAGGGTGTTATTTGCATTTTGTTGTGTCATGATGGTTCTACCACCATTGACTTCATGAGTTCATGATTGCTTGACTTTTTGGAGTAATCATGGTTGTTGATTAGTTGATGGAGTGTGGGTTTTAGTTGGTGATCATTTTCTTTTCATCATCACCTTTTCTCTCTCTCTCTCTCTCTTGTTATTGCTCCACCCCCCTAGGCATTTTTCCCACTTCCTTGATCATGAGACCGGCCACATATTAGTAAGGGTCTGTCCAAATTTTGGAGGGGTGATTTGTATCCTTTTTGCTTGCACAAAAATGAGAGAGCTCCATCTCAAAGTTTCTCCTTGACCACCACCACCAAAAAGGAAACTTCCATAAACCCCATGAGACACATATCTTTCTACACATCATTCTACAACAATCCTTGGGCACGTCGGCTCGCCAACTTCGTGCCCGAGTTGCCTCAGTCCAGAGGTGGGAGCCCGTAAAAGAAGCCGGCGACGTGGTGCCCTTCCGGCGAGGAGATGAAGACCGGAGATTCCGCGGGGAGATCGGGACGACGACGAGAAGACCGAAGGACACGGATCGCTCGGTATATCTCTCTACCCGTTCTTTAGTTAGCCAGGATTAGATTAATGGCACTATCCGGATTTTTGTGCGCGGTGGTGCCGGTTTACAAGTTCGTAAAAAGTTTCGTTTCCGCATTCCGGTGTCGGATTTACGGCCGGGGAGCCGCCGTGCACTTACAATTCTCGCTCCCGCACATATCACATACGTGCTCCTATTTCGTTTTGCCTGAGCCAGAAAAACCTCTATGTAGGACTCTAAAGACTCGTCAATACGCCGGCAGTAGGTGATGATCACATCAAGCACCCACAAGCCGTCAGCGGTACTAGATGGACGTAACGGCTACCCGGGTATTGAGCGATCAGAAGATCAGTAAGCAAGCCCGCTCCAACTCCTGTAAAAGCCTGCCGGTAACACTTCCCATACAGTCCGGTATCCTCGTCTGATATGTCGCATATCAAGTCTAGGGGTGGTAAACGTCAGACCCCGATAACCCATAAGTCGTGCCGATGTGAGGCTCATAACAGGTCGAGAAACTACTGGTAACACTTACCAGTAAATCTCTAAATCAGCCCTGGCCAGGGACTTCCCTGTTACGGCCAATCGAGCACAGCGCAACATCAACCCCCAATACCGAGAGTGACGAAACCCCTCCTATCGCTCATTCCCTCCATGTGACTCGGGACTTTACCTAAAAACCACCATTTTGCACGCCCTCTTGGATGTGGTAAGGTGGAAATCAAAGCACAGTGGGAATCACACAAGACTTTATGACGATCTCGGGTCTACAGACTATCCTGCACATGTGTCACTAGAGAACTGCCATCTAACGTGCGGTATAATACCATCTGGGAGTTCTCAGCGAGTCCGTCCAGTGTACCCAGTCTCCACTGAGCACCCGTATACCATCTCTGATGTCAAACACCGATGGATATGGGATCATCCACCGCCCATCTCATGGGTCGAGAAGCGTATACGCTAGTCTAATCTGGTATATCGATGCCTTGTCTCGATACTCCTACGACTAGGAACATTAAAGGATGTACTTATGGACTACCATGGCCCCACTAATATGATCTGCATCATAGTCTAGGTAGTCAAGTACACATCCTAAGGGATTTACCAACATGTAACTATAAGACAGTATCAAGAGACATGTATACATGTTAAGATAAAGAGCAACCAGATAGCATACTATCATATCGAGCAAGAAAGTCCTCTCTATATATGTCCAAGCATCCAATATAATATACATCATCTGTTAGTGTATATGCCCTAGAGGCCATTACTGTATCATACTAGTTTGTATATTACTTAATGGAAGCTTGGGATATTCACCTTATATAGACAATCTTGCTCAATATAGTAGTATGCTACTTGGTTTGTTTCTACTTTAATGTGTACATGTGTTTATTTTAGTATATCACGTATACACATTAGTGGAGCCCTTAGGATCTTTGCTTGATTACCAGCGTTGTGATGGCAGTCACACTAGTGGGGGCTGGGTAATCTACAAGCACATCCTTATGCAGGTCCCCAGTCGTAGGACTATCAAGATAGGGCATCGATACTCCGGAGTAGACTAGAGTATGTGCTTCTCATCCCAGTATGGGAGACGGTCTATCCCACAGCCGTCAGTACGTCGTACTTGAGATAGTATGCGGGTCCTCGTTAGGTTACGAGTACACTGTACAGGACTCGTTGGGAACTGTTGGTTGGAACTACACCTATCGTTAGTTATCAGTTCCCAGGTGACATGAGTACAGCTTAGTCCGCTGACTTGACACTGTCACTTCGCCTCGAGTGTGTTCCCATTGTACTTTGATTACTACCCTACCACGGCTCAAAGGAGTCGTGCAAACAGGTAGTAGTTAGGTGCAGTCCTGAAGCACTTGGAGGCAGTGACGGTTAGACATGATTCGTCTCATCCGGTATTGGGGGTTGACATCGCGTTGTGTCTAGGAGAGCCATTACACAAGTAGTCCCTGGCCAAGGAAAGCGAGATATACTGGTAGGTTTCCAGTGTTATCTCAGGGTGTTCTGGGCTCCACTCCGACACGACTTGTACCGCTATTAGGGGACTGACGTTTACCGCCCCCTAGGCCCGCTATGCGATGTTATCAGACGAACAGACCGGACTGTACGGAGATTGTCACATTCAGGCTCAGTAGGAGTTCAGATGGGTTTCACCTCGTCCATCTTCTTGTCGGCATCTACCTGGGGACCGTTACGCACAGCTAGTGCCGCTTGCGGTCTGTGGTTAAAACCACTGCCAGCGTAGTATCGAGTCTTTAGAGTCCCACACAGAAAGCTATTCTCCTTTATGCAAAAGAGTAGAGGTCGCATGGTTTTGCGACAGGTCGCATGGTTTTGCGACAGGGTTCGGTCACATCTGTGCACTTGTGCACGTTTAGTGTCCGGACAGTTAACACTAGCGGGCTTTGGTTTAAGCCAGATCCTAGTGTACGTCTTGGGATTGGTTTTATCTCGTTTGTATTCGTGTTCCTCGGAACGCGGATGCGGGTGTGTATGCACAGTTGACAGAGAGACAGAGGCAGCGGATTCTCATTGGGGTTGTTGACTGTTCACTGTTGATTGTTGAATATTGACTATTGACTTTTTGCTAAACCCTAATGAGAATAAGAAATATAATTAACAATAATATTAATTAAGTATTATAGTGACATGGTTGTTGAGGTGTTGACTTTGTTGACTTGTTGACTTTGTTGACCAGGTTGGACTAGTTGACCATCATCATTACAATGGCTATCATTTCATGGCATAGACTTTTGCTTGCTTGTTTCTGTTTGCAAAATGAGTGCATGAAATGATATGGCCATTTTGACTTGAACCATCACACAATACTTGATTACTATTTTTTGTTATGATTTTGGATTACGAGAGCTTGGATGGAAAAAGACTTACTCATTCTCTCATTTGCTTTCTCTCTCTTGCTTGAGCTCTCCCTCTTGCTCTTCCTCTTGCTCTCTCTCTAGCTCAAGGCAACTCCCTCTCATGAGTTGAGAAACATTGCTTTAGAGATAAAAGAAAACCCAAATCACTTCTCTACTCATCCTAGTTCATAAGTTTTAGCAAACCAAGTGCTCTAGTTTCTTCAAGTTCGAAGAAGAAGCCAAAGGTAGAAGCTTTCAGGTGGATCCATCTTCGGCGCAAGGAGACGACGAGGTGAGGCCGATCCGTACACCGCAAAGAGTTGAAGACGAAGGAGTTCAAGAAAGGTATAGCCCCCTAACCGAGTAGGTAAAACTCCTAGTTAGGTTGTTAGGTAGTTGTTTAACAAAGATCCGTATTTTGAGTCCATGTTACCAACTCTTGAAAAATCGTTTTTCATCATTTCCGCAAACCCGTAAGTACCAGGAGAGGTAACGTGGACTTACAGTGGTATCAGAGCCTAGTTAAACACTATCTAACAAGTTAGCAAAGTAACTAGAAATTCGATCTGAGAAAAAGTCCCGAAATACGCCCGGAACACAAACTTTCTGTCGATTTTTAAACTGCTGTAAAAATTATTTTACATATACCAAAAATTAACTCAGGTTTTTTATAGTATACTGCAGAAAAACGATCCACAGAACCGACCAACTCACCGCGGTTCCGTGGCAAGAAAAGCTTCTTGCCGCGGATCCGCGGCCGAGTAGACTCGGCCGTCGATTGGTTTCACTGCAGTATACTTTATGGGGTATTTTGGGATTTTTGGAGTATCTTTTTTCAGCCCGGATTTTACAGAAAGCAAAATCTGTTTTTGGGGCTTAAAAAACCGTATTTTGATCGAGTTTCTAAAGACTAAAGCTAACGGGATTATATTTGTGATGTGTTATATGTATTGAACCTCTGCTAATCGCTATACGTTGATTAGTGGGGGTTATACATATCTGTGATCTGTAATGTTGATGGTATGTGTATATGAATTCATTGGATTGTCACGGATAAATAGCCGGGGGTTGTGAGATGAGAGTTTTCTTTTCTTTCAATTCATGTAAATTTGTAATTGATGTAATATTATTTTATGGCCGCACAACCGGGATGGGGTTGTAGCCGTCATTGTATAATTTCTTTTACTGTTTTTTCTCCAAGGATAGACCCAAGGTGGGGTGCACAAACTACCGGGTATCTCGAAGTGCCGAGTGGCCTACTCACGTCGTTGGGGGAGGTTGCTCCACTTCGGATATTTGGCGGGTAGTTTGCTGCACCCGTAGGGGTCTAGGGTGGGGTTTTGGCTATTCATCGCGACCGTGTAATCCGCTTTTCGTTACAGGCTCGTACAAATTGTGGATTCCAAGTATATCCAATGTGTTCATTGTAAGTCTACGCTAGCGCCCCGGCAGTCTACAGACGCCAAATGCGGAACAAAAAAACTTTTAACTGGCGCTATTGTATACTTTAACCCGGATCTGCCATTATTACTAAACTAACAAACTGTAAAGAGTGTAGAATGGTTATACCGAACGATCCGAGTCCTTCGTTCTTCAACCATCATCCCACGCTCCGATGCGGCTGCTCCGATCTCCTCGTCGAGGTGGCACCACATGATCGGTTCTTTAAACGGGCTCCCGCCTCTGACTCGAGGCAACTCGATCGTCAAGTTTGCTAAAAGAGACGACCAAGAATGATGTAGAGAATGAGTAGATGACTTTGTCTCACTTCGTCCAAGTCCGTGGACGATCGGTTAATGAAGTTGCCGTGGAAATCGGGTGAATGGAAATTGAACTAGGAAATTTCCATACACTAAAATATATGATAACTTTGGCCAAAAATGAATGAATCAATTCTCTCTCTCACTCAAATGATGGCCGGCCACTTATATCACAGGAGGGATGTGAGTGTAGGGTCAAAGTTGTGACCATAATGAGAATGAAGCTTATCTTAACCCTTCATGAAAGCATGAGTCACTAATTAACATTAAATGGAACCAATCACATAAAACCTAGTCACCTTGCATCATTAATGACCATTAATGACACAAATGAGTCATAAGCCACTTCATCACTTCTAGAACCTTCTAGAATGATGACTCACTCCATCTGAAGAAAAGATAAATCCGTCTTTAACCGAATGTTAAAAGACGGCTGATAGAAAACTGGAAACTGGCAACTTCCAAAAGTGATCCTGAAACGACTTTCAGGAAAACCCCGAAACTGTATAAATATACCCGCATTTGTATTACGACCGAATACAAATGCAACTGAGACAAAGATATTATACCTACTCAATATAATACTCGGATACGGCTTAAACCAAAGCCGACCAATATCATCTGTCCGAAAATCGACACGTGCGTAAACGCACGTGCATTTTCCGAACCCTGCCATAAAACCATACGGCCTCTACAACGTTTCGCCCGAACTTGGGAAACTGTCTGTGGGGGACTCTAATGACTCGTCAGTACCCTGGCAGTTGGTTTAACCACAAACCGTCAGCGGCACTAGCAATGCGTAACGGTTGCCCACGGACTGACCTCAAGGGATGCCGATGAGCGCACTCATCCGGAAAACCCTACTGAGCCTAACAGTGACAATGTATATACTGTCCGGTCCGTTCGTCAATGAGTATCGCATATCTGCCTAGGGGGCTAGCAACGTCAGACCCCCAATAGCAGTATAAGTCGTGTCGGAGTGAAGCCCAAATACACCCTGAGATACTACTGGAGTACCTACCAGTAAATCTCCTACCATGGCCATGGATTTGTGTAATGGCTCTCCTAAACACAGCACGATCTCGCCCCCAATACCGGGAGAGACGAATCCCCTGCCGATCTGCTCACGTGCCTTCATATGGCTCGGGACTGTACCCAAAAGCTACCTGTTTGCACGACTCCTTTGAGCCGTGGTAGGGTATAAATCAAAGCACAGTGGGAACTCACACGAGACAAATGACGACCTCAGGTCGATGAACTAACCTGTACACATGTCACCAGGGAACTGCTATCTGACGATAGATATAATACTAACTAGCAGATTCCCGGCGAGTCCTGTCCGGTGTACTCATAACCCAATGAGCACCTGTATACATCTTAGGTGATCCAACTGACACCAGTGGCTTGTGAGACCGGCCACCGCCCCTCGTCGGGGTCTCGACTGTACACACTAGTCTACTCCGGAGTATCGATGCCCTGTCTCGAAACTCCCACGACTAGGGACCACAATTAAGGATATGCATATAAACTACCCAACTCTCAAGTATATGATCGCCATCATACTGTTGGTAGTAAAGCAAGATCCTAAGGGCTCTATCAAAGTGTAACATGCAATCAGTCACCTGATCATGTACACGACTGATAAAGACAAACCAGATAGCATACTATCATCTCGAGAAAGACAGTGCTACCGGGATAGGTCCTCCGCAATCATTGCAATCACGTACCTGCGATCCAATAATTGACTATGAGGGCACTATCTCCAACAATCTCCCACTTGCACTCAAGGCTAATATTGCGATGTCGACTACTCACAGCCCGTGTGAAACCGAACATCCAACTCCTCTACTAATCAGTTTCACAAAGCCCGTTTGTAAAACTATTGTGTTCGAGAAATAGCCTCGGTGAGTGGATCCGCCTAGAAGTTTCTTTCTGTATCTCTCTTAACCTCAAGTTCGTGGAGAAAGCCATCTCCCGAATTGAGTAGTACCTGTCTTAGAATATGTCTGGATATCTGATGGGACCTTAGTTCATAAATGAACTCCATATCCAAACTTCTTAGACTGTATCGATCACTGAACCTAATCAGTATCGGGCACCATGCCACCCACAGTATCCCCTTGGACCACCTGTCCATAATACTGTCCCTCGTCAGAGGGAAAACTAAAACTCTGACAATCACTGTGTCATCCATGTCACCTTTGAAGCCTGGAATGATAACCGTCTCCCGAAAGAGGCTGCCGTTATCAAATCCGTAGAACATGTACTAATGTTCTAAAACCGCTTCCTTATGTTTCTCTAGGATTGGATTAATACAAACTTATTGCATCTAGTGCAAAACCAACATTTGGTGTGGTACTTGACATCTCATGATTGACTCAATTGCCTAAGCAAGTGATCTGCCAATCATGCACATCCCTCTCCCCTTTAGTCTGTAAGACACCTTTAGAGAGGGTGACTCCATCACCTGCAGGTACACCACCATGCTAGGAGTCAACTATTCCAAAAACCATTAGAATAACTGTCAAAGTACCCACATTGGGAAACTACCCAAATCCAGATCTAAAACCATAGATCTAGAAACCAAAATGTCAAATATTATATCCATATCCTGTCTGGAGAAACAACTGTGTGACGACCACAGTACAACCGATCGTAGTATAGGAATTTTACTTCCTACTCTGTGTATGTCATCCAGATACCATGACATCACACCCTACTACCTTCTTAACTGATCCAACCCCTATTCTGATTGAAGTCAAACCCATGACTGTCACATCAAAATTAGATGATCTATCTCCGCTATAACTGCTCAAGTCTATAAATAGATATAAGCATCTTGCCCACTATGCTTCCGCTGCTCCCACTGACTATGACAACCCTCCTACCGGGTCTCATATCCTGGAACAACAGTAGTGTCAAGTCTTGGTAGATAAGAACCTCCCTGTCACCGTCTCTGAGGCTACCGAAGTACCTCTCGGGCATCTGAGGTTACTTACCATACCTGTGGAGTGGCTATCGGAATGTCAAACCTGATTGAATGTATAGGCCCTATTAAATTTTCCGTAATCGTTCGCGGTTCTGGAATCACTTCCAGTTCTACCATACTTCCACTACCGTTTTCTGAAAAAGATCCATTTTACTAAAACTGTGGCGAGTCAAGAACAATATCACTATTGATCTTCCAAATGGTAGAATATCAACCCTTGTCATAACCAGGGTCAACCCACAAACAGCCATTACAGAAACGTGCCCTGAGTTATCCAGTGTCTGGTTTTAATCATAAGCTGGACAACTCCCCATACCTTAACTTCTTTTAAGGTACGATCCGTTCTATATCCATTATAGTAACTTTAGCACTAATTTAATTGGAACCAAGATTCAAATCATGCAGCTGTCTCCAATGCATATCTACTTAATGGAAAGAGGCTAATCAGCATTACTCAACTTAGGAATCCATCCAATTATGAGTAACCTGAAAGAGAAACACGTTTCTCAAAACCATCACTATCATCTGAATACCAATCACAAGAATCTACATCTTCGATCTCTTTGAAGAATCCCGATACTTGTGATACCTGGTTCTCTACTTTATTCTTATACCCACAACTTCTCAAAACTTAGACCTTGTATTTCTACGAAACACTCGTCTAAATACTAGAGAAGTTATAAGTAAACAGAACATAGTACGAGGACCTACCCCTTTGTCCTGATGGACACTGGACAACATACAATACTCTGTATAAGTCCGCTGAGTTAAACAACTCATAACTTGTGCGTTGTCGGTGGAAAACTGTACCGTGGCGATTTCCTCAACTATCACCAATTACAACGAATTCCGATATAATGAGGACGATCACCTAATTCCCAATATCTTACTCCCAATCATCATCTGTAAAACCATACAGATATGAGAATGAAACCTGGTAAATACATACCCTTGGAGTAAGTGTCTAATCGGGAAAACAGTTTTTCTTTTAACAATGCACTGAAACATGAAAATGTTTCGTATCCTGGTATTCATAGCAATGCCTCTTCCATAATCTAATCCATGACTTCAACCGTATATTTTATTGCCATCTCTCCAAATCCCTTTATTTGTCTTTAGTCGTTACCTTCTGTACACCATCGTTAGGCTAAATGGTTTTCTTCCTTCCCTACCGTTCGGCACCAGCCTATGGTTTGGAAGAAGACTATCGAGTAAGCATAATAGGTGTACCCTCCTAAACCAAGGAGTACTCGCATCTCGAGAGAAGGTGACGATAAAAGACAACTGAATAATACCTTATCCTTTTTAAAGGTGAAATAGGAGCGGCGATGAAGTACGCGGTTTTGGTCGTGAATGATATCAGTCGCAATTTACTTTGCCCTCTTTCTAATCCCTTTATTTTGTCTTTACATATTACCTTCTGCACACACTACTTAGGCTAATTGGTTTTCTTCATTCCCTACCTTTCGGCACCAGCCTATGGTTTGGAATAAGACTATCCAATAAGCGTAATAGGTGTACTCTCCTAAACCAAGGAGCCCTCGCAACCTGAGAGAAGGTGATAATAAAAGACAACTGAATAAACCAATTCTATTTCTCCTGAACCTGGATCCATCCTCGAAGAAGTCCCTTCGAGTTCGTATATAACCATACGATGGATCTATCCAATGGAAGTGGATATCCGTAGTAATACGGGTGTTCTGAGAAATGCAAAGGGTAGAAGAAGGAGTGGCAATGACTTATGCAACATAGACAATCCAAAAGCCAGTATTATAAGAAGGTTCGGTCAACTTGGTCACTGAGTCATAGTCTAGGGTCGGTCAAAGGTCGCTGCCAAAGAGAGAGAGAGAAAAGAAACACTCTGCGTGCATTCTATCCTAGATCAGAATGGTCATCACTTTATCTAATCCGGAAACCTCCCACTGTCCTGTCAAATTCTCCTCCAAACCTAAAGAAGAATCAATCGGGATCACCCGAAGAGTAAACCAACTCATCAGTGGGAATCGGGATCCAACTCTCATCGCATGTTAACGTGATGGAATGCATCCACGTTATTCATACTCCAGAAGGTATGCGCATACTTGGCAAGTTTCAGTTTCTTTAGAAACTCCCGATATCATTTTCTTGCCCCATGCTCTTATGACCTTAGCGTATGTCAACAAATCATAAGTCACATGTCAAGTTCTGCCCGTCATTATCTTCTTAATTTGAACCCACCCGTACATACCCTTGACGTATGCCAACAAGGTAATACGACTGTCCCAAACCAACTCATCTATCTATGCAACAAATGAATACCCAGCAGCTACCAAACACTATGCCTTGACGTATGCCAACAAACATAGCTTGAATACTACTGACCATCCATAAGAAACGACGGAGGGCTACGACTGGTTTTTGGCGAAAAACCATTAGCGTAGTGAACTTGATATCGCTGAAGGAACCTGATAGCTTTTTATAAAAATATAGTGGCGAAAACCTTTTGCTAAAGAGGTCATTCCCGGTGAAGGGATCTCGGCTCTTTCCTCGTGGAATGAGGTGCAGGATATTCCACTGAATACCGCTATGCAAAGCAATATGTAATCGACTATAGTGAGGTTATTACTCTGACGCAAACTTCTGTCCAAGGGGTCTTTCCCGGTGAATGGATATCAGCCCTTGCCACGTCGAATGAGGTGCTGGATATTCACACCGAATACCGCTATGCATAACAAAAAGAAACGTCTTTGTAATAACACCTTTTTAAAATTGTTCCAACAACTCAAACAGGTTTGTTTTCCTTTGCATTGATCAGAATCAACGCAGTCCCATCAAATAATCACACCAGAAAAGAACGAAAATAAAATGTACGTATATGCCATCCGCATTCGTCACTGGGTCCCGTCATCACCCGTTAGGTTACTTAACTAACGACAGAGCGGGGACTGGACTAGCGCGGGTGTAAAACATATACAACATCTAATAGTATATAAACCAATATACAATAATCGCTCCAGGCGTGATAATATGCAACATTACAGAAAAGTAATAAGCATCACAGAACAATACAGATAATCTGGGATCCCCGAGTTTCACAGAGCTGCTGCTGAAACTCGACGTTCCCCTGTCGTGTGGATAGCCTGTGCAATGAAACCTAGACCCCTACGGTTGCGGCAAGTTACCCGCCAAAACCTGAAGCGAGGCAGTCCCCACAGCATAGTGAATGGAACACCCGGCACTTCACGGAATCCGGTAATCTTGGGCACCCCTCCTTGGGTCAACCTGTACCCCCTACGAGTGCGGCGAATAGTCTGCCAATTCTAGAGTGGTGCCCCTCTGCCTCTCAAAGCCATGAGATGAGGACCCGTTGCCCTCCCGAACCCGGCTATCCGTGCACTCCGTCTCGGGGCAAAACCTAGTACAGTAATGAAAAATAGTATAATAGGTACATCGACCGCAACCTGGTCGTGCCCCAAAAGAATATTATACAACAGGCAGTGACGGCAGTCCACAAGTTGGACGCTCGCCCCGCAATATCAAATGTACAAATAAACTCAAACTGTACTACCATTGCACACTGCTATCCACCACGACAAATCCGCAACATCACAGCACAACACAGAACATCAACACGAATGTCACGTTCGCAAACCCGTCTAAAAGAACTATAGCAATCAGACGCGGTTTACCGATCAAATGACATTCCCGGTCGGAGATATAATGTAAGCACTGTAAACTAACGTGTTTAAATTTCGATAGACCAAAGACCAAATATCAAAAAGTGGGCCCCACAGCTTACTGGTGAACAGTAACAAAACCTGGGCCAAAACGATATATACCAAAAATCCCAATTTGTAATAGAGAATCCACTGCATAAATTTCGCAGAGTGATCTTACTTTCCTGCGGCGCTTCCGCGGCCAAACCCATGCTTGGGCCGCGGATGCGCGGCGGAACAGTAAGATTACTTCGTCGAATTTCTGCAGTATTCCTAAAAAAGCCTGCTTGTTTTTCTGGTATGGTCAAAATCACATTTGGACGAGTTTTGAAATTAACAGAAACTGTCAAGCTAAAAATTGCGATTTTTGATTTTCGGTTCGATCGATGTTTTAAACGCGTTAGCATAAGTTAGTATAGCAAAATGGTGAGGCTCTGATACCACTGTAAGTCTACGCTAGCGCCCCGGCAGTCTACAGACGCCAAATGCGGAACAAAAAACTTTTAACTGGCGCTATCGTATACTTTAACCCGGATCTGCCATTATTGCTAAACTAACAAACTGTAAAGAGTGTAGAATGGTTATACCGAACGATCCGAGTCCTTCGTTCTTCAACCATCATCCCACGCTCCGTTGCTGCTGCTCCGATCTCGTCGATCTCCGATCTCCTCGTCGAGGTGGCACCACATGATCGGTTCTTTAAACGGGCTCCCGCCTCTGACTCGAGGCAACTCGATCGTCAAGTTTGCTAAAAGAGACGACCAAGAATGATGTAGAGAATGAGTAGATGACTTTGTCTCACTTCGTCCAAGTCCGTGGACGATCGGTTAATGAAGTTGCCGTGGAAATCGGGTGAATGGAAATTGAACTAGGAAATTTCCATACACTAAAATATATGATAACTTTGGCCAAAAATGAATGAATCAATTCTCTCTCTCACTCAAATGATGGCCGGCCACTTATATCATAGGAGGGAGGTGAGTGTAGGATCAAAGTGGTGACCATAATGAGAATGAAGCTTATCTTAACCCTTCATGAAAGCATGAGTCACTAATTAACATTAAATGGAACCAATCACATAAAACCTAGTCACCTTGCATCATTAATGACCATTAATGACACAAATGAGTCATAAGCCACTTCATCACTTCTAGAACCTTCTAGAATGATGACTCACTCCATCTGAAGAAAAGATAAATCCGTCTTTAACCGAATGTTAAAAGACGGCTGATAGAAAACTGGAAACTGGCAACTTCCAAAAGTGATCCTGAAACGACTTTCAGGAAAACCCCGAAACTGTATAAATATACCCGCATTTGTATTACGACCGAATACAAATGCAACTGAGACAAAGATATTATACCTACTCAATATAATACTCGGATCCGGCTTAAACCAAAGCCGACCAGTATCATCTGTCCGAAAATCGACACGTGCGTAAACGCACGTGCATTTTCCGAACCCTGCCATAAAACCATACGGCCTCTACAACGTTTCGCCCGAACTTGGGAAACTGTCTGTGGGGGACTCTAATGACTCGTCAGTACCCTGGCAGTGGGTTTAACCATAAACCGTCAGCGGCACTAGCAATGCGTAACGGTTGCCCACGGACTGACCTCAAGGGATGCCGATGAGCACACTCATCCGGAAAACCCTACTGAGCCTAACAGTGACAATGTATATACAGTCCGGTCCGTTCGTCAATGAGTATCGCATATCTGCCTAGGGGGCTAGCAACGTCAGACCCCCAATAGCAGTATAAGTCGTGTCGGAGTGAAGCCCAAATACACCCTGAGATACTACTGGAGTACCTACCAGTAAATCTCCTACCATGGCCATGGATTTGTGTAATGGCTCTCCTAGACACAGCACGATCTCGCCCCCAATACCGGGAGAGACGAATCCCCTGCCGATCCGCTCACGTGCCTCCATATGGCTCGGGACTGTACCCAAAAGCTACCTGTTTGCACGACTCCTTTGAGCCGTGGTAGGGTAGAAATCAAAGCACAGTGGGAACTCACACGAGACAAATGACGACCTCAAGTCGATGGACTAACCTGTACACATGTCACCAGGGAACTGCTATCTGACGGTAGATATAATACTAACTAGCAGATTCCCGGCGAGTCCTGTCCGGTGTACTCATAAGCCAATGAGCACTTGTATACATCTTAGGTGATCCAACTGACACCAGTGGCTTGTGAGACCGGCCACCGCCCCTCGTCGGGGTCTCGACTGTACACACTAGTCTACTCCGGAGTATCGATGCCCTGTCTCGAAACTCCCACGACTAGGGACCACAATTAAGGATATGCATATAAACTACCCAACTCTCACGTATATGATCGCCATCATACTGTTGGTAGTAAAGAAAGATCCTAAGGGCTCTATCAAAGTGTAACATGCAATCAGTCACCTGATCATGTACACGACTGATAAAGACAAACCAGATAGCATACTATCATCTCGAGTAAGACTGTGCTACCGGGATAGGTCCTCCGCAATCATTGCAATCACGTACCTGCGATCCAATAATTGACTATGAGGGCACTATCTCCAACATTCATCTGTGATCTGGAATGGCTATCATTGCAATGTATCTATATATGATATTATTTAGGCGTTGATTATGTTTTGCAGCCGCGCTAGCCCAGCCCCCGCTCTGTCGTTAGTTAAGTAACCTAACGGGTAATGACGGGGCCCCGTGGCGAATGCGAATGGCAAAAGCGTACGTCATATTTTGGTTGTTTTCTGCAATGGTAGGATTAAATGATGGGACACATTAAATGATGTGGTGTGGGAAGAAACCCTATCTTAAGCACATTAAGGCATGGGGATGTCCAGCTTTTGTCAAAAAGCAGCATGCGGACAAATTCGAGGCACGCTCAGTACAGTGCAAGTTTGTGGGATATCCAAAGAACTCTAAGGGATATTTCTTCTATTGAGAAGAGGAACAAAAGATTTTTGTTTCTCGTCATGCCCACTTCTTGGAAACTGAGTTTTTGGAAAATCAGATAAGTAGGATCGCAATAGAACTGGAAGAAATTCCAGGACCATGAGCTATTACTGAAAGCGTATTAGAACCAGAGGGTTCGAAAGATCATGACATTCCTGCACCGCTCCGCAGGAGTAGTATGCAGTCTCATCCGCCCGAGAGATACTACGGTTTTCTCTTAGACGGGGATAGAGAGGATTGCATCATTGATAGTGATGAGCCGACTAGCTTCCAGCAGGCCATTCAGAGCGTTGACTCGGTAAAATGGCTGGATGCAATGCGGACCGAAATGGAGTCTATGTACATCGACAAAGTATGGACGTTGGACGTTTCTCCAGATGGGGTAAAACCCGTAGGATGCAAGTTGATCTTCAAAAGGAAGATTGGTGTAGATGGACAGGTTGAGACCTATAAAGCTAGACTGGTAGAAAAGGGTTTTCGTCAAAGACCTGGTTTGGACTATGACGAGACCTTTTCTCCAGTAGCTATGCTGAAATCCATTTGGATCCTTCATGCCATTACTGCCTTCCACGATTATGAGATTTGGCAGATGGACGTAAAGACTGCTTTTCTAAATGGAAATTTAGAGGAGTGTGTTTATATGGACCAGCCAGAGGGTTTCATTCAGAGTGGGAGCAGCGGAAAGGTGTGCAAGTTGCTTAAGTCCATCTATGGACTAAAGCAGGCATCGCGGAGTTGGAACATCTGTTTTGATGAGACGGTCAAAGATTTTGGCTTTAAAAAAAATCCAGATGAACCATGCATCTATAGTAGATTTGTAGCGAGAACTGCAGTATTCCTCGTTTCATACGTGGATGACATTCTCTTGATAGGAAATGACATTCCTATGCTACAATCTGTCAAAGGGTTCTTGTCACACAGGTTCTCCATGAAAGACCTGGGTGATGCCTGATACATTCTGGGGATCCGGATCTATCGTGACAGATCCAAGAGGTTACTGGGACTCTCACTGTCCAGGTACATCGACACCATACTGAAAAGATTCAGTATGGAAGATTCCAAGCGCCGTAATCTACCGGCTTGTCACGGGATCACCCTCTCCAAAGAGATGTCTCCCAAGACTGATTTGGAAAGGGATTGCATGTCTATTATACCCTACGCTTCTTCAGTAGGCTCTATAATATATGTGATGTTGTGTACCAGACCAGATGTAGCTTATGCACTGAGTGTGGTAAGCTGGTATCAGTCAAACCCTGGGGAGAAACACTGGATAGCGGTAAAGAACATTCTCAAGTACCTGAGGAGGACTAAGGAGATGTTCTTGGTGTATTGCGGAAAAGACCTCCAGATCGAGGCCTTTGCTGACTCCAGCTTCCAGAATGACAAGGTTGATTCCAAGTCCATATCGGGTTATGTCTTTACCCTCAATGGAGGGGCGGTGTGTTGGAAGAGTTCCAAACAGGAAACCGTTGCTGACTCGACGATGGAAGCGGAATATAACGCTGCTGCAGATGCCGCAAAAGAAGCCGTCTGGATAAGGAAGTTCTTAACTGAACTTCAGGTGGTTCCGTCCATTGTTGATCCAATAACTCTGTATTGCGACAACAACGGGGCTATAGCTTTAGCGAAGGAACCCAGGTCCCATCAGAGATCCAGAAACATCTTGAGGCGGTATGACCTGATCAGGGAGATCGTGGGTCGCCAGGAGATCGAGGTTCGGAGAGTTTCTACGGAAGATAACACTGCTGATCCACTCACAAAGGCCTTAACCCAGACTCAGTTCGAGCGGTTGATCGAGATGATAGGTCTTCGATACGCCAGTACATAGCCTTAGTGCAAGTGGGAGATTGTTAGTGTATATGCCCTAGAGGCCATTACTGTATCATACTAGTTTGTATATTACTTAATGGAAGCTTGGGATATTCACCTTGTATAGTCAATCTTGCTCAATATAGTAGTATGCTACTTGGTTTGTTTCTACTTTAATGTGTACATGTGTTTATTTTAGTATATCACCTATACACATTAGTGGAGCCCTCAGGATCTTTGCTTGATTAGCAGCGTTGTGATGGCAGTCACACTAGTGGGGGCTGGGTAATCCATAAGCACATACTTATGCAGGTCCCTAGTCGTAGGACTATCGAGACAGGGCATCGATACTCCGGAGTAGACTAGCGTATGCGCTTCTCATCCCAGTATGGGAGACGGTCTGTCCCACAGCCGTCAGTACGTCGTACTTGAGATAGTATGCGGGTGCTCGTTAGGTTACGAGTACACTGGACAGGACTCGTTGGAAACTGTTGGTTGGTACTATACCTATCGTCAGTTATCAGTTCCCAGGTGACATGAGTACAGCTTAGTCCGCTAACTTGACACTGTCACTTCTTCTCGAGTGTGTTCACACTGTACTTTGATTACTGCCCTACCACGGCTCAAAGGAGTCGTGCAAACAGGTAGTAGTTGGGTGCAGTCCCGAAGCACTTGGAGGCAGTGACGGTTAGACAGGATTCGTCTCTCCCGGTATTGGGGGTTGACATCGCGCTGTGTCTAGGAGAGCTGTTACACAAGTACTCCCTGGCCAGGGCAAGCGAGATATACTGGTAGGTTTCCAGTGTTATCTCAGGGTGTTCTGGGCTCCACTCCGACACGACTTGTACCGCTATTAGGGGACTGACGTTTACCGCCACCTAGGCCCGCCATGCGATTTTATCAGACGAACAGACCGGACTGTACGGAGATTGTCACATTCAGGCTCAGTAAGAGTTCAGATGGGTTTCACCTCGTCCGTCTTCTTGTCGGCATCTACCTGGGGACCGTTACGCAGAGCTAGTGCCGCTTGCGGTCTGTGGTTAAAACCACTGCCAGCCTAGTGTCGAGTCTTTAGAGTCCCACACAGAAATCTATTCGCATTTAGGCAAAGGAGTAGAGGTCGCATGGTTTTGCGACAGGTCGCATGGTTTTGCGACAGGGTTCGGTCACATCCGTGCACTTGTGCACGTTTAGTGTCCGGACAGTTAACACTAGAGGGCTTTGGTTTAAGCCAGATCCTAGTGTACGTCTTGGGATTGGTTTTATCTCGTTTGTATTCGTGTTCCTCGGAACGCGGACGCAGGTGTGTATGCACAGTTGACAGAGAGACAGAGGCAGAGGGTTCTCATTGGTGTTGTTGACTGTTGACTGTTGACTGTTGACTTTTTGCTAAACCCTAATGAGAATAAGAAATATAATTAACAATAATATTAATTAAGTATTATAGTGACATGGTTGTTGAGGGGTTGACTTTGTTGACCGGTTGACTAGGTTGGAGTAGTTGACCATCATCATTACAATGGCTATCATTTCATGGCAAAGACTTTTGCTTGCTTGTTTCTTTTTGTAAAATGAGTGCATGAAATGATATGGCCATTTTGACTTGAACCATCACACAATACTTGATTACTATTTTTTGTTATGATTTTGGATTATGAGAGCTTGGATGGCAAAAGACTTACTCATTCTCTCATTTGCTTTCTCTCTCTTGCTTGAGCTCTCCCACTTACTCTTCCTCTTGCTCTCTCTCTAGCTCAAGGAAACTCCCTTTCATGAGTTGAGAAACATTGCCTTAGAGATAAAAGAAAACCCAAATCACTTCTCTACTCATCCTAGGTCACAAGGTTTAGCAAACTAAGTGTTCTAGTTTCTTCAAGTTCGAAGAAGAAGCCAAAGGTAGAAGCTTTCAGGTGAATCCATCTTCGGCGAAAGGAGACGACGAGGTGAGGCCGATCCGTACACCGAAAAGAGTTGAAGACGAAGGAGTTCATAAAAGGTATAGCCCCCTAACCGAGTAGGTAAGACTCCTAGTTAGGTTGTTAGGTAGTTGTTTAACAAAGATCCGTATTTTGAGTCCATGTTACCACCTCTTGAAAAATCGTTTTTCATCATTTCCGCAAGCCCGTAAGTACCGAGAGAGGTAACGTGGACTTACATCATCTGTACAATATTGGCCTCTAGGGCATACATACAACTAACACGAGATTGATACGATATGAGATACCGTATTCTATTCTCGCGATTTGTGACATTAATCGGTTGTATGTGATATAGCAGGGTTATCGGATCAAGTGTTGATTCGATAAGTTGTTACATATGATATTAGTTGGTTATATGTGATATAGCCGGATTATTAAATCAAGAGTTGATTTAATAATTTAATGTATAATTATATGTTTGATATATTACATTACATTAACTAGTATCAGCTCACTTATGATTTGTTTTCTCACTTTGTGTACATATGTGATATGTATGTTTGTGTACATGTATTGTGTCATGGTTGATGATACATACAAGTTGGGTGTATGAGATTTATACCATGATTAGGTTAAATTAGCGTTTAGTTTATGTATTATGATTTAACAAAAGTGAATGACTTAGTCAGAGTTGTCAAGTTTGGAAGAAGCTTGTAGAAACATTGACAAAGTCTTCTCTTTTGTCATTTCTTTAGATATTATTTAACCCAACTCTTAACCTTATAGCTTAGTTAATTATCTACATGAGTTAAGCATGACAGCTTAACTCACCCATGGTTACATAATTCATTTGGATGAATTATTAACTTGAGTTCATTCTTCTTCTTCTTCTTCAACAAAAAGCTTTCTAGCTTCAATGGAGTTTGAGAAAAAGTGTGAGAAAATGAAATCTAAAGTGAGCCCACTTCCTACTTCATCATCCTCTACTACTTGCCATTTAGTATAGGGTGTTCTCTTCACAAAGTTCATGACCTAGTGAAGGAATTGCTTGAGTTAGTGTCTCCTCTACGCAGATCTTCTTCGGCCTTGAAGTCATAAAGCAAGAACGTTCGTTTCTTCATGGAGCCTCTCTAGAGTCTGGAGTTTACGATCGCAGCGAAGGGGACTACTACACGGAGCTATTGAAGTGAAGGACCAGTCTAAAAAGGTTGCATTCCTTGCTCACTTCTTATTGCAAAGCGTTTGCATATGTTATTCTATATATTTATAGTTTACGATTCTAGTTAGGGTTAGCTTATACGTCAATAATTTGAATTTGGCATGGACGATGCCTCCCGAAACCTTGCTGCCGTCATGGGTAACACTACAGATACCAGATCGAGATCCCACATATGCAAAGGTAGAGAACTGGAAAAAGGTGATCATTCTCTAAAAGTAGGAAATGGTGCAAGTGTTGCAGCCAAAACAGTTGGTGAATATCACCTTGTATTGCCAACTGGGAATACATTGATCCTGAACGACTGTTATTACATACCCTCTATTATATTCAATTTAATATCAATTTCTTTATTAGATTGTAACATTTCAGAAAATATAAAATATTATTTTTTGAATTTAATATTAAAATAATTTATTTCGCGAAACTACCGATTTGCGGATTTGGGGTTGTCGTAAAATGGTATAAATATATATACCAATATTTGTGAAAGAATTTGGTGATTGAAATGATTTACTCATTTAAATATAATTATTGGAATTGTGGGTATTTGTTTTTGGCCAAAAAAATTTCATGTGCCAGATATTTCCTTGCTAGCAAATTTCGTGAGTCACGGTGTGGTGAGTGAGTCACTACATTGCATTTATTTGTTTTGTGAGCTTCATCTTTTGGGGAGGCTGCTAGAATGTTGTGAGGGATTAATTTATTCTTTCTACACTCACCACTTCAATTAACACACACTTACCACTCTCCATTTGATTTCCCAGTAGCAATTTCGAAATTGACAGAGTGGGTTTTAATAAGGGGCTCGGCCATTTCTTTTTCTTGACAAGAAAAATTTATCTTGCTCACATCTTCACTTCACCAAGTGGCAAATTCTTATACCTTCATCCAAATACTTGGGTGCGTTGAGACAAAGTATTTGCACACTATCTCTACTTCGTCTTTGGTATCCAGGCTAGCAAACTGGATGCCCAAGTTGCTTCGGTTTAGAAGCGGGGGCCCATATAATGAATCCTCGACGTGTGTATTCTTCGACGAGCATGACCGGGGAGCGAACTTCGTCGAGGCAGCTGCAACATGCTAAGGGCAGAGATTGAAGGCCGAAGGACACGGATCGATTGGTATAATCTCTTAAACCACTTGATAGTTTACTAGTATAGGGTTGTTTGGTACACTTGGGTGTTGAGCTTGGGGTTTTTACGAATAGCGACCTTAGTTGGAGTTTTTGGCTATGTTTTCCGGTATTGAGATTTGATATTGTATTTGTTCGTTGGATGTTTGTACGTTAACGACAAGGGTTGTTTAATTGTTTTGCATGCATGGGCTATATGTTCTAACCTATGAGCGCACCGCATGCCGTATTAGATTTCAGAACTTGATTTTAATGGTTTTTCGATACGTGTTGATATTGTAGGTACCTTTGCGTGGATTCCGAGACGACAAAACACATCGACTACGGCTAAGTGAGGAGTTTAGCAGGTGAGTAAATTTATATCAACGGGGGAAGTCGGGTGGATGGCGTATAGCACCCCCGCAAACATTGATATGGAAGATCGTTTGATTATTCTATCCTGATAAATGATATGCGACGGACATGAGTATAGGATTTACTGTTAGTTATATGTATGCCCTAGAGGCCATTACTGTACATGAGATGTATATTATAGTGGATGCTGGGACATATATAGGTAGGACTTTCTTGCTCGACATGATAGTACGCTATCTGGTTGCTCTTTATCTTAACATGTATACTTGATGTCTCTCTGTTAAATGTTGATAAAGCCCTTAGGATGTGTACTCGACTTCCAAGACGATGATGTAGATCATACTAGTGGGGCCTGGGGAGTCAATGAGTACATCCTTCAATGTTCCTAGTCGTGGGAATATCGAGACGGGGCATCGATATTCCAGAATAGACTAGCGTATATCTTCTCGATCCATGTGATGGGCGATGGATGATCCCATATCCATTGGTGTTTGACATCAGAGACGGTATGCGGGTGCTCAGTGGAGACTGGGTACACTGAACGGACTCGCTGAGAACTCCCAGATGGTATTATATCTTACGTCAGATGGCAGTTCTCTGGTGACACTGGTACAGCTTAGTCTGTTGACCCGAGATCGTCATAGAGTCTTGTGTGTCTCCCACTGTGCTTTGATTTCCACCCTACCACGGCTCTACCGAGTCGTGCAAATAGGTGGTTTTTGGGTACAGTCCCGATTCACATGGAGGCAATGAGCGATAGGATGGGATTCGTCTCTCCCAGTATTAGGGGTTGATGCTGCGCTATGCTCGACTGGCCATAACTGGAAATCCCAAGGCAGGGTTGCACTGATTTACTGATAAGTGTTATCAGTAGTTTCATGCTTGTTATGGACCTTACATCGGCATGACTTTTCAAGCTACTGGGGTCTGACGTTTACCACCCCTAGGCGAGATATGCGACATATCAGACGAATAGACCGGACTGTGCGGTAAGTGTTACTGGTTGGATTCACAGGAGTGTGAGAAGGCATGCTCGTTGATTTTCTGATCACTCAATACCCGGGTGGCCGTTACGTTTAGCAGACCGCTTGCGGTTTGTGGGTGTTTGATATGATCATCACCTGCTGCCGGCGTATTGACGAGTCTTTTGAGTCCAACACAGGGGTTTCCTAGCTCAAGAGAAACGAAATAGGAGCGCATATGAGATATGTGCGGGACCGAGAATAATACCAGTATGTGATACTGTATTTTATTCTCGCGATTTGTATCATTAATCGGTTATATGTGATATAGCCGGGTTACCGAATCAAGTGTTGATTCGATACATTGATACACTACATATTAGTCGGTTATATGCGATATGACCAGATCATTAAATCAAGTATTGATTTAATGATTTAATGTATAAATATATATTTGATATATTATTTTACATTAACTAGTATTTGTTCACTTAAGATTGATTTTCTCACTTGATGTGCACAAGTTGTATATGTGATATATTTTTGTGCACTGGTTTGTATCATGTTTGACGATACATGCAAACTTGGGTGTGTGTATGACTTACACCATGTTTAGCTTAATGGTTAGGGTTTTATTTATTTTCTTTATTTTGGCAAATACAAAATGGTGGCTTTCTTTGTTTTGTGCTTGAAGCTTCATGAAGCTTTCAAGCATCTTTGACAAAGTCCACTATTTTTGTTTTGCATGAGATTTTTGCTAACCTAACCATTAACATAAACTCTAGTTTAGTCTCTACAATGGAATACTCACCCATGGTTTCAATATGATAGACTTCACTTGATTATTCATTTTTCATTATTCAATTATTCATATTCTTTTCTTCTTCTTCATCTTCTTCAAGTGAAGAAAACCTTGCTAGAAATTTTAAAGTGAAGATTTAGAGTGAGAAATCCAAATCCAATCTGAACCCACTTCCTATTTATACATCCTCTACCACTTGTCATGTTGTATAGGGTGTTCTCTTCACAAAGTTCTTGACCAAGTGAAGGAATAGCTTGAGTTTGAGTCTCCCCGACGTTGATCATCTTCGGCCTCGAAGTCAACGACCTAGCCCGCTCATTTCTCCGAAGAAACCAACGCTAGGGTCCGGGATCCCGATGATCACAGTGATGGGACGTCAACACGGAGCTTTAGAAGTGAAGGACCGGATCTACAAAGGTTGTAATTCCTTTCACTTAGTAGTAAAGTAGTTTACTAGCTTCTAGTTAACGATCTTGCATAGGGTTGTTCGGCACATCAAAATATTGAAACGGGCATGATTGATGCCTTGTAGAACCTTGTTAGTGTGCCTAGGAACCCTATAGTGGTATGAGAGCCAAGCTAGAGCTTTAGGCGAAGTGTAGAAGAAGTTTAAAGTCCGATCGAACACGGAAACCCCGATGTTTACCCTTCTCTGTACATTTTTCAAAACTGTGGTTTTTGATGAATTAAAAATTATAAGAAATACAAGCAGGAAAAACTAAGAATTACTGTGAAGTACGGTCCACTAAGTCAATTATTTGACCGCGGAACCGCGGCCAAACTAAGGGTTTGGCGGCGGTTCCGCGGCCAAAATTGTGACATATTCCTTGGAATTTCATGTAATTATTCTTAGGTCATTTATTGTTAATTGTTTCTGGGAATTTTTTAATTCCACTCAAGTGTTGAGTTTTCTAGGGTTATATTGGGGACTCGTTGATTCGATCGGATAATTTAACTTTGTTTAGTTTATCCGGGTAATATTTTAGAAACTGTTAAAAAGTTCGAACGGATATCAATAACTCATTTTTTCCCCAGTCGGAAAATTTTTCAAAAGTTGGATTTTTCCGTAGTTTAAGAACGTCTAAGTAGTGCAAGTAACTCGATGGACCCTCTAGAAGACAACAAACCTTAACTCGATTATGTGTCCGTCTTGAACTGTCTTTTGAACCTTAGGGTTTGGGGCAGTACGGTGTGCCACATGTGAGGCGTTGGCTTGACCCTTCCACGGCTGGACCGTTGGTTCTGTGGCATGAAGTGGATGTTTTTAAAATTATTTCAACTGTTGAACTACTCGGGAAAACTTGGGTGTTTGATTATTCGATCGGAAAGTTTAACATTGTCTATTTATCTGGAATGTGATACAATAATTGGAATCAACAACATTTGAATGTTATAGACATAGCAGTTTAGTCTCATTTGATCGGTTGCCATGGGATTTTGATGTGATCAAAAGTCCGTCGCAATTACGTAGCGTACGCGGATACTCGCCGGTAAACTTAATAGACAGCCATGCCCCATCGCCCCGACCAAGTGACTATAGGAGAACCCCGTCGCCAAAAGCTTCCGTTCGGGTGCTCGCGGCAGCGGTGTTCCGCCTTAGTGCACTTCGTCGACGGCATCCGGGGGTGCGGCCGTTTACTAAAGTTTGCGACGAGCATTCATTCAGGATGTCGGGAATCTTGTTGAATTGCCCGACTTGATATTGAAAACTGTTTTCGACAATGAGGCTAAAATGCGGGGTTTATAATTGTTAGGCATGCGATGTCTAAGGAATTCATTTGATTAGGCATGCGATGTCTAAAGAGGTTGCGGATTCCAACTGTTGTAGTTTTACACTTTCTTTTCTGCGACCGTAAGTGTAATATGTGATATCGCCGGTTTCGTTGCTATATGTCAACGACAATAGGGATGGGCATATTTACTTACGTTGATGACATGTGATGTTATGTGTTGCTGGATATGTTATATTGGATCGTCATGTTTGAATAGCCGGGGTTTTTTTATGTGAGATGAGTGTTTTTCTTTTTCATTGATGTAAAAAACTTGTATGTAATATTCTTTTATTTGGGGCACTTTCGAGTTGAGGTTGATGTCACCAGTGTTGTATATTATTTACTTTTCCGCATTAGGATAGACCCAAGGAGGGGAGAACAAGTAACCGGGTTCTAGGGTCCAGTGGGAGACCATCTCGAGGAGTCGAGTCTGGGTCTCCTAACTCTAGAATTGGTAGGGTTACTTACCGCTCTCGTAGGGGTCTAATGGTGTGAGATTGGCTATTCATCACGACCGTAGAATCCGTGTTTTATACAGGCTCAAAATAAAACACGGACGTCCTAGTATATCCAATATTTCATATGATATTTTCTACTGCGTTATCTGTGATGTGATCATGTGATTTGTTCATATTGATACTTATATAGTATATATGATATATTATATAGACGTTACTTATATTTTACACCCGCGCTAGCCCTGCCCCGCTCTGCCGTTAGTTACCTAACCTAACGGTGCAGACGGGACATCGAGGCGAATGCGGATGGCATAAGCGTACGTTTTATTTATCTATGATGTTTAGGTGGACTTAAATGATGGGATATTCATTAATGAGATTAATGAATGAAAATAAACCTAAAAGATGTTGTGGAATCGAATTTCAAAAATAAAATTAGGTAGCTCTAGTTGTTGCTTTGCATAGCGGTGTTTCTTGTAGAACATCCAGCACCTTATTTGATGAGGAAAGAGCCGACGATCCCTTCACCGGGAGTGACCTCTTTAGTAATAAGTAGTAGATGCTACAACCTTCGGTTTGTCTTTTGACTGCTTTTCTAGTTCTTGATTTGCATAGTGGTATTGTGAATATCCTGCACCTCATTCGACGAGGAAAGAGCCAAGATCCCTTCACCGGGAGTGACCTCTTTAGCGAAACTAGCAAAAGCCTCAAAAACACTCCATTTAAAAACCATTTGATTCCGCAACGAGATCAAGTTCAAAGTGTTAAAGGTTTTCTTAAAAACCATCCGCAACCCTCCGTCATTTTAGGAAGTAGAGTACTTAGTATTCGTGCTGTGTTTGTTGACCATAGTCAAGGCACAGTGTACGGTAGCTAAGTGATGTCTTCCTACACCGCATATGATGTGATTAGTTAGGACAGTCACGTGACTTTGTTGACCTTAGTTAAGGGTCATGTGGGTGGGTCTAATTAATCACGAAATGACGGGTAGAACTTGATTATTGCTTATGATTTGTTGACCATAGTTAAGGTCATATGTGCTAGGGGTAAAAACCCTTATCGGGAGTTTTAAGTGTTGAAATTTGCAATGAGATTGTATACCTTCTATATGATAGTTGGATCCCGATACCCACTGCGAGTAATTGTTACTCCTGGGAGAGTTTTGCACTTTACAATTAGCCGATCAAGTAGGTGTCTAGAAAGGTGTCAACGGGGTTACGTCCCTGGGAAAACGAGGTTTACTTTAATTAGGTCCGTGCGAAAGCACGGGAAACCTCCCTCAAAGTACCGGCACTGGCCTGGCTGAAAGATTGGCGAACTTGTAAAGTGTAATTAATCCCGGCTAGTCTTTCCTTTTATGGTTTGAAGGAAGATTTGATAAAAACAGTGGGAGCCATCCTGATTAGATAAAATATATAACCAATCTAATCTTAAAAGAGCGCACGCAGAGTGTTTTCTTCTCTCTCTCTCCAGGTAGCGACCATGTCACGCCTTAATCAAGATAATAATATGGATGTATTGATCGAACCCGCTTGTTATACTAAGCTGGGGAACGTTGGTCCCGCTCCAACTTATAATTGTTATAAGACCGAGCAGGAATTAGGGGAATACCAGGATTCCTATGCCGCCCAAACGAAGAAAGTGCATGATGATGCATCTTCCTCGGGTGTGTTCATTATAAAGAACTGTTTCTCCGTATTCTCTACGTCCTGGGTATTTGATACCAGATCAAGATCCCAGATATGTAATCTGTTACATGGGCTATATAATGGTAGAGAACTGAGAATGGATGATAAGTTTCATGAGACAGAAAACGGTGCAAGTGTTGCAGCCAAGTCTGTTAGTCACTATCACCCTGTATTTCCAAATACATTGATTCTGAACAAATGTTATTAGATACCGAACCTGATATACAACATCATATCAGTCTCTTTATTTACTAAAGAAGGATATAATTTTGTATTGTTGGATAATGTTTTGAACATTTCCTATATCAATAGTTGATCGATTCAGGCACGTTATCTAAAAGCATATACATTCTAAATCAAACTTCAGTTCCTTACGTACAGAACACACACGAGAGGAAGAGTTCAGAAATGAATGAATTCTTCTTGAGGCATTGTAGACTAGGTCATATCAATGCGATCCGACTAGCTAAGTTACATTTAGATGCATATTTAAAACAGTTTAAATTTACATCTTATGAAACTTGCCAGTCTTGTCACAAAGATAAGACGACCATAGCTCCGTTTACTGGAAACAGAGAAAGAGTTAGTGAACTCTTGGGACTGATACATAGTGATGTATAGAGGTCCCTAGTCTACATATGCCAAGACTGGTTCTTTGTACTTCCTTACATTCACTGATAATCTCTCAAGATTCGGACACATGTTCCTGTTGAAACATATGTCTGGAGCTTTTGAGAAATTCAATGAATATAAGTTAGAAGTAGAGAACCAAATACAGGTATAAGTATTATGTCCTATGATGAGATCAGGGAGGAGAATACTTGTGCATTGAATTCTTGGACTATTCTAAAGGAGAATGACATTCTCTCTCAGCATTACTCCTCCGTATACACCACAGCACGTCGGTGTATCGGGGCAGAGCAATCGCACCCTATATGATATGGTGCGCTCTATGATGAGTACTGCTGAGTTACCTGTTTCCTTTTGGGGGTTATGCACTTAAGAAGCTGCATACCTATTGAATTAGGTTGAATCAGATCACAGCCTACCACTCCATATATGATATGGTATGGGAAGAGCCCATCTCTTAAGTAAATTATGATTTGGGATTGTCCGGCATATGTCAAAAGAAAAATCCGGACAAGATCGAGGCAAGGTCTGTTCTGTAGAACTGGAAGGAGTTCCAGTTATACAAACTACAGCTGATGATTTGATAGAACCAAAGGATTCAATAGTCTCCGACGAACCTCAGCCTCTCCGCCGATCTAGCAGGGTCCCTCATCCGCCTGAGAGATACTTTGGTTTCTCGATGATAGTGGGAGAGAGGAATACATCATGAGATGATGACCCAACTAGTTTCGAGCAGGCCATCAAGAGTGGGGACTTTGTAAGAATGGCAGGGTGCTTAGCAATCTGAGATGGAATCCATGTGCACCAAAAAAGTATGGACTTTGGTTGCTATATCTGAAGGGTTAAATCCACATCAGGATCAAGTATATCTTGAGAAGATTACTTGGTGTAGATGGAAAAGTTAAGACTTTCAAAGCTGGACTTGTTAAAGGTTTTTGTCATCGACCAGGCGTGGATAATGATGAAACCTTTTCCAGTGCCTGTGCTTAAGTCCATCCAGATCCTACTTGCCACGGCTACATACCATGACTACGATATCTGGCGGTTGGGTGTCATGACTGCTTTTCTAAATACTGATTTAGAAGAGAGCGTCTATAAGTACACAGCCAGAGGGCTTCGTAAACAGTGGGAGCAGCGGAAACGTGTGCAAGTTGCTTTACAGATTAAAGCAGGCATCGCGGAGTTGGAACGTCTGTTTTGATGCGATAGTCAAAGAGTTTGACTTCATCAAAATGGTAGATGAACCTTGTGTATACAAAAAAGGTAGTAGAGAGTACGGTGGTCATCCTCGTATTATACGTGGACAACTTACTCTTGATAGGAAAAGAGTTTCCTATGCTATGCACGGTCGATCTTCTCTTATCACAAGGATTCTCCATATAGGATCTATTTAATACCTCCTAAATGCTAGATTTTATATCTATGAGATAGATCTAAATGGATATTAGGATTCTCACTAGGTGTAGTGAGATGGTATCAATTGATCCTGGGGAGAATCACTGGAAAAGTTCCATGGTGATAAGGACGACTGAATGTCAGTCGCAGGCATTGTCTTTACCCTCAGTAGAGGGAAGGTATGTTGGAAGAGTTCCAAGCTGAGATACCGTGGCAAACTAGACGATAAAGGCTGGTGATAACGCTATCAAATATACTACCAAAGAGGAAGTTTGGGTGTATTTTAGTTCATGAGATGAACTAGGTTCCTACCATTGTGTGACAATGGAAGTGTGGCTTTGTCCCAGGAACCCCGATACCATCAGTGACCTAGACATATTCTGAGGCAGCATCACCTGATCATGGAGATAGTTGATCTCCAAGGAGATCGAGGTTAGGAGAGTAGACATAGAGGACAACACGGCGGATCCACTCACAAAGGCCTTTTCCCAGAGAGAGGCTTATATGGGATGGTTGAGTATGAGATACTGCAACCACTGCTACAGATGGCCCTAGTGCAAGTGGGAGATTGTTAGTTATATGTATGCCCTAGAGGCCATTACTGTACATGAGATGTATATTGTAGTGGATGCTAGGACATATATAGGTAGGACTTTCTTGCTCGACATGATAGTACGCTATCTGGTTGCTCTTTATCTTAACATGTATACTTGATGTCTCTCTGTTACATGTTGATAAAGCCCTTAGGATGTGTACTCGACTTCCAGGACTATGATGTAGATCATACCAGTGGGGCCTGGGTAGTCAATGAGTACATCCTTCAATGTTCCTAGCCGTGGGAATATCGAGACGAGGCATCGATATTCCAGAGTAGACTAGCGTATATCTTCTCGATCCATATGATGGGCGATGGATGATCCCATATCCATTGGTGTTTGACATCAGAGACGGTATGCGGGTGCTCAGTGGAGACTGGGTACACTGAACGGACTCGCCGAGAACTCCCAGATGGTATTATACCTTACGTCAGATGGCAGTTCTCTGGTGACACTGGTACAGCTTAGTCTGTTGACCCGAGATCGTCATAGAGTCTTGTGTGTCTCCCACCGTGCTTTGATTTCCACCCTACCACGGCTCTACTGAGTCATGCAAACAGGTGGTTTTTGGGTACAGTCCCGATTCACATGGAGGCAATGAGCGATAGGAGGGGATTCGTCTCTCCCGGTATTGGGGGTTGATGTTGTGCTATGCTCGACTGGCCATAACTGGAAATCCATGGCCAGGGTTGCACTGATTTACTGGTAAGTGTTATCAGTAGTTTCATGCTTTTTATGGACCTTACATCGGCATGACTTATCAAGCTACTGGGGTCTGACGTTTACCACCCCTAGGCGAGATATGCGACATATCAGACGAACAGACCGGACTGTGCGGTAAGTGTTACTGGTTGGATTCACAGGAGTGTGAGCAGGCTTGCTCGTTGATCTTCTGATCGCTCAATACCCGGGTGGCCGTTACGTTTAGCAGACCGCTTGCGGCTTGTGGGTGTTTGATATGATCATCACCTGCTGCCGGCGTATTGACGAGTCTTTAGAGTCCTACACAGGGGTTTCCTGGCTCAAGCGAAACGAAATAGGAGCACATATGAGATATGTGTGGGACCGAGAATAATACCAGTATGTGATACTGTATTCTATTCTCGCGATTTGTATCATTAATCGGTTATATGTGATATAGCCGGGTTACCGAATCAAGTGTTGACATTGATACACTACATATTAGTCGGTTATATGCGATATGACTGGATCATTAAATCAAGTATTGATTTAATGATTTAATGTATAAATATATATTTGATATATTATTTTACATTAACTAGTATTTGTTCACTTAAGATTGATTTTCTCACTTGATGTGCACAAGTTGTATATGTGATTTATTTTTGTGCACTAGTTTGTATCATGTTTGATGATACATGCAAACTTGGGTGTGTGTATGACTTACACCATGTTTAGATTAATGGTTAGGGTTTTATTTATTTTCTTTATTTTGGAAAATACAAAATGGTGGCTTTCTTTGTTTTGTGCTTGAAGCTTCATGAAGCTTTCAAGCTTCTTTGACAGAGTCCACCATTTTTGTTTTGCATGAGATTTTTGCTAACCTAACCAATAACATAAACTCTAGTTTAGTCACTACAATGGTTTACTCACCCATGGTTGCAATATGATAGACTTCACCTGATTATTCATTTTTGATTATTCTATTATTCATATTCTTTTCTTCTTCATCATCTTTTTCAAGTGAAGAAAACCTTGCTAGAAATTTTCAAATGAAGATTTAGAGTGAGAAATCCAAATCCAAAGTGAACCCACTTCCTATTTCTTCATCCTCTACCACTTTCCATGTTGTATAGGGTGTTCTCTTCAGAAAGTTCTTGACCAAGTGAAGGAATAGCTTGAGTTTGAGTCCCCCCGACGTAGATCATCTTCGGCCTCGAAGTCAACGACCTAGCCCGCTCATTTCTCCGAAGAAACCATCGCTAGGGTCCGGGATCCCGATGATCGCAGCGAAGGGACGTCAACACGGAGCTTTAGAAGTGAAGGACCGGATCTACAAAGGTTGTAATTCCTTTCACTTAGTAGTAAAGTAGTTTACTAGCTTCTAGTTTCGCCTTATCTCTAGTTAACGATCTTGCATAGGGTTGTTCGGCACATCAAAATTTTGAAACGGGCATGATTGATGCCTTGTAGAACCTTGTTAGTGTGCCTAGGAACCCTACATTTACTAACGATAATATGATAGAAGTTGACACTAATGAACATATTGATATATGAGAATATGAAATGAGAAGTGAATCATGATAGGTACGAATTGAAAAAGAACAAGTATGACGTTATATAATGTGATGCGAGATATTAATGTGATGAACGAGTATACGATGTTCTATGATGACTTGGTGTGATATTTCGTTATATGGATGCGAGTCGATATGAGATTGCTAATACGTTTGTCGGTCCCCTGATACGAGATTGATACGGACGTGACCTGAGAGATAGGTATATATATGGATAATGATGTGTTTATGAGTGGTATGCCATACGAGACTTAAATCCGTACCCCCGTTGTTGTACAGGTTGATAATATCCCTAATTGTTTAATGTTGTCGTACGATAGATTACTGTACGCGATGAGTTTATCTGATGATTGATCCATACCCTTGACTAGAGGATACCGTACGATGGTGTGTATTGTACGTGATGTTGTGAGGCTGGATGCCGATTGATAGATTCACCGACTCGGTTATATTGTAGACACGTATAGCTTGTAGCGTTTCGCTTACGATGTACTTTATGCTACGCTCATGTTATTCGCATTGCATTGCATATACCTGTGCTAGTACACCTACACCATTATTGATGATGTGTATGTTACACTTACACAGATTGCCGGTTCACATACTTTCATCATCGATAATTGCTATGTCACTTACACAGTAGAATTGTTGCATCATACTATTATATATTGCTATGCTCACATCATTATGCTACGTTGCATGACATACCTTGCTATAGCTACATGTACATCATGCATACATACTTACATGTACACCCACACATCTTGCTATAGCTACATGTACACCTCATATGATGTTGCACTTGATTTCGGAGGAATTGTGAACCGCATGATATATTTAATAACTTGATGCATTTAAATAACGGTTTTCCCTTGATATGCTCATATTACTGTTCTATGTCGCATACATCATGCTTTATGATTTTACGCATTGAGATATGTTGTTTTCATGAGATTCTGGATTTGAGAACCGTGGTTATGTTTCAAAGGATGTATGTATTGTTTTAAAAACCTGGTTTCTTTTGATATGATATTTCAGTGCGTCCACCATGTGTTTTTTCGGTTATGAGATTGATATGTGAAACCCGAGTCGAGGAGTGGACGAGGCCATTTGCGGGTACATGGTGGACCCGGTATGGTACCCCAGGGCATGAAAGGTATGTCGATGGATTTAGCAGATGAGCCTGGCAGGGGAGGTGCACTGCCTACCGGTGATAGTATTAGGACTCGGCGGATATCTGGAGGATACCGACCGGAGTTATGATATGAGATAGGCCGATTCGTACTGCCGGAACCCGCGGGCCGATCCCGCAGACGGAGCCTATGGTTTCATGATGTTGCGAGTGTCGATGTTGGACACTCAGGTTCCTTAAGACATACAGATTTGAGGGCCGATCTGAGGATACGGTGCCTGAGGTATGAGGATTTACGTGTCGATGTTGGACACGGGTTTCATGATGTTACGAGTGTCGATGTTGGACACTCAGTTTCCATGATTTTGATATGTCGCGAGGGACACACGTTGATTTATATCCTCATATTTACCTGCAAATGCTTTCATGATATTTACATGCATGATGTTGATGTGTCATTGGTTGACACGTAGATGAGATCCACATGCATACATGCATTGATTATATGGTTGGATGAGATTCACATGCATACATGCATTGATTTTATGGTTGGATGAGATCCACTTGCTGATAGGCTTTGTTTATGTTGTTGGCACATATGCAGATACGGTCACCCTAGATATCATAGTATTACCTTTATCATATAGTTGACCTAGGAATCGTTGTTTATTTCAATTTCTACTTGATGATGTTTTTTACTCACAAGTTGGCAAAGCACCCCCGTTGTGCCACAGTTCTTGCAGGTTGACCGCATGGATCAGTAGCGGCATCGCTGGCACACAGCTGTATTCAGGTGATTTGTTTTGGTAGGTGGTACATGTTGGATCGTGCCACTCTCGTTTCATTATTCCTGTTGTATCTAGTTACTCCATCAAATCAGAAACTAGTATTTATATAAGTAGTAAGACTTAGCAAAACTTTAGTTGCGAGACTTGAGCGAGGGGTTATATGTTCGCTTGGTGGGTTTGGTGTCTTGCTTTACATTATTCTTTATGTTGATCTTCGTCGTTGGGTGTCATATACATATATATGCTTGTGGTGGTTGTTTCCGCCGTTGGGCGTGATTTTCTCCCGTTTAGCAATGCTTTATTTATATTCTATGTTGTACCCGTTTCGGGGCTAGTCTTTACAAAGGAGGTGCTGCAGAAATTTTTTAAGAAGGTAAATTTATGTTTAATGATTTTTACTTGAGATTCCCGAAGGTTTTTAACAATGTTTCTTCACTTATTCCTTTTGGAGGTTTAGATTTGCTGGGCTTCGGCTTTCTTAAGTTACGTTACGCCTGTAGACGTTGCATGATTTAAGTGCTGGTCACGAGCTAAAATTTCGGGTCGTGAAAAAGTAGATAAAGAAAGATATAACATTGTAGTAGAGAATAATGTTATGAACATTTACCTAAATCAAGTGTTGATTGGGTTTGGTGCGTTGTGTAATAGATTATACATTCTGAATCAAATCACAGTTTTTAACGAACAGAACACACACAAGAGGAAAAGTTCAGAAATGAATGAATCCTTCTTGTGGCATTGTAGACTAGGTCATATCAATGCGACACGACTAGATAAGTTACATAAAGATGGATATTTGAATCCGTTCGAACTTTCATCTTATGAAACTTGTCAGTCATGTCTCAAAGGCAAGATGACCAAAATTCCGTTTACAGGACATGGAGAAAGAGTTACGGAACTCTTGGGACCGATACATAGTGATGTATGCGGTCTCATGTCTACACATGCCAGGAATGGTTCCTCATACTTCATTACATTCACTGACGATCTCTCAAGATTCGGTCATGTGTTCATGTTGAGACATAAGTCTGAAGCTTTTTGAGAAATTCAAAGGATACAAGCTTGAAGTTGAGAACCAGACGGGTAAAAGTATTAAAATCCTCCGATCTGACCGGGAAGGAGAATACTTGAGCACGGAATTCCGTGATTATCTAAAAGATAATGGGATTCTCTCTCAGCTTACTCCTCCGTATACACCATAGCATAACGGTGTATCGGAGCGGAGGAATCACACCCTATTGGATATGGTGCGCTCTTTGATGACCACCGCTGAGTTACCTATATCCTTTTGGGGTTATGCGTTTGAAATAGCAGCATACCTATTGAATCAAGTTCCTTCTAAATCGGTACCTACCACACCATATGAGATATGGAGTGGAAAGAGACCATATCTTAAAGGAGTTAAGTTATGGGGTTGTCCGGCCTATGTCAAAAGGAAAAATCCTGACAAACTCGAGGCACAATCATTTCTTTGCAAGTTTGTGGGATATCCAAAGAATTCACAAGGATATATCTTCTACCATGATGAGGAACAAAATGTGTTTGTTTCTCAATACGCCGCCTTTTTGGAAAAGAAATTTCTTGTAAAAGAAATTAGTGGCAAAGAGATAGAGCTGGAAGAAGCTCTAGCTACATAAACTACAACTGATAATTTATTGGAACCAGAGGATTCAGTAGTCTCCAACGAACCCCAGCCTCTCCGTAGATCTAGTAGAGTTCCTCATCTACCTAAGAGATACTATGGTTTTCTCATTGATGGTGGGAGCGAGGATTGCATCATGGAAGATGATGACCCAACTAGCTTCGAGCAGGCCATCACGAGTGGGGACTCTGTGTTAGTGTATATGCCCTAGAGGCCATTACTGTATCATACTAGTTTGTATATTACTTAATGTAAGCTAGGGATATTCACCTTGTATAGACAATCTTGCACAAAATAGTAGTATGCTACTTGTTTTGTTTCTACTTTAATGTGTACATGTGTTTATTTTAGCATATCACCTATACACATTAGTGGAGCCCTTAGGATCTTTACTTGATTACCAGCGTTGTGATGGCAGTCAAACTCGTGGGGGCTGGGTAATCCACAAGCACATCCTTATGCAGGTCCCTAGTCGTAGGACTATTGAGACAGGGCACCGATACTCCGGAGTAGACTAGCGTATGCGCTTCTTATCCCAGCAGGGGAGACGGTCTGTCCCACAGCTGTCAGTACGTCGTACTTGAGATAGTATGTGGGTGCTCGTTAGGTTATGAGTACACTGGACAGGACTCATCGGGAACTGTTGGTTGGTACTATACCTATCGTCAGTTATCAGTTCCCAGGTGACATGAGTACAGCTTAGTCCGCTGACTTGACACTGTCACTTCGCCTCGAGTGTGTTGCCACTATATTTAGATTACTACCCTACCACGGCTCAAAGGAGTCGTGCAAACAGGTAGTAGTTGGGTTCAGTCCCGAAGCACTTGGAGGCAGTGACGGTTAGACAGGATTCGTCTCTCCCGGTATTGGGGGTTGATATCGCGCTGTGTCTAAGAGAGCCATTACACAAAGTCCCTGGCCAGGGCAAGCGAGATATACTGGTAGGTTTCCAGTATTATCTCAGGGTGTTCTGGGCTACACTCCGACACGACTTGTACCGCTATTAGGGGACTGACGTTTACCGCCCCCTAGGCCCGCCATACGTTATTCTCAAATGAACAGACCGGACTGTACGTAGATTGTCACATTCAGGCTCAGTAGGAGTTCAGATGGGTTTCACCTCGTCCGTCTTCTTATCGTCATCTACCTGGGGGCCGTTACACACAGCTAGTGCCGCTTGCGGTCTGTGGTTAAACCCACTGCCAGCATAGTGTCGAGTTTTTAGAGTCCCACACAGAGAGCTATTCGCCTTTAGGCAAAAGAGTAGAGGTCGCATGGTTTTGCGACAGGGTTCGGTCACATCCGTGCACTTATGCACGTTTAGTGTCCGGGCAGTTATCACTAGCCGGCTTTGGTTTAAGCCAGATCCTAGTGTACGTTTTGGTAATGGTTTTATCTCATTTGTATTTGTGTTCCTCGGAACGCGGATGTGGGTGTGTATGCACGGTTGACAGTGACAGAGGCAGAGGATTCTCATTAGGGTTGTTGACTGTTGACTTTTGCTAAACCCTAATGAGAATAAGAAATATGATTAATGATAATATTGATTAAGTATTATTGTGCCATGGTTGGGTTGAAAGGTTGACTTTGTTGACCGGTTGACTAGGATGGACTTGTTGACCATCATCATTACAATGGCTATCATTTCATGGCAAAGACTTTTGCTTGCTTGTTATTCTTTAAAAAATGAGTGCATGAAATGATATTGCCATTTTGACTTGAACCATCACACAATACTCAATTACTATTATTGTTATGATTATTTTGGATTATTAGAGCAACGGTGAGAAAAGTCTTGCTCATTCTATCATTCTCATTCTCTCTCATCCTCCAGCTCTCCCTCTTCCTCTTGCTCTGTCTCTAGTTCATGGTTCTATTGTCTCATATGTTGAGAAGTAAGAACCATAGAGATAAAACACAACACACTTCTCTACTCATCCTAGTATACAAGGTTTAGCAAACCAAGTGTTCTAGTTTCCTCAAGATTGAGGTTGAAGCCAAAGGTAGAAGCTTTCAGGTGGATCCATTTTCGGCACAAAGAGACGTCGAGGAGAGAACCATCCGACCACCACAAGGAGTGCAAGAGAAGGAGTTCAAGTTAAGGTATAACCCCTAACCGAGTAGGTAAAACTCCTAGTTAGGTTGTTAGATAGTTGTTTAACAAAGATCCGTATTTTGAGTCCATGTTACCACCAAAAGAAAAATTGTTTTTCATCATTTCCGCTAGCCCGAAAGAACCGGGAGAGGTAACGTGGACTTACAGTGGTATCAGAGCCTAGTTAAACACTATCTAACATATTAGCAAAGTAACTAGAAGTTCGATCGGAGAAAAAGTCACGAAACACGCCCGAAATGTATACTTTCTGCCGATTTTTTTTTCTGCTCAAAAATTAATAAATCTTGTACTAAAAATCGTCACAGGGTTTTTAAAGAACGTGCAAGAAAAATGGTCCACTAACTCGGTCAAGGCGCCGTGGAACCGCGGCAGGAGCATGCTCCCGCCGCGGATCCGCGGCCGAGTTGACTCGGTCGTGGCACAATTTTCCTGTAGTGTTTTTCTGGGGGTGTTTTGGGATTTTTGGAATATGATTTTTCTGCCCAGATTTAACAGAAAGCAAAATTTGTTTTTGGGGTTTAAAAATTCGTATTTTGATCGAACTTCTAAAGACTTAAGCTAACGGGTTATATCTGTAATGTGATATATGTATTGAACGTCTGCTAATCGCTATACGTCGACTAGTGGGGGTTATACATATCTGTGATCTATAATGTTGATGGTATGTGTATATGAATTCATTGGATTGTCGCGGATGAATAGCCGGGGGGTTGTGAGATGTGAGTTTTCTTTATCTTTTCAATTCATGTAATTTGTAATTGATGTAATATTATTTATATGGCCGCACAACCGGGATGGGATTGTAGCCATCATTGTATAATTTCTTTTACTGTTTTTGCTCCTAGGATAGACCCAAGGTGCGGTGCACAAACAACCGGGTATCTCGAAGTGCCGAGTGGCCTACTCACGGTGTTGAGGGAGGTTGCTTCGCTTCGGGTACTTGGCGGGTAGTTTGCCGCACCCGTAGGGGTCTAGGGTGGGGTCTTGGCTATTCATCACGACCGTGTAAACCGCTCTTCGTTACAGGCTCGTACGGAATGCGGATTCCTAGTATATCCAATGTGTTCATCTGTGATCTGGAATGGCTATCATTGCATGTGACGAATGTGTATATCTATATATGATATCTATTGAGACGTTGCTTATGTTTTGCATCCGCGCTAGTCCAGCCCCCGCTTTGTCGTTAGTTATGTAACCTAACGGGTAATGACGGGGCCCCATGGCGAATGCGGATGGCATAAGCGTACATCATATTTTCGTTGTTTTCTGCAATGGTAGGATTAAATGATGGGACGCATTAAATTAATGCAAGAAAATAAACCAAAGTTGAGTCGTTGGAACACTTTCAAAACCACTCGGTTTCTTTTCAAAAACAACTTTTAAACGTGGAGCTTAAGCCACTCCTTTTAAAAGCTATCTCATTCCATCGATTATCTCAAGTTCCCTACGTTCACGGTTTCGCCAAAACCATTCGTAGCCCTACGTCATTTCACATGGATAGTGAATAGTATTCAAGCTATGTTTGTTGGCCAAAGTCAAGGCATAGTGATTGGTAGCTTTTGGGTATTCATGTGCAGCATAGATAGATGTGTTGGTTTGGGACAGTCGTACTGCCTTGTTGGCCAAAATCAATGGTAGGTACGGGTGGGTTCAAATTAACCTGGAGAATGACGGGTAGAACTTGATATGTGACTTATGATTTGTTGGCCAAAGTCAAAGTCATAAGTGCATGGGCAAAAATCCACATCGGGAGTTTCAAAAGAAACTGAAACTTGCTAGCGTTGCCTACCATTTGGAGTGTGATGATTCCGGTAGGATTCCTTCAGTTTTGCCACGCGATAATATTTGGATCCCGATCCTACTGTGATTATATGCTACTCCTCGGGAACTTCCTCACTTAACGATCAATGCTATAAACCAAGTAGGTGTCTAGAAAGGTGTTAGCGGGGCTACACCCCCAGGGAAAAGAGGTTATTTAATTAAGGAACTTCGCGAAAGCGTTGGAAAAGCTCCCTCGAAGTACCAACACTGTCCTGGCTGAACGGTTAATCAAGTATTGTACGGTGAGATTGATCCCGACTAATTCTTCCTTTTTGGTTTGAGGAGGGATTCGAGAGATAGTGGGAGCCATCCTGTTTAGACAAATTAAAAACCACTCTAAACTTGCAAGAGCATCATGCTAAAGTGTTTCTTCTCTCACTCCTAATTGCAGCGACCAAACATCATGGCTGGACTTAAGTTACTTCTAGATAAAAACATACTGACAGGGCCAAACTACAAAGATTGACTCAGGAATGTCAAATGGCAATCACTTATGACAAGTTGGGGTATCTCCTTACCACCAAAGCTCGCCCTATCCCTGGTCCCAAAACCAGCGTCGCGAATAAGGAAATCCGTAAGACCAGGGAAATCGACTGCGCGAAGGCCAAGTGCCTCGTGCTTGCCTCTATGGACAATGAACATGAGAGGAGGCACGAGAATATGGACCTTGAATCCATATTTCTTCATACAAAAGAACTGTATGGAGAGCAATCCCGTATCGCCAGATACGAAGTCTCGATAAAGCTGTTTTCGGCGAGATTGGCCGTCGGATCATCGGTAGCGGAACACGTGCTTAAGATGATTGGATTCATTGAGGAGCTCGCGGAACTTGGGACCACGTTAGAGAATGAGCTCTACACGAACTTGATTCTCCAGTCCCTTCCTTCCACTTACGCCCAGTTTATCCTGAACTTCAACTTGCAAGAAAAAGAAGTTGAACTTTCAGAACTCCTCAACATGCTGGGGAGTGCAGAGGGCACCCTACAGAAAGGTAGGGAAACATCCACTTTGTTTGTAGGAGGATCTTCCTCTTCTAGGTCCAAGGCGAAAGCCAAGGGAAAGAAGAAGAAAGCCCCCACCAAACCAAGGGGCGGTGTTAGTAAAGTGGATACGAAGGGAAAGACAAAGGCAACAAAGGTAGCGGGAAAGCGTGTGGGAGAGGATGAATGCTTTTACTGTCACAAGAGTGGACACTGGAAAAAGGATTGCAGGGCTTGGAAGGCCAGAAACCAGGATCTAAAGCAAGTTGCGGCTTCAGCTTCAGGTGTGTATGTTATTGAAAACTGTCTATCAATAAACTCTACATCCTGGGTATTGGATACCGGATCAGGATCTCATATCTGTAATTCTTTACAGGCACTGAGAAGGCGTAGGGTTTTGAAGACAGGTGATATGACCCTCAGAGTTGCAAACGGAGCTGGCATGGATGCTGAGTCCGTGGGGGACTATCACCTGGGGTTGTCAGATGGACACGTTTTGGTTTTGCGTGATTGTTATTTTTTACCCAATCCAACCTGTAATATCATATCTGTATCTTTTTTATCTAAAGAAGGTTATGAATTTGCATTTGTAAGTAATGTTGTGAACATTCACCTTAATCAAGTTTTGATTGGGTCAGGTACATTAAGCATTGGTATATACGTATTAAACCAGCCACAGATTTTCAATGTCCAGAAAACACACAAAAGAAAGTCTCCGGAAACAAATCAGGCTTTCTTATGGCATTGTAGACTAGGTCACATCAATGAAAGAAGGTTGACGAAGTAACATACAGAAGGATATTTGGATCCGTTCGAATATCAATCATATGCAACTTGTCAATCCTGTCTCAAAGGAAAGATGACAAAGACTCCGTTCACTGGACACGGAGTAAGAGCGAGCGAGCTCTTAGGACTCGTACACAGCGACGTGTGTGGTCCAATGTCTACACATGCGCGAAGCGGTTATTCATACTTCATTTCTTTTACGGATGACTTTTCAAGGTACGGATATGTCTTCTTAAATGAAACATAAATCCGAAGCCTTTGGAAAATTCCAGGAATATAATAATGAAGTAGAAAAACAAACCGGCAAAAGTATCAAGACACTGAGATCTGATCGAGGTGGTGAATACTTGAGTGCCGAGTTCCTGGATTACCTAAAAGAGAATGGAATACTCTCTCAGCTTACTCCTCCATACACTCCGCAACATAACGGTGTATCGGAGAGACGGAACCGGACCCTATTGGATATGGTATGTTCCATGATGAGTAACGGTGAGTTACCGCGATCATTCTGGGGTTATGCACTAGAATCAGCTGCATACCTTTTGAACCGAGTTCCAACTAAGACTGTGCCTACCACACCATATCAGATGTGGTGTGGGAAGAAACCCTATCTTAAGCACATTAAGACATGAGGATGTCCAGCTTTTGTCAAAAAGCAGCATGCAGACAAACTCGAGGCACGCTCAGTACAGTGCAAGTTTGTGGGATATCCAAAGAACTCCATGGAGTATTTCTTCTATTGTTAAGAGGAACAAAAGGTTGTTGTTTCTCTTCATGCCCACTTCTTGGAAACTGAGTTATTGGAAAATGAGATAAGTGGGAGCGCAATAGAACAGGAAGAAATTCCAGAACCACGAGCTATTACTGAAAGCTTAGTAGAACCAGAGGTTTCGAAAGATCAGGACATTCCTGCGCCGCTCCACAGGAGTAGTAGGTAGTCTCATCCGCCCGAGAGATACTACGGTTTTCTCATAGACGGGAATAGAGAGGATTGCATCATTGATAGTGATGAGCCGACTAGATTCCAGCAGGCCATTCAGAGCGTTGACTCGGTAAAATCGCTGGATGCAATGCGGACGGAAATGGAGTCCATGTACACAAACAAAGTATGGACGTTGGACGTCGCTCCAGATAGGGTAAAACCTGTAGGATGCAAGTGGATCTTCAAAAGGAAGATTGGTGTAGATGGACAGGTTGAGACCTATAAGGCTAGACTTGTTGCAAAGGGTTTTCGTCAAAGACCTGGTTTGGACTATGACGAAACTTTTTCTCCAGTGTCTATGTTGAAATCCATTCGGATCCTTCATGCCATTGCTGCCTTCCACGATTACGAGATTTGGCAGATGGACGTAAAGACCGCTTTTCTAAATGGAAATTTAGAGGAGTGTGTCTATATGGACCAGCCAGAGGGTTTCATTCAGAGTGGGAGCAGTGGAATGTTGTGCAAGTTGCTTAAGTCCATCTATGGACTAAAGCAGGCATCGCGGAGTTGGAACATCTGTTTTGATGAGACGGTCAAAGAATTTGGCTTTATCAAAAATCCAGATAAACCAAGCATCTATAGTCGATTTGTAGCAAGAACTGTCGTATTCCTCATTTTATACGTGGATGACATTCTCTTAATAGGAAATGACATTCCTATGCTACAATCTGTCAAAGGGATCATGTCACACAGGTTCTCCATGAAAGACCTGGGTGATGCCTCTTAAATTCTGGGGATCCGGATCTATCGTGACAGATCCAAGAGGATATTAGGACTTTCACAGTCCAGGTACATCGACACCATACTGAGGAGATTCAGTATGGAAGATTCCAAGCGCGGTAATCTACCGGCTTGTCACGGGATCACCCTCTCCAAGGAGATGTCTCCCAAGACTGATTTGGAAAGGGATCACATGTCTATTATACCCTACGCTTCTGCGGTAGGCTCTATAATGTATACGATGTTGTGTACCAGACCAGATGTAACTTATGCACTGAGTGTGGTAAGACGGTATCAGTCAAACCCTGGGGAGAAGCACTGGATAGCGGTAAAGAACATTCTCAAGTACCTGATAAGGACTAAGGAGATGTTCTTGGTGTATGGCGGAAAATACCTCCAGATCGAGGCCTTTGCTGACTCCAGCTTCCAGAGTGACAAGGATGATTCCAAGTTCATATCGGGTTATGTCTTTACCCTCAATAGAGGGGCGGTGTGTTGGAAGAGTTCCAAACAGGAAACCGTTGCTGACTCGACAATGGAAGCGGAATATATCACTGCTGCTGATGCCGCAAAAGTGGCCGTCTGGATAAGGAAGTTCTTGACAGAACTTCAGGTGGTTCCATCCATTGTTGATCCAATACCTCTGTATTGTGACAACAACGTGGCTATAGCTCTAGCAAAGGAACCCAGGTCCCATCAGAAGTCCAGACACATCTTGAGGCGGTATCACCTGATCAGGGAGATCGTGGGTCGCCAGGAGATCGAGGTTCGTAGAGTTACTACGGAAGATAACACTGCTAATCCACTCACGAAGATCTTACCCCAGACTCAGTTCGAGCGGCTGATCGAGATGATAGGTCTTCGATACGCCAGTACATGGCCTTAGTGCAAGTGGGAGATTGTTAGTGTATATAGCCTAGAGTCCATTACTGTATCATACTAGTTTGTATATTACTTAATGGAAGCTTGGGATATTCACCTTGTATAGACAATCTTGCTCAAAATAGTAGTATTCTACTTGGTTTGTTTCTACTTTAATGTGTACATGTGTTTATTTTAGTATATCACCTATACACATTAGTGGAGCCCTTAGGATCTTTGCTTGATTACCAGCGTTCTGATGGCAGTCACACTTGTGGGGGTTGGGTAATCCACAAGCACATCCTTATGCAGGTCCCTAGTCGTAGGACTATCGAGATAGGGCATCGATCCTCCGGAGTAGACTAGCGTATGCGCTTCTCATCCCAGCAGGGGAGACGGTCTTTCCCATAGCTGTCAGTACGTCGTACTTGAGATAGAATGCGGGTGCTCGTTAGGTTACGAGTACACTGGATAGGACTCGTCGTGAACTGTTGGTTGGTACTATACCTATCGTCAGTTATCAGATCCCAGGTGACATGAGTACAGCTTAGTCCACTGACTTGACACTGTCACTTCGCCTCGAGTGTGTTCCCACTGTACTTAGATTATTACCCTACTACGGCTCAAAGGAGTCGTGCAAACAGGTAGTAGTTGGGTTCAGTCCCGAAGCACTTGGAGGCAGTGACGGTTAGACAGGATTCGTCTCTCCCGGTATTGAGGGTTGATATCGCGCTGTGTCTAGGAGAGCCATTACACAAAGTCCCTGGCCAGGGCAACCGAGATATACTGGTAGGTTTCCAGTATTATCTTAGGGTGTTCTAGGCTACACTCCGACACGACTTGTACCACTATTAGGGGACTGACGTTTACCGCCCCCTAGGTCCGCCATGAGATATTGTAAGACGAAAAGACTAGACTGTACGCAGATTGTCACATTCAGGCTCAGTAGGAGTTCAGATAGGTTTCATCTCGCCCGTCTTCTTATCGGCATCTACCTGGGGGCCGTTACGCACAGCTAGTGCCGCTTGCGGTATGTGGTTAAACCCACTGCCAGCGTAGTGTCGAGTCTTTAGAGTCCTACACAGAGAGCTATTCTCCTTTAGGCAAAAGAGTAGAGGTCGCATGGTTTTGCGACAGGGTTCGGTCACATCCGTGCACTTGTGCACGTTTAGTGTCCGGGCAGTTATCACTAGCGGGCTTTGGTTTAAGCCAGATCCTAGTGTACGTTTTGGGATTGGTTTTATCTCATTTGTATTCGTGTTCCTCGAAACGCGGATGCGGGTGTGTATGCACGGTTGACAGAGACAGAGGCAGAGGATTCTCATTAGGGTTGTTGACTGTTGACTTTTGCTAAACCCTAATGAGAATAAGAAATATGATTAATGATAATATTAATTAAGTATTATTGTGCCATGGTTAGGTTGAAAGGTTGACTTTGTTGACTTGTTGACTTAGTTGACCGGTTGACTAGGTTGGACTTGTTGACCATCATCATTACAATGGCTATCATTTCGTGGCAAAGACTTTTGCTTGCTTGTTATTCTTTACAAAATGAGTGCATGAAATGATATTGCCATTTTGACTTGAACCATCACACAATACTCAATTACTATTATTGTTATGATTATTTTGGATTATGAGAGCAAGGGTGAGAAAAGTCTTGCTCATTCTATCATTATCATTCTCTCTCATCCTCAAGCTCTCCCTCTTCTCTTGCTCTCTCTCTAGTTCATGGTTCTATTGTCTCATGTGTTGAGAAGCAAGAACTATAGAGATAAAACCCAACACACTTCTCTACTCATCCTAGTATACAAGGTTTAGCAAACCAAGTGTTCTAGTTTCCCCAAGATCGAGGTTGAAACCAAAGGTAGAAGCTTTCAGGTGGATCCATCTTCGGCACAAAGAAACGACGAGGAGAGAACCATCCGACCACCACAAGGAGTCCAAGAGAAGGAGTTCAAGTTAAGGTATAACCCCTAACCGAGTAGGTAAAACTCCTAGCTAGGTTGTTAGATAGTTGTTTAACAAAGATCCGTATTTTGAGTCCATGTTACCACCAAAAGAAAAATCGTTTTTCATCATTTCCGCAAGCCCGAAAGAACCGGGAGAGGTAACGTGGACTTACACTCTGTGAAATGGCTAGATGCAATGCGATCTGAGATGGAATCCATGTACACCAACAAAGTTTGGACTTTGGAAGTTGCTCCCGAAGGGGTAAAACCCATTGGGAGCAAAAGGATCTTTAAGAAGAAACTTGGTGTAGATGGAAAAGTTGAGACTTTCAAAGCTAGATTTGTTGTAAAAGGTTTTCGTCAACGACCAGGTGTGGATTATGATGAAACCTTTTCTCCAGTGTCTACGCTTAAGTCCTCCGGATCCTACTTGCCATCGCTGCATACCATGACTACGAAATCCGGCAAATGATTGTTAAGACCGCCTTTCTAAATGGTGATTTAGAAGGGAGCGTGTACATGACTCAGCCAGAGGGCTTCCTAGACAGTGGGAGCAGCGTAAAAGTGTGCAAGTTGCTTAAATCAATCTACGGTTTGAAGCAGGCAACACGGAGTTGGAACATCTGTTTTGATGAGGTAGTTAAAGAGTTTGACATCATAAAAAACGTAGATGAACCTTGTATATACAAGAAGGTGGCAGAGAGTAAGGTCGTCTTCCTCATATTGTACGTGGATGACATACTCTTGATAGGAAATGATGTATCTATGCTGCACTCGGTCAATCTCTTCTTATCATAAAGATTCTCAATGAAAGATCTAGGTGATGCCTCCTACATCTTACGGATTAAGATCTATAGAGATAGATCTAAACGGATACTGGGATTGTCCTAATCCAGGTACATTGACACCGTACTAAAGAGGTTTAGTATGGAAGATTCCAAGCTTGGGAATATACCCACGATCTCAGGACTCACTCTCTCCAAAGAGATGTCTCCCAAGACTGATTTGGAGAGAGCTCGCATGCAAGGGATACCCTAAGCTTCGGCAGTAAGCTCTATCATGTACGCGATGTTATGTACCAGACCCGATGTAGCGTACTCACTAAGTGTAGTGAGTAGGTATCAAGCAGATCCAGGAGAGAATCACTGGATAGCTGTAAAGAACATTCTTAAGTACTTGAGAAGTACAAAAGAGATGTTCTTGGTGTACGGTAACGTTGAACTCCAAGTGGAGTCCTTTACCGACTCGAGCTTTCAAAGTGATAAGGACGATAGTAAGTCGGTCTCGGGTTTTGTCTTTAAACTCAACGGAAGGGCGGTGTGTTGGAAGAGTTCCAAGCAAGACACCGTTGCAGACTCGACGATGGAGGCTGAATACATCGCGGGCAACGATGCTGCCAAAGAAGCTGTCTAGATGAAGAAGTTCATTGCCGAGCTTGGTGTGGTTCCATCCATTGAGCATCCAATACCTGTGTATTGTGATAATAATGGAGCGGTGGCTTTAGCCAAGGAACCCAGGTCCCATCAAAGATCCAGACATATTATGAGGCGGTATCACCTGATCCGGGAGATAGTTGATCGCCGGGAGATCGAGGTCAGGAGAGTTGACACGAAGGAAAACGTAGCGGATCCACTCACAAAGGCCCTCCCCAGACACAATTTGAGAGACTTTTTAGGATGTTGGGTATGAGATACTACAACACATAGCCTTAGTGCAAGTGGGAGATTGTTAGTTATATGTATGCCCTAAAGGACATTATTGTAAATATGATGTATATTATAGTGGATTCTTGGATATATATAGAGAGGACTTTCTTGCTCGACATAATAGTATGCTATCTGGCTGTTCTTTGTCTTAACATGTAGACTTGTATTGTGATACTGTCTTGCTCTCACATGTTGATAAAGCCCTCAGGATATGTACTTGACTACAAGGACTATGATGGAGATCATACTAGTGGGGCCTGGGTAGTTCATAAGTACATCCTTTAATTGTTCCTGGTCGAGGGAATATCGACATAGGGCATCGATATTCCAGAGTAGACTAGCGTATACGCTTCTTGACCCATATAATGGGCGTTGGATGATCCCACATCCATTGTTGTTTGACATCAAAGATGATATACGGGTGCTCAGTGGAGACTGGGTATACTGAACAGGACTCGCCGAGGACTCATATGTCATAGTATACCTATCGTTAGATAGCAGTCCTCTGGTGACACTGGTACAGGTTAGTCTGTAGACCCGAGATCGTCATATAATCTTGTGCGACTCCAACTGTGCTTTGATTTCCTCCCTACCATGCTCAAGAGGAGTTATGCAAACAGGTGTATTTTTGGTACAGTCCCGAGTCAAATGGAGGCAATGAGCAAAAGGAGGGGTTTCGTCTCGCCCGGTATTGGGGGTTGATGTTGCGCTATGCTCGATTGGCTATAACTGGAAGTCCCTGGCCAGGGTTGCTTCTGAGATTTACTAATAAGTGTTATCAGTATTTTTCGAACCGTTATAGGCCAGACATCAGTATGACTTTGTTGGCTATATTGCCCTCAAGTCAATTATTGGATCACAGCCACATGATTGCAATGATTGAGGGAGGACCTATACCGGTAGAACAATCTTACTCGAGATGATAGTATGCTATCTGGTTTGACTTTATCATCGTGTACATGCTTCAGGTGACATTACAGTTCACTATTACATGTTGATAGAGCCCATAGGATTCATGCTTGACTACCAACAGTATGATGGCAATCATATACGTGAGAGTTGGGTAGTCTATAAGCATATCCTTAAAGTGTCCCTAGTCGTGGGAGTTTCGAGAATGGGCATCGATACTCCATGAGTAGACTAGTGTATACGGATCGAGACCCCGACGAGCGGCGGTGGCTGGTCTCACAAGCCATTGGTGTCAGTTGGTTCACCTAATATTGTATACAGGTGCTCATTAGGTCATGAGTACACCGGACGGACTCGCAGGGGCACTGCCGATTGGTAATATACCTATCGTCAGGAGCAGTTCCCAGGTGAAATGAGTACAGCTTAGTCCGTTGACTTGACACTTCTACATTGCCTCAAGTGTGTTCCCACTGTTCTTTGATTGCTACCCTACCACGGCTCAAAGGAGTCATGCAAACAGGTAGTAGTTGGGTGCAGTCCCGAAGCACTTGGAGGCAGTGGCGGTTAGATAGGATTCGTCTCTCCCGGTATTGGGGGTTGATATTGCGTTGTTTCTGGAGATCCATTACACAAAGTCCTTGGCCAAGGCAAGTGAGATTTACTGGTAGGTATTCCAGTGGTTTCTCAAGGTGTTCTGGGCTACACTCCGACACGACTTATACCGCTATTGGGGGTTTGACGTTTACCATCCCCCTAGGCCCGATATGCGATACTCATAGACGAACAGACCGGACTGTACGGAGATTGTCACAGATAGGCTCAGTAGGGTATTAGGATGAGTTCGCTCATCAACCTCCCTTTTGGTCAATACATGGGTAGCCATTACGTACAGCTAGTACCACTGATGTGCTTGTGGTTAAACCCACTGCTAGCGTATTGACGAGTCTTTAGAGTCCCCCACAGAAAGTATCCCAAGTTCTGGCGAAACGTTGTAGAGGCTGTATAGTTTTATGGCACGGTTCAATAATATACGTGCACTTGTGCACGGATCATGATCAGACGGATCATACGAGTGGGCTTTGGTTTAAGCCGGATCCTAGTATTAGATTTGTTGGATTACTTTAGTCTCATTGCATTCGCATTCAGTCGGAATGCGGATGCAGGTATGTATATACAGGTGAGGGGTATCCTTGTGATCCGTCACGAGTTTACTTTAGATGTTGCCATTCTCTTTTTGTTGGATTAAACATTTTGATTTAAATGGTTAGTGGAGGAAAATGTGAGTGCAAGTTTTGTCCAAAAGCATCTTTTCATGCCACATGTACATGGTGACTCATGGTCTTGGTTCTTGTAGCCATTTATTGTGACATGGATTGATTTGTTGGCTAATTATGTTTAGTGAGGGTATTTTGGAGAGAAAGGGGCTGCCATGTGCGGCTTTGGGGCTTTAGTTTATATATATATATATATATATATATATATATATATATATATATATATATATATATATATAAAATATAACACACAACATAATAAGCAAAAGCTTCTTCTTCTTTTCTTCTTGTGCTCACCTCCTCCTCCAATGGCTTCATCTTCAACCTCCAACCATACAATCTCATGTGTTGAGAATCATTGGATGTAAAGAGACAAAGTTATCACACACATTCTCTACTTCACCATGGACATATCGGCTATCAAACTTCATGTTCGTGTTGCTTCGGTTTGAAGAGGGAGCCCGTAAAAAGACTTCTTGACGTGGTGCCATTTCGACGAGGAGACCGGAGATCGAGCGAGATCAGAGATGCCGGGAGGAGCTAAACATGGCGGTTAAAGACCGAAGGACACGGATCGATCGGTATAGCCATTCTATCATTTTTGTAGTTAGCTAGTTTAGTGTTAATGGTATGATCCGGGTAAAGGTTATGGTAGCGCCAAGTTTTGAAAAGTTTTTGTTCCGCATTTGGCCTCGGATTGACGGCCGGGGCGCTGCCGTAACCTAACTTGGTATCAGAGCCAACCCGTTAACCCTACTAACTAGTTTGCACAAGGTTAAAATCTCGATTGACAAATTTTTCCGAATCATGAATCAAAGTTCATATGCTTGCTGTCGATTTTCAAAGTTGTTCTAAAATTTTTCTGGGTATCCTCGAATTACGTGCAGGCTAAACTATAGCTACAGAAAAAGTTGGGGGCCTAACTCCAAATTTCCGCCGTGGAAAGGGAGAAAATTGTCGCATTTTGCGGCCCTTCCGCGGCGCTTTTTGGGCTATAGTACCCCAAATTATTTCTGGAGCTCTAGTTCATGAAAATATGATTTTTTTGATATATAGTTTTGGCCCAGATTGGTTTGAGTGCTGGATTTGCATTTAGGGCCTATATGAAAAAGTTTAGTAGATCGAAACTTTAATTGTGTATTTTACGGTGCCTTACATTACAATCTGCGATCGTGAATGTCATTCGAGCGGTAAATCTTGTCTAATAGCTATAGCTCTTTTCGACGGCTTTGCGAACGTGACATTCACGTTGATGTTCTGTGTTGTGCTGTGTTGTTGCGTATTTGTCGTGGTGGATAGCTTGCGTGCAATGGTAGTACAGTTTGGAATTATTTGTACATTTGATATCGCGGGGAGAGCGTCCGACATGTGGACTGCCTTCACTGCCTGTTTGTATATTATTCTTTTGGGGCACGACCGGGTTGAGGTCCATGTCACCGTTGTACATATTTTCTTTTCTGTACTAAGATTACCCCACGGTAGAGTGCACGGATAGCCAGGTTCTGGAGGGAAACGGGCACGCATCTCATGGCTTTGAGACGGAGGGGGCTTCACTCTAGAATTGGCGGGCTATTCGCCGCACTCGTAGGGGGTACAGGTTGACCCAAGGTGGGGTGCTCAAGTTACCGTATTCCGTGAAGTGCTGGGTGGTCCATTCACTCTACTGAAGGGGGCTGCCTCGCTTCTGGTTTTGGCGAGTAACTTTCCGCACTCGTAGGGGTCTAGGTTTTCATTGCACAGGCTATCCACACGACCAAGGGAACGTCGTTTTTCAGTGGCGGCTGAAAGGAAACCCAGGGCTCCCAGATTATCTGTATTGTTCTGTGATGCTTATTACTTTTCTTTAATGTTGCTTTTAACCCGCCTGGAGCGATTATTATATATTTTTATATATACTAGTAGATGTATATATTTTACACCCGCGCTAGTCCAGTCCCCACTCTGTCGTTAGTTAAGTAACTAACTGGTGATGACGGGACCCAGTGGCGAATGCGGATGGCATATACGTACATTATATTTTCATTCTTTTGTGGTGTGATTAATTGATGGGATTGCGTTGATTCAGATCAATGCAAGGAAAACAGACCTATTCGATATTGTTGGAACATTTTTTCGAAAAGGTGTTATTACAAGGGTGTTCTCTTTTGTTTTCCATAGTGGTATTCGGTTATGAATATCCACCACGTCATTCGACGAGGCAAAGGCCGAGATCCCTTCATCGGGAGTGACCCCTTGGACAGAGGTTTGCGTCAGGGTAATAACTTCACTATAGTCGATTACTTTTTGCTTTGCATCGCGGTATTCAGTATGAAATATCCTGCACATCATTCTATAGGGAAAGAGCCAAGATCCCTTCACCGGGAGTGATCTCTTTAGCAAAGGTTTTCGCTACTATATATATTTATAAAATGCTATCCGGTTCCTTCAACGATATCAAGTTCATTACGTTAAAGGTTTTTCGCCAAAAACCAGTCGTAGCCCTCCGTCGTTTCAGATTAGTATTACTTAGTATTCATACTGCGTTTGTTGACTCCGTCAAGGCGTAGTGTGTAAGTCGATGTACAACACCCCACGACTTGCGGGGAGGCGGAATAATGAAAAACGATCTTGTTTTAGGCGTAAACATCGACTAACCGAGAATCTTTGCATAAACAATAACTAACAAGAAACCATAGAAGAGTTAACTACTATGATAAGTGATTATACCTAAGGAACCGAGTCCTTCGTCTTGTCGTTCTCCACGTCCTCTCCGGCCTTCTCTATGTAGTAGAAGATCCACCCGAGAGCTTTACTACAAGCTTCACCTCTAACTTGAGGTAACTAGCTTTCTTAAATTGCTAATCTAAGTAACCTAGGTGATATAGAGAATGGTTAAGGATTAAGTAGTCTACACTAATCCTTGGTCTCAACACATGAGAGGGGAGGATTAGGGTTTGAAGAGAGAGAGAGAGCTTGAGGAGCGAGAAAGTGAGCAAGAGAATGAGATGAGATAATGAGCTATCATAATATATATCAAGCATTATCATTTATCCAATAAAAGAAAATAAAGGATTAATAATCATGCTTCATAAATATAAGAGGGTGATTCATCTCCAAGAGTCATTAAGCATTTATGATGCATTAATGACATGGATGAATCACTCAAATGACTCACTAATCTCATTTAATGCATATGCCACCTTAACCCCGAAGTCACCATCTTCTAGAAGCTTCTCGCGAAATTACGAGAACGCCCCTCCTATCCGTGAAAACACGGAAAAACTTTAGACTGTATAAATCCAATAACCGGATACTAGAAACTGGCTTAAACCAAAGCCGACTAGTAAAAACTGTCCGGATGTCGTACGTGCGTAAACACACGTATGCGTCCGAATCCTTATCGTAAAACCATACGACCTCTATATCGTTTCGCCTGGAGTAGGGAAACTCTCTGTGTGGGACTCTAGAGACTCGACTACTACGCTGGCAGTGGGTTTAACCACAGACCGCAAGCGGCACTAGCTGTACGTAACGGTCCCCAGGTAGATGTCGATAAGAAGGCCGATGAGGAAACCTATCCGAACTCCTACTGAGTCTGATATGACAATCTCCGTACAGTCCGGTCTGTTCGTCTGAGACTATCGCATATCGGGCCTAGGGGGCGGCAAGCGTCAGTCCCCTAATAGCGGTATAAGTCGTGTCGGGGTGAAGCCCATTACACCTTAAGAAACTACTGGAACCTACCAGCAAATCTCGCATGCCCTGGCCAGGGACTTTGCGTAATGGCTCTCTGACACAGCGCGATATCAACTCCCAATACCGGGAGAGACGAATCCTGTCTAACCGCCACTGCCTCCAAGTGCTCGGGACTGCACCCAACTGCTACCTGTTTGCACGACTCCTTTGAGCCGTGGTAGGGTAGCAATCTAAGAACAGTGGGACACACTCGAGGTGAAGGAGCAGTGTCAAGTCTGCGGACTATGCTGTACTCATGTCACCTGGGAACTGTTCACTGACGACTGGTATAAAACCAACCAACAGTTCCCTGTGAGTCCTGTCCGGTGTACCCGTAACCTAACGAGCACCTGCATACTATCTCTAGTACGATGTACTGACGGCTGTGTGACAGACCATCTCCCCAACTGGGATGAGAAACGTACACACTAGTCTACTCCGGAGTATCGATGCCCTGTCTCGATACTCCTACGACTAGGGACTTGAATAAGGATGTGCTTGTAGACTACCCAGCCCCCACTAGTGTGACTGCCATCACAATGCTGGTAGCCAAGCAAGATCCTAAGAGCTCTATCAATACGTATACTCACATATTAAGATAGAAAAACCAAGTAGCATACTACCATGTTTAGCAAGACTGTTATATACATGTGAATATCCCAAGCTTCCATTAAGTAATATACAAACTAGTATGATACAATAATGGCCCCTAGGGCATATACACTAACATAGTGTACGGTAGCTGAGTGGTTCTTGTTTGTAGCATGGATATGCAATTGGTTAGGACAGTCGTACGGCCTTGTTGACTCCGTCAAGGGCACGTGCGAGTGGGTTTAATGCAATCAAGATAATGATGGGTTGAACTTGACTAGGACATCTTGATTTGTTGACTCCGTCAAGGTCACTTGGGTCCTAGGAGTAAAATTCACATCGGGGGTTTCTAAAGAAACTGAAACTTTCCAGGCTTGCGCATACCTTCTGGAGTGTGGTGACTTGAGTGGATTCCATCAAGTTATCATGCGATGATAGTTGGATCCCGATTCGCACTGATGAGTTGGTTTACTCCTCGGGTGATCCCGACTAATTCTTCTTTTAGGTTTGGAGGAGAATTTGAGGATACAATGGGAGACATCTGATTAGATAAAGTGATTAACCATTCTGATCTAGGTTAGAGTGCATGCAGAGTATTTCTTTTCTCTCTCTCTCTTTGGCAGCGACCATGGCCCGACCCTAGACTATAACTCAGTGACCAAGTTAACCAAACTTTCTTAAAACACTGGCCTTTGGATTGTCTGAGTTGCATACATCATTGCCACTCCTTCTTTTAACATTTGCATTTCTCCAGAACACCTCGTATCACTACGAACATCCAATTCTATTGGATAAATCCATCGTATGGTTATATACGAACTCGAAGGAACTTGTTCCAGATTCGAGGATGGATTCTGGTTCAGGAGAAAATGAATAGGACTATTCAGTTCTCTTTTCCTTTTACCTTCTCTCTGGTTGTGAGGGCTCCTAGGATTAGGAGAGGGTACACCTATTACGCTTATTAGATAGTCTTCTTCCAAACCATAGGCAGGTGCCGAAAGGTAGGGAATGAAGAAAACCAATTAGCCTAAGTTGGGTGTACAGAAGGTAATTGTAACATTTCAGAAAATATAAAATATTATTTTTGGAATTTAATATTAAAATAATATATTTCCCGAAAATTGCCCGATTTGCGAAATTAGGGTTTTCGAAAAAGGGTATAAATATATACCAATATTTGTGAAATAATTGGAAATTAAAATAATTTATTCATTTAATTATATATTTAAAGGATTTGGCATTTTTTTAAAATTTATTATATGCAGTTTTGATAAAAACCTGATTAGTGCACTGCTAATCGCGATTAAGCCAAATCCGTGTTTCTACAGTTTTCATGGTTAGTGTACCATGACATGTTTCATGTGGTTACATGTTGTTTCATTTCATTTGGGTTATGTATTATGGTTTATTGGTGGTGAGAAAAGAAAAGGATGTAATGATGAATTGGAGAGAGAGACGGGACATAATGATGACTTGGAGAGAGAGTGTAAGAATATTTGAGAGAGAGAGAGGAGAGGGCAGCCACATATCCATCCACCATTATTCATTTTCTTATCCTTCTTCATCTTCCTCACCCTCATCTCCCTCCACCTTCAAACCATAAATCCATGTCCAAAACTCCATCCAAACCATGTACCCCTATCACAAAAAACGATCCCCTCTTCATGCTCCTCACTTTGAACCAAGCAAAATGGGATTTTGACAACTTTGGACCTTCTAGGGTTTGCTTGAGAGACATCCATGAGGTATATCTCCTTCCATGTTAGTTTAGTTCGAATTCCTAGCTTTTAGTTTAGCTTAGAACTCATTTAGTGGTGATTTGTGGAAATTAGAAGATCCTAGTGAGGGTTTGAGTGAAATTGTGGATTGGTGATGATTGAGTGGCTGTTTAAGACCTGAGATTTAGTGTAGTAACCCAAAATACGGAATTGGGATTTGAGTTCATGTCGGTTTTGTGAGAAATAAGGGTGTACAGGGAAATCTGGAGCAATCCGGGGGAAGTTTGAGTGTAGCAAACAATACCAGGGACCAAATTAGGGTACTAGGAGACCACCCCGACCACACGAACCCAAACAAAGGCCATGGGGCTAAGGAGGCCGGAATTTTAGGCCAAGTGGCCGGCCACTTGGTGGCATTTGGGTTCCATGTCGTTCCAGTAGCTCAAATACACTATATACATCACCCTAGACTTGTTTGCTTAGATTTATTTGACCTGAGTCAAAATCTGGGAGCTTTTTAGAGTAATTTTGGCTATGTTTTCCGTATTTTGAAATGTAAATTCTTTTTATTTGGATTTTTATTTGGTTGTGGGATGTTCGTACATCAACAACAAGTGTTGTTTGGTTGATTTTGTACGCGTATGCTATAGGTTCTAACCTACGAGCAAGGCACGTGCCGTATTGGATTTTAATAGCGTTGCGATATGTGTTGTTATTGTAGGTACCTTCGCGTGGATTCCGAGGCGACGGAGCGTGGCGTCAATGACTTCGGCAAGCGAAGACTACTGTGAGTAGATCTATATATACCGGGGAAGTCGGGTGGATGGCGTATAGCACCCCCGCAATGTTTTGATGGGAACTGATTTATAGAATATGGTTAAGGAAACCTAGATTTGGAAACTATGGTTAGAGTTAAATGATAGTTAGTGAAACCATATTAGAAACTAAGGATAGTTAGAAGTGATATAATACGGCTAATATGTGATGACGGGATTTGAGGATGATGTTTGACGATATTGCTGTTTAGGATACTATAGGACTAGATAGTCGACGTAGATGTGTCATCCGAACCATACATATTTCTAAACTGAAGAATCGTATGCATCTTTTAAACAGATATCTTGAGGGACGTTACGGAATTTCAAATGATATCTTTTTCTTAAAAACACCGTAACCCTTATTTTCAAAACTACGATTCACTTCTTTAAAAATATGATTGTATGGTTCGGGTGTGTATGTTAGATTAGGTACTTATACTTATAGTAGAGATAGAATGTTTATGTAAACTCGACTTGATGTGAGATATAAATGCGATGAAAAGAATATAAGACGAGTATGATGATATGTTGGTATACGGATGCGAGTCGATTGAGATGATTGATACCTTATCGATCCCCTGATATGAGATCGCTATAGATGTGACCTGGGACGTAGGTATATATATATATATAATGTTGTGATTCATGGATGATAGGCCGTACGTGATATTAGGCCGTACCCTCATTGTCTTATAGGTTGGTAGGATCCCTATTGGTTTAATGCCGTCATACGATGATCTTTTCTGTACGTGACGAGTTGACTTGTGATTGATCCATACCCTTGACTAGAGGATGCCGTACGATAGATTATACCGTACGTAATGTTGTGTTGCTAGATGCCGATGGATAGATTCACCGAATCGGACATGTTAGATACGTATACCTGTCAGCATTTACTTATGATTTATCTTATGCTGCATTCATGTTATTCGCATTGCATTGCTTATACCTGTGCTAGTGCACTTACACCATTATCGATGATGCGTATGTTACACGTACATAGATTTGTAGGCTCACACACTTCATCATCGATAATTTCCATGTCACTACACAGTAGGATTGCTACACCATGATATGACTCTTCGCACATACCCACTTGTACACTCATACTTGTGTATATATATCTTTGTGCATTCATTCCTACATACATACTTATTGCACATACATAGACGATGTTGCATTTGACTTTGAAGAAATTGGGAACCGTGAGATATATTTAAAAACCAGAATCATTTTAAAAGAGCGGTTTTCCCTTAATATGTCATATTGCTGTTGCATGTTGCATGATTTACGGAGATGCTTACATTTCTATCATATGTTGCATACATCATGCTTTATGATTTTACGCATTGAGATATGTTATTTTCATGGGATTTCTGGATTTAAGAATCGTGGTCATTTTAAAAGAAAGTATGTATTGTTAAAAAACTCGGTTTCTCTTGATATGATATTTCAGTACGTCCACCATGCGTTTTCTCGGTTCTGAGACGTGTGACATGTGAAACCCGATTCGAGGAGCTGGATTAGGATGATTGCGGGTACATGGTGGACCCGGTATGGTACCCCAGGGCGATAATGGATCTGCTGTGCAGTAGACGGTGAGCCTCGCAGACGTCCACTACCTACCGGTGATAGTATTTAGGCTCGGCGGATATCCGGAGGATACCGACCGGAGTCGAGGGATGATATGGGCCGATCCGGACTGACGGAGCCCGAGGGCCGATCCGGACTGACGGAGCCCGAGATATGAGGATTTATGTGTCGATGTTGGACACGGGTTTCAGGATGTTTTTCGGGTGTCGATTTTGGACATCCAGGTTCCATGATTTTGATGTGTCGCGAGGGACACCGTTGATTTATACCCTCATACTTTCATGCACACTCTTTTATGATATTTACGTGCATACATACATTGATTATATGGTTGGAAGAGATCCACATGCATACATACATTGATCATATGATTGGATGATATTCGTATACATATAGGTGTTGATTTTATTGTTGGCACACATGATGACCCGATCAGCCTAGATATCATAGTATTACCTTCATGATATAGTTGACCTAGGAGTCGTTGTTTATTCGATTTCTACTTGTAGATGTTTTTCTACTCACGAGTTGGAAACTCACCCCCGTTGTGCCACAGTTCTTGCAGGTTGTCCGCATGGATCAGTAGCGGCTTCACTGGCACACGGTTGTATTCAGGTGTTTTGCATTGGTAGGTGGGACATTTGTATCGTACCCACTCTTGTATCTATATTTCACATTGTATCTAGTAAACTCCATAAATCAAAACTAGTATTTGTATAAGTAATGAGACTTAGCAAGACTGTTAGTGCGAGACTTGAGCGATGGGTTTTATGTTCACCTTTTTGGGTTGATTTCTCGCTTTATTCTTTATCTTTTGTGGTGATCTTCGCCGTTGGGCGTCGTATACTTGCATATATTGTCTTGCATGGTTGTGATCCGCCGGTTGGCGAAGAGCTAGCTCCCTCTTGGGGATGCCTTTATTATCACCTTGTATTGTGGTTTTGGATCAAAATATACAAAGGAGGTGTTGCCCAAAATTTTAAAAAGGCGAAACATGTTTTCAAACTAGTAAATTTCACTCGCATTATTCATGTTCCTTTTCTATGCATTAAGAAAACTTGATTTCATTATACCATTATTTCAAAACTTCACCTCCTTTATTTTCTTAAAAAGGTTTAGATTTCTGGGTTTCAGCTTACTTGAATTACATTACGCCTTTAGACGTTGCGTGATTTATGTGCTGGTCACGAGCTAATATTTCGGGTCGTGACAAAGTTGGTATCAGAGCACTAGGTTTAACCTTGGTTAAAGTCTATGTTTGACTATGCGGAGTCTAGGGCGGGTATGTATTTCGGAACCTAGGCTTGACCTTACGGAACTTAGACTTGAACGGGGGGGGTATTAGTCCCGAACATTCATTTCATAGGTTGACCCTGATTGATGGAGTTGGTAGCTTGAGTAGAGTGACGTACAGTACGTATGTTCCGCGGCATATTTACGATACGATACTCCACTTAAGAAACCTTAGGATGTACATATTTTGAGACCTATGATTATCTTCTTACCCATGATTATACATCCATTTGAGATCCTTGATTCTCTTCGTTTCTATGATCATACTCTCATTGATGATGTTCCCTCTTATGATCATGTGTCCAGTATGGACCTATCGTTTCCCTTCATGCCGTTGATCTGCTTTCATCAATTCTCGATTGAGGTTCCTTTCACCATGGTTTGAGAGCAGATTGAGCTGCTGCTAGTGTCACGGTCAGGGTGAGCTTGTCATGGACGAGGGCTGACCATTGTGTTTTCTGGTGACATGGGAATGTCTCGATGTAGCGTTATGTTGTGACTTCTCGGATGACGCGAGTGTTTGGTTTTGCACCGAATGATCGTGTTGGGTTTACCTAGCACCTCATATAGGGTTTGGAAGCATCACATATGCTGTTGGATATATATGCCCCAGTGGCCTTCATTGTATAGGATGCTAGGGATATGTATGTACATGACAGTCTTGCTTAATATGATAGTACGATATTTGGTTTGTCTTTATCTTAACATATGATATATTTTGCGTAGTATTCATATATATATATACATGTTGATAAAGCCCATAGGGTGTTTGCCTGACTACCGGCGTTGTGATGGCAGTCATACTTGTGGGAGCTGGATAGTCAATAGGCACATCCTTAGATGTTCCTGGTCACAGGAGTATCGAGACTGGGCATCGATACTCCTGAATAGACTAGTGTATACATATCTAGACCCTGAGGAGGGGCGATGGATTGGTCCCACGGCCATTGGTGGAGTGCACCAAAGATTGTATACAGATGCTCACCGGGTGTGAGTACACCAGACAGGACTCGCCGAGAACTGACTGGATGGTATTTATACCTAACGTCAGATAGCAGTTCTCAGGTGACATGCGTGCAGATAGTCCGTTGACTTAAGGTCGTCATTTGTCTCGTTTGAGTTCCCACTGTGCTTTGATTACTGCCCTACCACGGTTCAAAGGAGTCGTGCAAACAGGTTTTAGTTGGGCACAGTCCCGAGCCATGTGGAAGCAGTGAGTGACTGTTAGGGATTCGTATCTCCCGGTATAGGGAGTTGATATCGCACGGTGATCGGTTGGTCATTACCATAAGTCCCTGGCCAAGGCTGATTGAGAATTACTGATAGACTGATCAGTAGATTCTCGGATGGTAATTGAGCCATGCCGACGCGACTTGTACGGTTATTAGGGGTCTGACGTTTACCACCTCCCTAGACCATACATGCGATACTCTTAGACGAACAGACCAGAATGCACGGATATTTTCACGGACAGGCTCAGTAGGAGTTCGGATGGGTTTCCTCATCGGCCTTCTTATTGACATCTACCTGGAGACCGTTACGTACAGCTAGTGCCGCTTGCGGTCTGTGGTTAAACCCACTTCCAGCATAGTATTCGAGTATTTAGAGTCCCACACAGAGTTTTCCCAACTCCAGGGGAAAAAATATAAAGGTCGTACGGTTTTACGACAAGGGTTCGGACGAATACGTGTTTAAACGCACGTACGACATTCGGACAGTATTTACTAGACGACTTTAGTTTAAGCCAGATTCTAGTATCAGGTTATTGGATTTATACAGTCTAAAGTTTTTACCGTGTTTTCACGGATGGGAGGGGCGTTCTCGTAATTTCCGGGAAGCTTCTAGAAGCATGGTGACTTGAGGGGTTTAGGTGGCATTGTCATTAAATGATATTGTGACTCATAATGTGTGATTCATTATGTCATTAATGCATTATTAAATGCTTAATGACTCACATAGTGAATCACTCATAATACATTTATGTAGCATGATGAATAATATTTTTTTATTCATTTATTGATTTATTCATTATGCTTCATATATCAAGTGAGAAACAATTTCATTTTCATAATTCTAGTTCACCTTCTCTCTCCTCAAGCTCACTCTCTTTTCAAGCTCTAATCCTACCACTCATGAGTTGAGAACAAGGATTAGAATAGACTAAGCATTCCACAACCTAACTCTATAAGATCTAAGTTTCTTTGATTAGCAACTAGAGAAACTTAGTTACCTCAAGTTTTGAGGTGAAGCTTGGATTAGGGTTCTCGGGTGGATCATCTATCACTTAGAGGAGGCCGAGGAGGACGTAGAGATCGTAAAGACGAAGGACACATTTCACTAGGTATAATCTCTTTACATAGTAGCTAAGAACATCAATGGTTGTTCTTAATTATCGTTTAGCAAAGATCTTCGGTTAGTCGTTGTATGCTTATAAAACAAGATCGTTTTTCATATTTCCGCCTCCCCGTAACTCGTGGGGTGTTGCACATCGAATTACAGTGGTATAAAAGACTCACTAAACAATAATTAACTTACTTGCAAAGTCGTATGAATTTCGAACGCAAAACGAACCAGAAAATACATCGTATTCACATAGTTTCTGTCGATTTTAAATTGAGGTCCAAAATTTTTTCAGCGACCTCCAGAATAAACTACAGGGAAACCTAAGAACACTGGAGAAATTTGGGTGCATGAATCGGCCAACACACCGCGGAACCGCGGCCGATCCCACCGATCCGCCGCGGATCCGCGACCGAGTTGAGCCCGATTCACCCCAAATCTCCCCAGTAACTCTTCTGTGAATATTTTGTCTTTTCTGGAATGTTTATTTTTTGCTCAGGTCTCAGGTTTACAGAGAAGTTTTGGAGCAGAATCTAATGGGTCTGATCGATCGAAATTATACGATGTTTGCTTGTTTGATTATATCTGTGAACTGTATTATGTGTTCGTAAACCTCCCCTAACTGCTAGTATGTCGGTTGGCAGGGGGTTACACATGTCTGTGATGTTTTTAACTGTTTGTGATTATGAACTCTCTTGGATTCTTGTGATGATTAGCCGAGGTTTTGTGATGGGTTATTGTATTAATTCATTCGATATAATTGTTATAAATTGTAATATTATTTTCCGGGGCACATCCAGGTTGCGGTTGTAGCCACCGTTGTATTATTTCTTTTAACAGTTTTTGCTCCTAGAATAGACCCAAGGTGGGGTGCACAAACTATCGGGTACTTCAAAGTGTTTAGTGGCCTACTCACGATGTTGAGGGAGACCGCTTCACTTCGGGTACTTGGCGAGTAGTTTGCCGTACCCGTAGGGGTCTGGGGTGGGGTAATGGCTATTCATCACAACTGTGTAATCCGTCTTTTCTTACAGGCTCAAAAGAAATGCAGATTGCTTGCATATCCAATAAAGTTTATCTGTGATCTGGAATGTCTATTATTGCGTCTGAAGAATGTACAATATCTATATATGATAGCTATTTAGATGTCCCTTATGTTTTACACCCGCGCTAGCCCAACCCCCGCTCTGCCGTTAGTTAAGTAACCTAACGGGTGATGACAGGACCTCGTGGCAAATGCGGATGGCATAAGAGGACGTTGTATTTTCGTTGTTATCTGTAATGATAGTTTAAAGATGGGACACATTATTTTTTAATGCAAAGAAAAATAAAACCTAAACTGAATCGTTGGAACAATTTCAAAACCACTCGATTTTCTTCAAAAAGCAAATTTTAAATGCGGAGCTTAAACCACTCCTTTTAATAAAGGCTATCATGGTTCCTTCGATTAAATCAAGTTCACCACGTTAACGGTTTTTTGACAAAAACCAGCCGTAACCCTCCGTCGTTTCAAATAGACAGCACATCGTATTCATGCTATGCTTGTTGGCCTACGTCAAGGAATAGTGGATGGTAGCAGTGTGTTTGCTTATTTGTTGCATAGATAGATGCATTAGTATAGGACAGACGTACAGCCTTGTTGGCCTTCGTCAAGGGCATGTACGATGTACCTAAATTAATCAGGACAATGACGGGTAGAACTTGACTTGCGTCTTATGATTTGTTGGCCTACGTCAAGGTCATAAGTGCTTGGGGTAAAAACTCACATCGGGAGTTTCAAACATAAAGGAAACTTGCAGATTTAGCATACCTTCTGGAATGTGGTGACTAGAGTGGCTTCCATCTAGTACATCATGCAATGATAGTTGGATCCCGATCCCACTGATGAGTAGGATTACACTCGGGAAACTTTCTCACTTAACAATCAATGTTATAAACTAAGTAGGTGTCCAGAAAGGTGTTAGAGGGGCTACGCCTACAGGGAAAAGAGGTTATTTAATTAAGGAACTTCGCGAAAGCGTTGGAAAACCTCTCTCGAAGTACCAACACCAGCCTGGCTGAAAGGTTAAGCAAGTATTGTGACGTGTGATTAAATCCTGACTAGTTCTTCTTTTAGGTTTTAAAGAAGGATTTGAGGGAACAGTGGGAGCCATCCTGTTTAGATAAACCAATAACCAATCTAAACTTGCAAGAAGCATATGCTGAGTGTTTTCGTTTCTCTCTATATAGGAGCTACCATGACAGGACTAAAACTATTACTTGAAAAAAATATACTGACCGGGCAGAACTATAAAGATTGGCTAAGCAACGTCAACATTGCACTGACTTATGACAAAGTAGCATATGTTACCACCGCTGTTCCTACCCTTATCCCAGGACCAGATTCATCAGTTATGGACAAGGAAGTTTGCAAAACCTGGGATCTAGAATGTGAGCGAGCTAAGTGTATCATGCTGGCGTCCATGAACAATGAACTCCAGAAACAGCATGAGAGTATGGATATTATATCCATCTTTCTCCATGTCAAGGAATTATATGGAGAGCACTCCCGTATCACGAGGTACGAGACCTCAAGGAAACTCTTCCATATGAGATTAGCTCCAGGATCGCCTGTAGGAGAGCACGTCCTCAAAATGATCCGCCTCATTGAGGAATTCGCAAACCTGGGATGCGTGCTACAGAATGATTTGTATATCGACTTGATTTTGCAGTCCCTTCCCCACACCTTCTCTCAGTTCGTGCTAAGCTTCAACATGCACGAAATGGAAGCTGATCTTCCAAAGCTCCTCAACATGTTGAGGGTAGCAGAGAGCTCCTTGAAAAAGGAGAAGACCCTCATTCTGTATGTTGGCCAATCATCCTCTTCTAAATCTAAAGCGAAAGCTAAAGGGAAGAAGAAGATGAAAGCCACCAAACCGAAGGGTGGGGTCAAGAAGGTACTTTGTCACGCCCCGAAATTACGGAACATGACCGGCACTTAAACTACGAACGTCTCGAGGCGTACGTAATCTAAGTGAGCCGAAATCCCAGAAATCCAAACCAAGAAAATTAGCAGAGTGAAGGAAAACCAATTTAAAACAAGTAGTTTTAATAGCATAAGCCGAATTATGCGGTTTTTAAAAAAACATCAAATATTTCCTGAAAATTTCGGCAGAGTCTCCTTTGTAAATACTGGCCACCAAACGGGATACAACATGAATAGTATACGAAATCAATAAAAAGGCATCCCCAAGCGGGAGCTAGCTCTTCGTCAATCGATGGTCACAACCACACAAGTAATATAATATACAACGCCAACGGCGAGGATCAAAATTCAAAAGGAAACCCAAAACCACATGAAAACCACAGAAATACAACGCTCGACTCTAAAGTCGAAAGAATAACATCACTGGTCTCTATCTAAAAAATAAATACATGTTTGGTTGATGGAACTTCTAGATACAACAGAATAATGATATACAAGATATAATGATGGGTGCGATACAAATAAACCCACCTACTAGCAAGTCACCCGGAAATGGAAATAGTGCCAGCAAGCCGTAATGAAACCTGTACGGCGAACCCTACAAGAAACTGGGGCACAACGGGGGTGAGTAGCCAACTCGTGAATAGAAAAACATCTACAAAAAAGAAATCGCATAAATAACGCAATCATAGGTCAATGATCATAATATATCCTCAAATATATAACCAGCAACCCATAACAATAGTTAGGGCAAATATCTAACCCAAGTGTAATTCCATGTGCCCGTGTCAGTGCCTCAGGTAGCAATGTATGAATGCATGAAACAGAATGCATGTACTGAAGAAAACTGCTTTCAAAAATCAGTGAGATTTCTGTATTTTAAAAGTGAGGTACCATAAATGAAATCAGCATAAAACAGTGCCCAGCATCGACACAAAACAAGTGTCCAAATATCTCGATATCTCTGTATCACAATCTCTGTACCTCAATATCTCAAAATCTCAAAATCTCAATCTCAATATCTAGGGCGCCGTCAATCCAGACCGGCCCCTACCATATATCTCAAGACCACGACGGTATCCTCCGGATATCCGACGCGTCGGGTAAAATCACCGGTCGGTAGTGCTCCCCTGCCAGGCTCAACGTCAACAACACGATCCTCTTGCCCCGGGGTACCGCACCGGGCCCACCATGTACCCGAAACGGTTCCTCCACTCCTTGAATCGGGTCTCGAAATCCATCAGCAAACTCATGGTGGACGACTCATACATCATGGGAAAACCGCACTTTTTATTTTAAAAGAGAGAAAAAGTTTATTTATGTTTTTGCGGTTTTCCTCCAAATCCAAGAAATCTCATGAAATCCGAATCCAAGTCATCAATAACATGTAAACAGTGAATATAGGCATGAGAATCCATGAATGCGACACAAAAGTGAATAATAACATGCATGAAGTAGTAGGCAATAACTACATGTTAGTTGTATGTATGCCCTAGAGGCCAGTATTGTACAGATGATGTATATTATATTGGATGCTTGGACATATATAGAGATGACTTTCTTGCTCGATATGATAGTATGCAATCTGGTTGCACTTTATCTTAACATGTATACTAGTCTCTTTAAACTGTCTTATAGTTACATGTTGGTAAAGCCCTTAGTATGTGTACTTGACTACCAGTACTATGATAGAGATCATACTAGTGGGGACATGGTAGTCCAAAGGTACATCCTTCAAGGTCCCTAGTCATGGGTGTACCGAGACGGGGCATCGATATACCAGTGTAGACTAGCGTATACGCTTCTCGACCCATGAGATGGGCGATGGATGATCCCATATCCATTGGTGTTTGACATCAGAGATGGTTTACGGGTGCTCAGTGGAGACTGGGTACACTGGACGGACTCGCTGAGAACTCCGAGATGGTATTATACCTCATGTCAGATGGCAGTTCTCAGGTGACACTTGTGCAGGTTAGTCTGTAGACCCGAGATCGTCATAGAGTCTTGTGAGATTCCCACTGTGCTTTGATCTCCACCTTACCACGTCCATGAGGGCGTGCAAAACGGTGGTCTTTAGGTACAGTCCCGAGTCACATGGTGGAAATGAGCGATAGGAGGGGTTTCGTCTCTCCCGGTATTGGGGGTTGATGTTGCGCAGTGCTCGATTGGCCGTAACAGGGAAGTCCCTGGCCTGGGCTGATCAGAGATTTGCTGGTAAGTGTTACCATTAGTTTCTCGACCCATTATGAGCCTCGCATCGGTACGCCTTATCGGTTATTGGGGTCTGACGTTTACCACCCCTAGACTTGATATGCGACATATCAGACGAACAGACCGGACTGTACGGTAAGTGTTACTGGTTGGATTAACAGGAGTGTGAGCGGGCTAGCTCGTCGATCTTCTGATCGCTCAATACCTGGATGGCCGTTACGTTTAGCAGACCGCTTGCGGCTTGTGGGTGCTTGATATGATCATCATCTGCTACCGGCTTATTGACGAGTCTTTAGAGTCCTACACAGAGGTTTCCTGGCTCAAGCGAAACGAAATAGGAGCGCATATGAGATATGTGCGGAACCGAAAATAATGCGTGTATGTGATACCGTATTTCATTCTCGCGATGAATGTTTCGATTGGTTGTATGCGATATAACCTAGTTGTCGAATCATTGATTCGATAAATCGATACATTGTATACTAGTCGGTTATGTGCGACATGACCGGATCATTGAATCAAGTGTTGATTTAATGATTTAATGTATAATTATATATTTGATATATTAATTTTCATTAACTAGTATTGGTTAATTTTAAAAGGATTTTCTCACTTGAAGTGCACATTGTATATGTGATATGCTTTTGTGTGCACTTGATTGTATCATGTTTGATGATACATATTTACTTGGGTTTGTGCAAAGAATTAAACCATGGTTATGATAATGGTTAGGGTTTTGAGTTATTCATCTATTTATTTATCCATTGATTATTTATTTAAATGGATAAAAGAAAAGAAAATGGTTTCTTTTTATCATGAAGCTTGTTGAAGCTTCTTGAAGCTTTGACTAAAGAGACCATTTTGTCTTCATGCTTAACCCTAACCATTCCCACTTACCATGGTCTATTCTCTACACTTAAGCTTAGTTAGGATATGATAAGTATTGATTTCTTTTCTTTTATGAAAACACTTATCATATTTTTTCTTCTTCTTGATCATCTTCTTCTTCAAGAAAAGCTTAAGCCCATCAATGGCAACTTGAGCAAAAGTGAGTGAAATCCAATTCTAAAGTGAACCCACCTCCTATTTCTTCACCCTCTACCTCTTGCCAAGTTGTTTTGGGTGTTTTCTTCACAAGTTTCATAAATTGGTGAAGTTGGAGCTTGAACTTGTGCAACCTCGATGTAGATCATCTTCGGCACGAAGCCGACGACCTATTGCGCTCATTTCTCCGATGAAGCCGACGCGAGAGTCCGAGATTCGAGATGGACAGCGAGGGGACGACTACGTGGAGCTAAGGAAGTGGATAACCGGATCTACAAAGGTTGTAGCTTCTTATCTTTAGTTAAGTTGTTAACTAGATTCGTATTTCGCCTAAACTTCTAGTCAACGATCCATATTAGGGTTTCTCGGCCCCCGTAAAATTTGAAATTGGCATGGTTGATGCCTTGTGAGACCACATTAGCGTGCCTAGGAACCCTACAGTGGTATCAAAGCTACTAGGCATTGGATGTCGACCTATGGGGGGTTCTCACTGTGTGACAGTGTGGCGAAGCATAGGCTCTTACCCCCTGGGTGTCCCGAGACCGGAAGGTGTTCCGGCGGGTTGTAGTCCTCGCGAGGGGGCATGCGTAAAAAGTAGCGGCTGAGGGACCCATTGGTGCCACGGCGACCCCATTGGATGGGGTGGCTGCCTGACCTACAGTGGTATCAGAGCCTAGCTAGAGCCTTAGGCGAAGTCTAGACGACGTTTGAAACCCGAACGAACCTGAAACCCTAAAACCCAAGTGCTCTCTGGACTTTTTATAAAAACTGGGATTTTTCTAGATTAAAAATGCTTAAAAAATTCAGCAGGGAATTCTAAGAATTACGGTGCAAATTTTTTTCAATGAACAGTATAATGTGCGGCGGAACCGCGGCAGAAGCATGGCTTCTGCGGCGGTTCCGCGGCCTAATGATGACGTCAGCCCTCCTACTTTGCACAGTAATTCATCATTTCAGCAGATGAGTTTTATGGGTATTTTTAATATTTATTCAAGAGTTGAATTTTCTGGGGTGTTTTAGAGCTTCGATGTTTCGACCGGATTATCAAATTTCGTCTTTGTGTTTTTCCGGATGACTTTAGAATATGTTAAAAAGTTCGACCGGATATAAATACCCAACTTTTCCCTTGCCGGAAAATATCCGTGTTGGATTTTTGTGTGGTTTAAGGACGTTCTGAGTAGTGCAAGTAACGCGATGGTCCCTCTAGAAGACAACAAACCTTAACTCGATTATGTGACCGTCTTGAACTGCCCTTTGAACCTTCGGGTTTGGGGCAGTACGGCGTGCCACATGTGAGGCGTTGGCTTGACCCTTCTACGGCTGGACCGTTGGTACTGAGGCATGAAGTGAATGTCTTTGAACCTATTTCATGTGTTGAACGGTTTCGGGAAAACTTGGGTGTTCGAATGTTCGATCGGAAAGTTTAATATATTCTATTTATTCGGAATGGGATACAATAATTGGAATTCACAAACAGTTATGAGATAACTGAATGAATGTTATAAATCTAGCGGTTTAGTTTCACTTGATATTGAAAAGAGTTTTCGATAATGAGACTAAAATGCGGGGTTTATAACTGTTAGGCATGTGATGTCTAAGTATTTCATTTGATTAGGCATGTGATGTCTAAAAGGGTTGCGGATTCCAACTGTTGTAGTTTTACACTTTCTTTTCTGTGACCGTAAGTGTAATATGTGTTATCGCCGGTTTCGTTGCTATATGTCAACGACAATTGGGATGCGCATATTTACTTACGTTGATGACATGTGATGTTATGTGTTGCTGGATATGTTATATTGGATCGTCGTGTTCGAATAGCCGGGGTTTTTTATGTGAGATGAGCGCTTTTCATTTTCATTCATGTAAAAACTTGTATGTAATATTCTTTTATTTGGGACACTTCCAGGTTGCGGAAGATGTCACCCTTTGTATATTATTTACTTTTCCGCATTAGGATAGACCCAAGGAGGGGAGCACAAGTTACCGGGTTCTGGGGTCCAGTGGGAGACCAACTCGAGGAGTCGAGTCCGGGTCTCCTAACCGTAGAATTGGCAGGGTTGCTTTCCGCTCTCGTAGGGGTCTAGGGGTGTGGGATTGGCTATTCATCACGACCGTGGAATCCGTGTTTTATACTGGCTCGTATTGAAAACACGGACGTCCTAGTATATCCAATGTTTCATATGTTTCTTCTGCAGCGATATCTGTGATGTGATCATGTGATGTTCTGTGATAGATACAGTATATAGTATATATGATATATTATATAGACGTTACTTATGTTTTGCACCCGCACTAGCCCTGCCCTGCTCTGTTGTTAGTTACCTAACCTAACGGTGCACGAGGGGACATTCAGGCGAATGCGGATGGCATAAGTGTACGTCGTATTTATCTGTGATGTTTAGGTGACTTAAATGATGGGACTTCATTAATGTGATTAATGAAAGAAAAGAAACCTAAGATGTTGTAGAATCAAATTTTAAACAAAACAGGTAGCTACAGTTCTTGCTTTGCATAGCGGTATATATGATATACCCTGCACCTTATTCGATGAGGAAAGGACCGAGATCCCTTCACCGGGAGTGACTCCTTTAGCAATAACTGGCAGATGCTACACACTCGGTTTGACTTTTGATTGCTTCTATAGTTTCTGCTTTGCACAGTGATATATATGATATATCCCGCACCTCATTCGACGAGGAAAGGGCCGACGATCCCTTCACCGGGAGTGACCCCTTTAGCAAAACTAGAAAAAAGCCTCAAAATCACTCCATTTTAAAACTTCATCTGATTCTACAACGATATCAAGTTCATTACGCTTATGGTTTTCAGAAAAACCTGCGTAGCCCTCCGTCAATTCAGATATGTAATATTCAGTATTCGTGCTACGGTTGTTTGGCATGCGTCAAGGCGTAGTGTACGGTAGCTGATTATTACTCATCTGTAGCATGAGATGCGATTGGATTAAGGTATTCGTACGGCGTTGTTTGGCATGCGTCAAGGGTCGTACGGGTGGGTTTAATTCGATCACGAATTGTACGGGTTGAACTTGACTAGCGGACTATGGGTTGTTTGGCATGCGTCAAGGTCATAGCACGCTAGGGGAAAAAGCATTATCGGGAATTTCAAGTGTTGAAATTTGCAATGAGATTGCATACCTTCTATGAGATAGTTGGATCCCGATACCCACTGCGAGTAAGAGTTACTCCTGGGAGAGTTTTGCACACTACAATTAGCCGATCAAGTAGGTGTCTAGAAAGGTGTCAACGGGGTTACGCCTCTGGGAAAACGAGGTTTACTTTAATTAGGTCCGTGCGAAAGCACGGGGAACCTCCCTCAAAGTACCGACACTGGCCTGGCTGAAAGATCGACGAAGTTGTAGGGTGTAATTAATCCCGGCTAGTCTTTCCTTTTAGGGTTTGAAGAAAGATTTGATAAAAACCAGTGGGAGCCATCCTGATTAGATAAGATAATAACCAATCTGATCTTGCACGAGCATACGCTAAAGTGTTTTCTTCTCTCTCTCTCCAGGTAGCGACCATTTCATGCCTTAATCAAGATAATAATATGGATGTATTGACCGAACCCGCATGTTATACTGTGCTGGGGAACGTTGGTTCCGTTCTTTCCTATAAGGGTTATAGGACTGAACAGGATATAGGGGAATACCAGGATTCCCATGCCACCCGATTGAAGAAAGTACATGTTGATGCATTTTCTTCGGGTGTGTTCGTTACAGAGAACTGTTTCTCCATTTGCCCTACGTCCTGGGTATTAGATACCGGGTCAGGATCCCATATATGTAATCAGTTGCATGGGCTCAGGAAAGGTAGAGAACTTGGAGAAGGTGATAAAGACATTAGAGTTGGAAATGGTGCAATTGTTGCAGCTAAGACTGTCGGGGATTATCACCTTGTGTTACCAACTGGTAATACATTGGTTCTGAACGAATGCTATTAAATGCCGAACATGATATGCAACATTATATCGGTTTCTTTATTGAGTAAAGAGGGATATAATTTTGTATTACAGGACAATGTTATGAACATTTTCCGTAACCAAAAGTTGGTTGGATCAGGCACGTTGTGCAATGGCATTTATGTTCTAAATCAATCAACAGTTCTGACCATAACTAACACACACAAGAGGAAGAGTTCTGAACTGAATGAATCCTTCCTGTGGCATTGTAGACTGGGTCACATCAATGCGACACGACTAGCTAAGTTGCATAAAGATGGATATTTAAATCCGTTTGAATTTTCATCTTATGACACTTTCCAGTCATGTCTCAAAGGCAAGATGACCAAAACTCCGTTTACGAGACACGGAGAAAGAGTTACCGAACTCTTGGGACTGATACATAGTGATGTATGCGGTCCCATGTCTACACATGCCAGCGATGGTTCTTCGTACTTCATTACATTCACTGACGATCTCTCTAGATTCGGATATATGTTCCTGATGAAACACAAATCAGAAGCTTTTGAGAAATTTAGAGAATATAAACAAGAATTCGAAAACCAAACCGGAAAAAGTATTAAAATCCTTCGATCTGATCGAGGAGGTGAATACTTGAGTAATGAATTCCTGGACTTCCTAAAAGAGAATGGGATTCTCTCTCAGTTGACTCCTCCCTATACACCACAGCACAACGGTGTATCAGAATGGAGAAACCGCACCCTATTAGATATGGTGCGCTCTATGATGAGCACAGCTGAGTTACCTATTTCCTTCTGGGGATATGCGCTTGAGACAGTCATGGACCTATTGAATAGAGTTCCTACCAAATCAGTGCCTACCACTCCATATGAGATATGGAAAGGGAAGAGACCACATCTTAATTACATTAAGATATGGGGTTGTCCAGCCTATGTCAAAAGACAAAATCCGGACAAACTCGAGGCAAGATCAGTCTTATGTAAGTTTGTAGGATATCCCAAAAATTCACAGGGGTATATCTTCTACCATCCCGAGGAACAAAAGGTGTTTGTTTCTCGACATGCCACTTTCTTAGAAAAAAGTTTTCTTATGAAACAGATAAGTGACATTGAGGTAGAACTGGAAGAGGTTCCAGCGACACAAACTATAATAGAAGACTTGGTAGAACCAGAGGATTCAGTAGAAATCGACGAACCCCAGCCTCTCCGCCGATCTAGTAGGGTATCTCGTCCACCTGAGAGATACTACGGTTTTCTCATTGACGGTGGAAGCGAGGATTGCATCATGGAGGATGATGACCCAACTAGCTTCGAGCAGGCCATCACGAGTAGGGACTCAGTGAAATGGTTGGATGCTATGCGGTCTGAGATGGAATCCATGTACACCAACAACGTATGGACTTTGGAAGTTGCTCCTGAAGGGGTAAAACCCATTGGGAGCAAGTGGATCTTCAAGAAGAAACTTGGTGTAGATAGGAAAGTGGAGACTTTCAAAGCTAGACTTTTTGCAAAGGGTTTTCGTCAAAGACCAGGTGTGGACTATGACGAAACCTTTTCTCCAGTGGCTATTCTTAAATCCATCCGGATCATGCTTTCCATCGCTGCATATCATGACTACGAAATCTGGCAAATGGATGTTAAGACCGCCTTTCTAAACGGTGATTTAGAAGAGTGCGTGTACATGACTCAGCCAGAGGGCTTCATAGACAGTGGGAGCAGCGGGAAGGTGTGCAAGCTGCTTAAATTCATTTATGGATTAAAGCAAGCATCGCGGAGTTGGAACATCTGCTTTGACGTCGTTATCAAAGAGTTTGATTTCGTCAAAAACCCAGATGAACCTTGTATCTACAAGAAGGTAGCAGAGAGTAAGGTTGTCTTCCTCGTATTGTACGTGGACGACATACTCATGATAGGAAATGATATTCCTATGCTGCAAGCGGTCAAGCTCTTCTTATCACAAAGATTCTCAATGAAAGATCTTGGTGATGCCTCCTGCATATTGGGAATTAGGATCTATAGAGATAGATCCAAAGGGATTTTGGGATTGTCCCAATCCAGGTACATTGACACCATACTAAAAAGGTTTAGTATGGAAGAATCCAAGCGTGGGAACTTGCCCACGATCTCTGGAGTCACTCCCTCCAAAGAGATGTCTCCCAAGACTGATTTAGAGAGAGCTCGCATGCAAGGGATACCCTATGCTTCGGCTGTAGGCTCTATCATGTATGCGATGCTATGTACCAGACCCGATGTAGCATACTCACTAAGTATAGTGAGCAGGTATCAAGCTGATCCTGGAGAGAGTCACTGGACAGCTGTGAAGAGCATTCTCAAGTACTTGCGAAGGACTAAAGAGATGCTCTTTGTGTATGGTAACGGAGAACTCCAAGTGGAGTCCTTTACCGATTCGAGCTTCCAGAGTGATAAGGACGACTCTAAGTTGCAGTCGGGACTTGTCTTTACCCTTTACGGAGGGGCAGTTAGCTGGAAGAGTTCCAAGCAGGAAACCGTGGCAGACTCTACGATGGAGGCTGAATACATCGCTGCCAACGATGTTGCCAAAGAGGCTGTCTGGATCAAGAAGTTCATTACTGAACTTGGAGTGGTTCCATCCATTGAGCATCCAATACCTTTGTATTGCGATAACAATGGAGCGGTGGCTTTGGCCAAGGAACCCAGGTCCCATCAGCAATCCAGGCATATTCTGAAGCGGTATCACCTGATCCGGGAGATAGTTGATCGCCGGGAGATCGAAGTCAGGAGGGTTGACACGAAGAACAACACGGCGGATCCACTCACGATGGCCATTCCCCAGATACAGTTTGAGAGACACTTCGGGATGCTCGGTATGCGATACTACAGCAACTGGCCCTCGTGTAAGTGGGAGATTGTTAGTTGTATGTATGCCCTAGAGGCCAGTATTGTACAGATGATGTATATTATATTGGATGCTTGGACATATATAGAGATGACTTTCTTGCTCGATATGATAGTATGCTATCTTGTTGCACTTTATCTTAACATGTATACTAGTCTCTTTAAACTGTCTTATAGTTACATGTTGGTAAAGCCCTTAGGATGTGTACTTGACTACCTGGACTATGATAGAGATCATACTAGTGGGGACATGGTAGTCCATAGGTACATCCTTCAAGGTCCCTAGTCGTGGGTGTATCGAGATGGGGCATCGATATACCAGTGTAGACTAGCGTATACGCTTCTCGACCCATGAGATGGGCGATGGATGATCCCATATCCATTGGTGTTTGACATCAGAGATGGTGTACGGGTGCTCTGTGGAGACTGGGTACATTGGACGGACTCGCTGAGAACTCCCAGATGGTATTATACCTCACGTCAGATGGCAGTTCTCAGGTGACACTTGTGCAGGTTAGTCTGTAGACCCGAGATCGTCATAGAGTCTTGTGTGATTCCCATTGTGCTTTGATCTCCACCTTACCACGTCCATGAGGGCGTGCAAAACGGTGGTCTTTGGGTACAGTCCCGAGTCATATGGAGGCAATGAGCGATAGGAGGGGTTTCGTCTCTCCCGGTATTGGGGGTTGATGTTGCGCAGTGCTCGATTGGCCGTAACAGGGAAGTCCCTGGCCAGGGCTGATCATAGATTTGCTGGTAAGTGTTACCAGTAGTTTCTCGACCCGTTATGAGCCTCACATCGGCGCGACTTATCGGTTATTGGGGTCTGACGTTTACCACCCCTACAGTTGATATGCGACATATCAGACGAACAGACCGAACTGTACGGTAAGTGTTACTGGTTGGATTCACAGGAGTGTGAGCGGGTTAGCTCGTCGATCTTCTGATCGCTCAATACCTGGATGGCCGTTACGTTTAGCAGACCGGTTGCGGCTTCTGGGTGCATGATATGATCATCATCTGCTACCGGCGTATTGACGAGTCTTTAGAGTCCTACACAGAGGTTTCCTGGCTCAAGCGAAACGAAATAGGAGCGCATATGAGATATGTACGGGACCGAGAATAATGCGTGTATGTGATACCGTATTTCATTCTCTCGATGAATGTTTCGATTGGTTGTATGCGATATAACCTAGTTGTCGAATCATTGATTCGATAAATCGATACATTGTATACTAGTCGGTTATGTGCGACATGACCGGATCATTGAATCAAGTGTTGATTTAATGATTTAATGTATAATTATATATTTGATATATTAATTTGCATTAACTAGTATTGGTACATTTTAAAAGGATTTTCTCACTTGAAGTGCACATTGTATATGTGATATGCTTTTGTGTGCACTTGATTGTATCATGTTTGATGATACATATTTACTTAGGTTTGTGTAAAGAATTAAACCATGGTTATGATAATGGTTAGGGTTTTAAGTTATTCATCTATTTATTTATCCATTCTTTATTTATTTAAATGGATAAAAGAAAAGAAAATGGTTTCTTTTTATCATGAAGCTTGTTGAAGCTTCATGAAGCTTTGACTAAAGAGACCATTTTGTCTTCATGCTTAACCCTAACCATTCCCACTTACCATGGTCTATTCTCTACACTTAAGCTTAGTTAGGATATGATAAGTATTGATTTCTTTTCTTTTATGAAAACACATATCATATTCTTTCTTCTTCTTGATCATCTTCTTCTTCAAGAAAAGCTTAAGCCCATCAATGGCAACTTGAGCAAAAGTGAGTGAAATCCAATTCTAAAGTGAACCCACCTCCTATTTCATCACCCTCTACCTCTTGCCAAGTTGTTTTGGGTGTTTTCTTCACAAGTTTCACAACTTGGTGAAGTTGGAGCTTGAACTTGTGCAACCTCGACGTAGATCATCTTCGGCACGAAGCCGACGACCTATTCCGCTCATTTCTCCGAGGAAGCCGACGCGAGAGTCCGAGATTCGAGATGGACAGCGAGGGGACGACTATGTGGAGCTAAGGAAGTGGATAACCGGATCTACAAAGGTTGTACCTTCTTATCTTTAGTTAAGTTGTTAACTAGATTTGTATTTCGCCTAAACTTCTAGTCAACGATCCGTATTAGGGTTTCTCGGCACACGTAAAATTTGAAATTGGCATGGTTGATGCCTTGTGAGACCTCATTAGCGTGCCTAGGAACCCTACACTACAATGTCTAACTAGCATATAAGGCAAGTACACTAATATCATGTCTAAACTATTAGCTAACAACCTATGTCAAATGAAATAGTATTTTCCAAAGTGTTCGTGACATGGCAATTACCGATGAAGATGTGTGTGAGCCGGCAAGTAAGTGTACGTGGTACATACGCGTCATCGGTAATGGTGCTGGTGTCCTAACAGCATGATATTAATAATAGGATATGAATCATAATATAAGCATGCGATGCGGAGCGAACAACAATAAGGAGCGGGAGCTGAATACTAGACGCAACGATAACTAATATGCATTACCCTAATATAAATCCTACAAATGGTGCCTTTTGAAATAACACGAATCATGGGGTTTTGAAAATAGGGGCTACGGTGTTTTTATGAAAAGATACGTCTTTTGAAATATCCGTTGGATCCCTAGAACTGTCTTTTAAAATACCCACGATTCGTTAGCTTTTGCAATAGGTAGGAGTCGAATCTAATATAATAACTAAACTAAACTAAAGGGCTAAGCTAACAAGCTGGACTACAGGTAAGGAACCGCCTAACATCTGAGTCGTTACATATACATACCTGTATATATATTAGTCGGTGATCCCGCCACAATAATATCATATCCGATACCATATCTATAATCAGACATCCCAAGTCAAGAGTGCGGATCAATCATCAAGATATACCTCGTACGTAAATCCGTCGTACGGCATCCCCAAACCTGGGTACGGGTCAATATTATATTCCTCACACTATTCCTCTGGTATCCTCTTTATCCAAGATCATAGTCTAGGGTACTGACCTATGTCTAGTACAATACTAATATCCTCAATATACTCATGATCTGACTACTAATCGACAATCTCGTACAAACCGATATCGTCAGCATATATCATCATCAAGGGGTATACATCGCCCGATACGGCCTAAAATCAATATCCTAGCATATCACGATCACATGTCGACCATTTTATTTATAACACTATTCACCCGTATCGCCGTCCCAAGATCCGCTATAACACCAGGACGTACCTCAAGTACGAATCCTGCCATATCACCGATATCACAACCTCAACACAAATCTCATCGACTCATCTCAATCCCAAGTATCATCCTCAAATCCGTATGTGAACACATAGTCCCATACCCATGTGAACACATAACTATATATATATTCCCGTAAACATAAATGGAAGAAGAATGTATGCAAGTATGGGTGGGTTTGTGCATGTATGGTGCGACCACTACTCTAGGGTTTCGCGATACTAAACCATCCATATTTATCATCAATAAACTCAAACAATATATAATCAATAAATGTGTGTATACGTATTCGTATACATCACCACGAACTGCGGGGGTGCTATACGCCATACACCCGACTTCTCCCCGTAGATATAAATCTACTCACCTGGTCCTTGCTCGCCGGTGCCGACGTCGCCATGCGCTTGCTTTTCTCGAAGTCCACATGGGTACCTACATATCATAACGCACCGTATCGCATTAAAATCCGACTCATGATCAAAACGACACACGAAACCCACATAGGTCAAAACCTATGGTTGCTTTCACAAATCAACCCAAAAACCCTCGACGTCCGCGTACAAACGCCAAACCATCGAGAAAAACCTAAACACACTCATTTGTACAATCACAAGCACTAATTATAATATAAAATAGCTTAAAATTCACAAAAACCCCAAATTCACTTTAAAAGCCATTTTTCCGAAAATCTAGCAAGCACAAATTACCCGTTTTAGTACAAAACTCGACGTTTGAACAAATTTAATGGCCATAATACTTATTAAACATCTTAAATAAGTCATAAAAACAATTCCCATAATTTAATCTCATTAAATTCCATAAACCCCAAAATTCTAGTTTACAAAATACCCAAATTTTAACAATTTTATAGCAAAAATGCACAAACTGTAAGTCGATGTACAACACCCCACGACTTGCGGGGAGGCGGAAATATGAAAAACGATCTGGTTCTTTGCTTAAACATCGACTAACCGCATGAATTGAAGGTAAACAATAACTAACAACTATCATAGAAGTTCTAAACTACTATGTGAAGTGATTATACCGGAAGAACCGTGTCCTTCGTCTTTACGAACTCCACCTCCTCATCGGCCTTCTCCAAGTAGTAGACGATCCACCACGAGAGCTTTACTCCAAGATTTGCCTCTAAACTTGAGGAAACTAGGTTTCTTTAAGTGCTAATCAAAGTACCTAGATGATATAGAGTGAGGGTTATGGATTAAGTAGTCTAACTAATCCTTGTACTCAACACATGAGAGGTGAGGATTAGGGTTTGAAGAGAGGAAGCTTGAGGAGAGAGAAGGTGAGAATAATAATGAAATGAGAAAATGAGTTATCATAATATATATCAAGCATTATTTTTTTTCAAGAAAAGAAAAGAAAATGATTTACAACCATGCTTGATAAATATGTAATGGTGATTCATCTCCATGAGTCATTAAGCATTTATGACATGGATGAATCATCCATATGACTCACTAATCTCATTTAATGTATATACCACCTTAACCTCCTTAGTCACCATCTTCTAGAAGCTTTTCGTGCAATTACGAGAACGCCCCTCCTATCCGTGAAATCACGGAAAAACTTTAGACTGTATAAATCCAATAACCGGATACTAGTAACTGGCTTAAACCAAAGCCGACTAGTAAAAACTGTCCTAAAGTCTTACATGCGTAAACACACGTACGCGTCCGAACCCTTGTCGTAAAACCATACGACCTCTATATCGTTTCGCTTGGAGTAGGGAAACTCTCTTCGTGGGACTCTAGAGACTCGACTACTACGCTGGCAGTGGGTTTAACCACAGACCGCAAGCGGCACTAGCTGTACGTAACGGTCCCCAGGTAGATGTCGATAAGAAGGCCGATGAGGAAACCCATCCGAACTCCTACTGAGTCTGATGTGACAATCTCCATACAGTCCGGTCCGTTCGTCTAAGACTATCGCATATCGGGCCTAGGGGGCGGCAAGCGTCAGTCCCCTGATAGCGGTATAAGTCGTGTCGGAGCGAAGCCCATTACACCCTGAGAAACTACTGGAACCTACCCGCAAATCTCGCTTGCCCTAGCCAGGGACTTTGCGTAATGGCTCTCTGACAAAGCGCGATATCAACCCCCAATACCGGGAGAGACGAATCCGGTCTAACCGCCACTGCCTCCAAGTGCTCGGGACTGCACCCAACTGCTACCTGTTTGCACGACTCCTTTGAGCCGTTGTAGAGTAGCAATCTAAGAACAGTGGGACACACTCGAGGCGAAGTAGCAATGTCAAGTCTGCGGACTATGCTGTACTCATGTCACCTGGGAACTGTTCACTGACGACTGGTATAAAACCAACCAACAGTTCCCTGTGAGTCCTGTCCGGTGTACCCGTAACCTAACGAGCACCTGCATACTATCTCCAGTATGACGTACTGATGGCTGTGGGACAGACCATCTCCCCAACTGGGATGAGAAGCGTACACACTAGTCTACTCCGGAGTATCGATGCCCTGTCTCGATAATCCAACGACTAGGGACCTGAATAAGGATGTGCTTGTAGACTACCCAGCCCCCACTAGTGTGACTGCCATAACAACGCTGGTAGTCAAGCAAGATCCTAAGAGCTCTATCAATACGTATACTCACATATTAAGATAGAAAAACCAAGTATCATACTACCATGTTTAGCAAGACTGTTATATACATGTGAATATCCCAAGCTTCCATTAAGTAATATACAAACTAGTATGATACAATAATGGCCCCTAGGGCATATACACTAACACAAACTACAATCTAGCTTGGATTTTCATGAACTAAAGTATTAAACTACACTTAATAATGTTAATGAAGTCATGAAAAACCTAATTACATTTTTCTCATAATCAAATTCAAGGTTTACAAAAACCTAGTTTGCAATTTAAGCAATTTGGACAAATTACATATAACAAGTGCAATTTAATCAACCAAACTAGGTTTTACATACATTAAGATGTTAAACAAAACCTTTCATCCCTAATGATATGATAAAAACCCTAATCGAAATCACAAACCCTTACTATATTTTTCAAAACATTCAATTAATCCCAAACTATTATCTAATTATGCTAGATTTAAAGTATTCAAACAACAATTAGACATAAGGTTAAGAATTTACCCCATAATCATCTTGAAATCTAGCACAAATCTAGCCTCCCAAACATGCTTCCCTTCACCAAGATCCATACTACAATGGTCAAATAAAAATGGGTAGGGATTAGATTTTGATTTTGTGGAATTTTTGAAGCATTTTGGATGATTTTTTTGATGGAATTTTGAAGAGAAAAGAGAAGAAGAAATGGGGGGGCTGCTGCTTCTGGTTTCAGCAGAGGAAGAGGGGGGAAAAGGTGAGGGGATGATGCCAAAAGATCCAAGTGAAAGCCCCTCCCAATTACCATAATACCCCCACCTACTTTACTATATATAAAAACCTTATTTTAACTCATTTCTCACATGATTTAAGGTCAAAAAGAGGGAAATAAAATTCTTGGGCTGCTACAATAGTGTGGGGCTGGCCAAGGGGAGTGAGGTTGAGTGTGAGAGACTTTACAAAAAAATTCTATGCAAAAAGACCCCCCACAATACCATATTTGCAAGTTTTAGTTCAAAATAACTATATTTTTGTTTTCCATAAAATAAACCAATTAAAACTTGAAATAAAATACTAAAAAATTATATTACAACTAGATTTTAATTAACATGATTTTAAAGATTAAAATTATCCCATTTAAATTTGTATTTGTCGCTAATTTAATGTATTTTCTTACCGGCTTAAAATAATGTTAAAATAATTAATTTCGGAAAAATTTTCAGAAAATTTGAAATTTCACCAGTGGGTCAATAAACACCAAATACTAGCAATTACATAGCTAGAATATGTATATATAATTTTATAATAAAGATATTTGTATTCTGACTTTTTACAGAAAACCCCTTTATTTTACCGTTTTTTTCGAAATTTCACCGAAACGATTTTCAAAACGTTACAATCTTCCCCCCTTAAAGAAATTCGGTCCCCGAATTTAAATTAAAACTCCCCCCAAATACTAAAATATTTCAGCCAAAACCATCAAATCGCCGGGGCTCCGAAATCATAAATACATAAACGCATCATAGCGCAATGCATGCGCATGAGTAATGAGTAGATAACTCGAAATCAAAACTCCGTCAAGCATCCCGCAATCATCGGAGTCAAGGTGAAGACACGAATGGCAAATCTCAAGCAAGACCGATATGCTATAAATCGGAACTATACATGTAAATATCAGGAGGAAATGCTTGCCAAATCCTTTAAGTTGCTGTGCAATGCACATAACACTGCACAGTGGCGGACGTCTATCATAAGAAAATAACTATATACATATATACCTTTGTTTGAAATGTACGTTCCGCCGTTTGGGAAACAATTTAGAAGGGTCTCCTTGTTTTAAACATTTCGTGTCATATCAGACACGTAGTTAAATACTGAGACTATAGCTCGCTTTTTGGAAATCCCTTCAATAACTATCAATGCATGCAAAATATATTCAGGTATTGTCTTCTGACTAGTCCTGCTTAGAACAAAAACTCATAGCAATCATCATAAAAACGTACTGTTCCATAAGAAATAAATCCCAAAATATGCATATAAATGCTATGTCCGTCTGGTGCGCACGGAAATCAAAATCCATATAGGTGCCATACATGCGCACAGAAACAACATCTAAGTGCATCGGGTGTGCACACAACATCTGTCATAGGCAACGTGTGTGCCTGACAGCAAGGACAGGTGCGTCTGACACGCACGAAGAATCTCGATTTAGTACATCTGGTGTGCACCAAAATCGGTTCTCAAAACATGCGCTCAACATGCACGAAAATCAAAACCAGGTGCATCCATCATGCACGAAATCATGAAATCCAATATCAAGCGCCAAACATGCGCAAAATCAAATCAGGTGCACAAGGTGCACAGAACAAATATCGAGTATCACAATCGAAATCGAAGTCCAGTGCGTCTAAGTGCACAAAATGCGTATCACTGCACTGCAAGCATATGTGAATCATACCGAGTGCAAAAACCAAATCGTCTACGCATATACGCACAAAATCAACTCAACTGTATGGAACCCATAAAATCATAAACGTGAGAAACCAAGGCACGAAAACGATATCAAGTGCAACAACTGTGCAAAAATCGTAAATACTCAGTAGGTGCAACCATGGTGCATGAAAACAAATATCGTGAAACTCAATCATCAAAATCAATCATGCGAATAAATCGCCCAAAATACCCAAAATCAATAATGGCGGAATAGTACCGCTCAAGCGCATCCTCTAAGAATCTCGGGTCAACTATCGCGGTCACTAGTGGGACGTCTCGTCGATGATCATGAACTCTGGCCTGCTGGTGTGCGTAACAATGACCACTCCTGGGTCAAGGTCTTCACTATGAATTACCAATCTCTCGGTCCATCGGCTCATCGGCCCTGTCAGGTGTGCTAATGGGGATGATCCCGTTCTGGCACTTCTCTGGTCATCTCTCGGTCAATCATCGCGACCACTCGTAAGACAGCATATCACTGGCGTCGGCCTCTGGCTCTCTGAATGTACGTGACACATCTGATCCTGGGTGCAAGTATGATTGCAGCAGTGTCCTGGAAGGAATCCTGCTCACGGTCTCTTCCATGTCCCGTCTCTGCCAACTGTCCGGAAGTCATCGTCCTTTCCTATATCTACATCTTGCTCTGGAACGGCTGCATACCCATCGCGACTCCTTCTGGAAGGTATATCCAGTACTCTGCCTCGGCATGCGCATCGCATCTCTGATGTCGGCGGAGGGGAAACGTCATCATATCCAGATTTTGTACGAACCTCTTACTCCATTTTTCTCTAATGTCGACCGCTTCAGACTCGTCTCGTCGTGGCTGCATGGACTGAGCTCCAACGGCTATCCTTGTATCGGGAGTCTCCTAAGAAATGCGTCTCACCACCTAGCATCCGAATTAAGTCGAGCCATCCGATCGAGTTGTCAAAACCTCATAATCCCCCAAGTGCTCTACATCTTGGGCACAGTTTAATAGTATCGAGTACATACCACAGCATCGGTGGTCCAGCCGTAGAAGGGCAAACCCATGCCTCACTAATGGCGCCGTAGAACTGCCGCAAACCCGAAGGTTCAAAGGATTTCACACGGTCATTAAGTCGAGTTAGGGTTTCATTCTTCTAGAGGGTCCATAGAATTGCCTGCATGTCTTTCCGAATACTTTAAACTTGGAATAATAGGTTTCTGACATTCGATCGTCTCTGTCGACTCTCAATGTCTCCGCGTGAAGTCGTCTCTAGCTGGAATCAATCTATCTGCTGACCTCGCATCGGGGTAGGCGAACGATCCACATGTCCTAGTCATTCATCCTTGGTGACTAGCGACCTTCTATCATCTCTTCGTACAACTCGTACTGTAATAGCTCCAACATCTGTGGCGATATCTCGTCGCTCGCAGCAGCAACTGGCTCACTCGTCTGCACGCTGAGCAGTGCCTCGACCATCATGAATAAGCAACACACCAACAGTCATCAAAATCTGGCTGGCCTCTGTCAGTGGCCCAACCCTCTGATACAGATCGGCACGTCCGAGAAATCTCATAAAGGCGATCCGCCAAATGCTCGTGGCGCGGAAACATAGTAAAAAGACACATCTCCGCAATCGTGTGTCGCCGGAATTTCGCCCTGGTCAGTCCTCGTTCGTGATGAGCTCGTGCTGACCGCAACTCTAGCTGTAGCTCTCCTTGCCCGTAATCGTGGCAGCAAACCCATAACTGGTACTGATGAGGCTAGATCGGAATGAATATAATACCGAGCAAAGAAATGTACATCCTAAGTCTTTTTAAGTGGAGTAGCGTATCGTAAATATGCCGCGGAACATACCTACGGTACGTCACTCTACTTTAGTCACTTATTCCATCAACCAAGGGTCATCCTACGCTCAGAAGGTAAAACCTAACGCTCTGATACCAACTTTGTCACGCCCCGAAATTACGGAACATGACCGGCACTTAAACTACGAACGTCTCGAGGCGTACGTAATCTAAGTGAGCCGAAATCCCAGAAATCCAAACCAAGAAAATTAGCAGAGTGAAGGAAAACCAATTTAAAACAAGTAGTTTTAATAGCATAAGCCAAATTATGCGGTTTTTAAAAAAACATCAAATATTTCCCGAAAATTTCGGCAGAGTCTCCTTTGTAAATACTGGCCCCGAAACGGGATACAACATGAATAGTATACGAAATCAATAAAAAAGCATCCCCAAGCGGGAGCTAGCTCTTCGTCAATCGACGGTCACAACCACACAATTAATATAATATACAACGCCAACGGCGAGGATCAAATTTCAAAAGGAAACCCAAAACCACAAGAAAACCACAGAAATACAACGCGCGACTCTAAGGTCGAAAGAATAACATCACTGGTCTCTATCTCAAAAATAAATACATGTTTGGTTGATGGAACTTCTAGATACAACAGAATAATGATATAAAAGATATAATGATGGGTGCGATACAAATAAACCCACCTACTAGCAAGTCACCCGGAAATGGAAATAGTGCCAGCAAGCCGTAATGAAACCTGTATGGTGAAACCTGCAAGAAACTGGGGCACAACGGGGGTGAGTTGCCAACTCGTGAATAGAAAAACATCTACGAAAAGAAATCGCATAAATAACGCAATCCTAGGTCAATGATCATAATATATCCTCAAATATATTACCAGCAACCCATAACAATGGTTAGGGCAAATATCTAACCCAAGTGTAATTCCATGTGCCCGTGTCAGTGCCTCAGGTAGCAATGTATGAATGCATGAAACAGAATGCATATACTGAAGAAAACTGCTTTCATAAATCAGTGAGATTTCTGTATTTTAAAAGTGAGGCACCATAAATGAAATCAGCATAAAACAGTGCCCAGCATCGACACAAAACAAGTGTCCAAATATCTCGATATCTCCGTATCACAATCTCTGTACCTCAATATCTCAAAATCTCAATATCTCAATCTCGATATCTAGGGCGCCGTCAATCCAGACTGGCCCCTACCATCTATCTCAAGACCACGACGGTATCCTCCGGTTATCCGACGCGTCGGGTAAAATCACCGGTCGGTAGTGCTCCCATGCCAGGCTCAACGTCAACAACACGATCCTCTTGCCCCGGGGTACCGCACCGGGCCCACCATGTACCCCAAAACGGTTCCTCCGCTCCTCGAATCGGGTCTCGAAATCCATCAACAAACTCATGGTGGACGACTCATACATCATGGGAAAACCGCACTTTCTATTTTAAAAGAGAGAAAAAGTTTATTTATGTTTTTGCGGTTTTCCTCCAAATCCAAGAAATCTCATGAAATCTGAATCCAATTCATCAATAGCATGTAAACAGTGAATATAGGCATGAGAATGCATGAATGCGACACAACAGTGAATAATAACATGCATGAAGTAGTAGGCTATAACTACAATGTCTAACTACCATTTAAGGCAAGTACACTAATATCATGTCTAAACTATTAGCTAACAACCTATGTCAAATGAAATACTATTTTCTAAAGTGTTCGTGACATCTTTAGAAAAGTAAGTGTACGTGGTACATACGCGTCATCGGTAATGGTGTTGGTGTCTTAATAGCATGATATTAATAATAGGATATGAATCATAATATAAGCATGCGAAGCGGAGCGAACAACAATAATGAGCGGGAGCTGAATACTAGACGCAACGATAACTAATCTGCATTACCCTAATATAAATCCTACAAATGGTGCCTTTTGAAATAACACGAATCATGGGGTTTTGAAAATAGGGGCTACGGTGTTTTTGTGAAAAGATACGTCTTTTGAAATAACCGTAGGATCCCTTGACCTGTCTTTTAAAATACCCACGATTCGTTAGCTTTTTAAATATGTAGGAGTCGAATCTAATCTGATAACTAAACTAAATTAAAGGACTAAGCTAACAAGCTGGACTACAGGTAAGGAACCGCCTAACATCTGAGTCGATACATATACATACTTGAATATATATTAGTCGGTGATCCCGCCTCAATAATATCATATCCGATACCATATCTATAATCCGACATCCCAAGTCAAGAGTGCGGATCAATCATCAAGATATAGCTCGTACGTAAATCCGTCGTACGGCATCCTCAAATCTGGGTACGGGTCAATATTATATTCCTCACACTATTCCTCTGGTATCCTCTTTCTCCAAGATCATAGTCTAGGGTACTGACCTATGTCTAGTACAATACTAATATCCTCAATATACTCATGATCTGACTACTGATCGACAATCTCGTACAAACCGATATCGTCAGCACATATCATCATCAAGGGGTATACATCGCCCGATACGGCCTAATATCAATATCCTAGCATATCATGTCTCATATCACGATCACATGTCGACCATTTTATTTATAACACTATTCACCCGTATCGCCGCCCCAAGATCCGCTATAACACCAGGACGTACCTCAAGTACGAATCCTGCCATATCACCGATATCACAACCTCAACACAAATCTCATCGACTCATCTCAATCCCTAGTATCATCCTCAAATCCGTATGTGAACACATAGTCCCATACCCATGTGAACACATAACTATATATATATTCCCGTAAATACAAATGGAAGAAGAATGTATGCAAGTATGGGTGGGTGGGTGCATGTATGGTGCGACCACTACTCTAGGGTTTCGCGATACTAAACCATCCATATTTATCATCAATAAACTCAAACAATATATAATCAATAAATGTGTGTATATGTACTCGTATACATCACCACGAACTGTGGGGGTGCTATACGCCATCCACCCGACTTCTCCCCGTAGATATAAACCTACTCACCTCGTCCTCGCTCGCCGGTGCCGACGTCGCCACGCGCTTGCTTGTCGTCTCGAAGTCCACATGGGTACCTACATATCATAACGCACCGTATCGCATTAAAATCCGACTCATGATCAAAACAACACACGAAACCTACATAGGTCAAAACCTATGGTTGCTTTCACAAATCAACCCAAAAACCCTCGACGTCCGCGTACAAACGCCAAACCATCGAGAAAAACCTAAACACATTCATTTGTACAATCACAAGCACTAATTATAATATAAAATAACTTAAAATTCACAAAAACCCCAAATTCACTTTAAAAGCCATTTTTCCGAAAATCTACCAAGCACAAATTACCCGTTTTAGTACAAAACTCGACGTTTGAACAAATTTAATGGTCATAATACTTATTAAACATCTTAAATAAGTCATAAAAACAATTCCCATAATTTAATCTCATTAAATTCCATAAACCCCAAAATTCTAGTTTACAAAATACCCAAATTTTAACAATTTTATAGCAAAAATGCACAAAGTACAATCTAGCTTGGATTTTCATGAACTAAAGTATTAAACTACACTTAATAATTTTAATGAATTCATGAAAAACCTAATTACATTTTTCTCTTAATCAAAAACCTAGTTTGCAAAAACCTAGTTTGCAATATAAGCAATTTGGACAAATTACATATAACAAGTGCAATTTATTCAACCAAACTAGGTTTTGCATACATTAAGATGTTAAACTAAACCTTGCATCCCTAATGATATGATAAAAACCCTAATCGAAATCACAAACCCTTACTATATTTTTCAAAACATTCAATTAATCCCAAACTATTAACTAATTATGCTAGATTTAAAGTATTCAAACAACAATTAGACATAAGGTTAAGAATTTACACCACAATCAACTTGAAATCTAGCACAAATCTAGCCTACCAAACATGCTTCCCTTCACTAAGATCCATACTAGAATGGTCAAGTAAAAATGGGTAGGGATTAGATTTTGATTTTGTGGAATTTTTGAAGCATTTTGGATGATTTTTTTGATGGAATTTTGAAGAGAAAAGAGAAGAAGAAATGGGGGGGGGGCTGCTGCTGCTGGTTTCAGCAGAGGAAGAGGGGGAAAAAGGTGAGGGGATGATGCCAAAAGATCCAAGTGAAAGCCCCTCCCAATTACCATAATACCCCCACCTACTTTACTATATATAAAAACCTTATTTTAACCCATTTCTCACATGATTTAAGGTCAAAAAGAGGGAAATAAAATTTTTGGGCAGCTACAATAGTGTGGGGCCGACCAAGGGGAGTGAGGGTGAGTGTGAGAGACTTTACAAAAAAATTCTATGCAAAAAGACCTCCCACAATACCATATTTGCAAGTTTTAGTTCAAAATAACTATATTTTTGTTTTCCATAAAATAAACCAATTAAAACTTGAAATAAAATACTAAAAAATTATATTACAACTAGATTTTAATTAACATGATTTTAAATATTAAAATTAGCTCATTTAAATTTGTATTTTTCGCTAATTTAATGTATTTTCTTACCGGCTTAAAATAATATTAAAATAATTAATTTGGGAAAAATTTTCAGAAAATTTGAAATTTCACCAGTGGGTCAATAAACACCAAATACTAGCAATTACATAGCTAGAATATGTATATATAATTTTATAATAAAGATATTTGTATTTTGACTTTTTACAGAAAACCCCCTTATTTTACCGTTTTTTTCGAAATTTCACCGAAACGATTTTCAAAACGTTACAGTGCAGGGAACGAACAAGGAAGGAAGGGTGAAAGCGGATATAAACGAATGCTTTTATTGGCACAAGCAAGGGCACTGGAAGAAGGACTGTATAGCCTTCAAAGCCAAGGACAAGAAGCAAGCCGTTGCTTCTGCTTCAGGTGTGTTCGTAATCGAAAATTGTCTTTCAGTAAACTCTACATCATGGGTACATGATACCGGTTCTGGTTCTCACATCTGTAATTCATTGCAGGATCTGAGAAATAGTAGAGTACTGGGGAAAGGTGATATGACTCTCCGGATGGGCCATGGAATGCATGTAGATGCTATTGCAATAGGGGAATATCACCTAGGGTTGACCAGTGGGCACATTTTGGTGTTGTACAGCTGTTTTTGTATTCCTAGTATGTTGTGTAATATTATATCAGTATTTTTTTTGTCTAATAAAGGATATAATTTTGCGCTTGAAAGAATTGTCATGAACATTCCCCTAAATCAAGAAATGATTGGGTATGACACACTGGAAAACGGCATATACATACTTAATCAACCTCGAATTTTCAATATTCAAAACACACTTAAAAGAAAGGCTCCAGATTCAAATCAAGCCTTCCTATGGCATTGTAGACTTGGTCATATAAACGAAACAAGGTTGACTAAGTTACATAAAGATGGATATCTGGATCCGTTTGAATATTCATCATATGCAACTTGTCAATCATGTATCAAAGGAAAAATGACCAAATCTCCGTTCACCGGACACGGAGCAAGAGCCACAGAACTCTTGGGACTTATACACAGTGATGTATGTGGTCCAATGTCTACACATGCGAGAAGCGGTCAGTCCTACTTCATCACTTTTACTGATGACTTCTCTAGGTATGGACATGTGTTCTTAATGAAACATAAATCCGAGGCCTTTGAGAAGTTTAAAGAGTATAAAAATGAAGTAGAGAAACAAACTGGTAAAAACATCAAGACACTTCGATCTGATCGAGGTGGAGAATACTTAAGTACCAGTTTCCTTGAATCCTTAAAAGAGAATGGAATTCTCTCTCAGCTTACTCCGCCTTATACACCTCAGCATAATGGTGTATCAGAAAGGAGGAATCGCACGCTATTAGATATGGTGCATTCAATGATGAGTAGTGCTGAGTTGCCAATTTCCTTCTGGGGATTTGCTTTAGAATCAGCAGCATACTTATTGAATAGAGTTCCAACTAAGTCTGTGCCTACCACTCCATATGAAATGTGGAGCGGGAAGAGACCATATCTCAAGTATATCAAGATATGGGGGTGTCCGCCATATGTTAAAAAGCATAGTACAGACAAGCTCGAGGCACGATCAGTTTTGTGTAAGTTTGTAGGATACCCCAAACATTCAAGGGGGTACATGGTCGACCACACTGAAGAACAAAAGGTGTTTGTCGCTCGCCACATTGTCTTCTTAGAAAGCGAATTTCTTGCAAAAGAAATTAGTGGGAGCGCGGTAGAGCTGGAAGAAATTCCAGCACCTCAAACTGCTACCGAGGACTTAGTAGAACCTCAGATTTCAATAGAACATGACGAACCAACGCCACTGCGCAGATCTAGTAGGCTTTCTCATCCTCCTGAGAGATACTATGGTTTTCTTATAGATAGGGATCGAGAGGATTGCATCATCGATGATGATGAGCCTACTAGTTTTCAGCAATCTATCACGAGTATTGACTCGGTGAAGTGGCTGGATGCTATGAGATCCGAAATGGAATCCATGTACATGAATAAAGTATGGACTTTTGAAGTTTCTCCTCCTGGGGTGAAACCAGTTGGATGCAAATAGATCTTCAAAAAGAAGATTGGTTCACTTGGACAAGTGGAAACCTACAAAGCTAGACTCGTTGCAAAAGGTTTTCGTCAAAGACCGGGATTGGACTATGATGAAACCTTTTCACCTGTAGCTATGCTTAAATCCATTCGGATCCTGCTTGCCATTGCTGCCTTCCATGACTATGAAATCTTGCAGATGGATGTAAAAACAGCTTTTCTAAATGGAAATTTAGAAAAGAGTGTTTACATGGATCAACCAGAACGTTTCTTAGACGGTGGGAGCAGCGGAAGAGTGTGTAGGTTGCTTAAATCCATTTATGGATTAAAGCAAGCATCGAGAAGTTGGAACATCTTCTTTGATGAGACAGTCAAAGAATATGACTTTATCAAAAATGTAGATGAACCATGTATTTATAGGAAGATTGTAGAAGGAGCAGTAGTCTTCCTCGTTCTGTACGTTGACGACATACTACAGATAGGGAATGATGTCCCTATGCTACAATCAGTAAAGCTCTTCTTGTCACAGAAATTCTCCATGAAAGACTTGGGTGATGCAACCTACATTTTGGGCATTAAGATCTATCGTGATAGATCTAATAGAATGTTAGGACTTTCACAGTCCAGGTATATTGACACTATACTAAAGAGATTTAGTATGGAAGATTCCAAGCGCGGTAATATGCCCGCTTGTCACGGGATCACCCTCTCAAAAGAGATGTCTCCAAAGACTGATGAAGAGAGGGCTCGCATGGGAATTATACCCTACGCTTCGGCAGTAGGATCTATAATGTATGCGATGTTATGTACAAGACCAGATGTATCTTACACACTAGGTGTGGTAAGCAGGTATCAGTCTGACCCAGGTGAGAAGCATTGGATAGCGGTAAAGAACATTCTCAAGTACCTAAGAAGGACTAAAGAGATGTTCTTGATTTACGGTAATGGGGACCTCCAGGTTGAGGCTTTTACCGACTCCAAATTCCAAAGTGACAAAGATGATTCTAAATCCATTTCGGGTTTTGTGTTTACCCTCAATGGAGGGGCGGTATGTTGGAGGAGTTCCAAACAGGATACCGTCGCAGACTCAACTGTGGAGGCTGCGTATATAGCTGCTAGTGAAGTAGCAAAAGAGGCTGTCTGGATGAGGAAGTTCATCTCTGAACTTCAGGTGGTTCCGTCCATTGCCAATCCAATACCTTTGTATTGTGAGAACAATGGGGTTGTAGCATTAGCGAAGAAACCGAGGTCCCATCAGAAATCCAGGCATATCTTAAGGCGGTTTCACCTGATCAGGAAGATCGTAGATCGTTGGGAGATCGAGGTACGGAGAGTGGACACAAAAGACAACACGGCAGATCCATTACCAAGGCCATCCCTCAAGTCCAGTTCGAGAGGCTGTTTGAGATGTTGGGCATGCAGTACGCCAACAACTGGATCTAGTGCAGACAGTGGGTACTCATTGCGCCAATTATAGGCCTTAGTACAAGTGGGAGATTGTTGGATATATATGCCCTAGAAGCCTTCATTGTATAGGATTCTGGGGATATGTATGTACATGACAGTCTTTCTTAATATGATAGTACGCTATTTGGTTTGTCTTTATCTTAACATATGATATATTTTGCATAATATTCATATATATATATATACATACATGTTGATAAAGCCCATAAGGTGTTTTCCTGACTACCGGCGTTGTGATGGCAGTCATACTTGTGGGAGCTGGATAGTCAATAGGCACATCCTTAGATGTCCCTGGTCGCAGGAGTATCGAGACTGGGCATCGATACTCCGGAATAGACTAGTGTATACATATCTAGACCCTGAGGAGGGGCGATGGATTGGTCCCACGGCCATTGGTGGAGTGCACATAAGATTGTATACAGATGCTCACTGGGTGTGAGTACACCGGACAGGACTCGCCGAGAACAGACTGGATGATATTTATACCTAACGTCAGATAGCAGTTCACAGGTGACATGTATGCAGATAGTCCGTTGGCTTAAGGTCGTCATTTGTCTCGTGTGAGTTGCCACTGTACTCTGATTACTACCCTACCACGGTTCAAAGGAGTCGTGCAAACAGGTTTTAGTTGGGCACAATCCCGAGCTACGTGGAGGCAGTGAGTGACTGTTAGGGATTCGTCTCTCCCGGTATAGGGAGTTGATATCGTACGGTGATCGGTTGGTCATTAACATAAGTCCCTGGCCAGGGCTGATTGAGAATTACTGATAGACTGATAAGTAGATTCTAGGATGGTAATTGAGCCATGCCGACGCGACTTGTACGGTTATTAGGGGTCTGACGTTTACCACCTTTCTAGACCATACATGCGATACTCTTAGACGAACAGACCGGACTGCACGAATATTGTCACGGACAGGTTCAGTAGGAGTTCGGATGGGTTTCCTCATCGGCCTTCTTATCGACATCTACCTGGGGACCGTTACGTACAGCTAGTGCCGCTTGCGGTCTGTGGTTAAACCCACTGCCAGCGTACTAGTCGAGTCTTTAGAGTCCCACACAGAGTTTTCCCAACTCCAGGCGAAACGATATAGAGGTCGTACGGTTTTACGACAAGGGTTCGGACGAATACGTGTTTAAACGCACGTACGACATTCAGACAGTTTTTACTAGACGGCTTTGGTTTAAGCCAGATTCTAGTATCAGGTTATTGGATTTATACAGTCTAAAGTTTTTTCCGTGTTTTCACGGATGGCAGGCGCGTTCTCGTATTTTCCGGGAAGCTTCTAGAAGCATGGTGACTTGAGGGATTTAGGTGGCTTTGTCATTAAATGATATTGTGACTCATAATGTGTGATTCATTATGTCATTAATGCATTATTAAATGCTTAATGACTAATATAGTGAATCACTCATAATACATTTATGTAGCATGATGAATAATCTCTTTTTATTCATTTATTGATTTATTCATTATGCTTCATATATCAAGTGAGAAACAATTTCATTTTCATAATTCTAGTTCACCTTCTCTCTCCTCAAGCTCACTCTCTCTTCAAGCTCTAATCCTACCACTCATGAGTTGAGAACAAGGATTAGAATAGACTAAACATTCCATAACCTAACTCTATATGATCTAAGTTCCTTTGATTAGCAACTAGAGAAACTTAGTTACCTCAAGTTGTGAGGTGAAGCTTGGATTAGGGTTCTCGGGTAGATCATCTATCACTCAGAGGAGGCCGAGGTGGACGTAGAGATCGTAAAGACAAAGGACACGTTTCACTAGGTATAATCTCTTTACATAGTAGCTAAGAGCTTTTATGGTTGTTGTTAATTATCGTTTAGCAAAGATCTTCGGTTAGTCGATGCATGCTTATAAAACAAGATCGTTTTTCATATTTCCGCCTCCCCGCAACTCGTGGGATGTTGCACATCGACTTACATATGCCACAATCAAAATTTTAAAGGTGCTAAGTGAACTTGACAAGAATCATAACTAGAAATTTAGGGTTTCATGCAACTAAGCATCACATGCAAATGAAAAACTATCACTAAGGGTAGAGATTACAACCTTTGTAGACCACCCTTGGTGACTCCTTAGCACTATGAGAGTTTGGAATGGATCGATGGAAGCCTTCCTAGTTCACGAAGATCCACCCGAAGTCCCTTTGCCCAAAGCTCCTTGCTTTACTTGATTTGTCAATGAAGTAGAGCAAACACCCTACACAAATGGGCTAGATATGTGTAGTATGATGATGTGCTTTGTATTCTATAATCAAAACCCTTTCTTTTTATCAACTTCACTCAAAGAAAATTTCAAGAGAGGAAGAAGAAGATGATGGCTTAGCTTGAGCTCAAAGTATTTGTGATGAATAATCTTGAGATGAGAATGAATAATCAATATTATATCATTCTCACCTCAACCATGGTTTGTAATTATTTAGATATTTATCAATGAGTTAATAAAGCCAAAGAAAAATTAACTCAAGGTTCCAAGGTAGGTCAAGTATTGTCAAAGATGATAAACTTTAACCATGAGTGAATTATCCTTTCTTTTAATTCAAAATGATAAATAAATATATATAATTACTACTATGTGAGTCTTGTATTGCCACCAAATATGTATCAACGACCATGATACGATATATGTATGTATATATCCATGCACATCATCATGTGCATACATGCATGCATACAAAATAGAAAAGGGTTTAATTAAAGAATTAATCTAAAAGTCATTTGTTAAATCAACACTTGATTTAGCAAACCGGTCATATCACATACGACCCGACCAATAGAAAATGCCCGATTAATATACGGTATCACATAACCGTATTTAATCGGGTCCCTACGCATATCTCATATGCTCACCACATCTTTTCGCCTGAGCCAGGAAACTCCTGTGTGGGACTCTAAGACTCGTCAATACGCCGGCAGTAGGTGATGATCATATCAAATACCTACAAGCCGCAAGCGGTCAGCTAAACGTAACGGCCACCCGGGTATTGAGCGATCAGAATAAAACCAGCAGAGCTGTCAAAACTCCCGTCGAGCCAACTGGCAACACTTACCGTACAGTCCGGTCTCATCATCAGATATGCTCCATATCGAGTCTAGGGATGGAATCGTCGACCCCAATAACTCAATAAGTCATGCCGGTGTATAGCTCATAACAGATCGAGAAACTACTAATAACGCTTATCAGTAAATCTCAGCAGCCCTGGCTAGGGACTTCCTGTTATAGCCAATCGAGCATAGCACAACATCAACTCCCAATACCGAGAGAGACGAAACCCCTCCTATCGCTCATCGCCTCCATGTGCCTCGAGACAGTACCGAAAGACCACCTGTTTGCACGACTCAGTAGAGCCGTGATAGGGTGGAGATCAAAGTATAGTAGGAGGACACACAAGACTCTGTGACGATCTTGGGTCTACAGACTAACCTATACCAGTGTCACCTGAGAACAGCTATCCGACGTTAGATATAATACCACATAGGAGTTCTCGGCGAGTCCGCTCAGTGTACCCAGTCTCCACTGAGCACCCGCTTAGAATCTTTGGTGTCACCTCACTAGATGGATATGGGATCATCCATCGCCCATCATATGGGACAAGAATGGTATACGCTAGTCTACTCTGGAATATTGATGCCCCGTCTCGATACACCCACGACTAGGAACAGTTCAAGGATACGCTTATAAACAATATGTGCCCCACTAGTATGATCTGCATCATAATCACAGTAGTCAAGCAAATATCCTGAGGGCTTTATCAACATGTGCTAATGAATAAAAGCATGATCAAATCAACATGTCAGGATAAAGTAAACCAGATAGTATACTATCATGTTGAGCGAGAAAGTCATCTAAATCCATATATACATGTCCAAGCATCCACTATACATATAATGGCCTCTAGGGCATACATATATATAACAATTCCCACTTGCACTAAGGCCAGTTATTGGCATATCTCATACCCAACATCTCAAAAAGTTGCTCATGCTGCTGCAGTGGAAGGTCCTTGGTGAGTGGATCCGCTGTGTTATCCTTTGTATCTACTCTCCGAATATCGATCTCCTGGCGATTTATTATCTCCCGGATAAAATGATATTGCCTCAGGATGTGCCTAGACTTCTGATGGGACCTTGGTTCTTTGGCTAACGCCATAGCTCCATTATTATCACAATATAATGGTATTGGATCAACAATGGTTGGAACTACTCCTAGTTCCGCGAAGAACTTCCTCATCCAGACGGCTTCCTTGGCAGCATCACTTGCAGCAATTTACTCAGCTTCCATCGTGGATTTTGCAACGGTGTCCTGTTTGGAACTCTTCGAACTAACCGCCCCTCCATTGAGAGTAAATACAAACCCTGAGATAGATTTGTTGTCATCCTTATCACTTTGGAAGATGGAATCGGTAAAGGCCTCCATCTGGAGATCCTCATTACCAGACACCAAGAACAATTCTTTAGTCCTTCGCAAGTACTTAAGAATGTTCTTCACTGCTATCCAATGTTTCTCCCCTGGGTTGGATTGATACCTGCTTACTACAGCTAGTGCATAAGCTACATTAGGGCGAGTACATAACATCGCATACATTATAGATCCTACGGCTGAAGCGTAGGGTATAACGCTCATGCGAGCTCTTTCTTCATCAGTCTTCGGACAGAAGTCCTTGGAGAGAGTGATTCCATGACAAGCAGGAAAGGCACCATGCTTGGAATCCTCCATACTAAACCTTTTTAGGATGGTGTCTATGTACTTTGATTGGGACAATCCTAATAACCTCTTGGATCTATCTCTATAGATCCTAATGCCCAAAATGTACGAGACATCACCCAGGTCCTTTATGGAGAACCTTTGTAATAAGAATAGTTTGACCGATTGTAGCATAGGAATATCATTTCCTATCATGAGAATGTCATCTACGTACAATACGAGGAATGTGACAGTACTCCCTACAATCTTCTTATAAATGCATGGTTCATCTATATTTTTGATAAAATCAAACTCTTTGATTGTATCATCAAAACAGATGTTCCAGCTCCGTGAGGCCTGCTTTAATCCATAAATATATTTAAGCAATCTACATGATTTCCCGCTGCTCCCACTGTCAATGAAGCCCTCTGGCTAATCCATAAAAACGTATTCTTCTAAATCACCATTTAGAAATGCAGTTTTTACGTCCATCTGTCAGATTTCATAATCATAGTGAGCAGCAATAGCAAGTAGGATCCTAATGGATTTAAGCATTTCTACTGGAGAGAAAGTTTCATCATAGTTCAATCCTGGTCTTTGATGAAAACCTTTCGCTACAAGCCTTGCTTTAAAGATCTCTACCTGTCCATCTACACCAATCTTTCTTTTAAAGATCCATTTGCACCCAACGGGTTTTATCCCAGGAGGCACAACGTCCAAAGTCCATACTTTGTTGGTGTACATGGACTCCATTTCGGATCTCATGGCTTCCAGCCACTTCACGGAGTCACCACTCGTGATAGCTTGCTGAAAACTAGTAGGGTCATCATCATCCATGATGCAATCTTCTCTATCACTATCAATGAGAAACCCATAGTATCTCTCTGGTGGGCGAGAAGTTCTACTAGATATCCGGAGCAGTTGAGCTTCTTGAAGTTCTACTGCAACATCAGTTTCAACCAATTCGTCCTGAGTAATTTGTTTCTCTAGAACCTCTTCTAGTTCTACTGCATTGCCATCAGTACTGTCTGTAAAGATTTCATTTTCCAAAAATGTGGCATGCTGAGCAACAAACACCTTTTGTTTCTCCTTGTGGTAGAATAGATATCCATACGAATGTTTTGGATACCCCACAAATTTACAAATGACCGATCGTGTCTTGAGTTTATCTAGATTCTTCTTTTTGACAAAAGCCGGACAACCCCAAATCCTAACTCTTTTAAGAGATGGTCTCTTTTCACTCCATATCTCATATGGAGTGGTAGAAACGGTCTTGGTTGGAACCCTGTTTAACAGATACATCGCTGTCTCTAATGCATGCCCCCAAAAGGAAAGCGGTAACTCAGCATCACACATCATGGATCGTACCATATCTAATATGGTATGATTCCTCCATTCTAACACACCATTGTGCCGTGGTGTGTAAGGAGGAGTGAGCTGAGAAAGAATCTCATTCTCTTTTAAGAAGTCTAAAAACTCTGTACTTAAATATTCTCCTCCTCGATCTGATCGAAGTTTCTTGATGCTCAAGCCTGTTTGTTTTCCTACTTCAAGTTTGTACTCCTTGAATTTCTCGAAAGCTTCGGATTTGGGCTTTATCAAAAACACGTGTCCGAATCTTGAGAAATCATCAGTAAAAGTGATGAAGTATGAAAAACCACCTCTACCATGTGTAGACATTGGTCCGCATACATCACTATGTATGAGGCTTAAGAGTTCCACAGCTCTTTCTCCGTGTCCAGCAAACGCAGTTTTGGTCATTTTACCTCTGATACAAGGCTGGCAAGTCGCATAAGATTTATATTCAAAAGAATTTAAATATCCATCTTTATGTAGCTTGTTTAGTCTTGTTTCATTAATATGACCAAGTCTACAAAGCCAAAGAAAAGCTTCATTTATATCTGAAAACTTTCTTTTATTAGTATGTTGTATATTGAAAACTGTGTGTTGATTCAGGACGTAAATACCGTTATTTAGTGTACCATACCCAATCAACTCTTGATTCAAGTTAATGTTCATAACATTATTTTGCAACACAAAATGATATCCTTCATTGTTTAAAAAAGAATCGGTTATTATATTACATAGCATACTAGGTACAAAATAACACGGGTTCAAAACCAAAATACAACCCGAAGGTAACCCAAGATGATACTCTCCTACGGATACAGCATGTACATTGGAATCATTTCCAACCCGCAGAGTATGGTCACCTGTCTTCAAAACTCTATTGTTTCTCAATCCCTGCATACAATTGCAGATGTGAGAACCAGAATCGGTATCTAATACCTAAGACGCAGAGTTTAAAGAAAAACAGTTTTCAGTTACAAACACACCTGAAGTGGAAGCATCATCATGCTTCTTCTTCTTGAGATCAGCAAGATACACAGCACAGTTGCGTTTCCAATGTCCCGACTTGTGGCAGTAAAAACATTCTCCTTTCCCGCTTCCCGCAGCCCCGGATTTGTCTTTCCCCTTTGCCTTTCTAACTCCACCTTTCTGTTTGATGGACTTCTTCTTCTTCTTTCCCTTGGCCTTAGCTTTTGGGACCGAAGAGGAAGATGGCCCAGCAAGCAGAGCGGGAGTCCTCGTTGTTTTCAACGTGCTCTCTGCACTTCTCAACATATTGAGAACTTCAGGCAATGATTTCTCCAAATCGTTCATATTGAAATTCACTATGAACGGAGCAAAGGCAGGGGGGAGAGACTGTATAAAAATATCCGTATATTGCTCATTATCCATTTTCCATCACAGTTCTTCAAGTTCTACTATAAGACCAATCATCTTCAAAACATGGTCTCCTACTGATGCACCAGGGGCCATTAGCATCTGAAACGGCTTTCGAGATGCCTCGCATCTCAAAGTACGAGATTGCTTTTCATACAAGTCCTTTGTGTGAAGAAAGATGGATTGCACATCCATATTCACGTGTTGCTTCTGATGGACATTGTCAATAGAAGCAAGCATGAGGCACTTGGCTGTGTTGCAGTCAATATCCCAAGTTTTTCGAATCTCCCTATCTAAGACAGATGATTCAGGTCCTGGGACGGGTGGGGCTTTGATAGTGAGGACATATGATACTTTAAAATATGTGAGTGCAATGTTCAAGTTCCTCAACCATTCTTTATAATTCGGTCCTGTCAGTTTATTTTTCTCTAGTAGAAGCTTAAGTCTCGTCATTGGTATCTGCCATTAGGAGAGAGAAAAGAATACACTCAGCGAAATACTCTTGCAAAGAATTAAATTGGTTATTATCTTATCTAATCGATGTCTCCCACCGTTTTTATCAAATTTTCTTTCAAAACCTGAAAAGAAAACTAGCCAGGATTAATTACATTCTACAGTTTCGCTAACCGGACAGCTAGGCCAGAGTCGGTACTTTGAGGGAGGTTCCCCGTGCTTTCGCACGGACCGAATTAAAATAAACCTCGTTTTCCCAAAGGTCAAATCTCGTTAACACCTTTCTAAACACCTACTGGATTAGATAATTGTAAAGTGCAAATGTAGCATTTTGAAAATTTAGAAATAAATAAAATTAATTAAATTAATAATAATATGTAAAATCCCAAAGTTGTTAAAAACAAATAAGTCAATTTTCTTAAGTTGTATGTAAAACAATTTAAATTTAAATTTTAGTATGAAACAAAATTAAGTTATAAGGGTTTTAATGACAAATTTAGCTTCATTTTAATGAAATGTGTGTTTTATAATAAGCTAGGTTGTGAAGGATTTATAAGTAAAGTTTAAGTTTTTGTGCAAATAGGAAATTGTTGAGGATATAAATGAAAGTGGAATAGAAATTAATTTAGTTCAGAATTCAATCTCAAATTAAAACAAAATTTAAAGATAAGGCAAGCACACCTCAAGCTTGCATGCACACACTCATCTCACACCTCCTCCTTGCATGAAATGAGCACCCTTTAACCCTTGACACCTCCTCCTTCACCTTATCCCTTCCTTCTCTCATATATATAGCACATATTCAGTTCAATAGCTCAGATTAAAACTCAAAACATTAAAAGGAAATGAAAAATTAAAAGAGAAAAGTAAGAAGAAGAAGAAGAAGGATGCTATATTCTTGGTTTTTCATCACCATCAAGCTAGGAGGGACTTAGCATCTTGGTGGGTTTTTTCCAACAGCTAATTGGGGGGTAAAATTCTTAAACACAGTTGGTAATTTAAATTCTGTAGATTAGTTAAGTTGAATTGAACCAAGACACATAATATCGTATTTTGGCTAGCATTAAGTTCTGTTGAAATCTGCTTTTATTTTGAAGATAATTAACTTAACATAACAGTGTTAAAATGATGTAGGAAACACCCAGAACAAACCATAGGGCCACGAACCTAGGGGGCCGGTTTTTGGCCGTCGGCCATAAAGGGAATTCCGGCGTCGCCGGCCATGTAGGGAGCTAGGTGGGTTTTCTTTGTTAGGTAGATTCCAGTGTATAATTTTGGCTATTTTGGTGTTGTTTAATTAAATTAGTTTCACTTCAGATTGAATCTGGAAGCGTATATTGGAAAGAATATCTTAAAATACGAAATACGACACGGTTAAAATACGTCGCGATTTAAATTTTGTAGCGAAGCAGGATAGAGTTAAAATCCAGTAAGGTTAAGTGTTTAAAAGCTCGATATAGTCGTATATTATATACCTAGTACGTGGGAACGGGTGTTTTTCATTTCCATCATGTCGGAATAGCCGTTTTCTTATATACGTTAAATTGTGATATTAGATTCGAATACATGAATTTCGGAGGCAGCGAGGAAAGGGAAAGGATTAGCAATTCCTGAATAGATTCGACGTTTCCGGTGAGTAGACTAAACATCTACCGGGGAATTTTGTAAAGATGGCGTGTTACGCCCGTAGTTTTATTTAACTTAAATGATTTATATTGTTATGCTAAATTGCATTCATCATTCACATATAAAATTTCTTAGTTTCTAGAATACTTCACAAGTATCGACGAGTCATGCCACATGCACATCTTATATGTTACACACACCTCGTCGATATTACGATGCCACATTTACACTTAGCAAAATCCTTGTTAAAATTATTCATATTGTATCTTACAAACCAATAAATAGTAGTAAAGTTCATCATTTATATTATGTTTTAATTTCTGAGCATTTCATGTTGACATATGAAGTAAAGGTATTATTGAGGATTTATGATTTTGAGTTTTGAATACTATGACATAAATCCAGTGACTTTTCATGATTGATGTGTCATGTCCATCATGAGATGTTTTCTGTTTTGATTTTAATTCCGGACCGAGTGGGGGAGATATACGATCGCGGATTTTACGTTATCCATACAGAGTGGGGGAGATATACAGTTGGATACATGGTGGACCCGGTCGAGACCGAGGGGCAGGATAGCCGCATTGAGGCGGGGGAGCCTAGCGAGGTTACTCGATACCGGAGATAGTGGTAAAAATACGGCGTATATCTAGATGAATACGACCGGTATTGTTGATTTCAGGATCATTCGAGGAATGATGCCTGTGAGAAAGCGAAGTTTTGTGTCGGTGATAGACACGGTGAAATGAATTTATTGGGAATAAATGATGAGATTTCAGTTGGACTATGAGATTTGTATTTTATATTCTTGATTTTAACATATAATCATACATTATACTTGTTCACATTTCAGTTAGTATGATCGTCAAATTTACGTTATTAACCGTTATATGTTAGTTATCTTCACTGAGTTGGAAACTCACCCCCATTGTGCCACAGTTCCTTGCAGGGATAGAGTAGACGGTTAGCTGCGGTGCAGATCTACGTTTGCAGCTTTTTCATATCTTTTGCTAGGTGGGTTACATATGTAATAACCTTCTATTTTGGGCACTGTATTTTGTATCTAGAAATCTCCATCATACCTATATATGACTTAGATTGAGAGATGTTATATATATTATTTGACATTTGAGATCGTTTAGTTCTATAATTTGTGATTTCTTCTTTTTATGTCTGTGATTCATGTTGATGTCCTATACATTGAGAACTGTTTTCCGTTGTTGATGTTGTTGATCCCAACTAGGGGTGCAACCAAATTTAACACTTTATACTTGTTTAATAATAAATTGTGATTTTTACTTTAAACTAAATTTTTTATAAAGAATTCCGCAAAAAGGTATTTGATCTTGGTTTTTCGGTTCACTTGGACTGTGTGCATG